>CAXIVR010000001.1:97071558-98310308 GCA_964035755.1 Teleogryllus oceanicus
CACTGTATCTTCAATCATTTGTTTCAAAACTACATTTGAAGATGAAATGTGGACTTAAATCAAATATGTTCTTAATATTCAAAATGTTAATATGTCATGTTTTCTAGAAAACGTTTCTAGAAAAACAGTGTAGATTTCTATATTACTATTCGTAATTAATAAAATTTCCAAAAATATTGTCAGAAACAGCTCCAAATACTTTCTTTAATTTTTGGGAAAGAAGGACCTTTCAAAGAAAGTTGCAGTCTCATTTTGGTAATTCTGAATTTTCGTAAATTGCAATAGTTAGAAATAACACGGGAAAATATGTGCTGTTGTAGCAAGAGTAGTTTCTATGTTTTACAAGATATTGTACAATAGAATTAAAAGGTAATCATTGTTTGTATTATTATTATTATTATTATTATTATTATTATTATTATTATTAGAGATGGTAAAAAATTGTGGTATTGAATATATACTATTTATTTCTTACTGATACATTATTGCTTATTACTAGAGACCGAATTTTTATGTAATTACATATTTTTCGTCTCTACTCTCCGTTCTCAAAATTGTAATCTTGGCAGAAAGTCTTTCCCCGAACACATTATCCTTTTTTTCGTGACATTTTTTTACTAGTTAGTACTATATTACATTTTTTTCTATTTTCACAAAGTAATTTTTGATCTATTAATTTTCTTCAATTTTATTATATTTTCATGAAAATAAGTATTGTTTTAAAATATCTGCTTTTTTCTCATATTATTGGTGAAATCTGGGTGTGAAAAGTATGCCGGTTCCGTGACTTTTAAGCTCAATTTCCGTGAAACTAACGATCCCCGAAGTATATCTCTTCGATGAGAATGTTGCACGCTGCAGTGATTGTTTGCTGGTCGTCGATATCGCCAGTTTGTACGATGGCTTCTATTGCGTCTAGTCTGCTCAACGTGCCAATAACCTTGCTTATATTTACCTTGGTCTGGCTGCTAAACTACGGTCCTGGTTAATAATGTTTGAAGCTTTTACTACTGATGGTAAACTTGAATGGTGCAAAATTTGAATCAACTTGTACTCTCCAAATGATTTTCAATACGTTTGTATTATTTTTTTAATTTGTTTAGGAATTTTATAAATGTACTTTGCACTGCTGTTTTGTAATTGAGTATTTTAATATTACATAGTATATCCTATTTTACATATTTATTACATATTCTTATAGTTTCATTATATATTTATGTACATAATTTCACGTTTCATTCTACATATTTTTCCGGCCTTTACTTATTATTGCTTTCGTTACGGGGATCGATATACACTGCGATATTCACAGTTGAATGATACATGTTCTCTTATGCAGGGAATTATGCATTATTATTATTATAGTAATTATAGGAGGAAATATGAAAAGAGAAACAGAATCAGTTAGTATCTAGTTCATTAGAATATTGCAAATCCGAATCATTAAAATGACGGGGAAAATCTTGTTTTTCTAAGCAAGGTGTTAACAGTTTCTAATGAAGCACTTAGTGCATAAATAATTATTAAAAGTGAAAAGCATATCATGTAAATATTCACTCAACGTGGTAGTTACCAATCCCGCCGCCACCGAGAGCTTGCGTGACGACGTCTGGCGTCGAACTGGGACACGGGGCGCGACGCTGGTGACGTAGCGTCTGGCGGGAGCGACCTCCTGCGCCGAACGATTTCGAAAGCGGATCGACGTCAGTCCGCTGACGTCAGGACGTGTGTGGGGTTGCGTGGGAAGGAGTTCAGAGTGTCCACGCTCCGTGCCGCGTGGTGCCTGTTTAACAATAGCATCTGCTGCATGTGTGTTTTGTACACTATTTTAACCTCTTGGTGCGCTGAAAAATATTAACGGAGTGATGTGGTGGGATATGACAGATCTGGAATTAAAATAGTTTGCTGTATGCGTTTTTACATTAAAGCTTACATCTGAAAATTTGCAACTTTTACGCTGCAAACAATTTATTCAATGTGACCACAACTAATTTTTCTTTATTATGATTCATTATTATGTTCGCATACCGTTTTCGTGGTTTCATTACGTTGTCATGATAATAATTATTAACCAAACCGACTTAGTTGGCTGATGTCACTGCAGGGCAGGGCCACCGAAAGGTCCTAGGTTTCGAATCCACCACTGGCAGTATTTTCAGGTCGAATTCAGCCGCTGCATGAACAAAATTCTGGTGTCCGGATGTTCTCATCACACTTACACTTGCATACATTACCTTTCACACCCATCGAGGCTTGGTCCGGTGACGGGGCCCCACTCATGGGAGGTACCCAGTTGGGGAAAACCCTGCTAACTGACGTGAAGGTCGCCCCCGTATCTCGCCATCCAGTGGATAAGATCGCCACCATCTCCACGATAAAACATGCACTTCACTTATAGAACTAATGACATTAGCAGTTCACGCGTCCGGAATCACTAATAAACCACCAATCAATCATGAAGATCATATCCGTATACCTTGATAAAAAAATGTGGGTAATATACTTTCAGCATTCATGCTGAAAACTAGTGTTGACTTTGCTATCTATTGATTAAAGTTTTCCTTTGCTACTGTACAATACAACTGAGTACTGTAGAGTAAACAATCTTGACGATAAACATGGCTGCTGCCTCGGATAATGAGAATGATCCCAAGACAAGTAGTCTGAAAGATTCCGTAAATTCGTACAAAAATAATATATGCAATTCATACGAAACTATCTTTGGCGCACAAAACAAGATAAAATGACTTATTTCGAAAAAATTACACTTACTCTTTCCGGAGTAGCTCAAATCAAGGTAAGGGGGCATGTTAGAGCTGGAAACACTGTATATAGAATCCATTTTTTTCTAATAGATAATTACGATTAATGTGAGATGCGTTGATGTCAGACGTGGAAAACTACATCTTAGTACACACTTACAGATATGCTGAGCGATTTATAGAAACTAAGACCGTCTAGAGATATTGTTTACAGACAAAGTCTGTAGATGTTTTAGAGAAGTAAACCGTCGTTTCGTGCGGAATAGTGTCATGATTGGCACTAATTGGGAATGAAATTCCGAACCGTAGAAGTTAGTGAGCTGGCGAGGTCTTGCAGAACGTATTTGAGTGTATGTTGTTAACAAAGTTAAGAGTGAAAAATATTATTTTCGAAATTTTACGGAATAACGCCAACTCAATTTAATTGGTGTGAGTCTGGGGAAAAAATTAATTCAAAACTTAAGATCTCGAAAGGCGGAAATACTGCCGACTTTTCTCGAAAAGTACGCCTTGAAAATATTCAACGAGTCTACGGTTGCACGATTTCTCCATCTCTAACGGAGACCATAAATATCTGCAATTTTTACTTTTATTAGCAATGAAGTACTTTGCCGCGATTCGTATATACATCGCCTAGTGGTACCATATAAGGAGGGGATTAAGGAACTTCATCCCTAGAAGCCAACGATACATATCAAAATATAAAGCTTTTTACTAACAAAATTAATTCAAAAAATCAGTTGTTTACGTTATGGATATTAACTATAAGACAACAAATAAAAAGCATATATATCGAGAATAAATGAAAATTATTTATAAGAAAACAACTCGACTATTCACATACTTGCAGCGCCCCAGAAAAAACCTGGGTGCGCCTGTAAGTACCATAATCAGTTTGAAAGATATGCATAAAAACACATCGCGCAACAGGTCTCCAAGTGCACCTGACTTTAATTTCCCTGAGTGACAGTAACATCCACGGCCTTCAAACTACCTCCTAGTTTACCGCTGACCCGGCCGAGCAATGAATAGAATGTTCGTTGTGATCACTCTTCCTGCAATACAGCAATTTGGGGGGAATGCTACAACAAACAAAGTACACACCGTATTTTAAAACTTCTTTTCTTTCTTTCATGATGTGTTCCCGAATTTGAATCATTGTACTTTCCTTCCGTATTGCTTAATCGTTACTATGCTTTCGAATGGTGTGTACAATAGGTCAGAGTTCACGAATGGCTGATGAAACATTATATGGAACGCAAGAAGTGTGCGGTACAGAAATTGATCAATACTTTCGTATCGACTATTCGCTGAAACACGAAACTTAATTTCTCGACGTTTCTATCCTGGTCTTTTATCAACTCCTCGGAATTCTCCATCGTTCATCCGGTTATCCTATGTATCCTTACACCGTCAAAATGAAGCTATACTTTTAAAGAAATAAATTTAATTGATAACAATTTCTAGAAGTTCACCCCACCTCTCTCTCTCTCCCTCTCTCTCTCTTTCTCTCTCTCTTTTTCTCTCTCTTTCTCTCTCTCTCTCATTCCCCGTACTGTTCACCAAGGGCAGCGTTTTCCACATGGTTCGGTTTTGAACTAATTGTGGCCAAGTGCTACCTACTGTCTTTTGTTTCATCAGACCTTGTTCTTGGCTTTCCTCTGGTCCTCCAATCTATTCTTGGATACCACACTGTTGTTCATATGACCATCTATCTTAGTGTAATCTCATAACGACTGGCCA
This sequence comes from Teleogryllus oceanicus, assembly GCA_964035755.1. NCBI lineage: Eukaryota > Metazoa > Arthropoda > Insecta > Orthoptera > Gryllidae > Teleogryllus > Teleogryllus oceanicus. Next base: position 97,076,064 of record CAXIVR010000001.1, read on the forward strand.
AACGTCATTTCGTTACCCTTGCTTGGTCACTGCAACTGTTATTTAATTTTTGTTCTCAATAACTCACTATTAATTTTGTCTTTAATGTTAATGGTAGAATTTTGCGTTCCATTTTCCAACCACGTTTGTGGTCCATAGATAAAGACTGGTATTACACATATGTCGATAACTTTCTTTACATTGAGATATTTATTTTCTTGTTTAAAAATGAATGCTAAACTCCAGAACTTTTTCCATGCCATTGTTATTTTGGTGATGATTTCGGTTTCTTCTGTTTTGAAATGAAATCAACTGTCATAGTATTTATATTGGTGTACGCATTCAATGAATTTGTCGATCAACAGTCATTAGTGTTGGTTTTGGTTTGTTATATGTATATATTTTTGTCTATGTATATTATAGTATGTATTTTGTCTTCTGTCAAGTACTACTTTATCGCATTTTTGCTAACTGTGAAGACTGTTGCTAAAATATCATCTAAACCGTAAGTTTGTTAGTTTTCTGCCGTTGATACAGATTCCTGCTTGTTTTCTAAATGTCTTTCGAAATACTGATTCTAATAAATTCTTAAATATTTTTATGGAGAAATGAGATCGTCCGGTGTTACGCGTTCCCGCTAATATGGTTTACCTTCTTGATTTTGGCACTAGTGCTCAAAATAAAGCTTTGTTAATAATCTTACTATTTTTCGCAGGCACGTCTTGAGCAGCAAGAGCTTTGAACAAAGGAATGTCAAACAATCGAATGCCTCGTGAAAGTCAACTAAAGCAATATAAAGCTTTAAATTGTACTCTCTGCTTTCTTTTATAATTGATTAATTGTCTGAAGGTGACCTATTGTATTGAATCCGCTTCTGAATCCCGCTTCTATGGAGGTTGATCTTATCTAACAAATTTGATATTCTTCTGGTGAGCACTTGAAAAAATTTTATCTATAAGGAACATCAGTCTAATTTGTCTATAATTAGTTAATTGAACCCAATGAGTCAACTTTATCTCATCAAAGACTTGTTAACTTTAAAATATTGCATTAAAGCAGCAACGTCCAACAATTCTCTAATATTTAATTATATTTATTTACAACATTTCCAAAAACACAATGGGTTTCAGAAAACCCCTATTTGTGCCAAAACAAAACTTCTCTAGATTTTGATGTTAAGGAAGATAAATTGGGGGAAAAGGATATTACTTGATTCTTCCGTAGAAACATATAGAAAGTACTACTGACTTCTCTTTAAATGACTTACAAAAAATATATCATCTAAAGAATATTGAAACCAAGATTTCAAGATTTCATCAATAAATACACCAATTACTATAAAATATATACTATATGCAAAAAAAACAATATAGCAACATTTACTATTGAAGAAATACAAATAAATTATCAACTAAATTCATGTTAATACCTCCGCAGAAGAATTATGTCTCCTGCATGCAGCCTTCAACCCACATAACTCGCAAAACTCCAAAAGTTCATTGCCCTTTTCCTGTTCCCTCAAGCAAAATTTACTATAAACAGAAACCTTCCTAAGAATGAAGTGGTAATTTAAATCCATGAATTGTATTATGATCTATACCGGGAAAAAGCTGAAAAGCATCGTTTTATCGTGATCACCTTCAATGGTTTCCTTGAGTGCGTAATTCTCTCGATAAAGAAGTGACCATCTATCTGCAACAGTGTACTCGAAATTTTTGTTTGAGGACTGTTGGAACCATAAATTTAACAAAAGCAAAATATGTAGTTCGAACGATGGAAATCGATGAAGGCTGCCCAAAGACACAAAACGTCATTAAAACTATGTCAATAAAATTCTCCAGAATTCTCGTTGGAAAGATCAGGCTATCATTTCAAGATAGAGAACGGAAATTTCCCAAATTAACGCATACTCACCAAACAACTGGGAAAAACCTTCCTATATGTGATCATTGTAAGTTCTTCTAAATGAAAAATACAATAATTTACTGCCTCTATACAAAAGTTGCAGACAAAAATCAATTAGTTGGCAGACATAATAACATTCTTAATTCTAAAGATTATGAAAGGAATTATTGATTTCGTTAAGGGAAATCAATATTTACAATAGCATTTAGCGTAACTACTTCCATATAATTATGTTGTTTGTATTTTTCTCATTGCTCTTTATAATAAATATGGTTCTAAATTTTATATTGTAATTGTACAACATTTATCTATTTAGTTGCTAGAAATAATAATAATAATAATAATAATAATAATAATAATAATAATAATAATAATAACCCGTGCTGAGACGATTGCAGCAGCCATCTGCGCAGAGAGGTTGCAGGTTCAATTCTGCGTAGGCAAGATCGTGTCATTTGTGTTTGTTCCTGCCCTCATCAACATCCCCCGCCACAAAATTCACAATCCTAGGCGCAACAACCTTGCCTTACCAAGGGATACAGCAAAAGCTGATCTTAAAAGTTACATACGTCAATCGTGTACTGAGTCAGAAATGTCCGATACGCAAGTAATAATAATAATAATAATAATAATAATCAAATAATAATAATAATAATATAATAAATAATAATATAATATCAATTCAAGACAGAGTTATCAAGAACAGAAACTATCGAAAGTATTGTTTAAAAGAAGATGTGGTGGATAAATGTAGGAAGTGTGGAGCTGTAGGAGAAACTATAGAACACATCACAGCTGCATGCTCTTTCCCTCTCAGACAGTGCTTACTTAGGAAGGCATAATCAGTTGGAAAATCGTGCACAGGGCAATTGCAATGAGCATAAATTATTAGATGAATCAACACCGCCATTCTATAAGTACACCCCCCTCCAGTGCTGGGAAACAAGTTCCACCCTTTTGTACTGGGACAGACCAGTTTTAACTGATCGTACAGTCGATTACAATAGGCCAGATATTCTCCTTTTAGATAAAAGAAGAAAGAAGGAGTAAAAATAGACATCGCAGTACCATTATCCACAATATCAAGAGAAAGAAATAGAAAAATTTCCAAATATGAAACTCATCTTATGAACTAAAACATATTTGAAATTAAATTCACCAAAACATACCCACTCGTGATATCGGCGAAGGCCTGGTCAGTAAAACTTCCTTAAAACTTAACAGAACTTAAACTACCTAAAACGTTCTGAACATGGGACAGCGCAGTTTTGTTGCAAACTGCCCATATCATAAGAAAATTTTTATCTTGAGTCCAGATATAAGATGAAGTTCTTTTTCTGTGACTGAACCTGTCCCAAACAACTCTGGGAAGGTGAGCATTTCTACAGCAATAATAGCTGAGAAAACGTAGGTAATAAACAATAATAATAATAATAATAATAATAAAATAATAATAATAATAATAATAAAATTAATAATAAAATTTGAATATTTTCTTCTCATGAATCGCTCTTTTGAATCCGCTGTTGTATGCCAAGGTTTTAACACTGATTTTCTGGTCCACTCTTGCGAGAAAGAAGAGTTCTTCAATTTAATTCATTCCTTCACTTTAAATATTATAATAAATATACCTACACGGACCACACTAAATTCACAAAAGGCAATCTATGAAATAAAAAATTAAACAACCAACACAGGAACACATGAAGACAATATGGGCCCTGAGAAACACAACAATCATCATAAAGGAATTCAAGTTCAACGTCTTTAATGGAATAATTTAATAATAATAATAATAATAATAATAATAATAATAATAATAATAATAACAACAAGAATGCCTTTATTGATATGGCGAGGCTCGGGCCATCAGGCCCGCTCTTCCGCCTAACCACATGTCAGATGCATACAAAGACCAAACATGCAATATTATATACAAACAAAAATATATTTGTTGTGAAGGGTGGAAGTTAGTAGAAACCAAGATGCAGCTTTTAAAAAGATAAATGAAATATTAAAATAGACACAGAAATGTGGCAAATTTTGTTTGACGAATTATAAATTCATAGACGGGAGTTAAAACCAATTTGAGTTGAGCAGCATTGCTCCATTGCGCGCTACGCGGCAGCCTGGTATTCACCCCGAGCCACTGTAATCTTAATTCAGAAACACACCACCCGCTCGCCGCTCGACCCTGCAGGAAAACCCGCTAGTTTGGGAAAAACCCACTCAGGCAGGCCACAGGTCCCCATACAATAGTAAATATGTGACCCTAAACAGCAGTGACAGGTTTTTGGATGTTTTCTCCCAGCTGCTGGCCATGCTGCACGGGATCGTCTTGCTCTTAATCCACTCTGTCTTACTGGGATGGTGCACATTTCCGGCAGTATCAAACAAATCGCAAAAAAAAAAAAAATATACATTTTCAACAAGTACATTACGGTTATTTTTAAAACATATTAGTCACTTTTTGACATTCCTAAAAGGAGGTAAAACTGACATTGGATTTGTCACCCGAATATCTACAGTGATGTAAAATTGTATAATATATTCTATTTTGTAAGAAAGTCATTCAGGTGTTTCTTAAAAGATGTTAATGAGGAGCAGGTTTTAATGTTGAAAGGCAATTTATTCCACTCTTGTGCTTCCGTAATTGCGAATTATTTATTGTAGTAGTTTCTTTTACTTTTTGGAATACAGAGTAACAGATTTCTGAAATCTAGAGGATTTAAGATATACGAAATAATTTGTGAAATATGACGGGGAATCCATTATGAGCATCTTTAATAAAAGACAAAGGCTGGGACATACAAACGCCTATCCTTTACTGTTAGTATTTGTTCACTTTATAAACTCCTGGAGATATGGGATCATATTTTTTATATTATAAATGAAACGAACAGCATTTTGGAGGTCTTTGCAGAGTTTGAGCGAGAGTGAATCTTTTAAATTGGTTAAAATAATATCACCGTAGTCGAAATGAGGACACAACAGAGTTTTTACTAACATTTCTCGTATTTCCAGGAGACATTTGTCGATACATCCAAGGGATTGCAAAGATGCTTAAACCTTGCGACAGACATTTCGGATCTGGTATTCCCAGCTTAGATGATCATCAAAAATTAAGCAAGTTTTTCACTTGTAAATGACGAGGAACTACAACATTGCCTATAAGCACATCAGGAATAGATAAACATTCAAGTTTCTTATGTATTTGGGAAGAGCCAATTATGATGGTTAGTGATTTTGTAGGATTTAAATTGAATCCGTTTTTCATTGACCATTTTACTACAGATGAGTACTCATTATTTAATTTATTTATTAGCATTGCTACCTGTGACGGTTTCCCGGAGATGTAAAATTGCAGATCATCCACGTACATATGATGACTACATTCTCTAAAATCTCGCGATAAGTCATTCACATAAATTAAGAAGAACAGCGGTCTCTAACACGGATCCCTGACGTACTCCTGGTGGTGGAGAAGTTTTGATCGGAATGGAGATTGTCAACCACTATAATTTGTTGCCTATGGTAGAGATAGTTTGCAATCCAAGAGATAGTGGAATCAGAGAAATCTAGATTTTTGCATTTAGCAATGAGTACATCGTAATCTACAGAGTCGAAAGATTTACTAAAATCTAAAAGTGTTAATACAGTTACGAGGCCATCATCTAGCGCTTTCCTTATATCTTCAGTTACTTTCAGTAAAGCTGTTTGGGTGTTTCTACCTCCTCTAAAGCCGGATTGAGTTATTGAGCAGATCTGAATCAGTTAAGTGTTTTGGCAATCTGTTTTCATCAATTTTTCAAGAACTTTGACACCGTTGGTACTGACGATAAATGTAAGCACCGAAATCAGGTCAAATTTTGGCAATGGTCCGACATGTGCAAGCTTGCACGCTTGAGGAAAGGTTCCCGATGTTTGTGAGAAATTAATTAAATGCGTAAGTGCCGGAAAGGCAAATGGTAAGACAAGTTTCAATTGTTTGGCTGTGATTCAATCGGAGCCATTAGCATTTTGATTTTAGTGAACGAACAATCATACTAACTTCGTGATAATTCCACAAGCAGTGAAATAAATGTATCCTTGACCGCAGATGAATTACAAGAGTCTGTAATGTGTTACGCTTGACACGGGATGGTATTGGTTTTGAAACATTTAAAAGTAGTCATTAAGTAGTCATTCAAGGACATGTTGACAGGAATTGCAGAAGAATTTGCTTTCGTAATCCCGGTGGTTCAGAGAGTTCCAAACATTTTTAGTGTTCGTTTTCATTTTCGCGTTTTTAATTTTCTGTTTTACGGAATTTCGTTACTTCCTGTACGCTCTTTCATTATCAATGGTTTTATTGGCCTTGAAGCGACGGTAAGATGAGTCGCGTTCCTGCATGAACTGCTTAAATTCACTTGTAAGCCACGGGGCCGCGGGACGTGTCACTCGTCGCGTTTTCCATGGTGTATACTTATCGAAAATGTTTGATATAATTTCGTTGAAGGCTTCTACTTTACTATTAAGGATGTTTGATTATAAACTCACAGGGAGCTTTGTACTGTCGTCGCACATAGCTACAGAATTGACATTTTTGTAGTCACGGTAGCGGATAATTTTGTAGTTTGAGATGACATTTTATAGAGTACACCTTTTTATGGTTTACTTCCTATAAAATAATGGCAAATCATCTCTTCGATACTTCCCGGAACATATATCTGACCGTACGTTAATACTTTCGAATTATCTGACACCATCGCGTGATCTATCTATGTTTGAAGTTCCTAATGATAAGTGTGAGTAAATAAATTTGTAAATTGTATGAGTTGATAGCATCAATAAACTTCTTCGGACGAGTTTTTGAGCGGTACCTTGATTGCAATTTAAATCACCCATGATGCGATATCCTGATATTTATTTACAAACTGTGAAAGGGGGAACCTCTAATTAAGATAAAACGCCTGTTTTCGGGGCCAGAAAACGACGGGCACTAAGTATATTGCTTTATCCAATTTGGATTTCCGCAACATATATTCCATGTTGTGCAAAGTGGATGGGAGGAGTAACTATTTTAACTTTAATGTCAACACGAACAAACAATACGACCCCCCTACCCATCTTTTCTTTTGAGTTGTTTTAATCACCGACCTATCATTCCTAAAGAGTTTATAATTAGATACCGATACGAGTCCTGATTTTATTGTAGATTTTAGCCATGTTTCGCTAATTAATAACAGGTCTGGTTTCGTTTCAGTTATAATATTTGAAATTTCTGAGTAATGCTGCTTAAGTGATTGTGCATTTACGTGGAAAACAGACAAACCGCGAGGAAACCGAGATAAAGAGCTTTGTAAATCTTGGAGAGTTGCAGGGCTACTTCGAGCGGGTCTGGGGCTTTCCAAGGGGCCGAGGGGAGCACTAAGCACAGGTATAGAATTCCTCAGACCCGTGTACTGAGGGAAAGTCTGTGTCGTACTTTGTTGCCACATTTAGATATCCGCGGTGGAAATTTCAAATGGTATTGTGCAGAAAGGAATCGAAGTAACAAGTTAGCTTATGATCACACTTGAACACTAACTACTTAGAATTAGTGTAATTAATGTAAGCTTTCATAACCACCATTCTATCGGGTAATAGTTAACTGTAATTATACAATAGAACAGTATAGAAAACAGAATTAATAAAATAATGGAATTAAAATGTCGTAAATGAAAATACCACTGTTGGTAAAAATAAATTAGAGGAAGAAGTTTTAATAGTAATAATTATAATAATATTAATAGTAATATTAATAATAATAGTAATAATAATAATAATAATAATAATAGTAATTTAATATCAATTAAAACAAATAAAAAGAAGAAAATACAAAGATAAATTTTTTGTTTTTTAAAAGAAAGCTAGTACATAGACTTTGTTCCAATTTTCTATGCTATCCAGTTCTGCTGCAGTTCGACACAAACTTTGTATTTCTCACCTTTATGATGATGTACACCATCTGTTGTCCAAACGTTATCTTAGCCGAAACGTTCCACAGCCTTTTTTAGGACTTCCAGCCGCATCCTCGTCAGGTCCTCACGAATGGTGACACCAGTTCTCTTCAGATTTTTTCAAAATTGAAACATTTCCCGGCGCTTCCTATAACTAGTAATTTTGATAATTATAGGACGAGTACCACCATTCGTTTTTCGGCCAACTCGATGGCTGCGATCATCACATATATCCAATTGACATCTATCTTTTGGCAACATTGATTGCAATGCAAACAGTGAAAATCCGCCATCACGCCTGGTTTTCCAAAGATCCTTAAGCAGTTTCTACACTACTGCGTTTCCGGAGCTCGTCAGCTGGAGTCGGAGATCATTGATCTTTGTCTTTTGTAATAGTTTATCTTCATATCGAGAAACTAACGCCCAATTTTTCATCCATTGCTTCGGAAACAACCTGCGAAATTTTGCTCATGAACGCATCCGAAGTCAATCAGCGAAGCAGAGACAGCGTCGTTGACTTTGGCGTTGCGTGTGGCCATGTTATACAATAATAGAAAAAACTAATTTAACACAAATAACTTTTAGGAAAAAACTAAGAATATTAACAATGTATTAAAAATATAAGTTATAGTAACTTATATCAGGCAGACACTGCGTTGTGTGCGGCGCTACATTCAAACGGTCCTACGGCTGAATAAAACTACCTGCTGCGCCGCTCACTCAAACTACCTGCGGTGATCCTCGGAGCGCTTAAGAAATACGTCCTCACAGCTCGGAGACCATGGCACGTATGATGGCAAGAAATGATTTTTTTGTCACAATAGACACCTTTTTCACAGCACTGGCAAAAAAAACTTACTTTTCCGTCAGTCGTAAAACGTTGTCTCTCACGGTTGGCCACTTTCAGCAACGCATTTGGTGACTTTTCTTTCTGGCATTATAGCGCGCACTGGAAACAGGATCACTAAACAAACTGAACTGGACTGAACCAGACTTCGAGACCAGGACAAACTTACTGCCGAACAAATTTCCACCTCTGCTGTAATTGTACCCGGAATCTACCATTGTTGAGTTCCGTGTGCTTGGTAAGAAGCAGATAAGATAATTCACGGGTTATGAAAATAATCTATTTGCCCGATCATCTTTGCGAAATTATGAGAAATACGGCACGGTGTCATATTCGCATCCGTTCTGATGGGAGGGCTTCTCCGCTGGGTCACGCGCTAGGTCACACTACCGAACAGTGATTTTATGAATGTTATCAACACCAAAATTGAAGGAACGAAATTTATAAAAAATGCAGAAAGTTCAAAATAGGGACCGATAGGATGTAAAAGCCAAAATAGACAATTATCCCTTAAATATGCATTTTTTAGGCACTATAAAACCTCGCAGAAGCAATCTCATGTATAAAAATGGATAATGGTAAAAGGTGCCTAACGTTAGATACAAAGAAACAAAATTTAGGACATTTAGGACAATGTTCTACTGATAACTGTTCGCTTATTCGTACCCTTTGTTTTCGGTCTCGAAGAAATTCATTAATTCAGGCCTCCATCCTAATGTCAATGCCCGAGTTTAAGAGTTTCTAAATTAGTAAATTGTGCGATACAACATCGAACGCTTTTGCGGAATCTATTATAGCATCAACCCTCCCTCCCGAATCGATTTCTTTAGTCAAATCCTGGAAGACAGAAGCTATTTGACTCTCGCAAGAATACCCGTGCTGATTTCACAAGAAATCCTGGATCCGTGCTGATTTTGAAAGAACCAACTCTTCTTTTCCTTTTTTTGACGAATATATTCTACCAGCTGGTGCCCCATGATTTTGCGTACACAGACGTAGGAATAACAGGTCTATAGTTCTCTTCTGGAATCTTGCAAATAAATAATAATAATAACCCTTAAAAATAGGTACAAGAATAGAAGTTTTCCAGCCTTTAGGAATGCACGTGCTGTTTATGAAAATATTAGATAATCGCACTAAATATGGTGTAAGAGCTTCACCTACAAATTAATCCATCATTTCGGAAGCTATGCCGTCCGGGCCGCGAGATTTTCTGTTTCTTTGTGCTTTTATTCGACTCGTACTTGTTTTTTAAGTTCGCTTAAGTCCCCGTTTCTCACAGTTGTTTGAATTTAAACCTATCCGATGTTGGAATTATATAGCGATTTTATTTATTTATTTATGTTAGTTTAAAAAACAGTTAAAAAGTGTGTGTGTGTGACGTGTTATGGGGAGAAGTGACGTTTGCAAAATTCTGTGATCCCTACCCTAAGCCGTATACTACTTGAATTTTAAATACAGAAAGAAAATGAGATATTTAAAATACTTATTAAATGCATTGGCTTTATGTATATCCTCCATAATGTTTAAATTTTCAATTTTGATCATGGGGATTTCTTCTCTATTTCTCTTGCATCTCCGAACATATTTGTGAAAACTATTCCCATATTTGTAAAATTGTTTATATTTCATGCTACAAACTTATGGCAAAGTACTCCATATTTTCGAAAATTGTACAAGAGTTTGTGGTGAGATCTGTCCTGAAGAAACCGATTTCATTAATATATATATATATATATATATATATATATATACACACACACACACACACACACACACACACACACACACACACACACACACACACACACACACATACACAGAGTGGTTTTTCTATCGTTCGTCAGAAGAATCGGGCCGTCGCCCGCAATCGAGGGCCACTCAAGCCGGGAGAAATGCTGATCCACCGCTCGTGCATTATTAAGGAGAATTGTCGCTAACGCGTAACTTACCTTAAAGAAGATGCTGAAATTGCTGTCCTTCGGCTCGAATGCATTCTTGGCACCTCCGGAATAAATTATGATTAACCCTTTGAAGTAAATCTCGAGGAATTGCGGTGATTTTCTCTTCAATAGAGCTAATATGAAAGAAAATGAAAACAACACTATTCATGAATAATGTTACCAAAAAACACACGTATGAGACACAAGTTTCTAGCTAAGTTTCAAAAATTATTTACAAATTTCCTTTATATCTATTACCTAAACATTACATACCTTGCAACGTCGTGAACAACTCAACACCATTCACTGCACCATCCTCCATCTCCGGCACCTCACACGAAATGAGGGACACGACATCACCCTCACCACACCAACACACAGCATGACTGATACTAGCCAGATGTTGGGTGGCGAGACGAGAATATATATCATGCCTGAGTGAGGTACACGCTAGCTTTCGGTGCGAGTTTACAATTAATTGAAAATTAAAAATAGAAAATGTGCTATTTTGGTTACTTCAAAACAATTCTTACATTGAAGTGATATATAGATTACACATTTGTTTATTACTTCCTTGTAAGATAATTATCACAAAATGATTATTATTGTTATTATTATTATTATTATTATTATTATTATTATTATTATTATTACTACTACTTTATATTGTGACAACACCAAAACCAAGGAACCGGATATGAATATACATACAATTTACAACCTTAAAAAACTTAAAACAATACAGGCATATAGATATGAAAAGGCTAACACTCTAATTTTACAAAAGACAATAATTAATTATATATATATATATATATATACAGGGTGAGTCACGTAAATTTAGCACCTCCTGTAATTTATGAACGCTTGAATCTATGGTAATGCAGTTTTCACAGAAATGCATGAAGGAAAGGTGCTTGTTTATAAATTATTTCCATTTTATCTCTGGTATTTACGAGATATTTGAGGAACTGTTTTTCTGGGAACTATACATATTTTTCAGTCTATCATAAAGAGCGTAAAAAGACGAATCCAATGATATACATAATGTCATATATTAAATAAGGATTTTTTTGAGAAATTTTTATTGTTTTGCGACCAGTTCTTAACGGATATTTTGAATGTAACCGACCGTCACAGAAGGTCACGCAGAAGCCCACCAGTTAAAGTGCTCGGGAAGGGAAAGGACTAGTATTTCAAGGCACAAACATATTCCAAATATTCACAATTTGCCATTTTTTTCCTGAACTTGCGTTCCATCCTTCCCATTTTCAGCTTATTTTTAAAAGAAATGGAAGGTTAAAATACAGTTTCATTGTAAGCATGTATTGTAATAAAATTGTTTATTACTTCTACTCCAGTTAATGGGGTTTTATATTGGTGAAATGAATGGTGGTAATTGTGCGTTGGCCCGCGTCTCAGACTTGACGCTACTAGATTTTTTCAGTTTTCTTAAAACCACGTCTACCAAGAAGCTCCATCTACATCACAAGATATGCGTAGACGCATTGTAGCTGCATGTTCTGAAGTTAAAAAAGAAACATTGGTCGCAGTTAAGAAATCTTTTCAAAAGCGCCTGCAGATGTGTTTGTCTGTGAATGGTGGTCATATTGAACACATTCTAAAGTAATTTGAATAGTAATGTATTTTTATTTAGTATTTTTGAATTCTATTTTATTTTTAATAATATCATTATCTTTCTGTATTTGTTTATTTTCACAAGGTATTGTTATATTATCATTAACAATAAAACCATTTCCGTTGAAAATATGCAATATTCTTTGTAAAGTCTTAATAATTTATTCTTACTGTGCTTAGTTTCCAAGATCCCATTAATATCCTGTGGCATGACATCCCTTTAAACAACAATCAACAATTTTAATAACAATCTTATTTCAATACATACTACATATGACAAATCCATATTTCTCAATCCTTAAGTAATAAAATATTTGAAAATGGAAGGATGAAAGCAGAGTCTGTGGGAAAAAATGGCAAGTTTTGTGAATATTTGGAATATGTTTTGTGCCTTGAAATACTAAGATCCTCCCTTCCCTGGAGCGCGCGCTGCCATTGGTGGAGCGCTGCGCGACCTTCTGTGGCGGTCGGTTACATTCAAAATACTGTTACATAAACCTGGTCGCAAACAATAAAATTTCTCAAAATCCTTATTCAACATAAGGACATTATGTATATCATTGATTCTGTCTTTTTACGCTCTTTATGATAGACTGAAAATATGTATGTTCCATTTGAAAAACAAAGTTCTCAAATATCTCTGTAAAATACAAGTGATAAAATAGAAATAAATACACGTATCGTTAGCTCCCATTTTCTTTTCATGCACTTCCGTGAAAACTGCATTTCAATATCTTCAACCGTTCAAAAGTTATAGGAGGTGCTAAAGTTACGTGACTCACTCTGTATATATATATATATATATATATATATATATATATATATATATATAACCTTTTTTAAGTGAACCAATTCCCATAAATAACAGATTAATCAGAATCTTATTAATATTGTGTAAACTGAAACTGAATCTAAGTATAACTGACAATATGGAACAATTTCACAATATAGAATATGAGATGTGAAAATTTATAATACAAACACAAAATTACAATTTTTCTAATGTATTATATGTAATATTACAAATAAACAATATGAAATGATTAATCTGGTGGAAACAAACGAGTTACAATTCACCTTAAGCTAATAATATTAACAATTACACTATTATACCTAATTATGACCTGACAGCTTCCATGTTAATGTGTTTCTGACCAAGCCCCATTAACCTGCCTGCAAAAAAAGTGAATAGTATTTATACTATCGACATAAAATTATCAACCCCCCTTTTGGTTTTGAATTTATCTATTATTTCTAATATAAATCAAAACACTCGGTTTTAGGTATATTAATCATTATGTTTATGAAATAAATCGAATTACCTTGTTGTAGATTTATTGATCATTGACATTTAGTCAATAAGAGACAATTAATCATTATCACTTTCTTCAATAACTGGGATCACGCATTTGTCGCACAATCTACCTGCTGTGTTTCTGTTTTTTCTACATTTTTAATTAAAAATACGTTTAAAAAAATGTTCGCCAAGAGTGTTCGCGTGTGTTAAATATGTGTTGAAAATGATGATCGCAACTATGTGAGAGCAGCATCCGAGCATCCGCACTTCCGTTCGCACGTTGCCAATATCGCTTCCCTCCCGATATTCCCGAGGTGGAAGGACATGAGGACATGGGTGAGGTCCTCCAGTGCACAGCACCAGTTTCCGTCACGAACCATGTAACCACTTTGTTTGAAAATCGAGACCAGACGCCGGCCACCATGTGCATGACGTTGGAAATATTTTTTGGCGCTAAATGGAGGTTTCTAACAGTGACCGATCAACACTAACACGTCCAAAGGGTAATTACAATAACAGATATAATATTTAAAAAAGTGCTTATCTGTTTCTGTTTAAATGACGTAACTGTGATAATTTTGGCCTTTAAAATTCACGCTAATATTATGACGAACGCTGGTGCCTGAAGCTCATTGGCTGAAGTCGGATGCGCAAAAGGTCACCCATATCTTCCCACCAACGATATTCTGTTTGAGTTTGATGTAACACCTTTAAGATTTTGAGTTCATATATCGTGTTTAAATTTGTTTAAATATCGATTAAACGGTTTTTTCCAATCACAATTAGGCTCGAATTTCAAATGTTTAAACTGAAAAAGTTGGCTTTAATTCTTTTCACTAGCGTCCACACTGTTATTGTTATAAAATGTTATAAGAACGATTTTAGCAGAAAAATTGAGACAATACTCCAACGCTATCATGTCGAAAATTAATTTCAATTTTTTTCTATATGAATGAGTCAAAATTTGTTGACAAAAATACCTTCAAATTGAACTGTTTCTCCGTCTCTGCAATTTTTTCAGCCTGATACACGTGATAGATGATGAGAAAAAATGACACTTGCAAAACACCTTTTTCGTTTTATCTCTGAAACAGATCGCCCTAGGAGGCTTGACTTTTGTGAATCACGCCAATTTGTATTCTCTTTCATAAGGAGCTGCATTATCGATTTGGTTTGGGGGTACTTTCCACTGTCTTGTTCATTGCAATTCTTTTCGATGAAACATTTGGAGCCGTTTTTGAGAAAAGTCATTTGATGGTTTCTGAAAAACATGTTGCAAATTCACAGGTTCATAAATCTTCAAGTTTGTGACTGTTTAAGATTTAAGAAACATTCCAAAATTAAACAAACATGCCAATCACCTTCATCACTTCTCTAATAATCTGTTTTCCTTGAATTCAGTGTAGTTTTCATTAAAGAATTCGGTAGAGAGTATTGTGTTATTCAGTCAACATTCACTATGAGAAATTAAATATGGATTTAATATTAATGAATGTTATTTTTATCTACGTATTTTTGGCCGAGTTGGTGCTTACTTACCCTGTAACAATTTTATAATCATCAACCATTATTTATTTGACTCAATTTGGCTAAAATTGCGCCGCGCGCCATCACTGATTTCAATCCACATTTAAGTCGCACTGCTGTGACTGATTTCTTTATTCTCTATTATACTGCATTGAATATATTTGTAGAGATATCAAGCGGGTTTTGATGTTACAATATTTTAAAAAGCACTATATCAGGGTGACCAGCGACCTGGCTTTTTGGAATTCAAGGCTTTTCCCCGGTTTTGCAGGTCTGAGAATATAAATTTTCCAGGTTCTGTTTCGCACAATATAACACTTTTTTCTGTGTGTTACTCGGGCCCTTTTCTTTCACAGTCGAGTACTAGAGTGTAGATTTTTTTTACAAAAATGGGCTTTAAAGAAAACTCAGATTTTTTTTGTTTTTCTAGGAAGCATCTGAATTAATATTCAGTCATGAAATGCTTAAGAAAGTATTTTTTTAGCCAGTAAGTCTATCTCGGAGCTGATGCCAACGCAGGGTTTCAAGTACTGTATTCCTTAGATCGGTTTTGAAAAATGTTGGTCCTACCGTGAATAACAGTTTTCAACACACATAGGAATCTTTTTTCCAAATGGATATTGTGGTGTCGATAGACCTACTAACCGATTCTCACAAACTTAGAGGATAACTGCAGATTACATGACATAGCTGCAAAAAAATTCTTAAAAACACTCTAAGATTTTCATTTTTAATAATACTTTTGAATTTTCGGAATGAATAAATCTTCATATTTGCTTCAACATTCCAGATATCTTATTTTTTGAAATTTTTAAGATGACATAATCGATTTTGCAATACAACAATTTTAAAATGTTGTTCAGAAATAGTATTTAGGATCAAAATAGTTTTCTCGCCGATTTAAATTCTTTTTTTTTTTTGCTACTACTTTTTAAAATATTCAAATGTTTAAATGTTTTTGAACTTTCCGACTAGTCTTGCATAATATTTTAACAGGGCTGTATTCAATCACTTAATGAATCTACAGATATAGGCTCTAGCTGTGATCTCTAATGAATACAATAAATATGGAGACAATGGCTGTTTTAAGCAGTTCCTCCATTTGCTATTTTTAGGCATGAACTTAGTAGCATGGGACAATAAACGAGAAAAAATGTTAATAAATTTTTCATATTCTCACTTAACACATGTTTATCGTTATATTTACGTGGTGCACCAAGGTCGTTTCTCTTGACGATTATCAAAATATTCCTTAAATTTTGACCGACCGGTACACCCTGCCTTCGATTACTCGATAAACTCTTGTTGTGAGGTTCATAGTACATCAAACGCGTATACTATTTTTCGTTGACTTTGTTATTTTATTCTTTTTCTGTTAAAGTGGCGCATGTGTGATAAACGCGCACGATTCCTTGAGCCCTAGAATACTTTACCTCACTTATTTACCAACATTAGTTGAATTATAAAAACGTGATAGCAATTAACATTGTTAACAAAATCTGATAACCAGAACTGTTCGCACCCATACAATAGAATAACGAGCTACAAATTTGATATTAGAGTCCTGTCATCAAAATAACCAACCGCCACCACTCTCGCATGTACCGAAATAAGGGCTCAAGGAAATGCGTGCGATATTAATAAAGTCTTCAAACATAGTTTCCAATTATATATTTCTCTTCATAGTGTATTAAATTAAAATTTAGAGGTGGATAAATAAGAAAAGTATATTAACGATGTTTATAAAGAAAGATAACTTCAAAATGTGTACGCTATGGCCTACTCGTGCTACGAATGGCGACGAAATGTTAATGGCCCCCGAGAGACGAAATGTTAACGAGGGAGATAGTTTTGATGCTTAACTTTTGAGTGCTGGTTTTAAAAAAATAAGTCCAGAACCCTCTTTTTTTTATTAAGGTTACGCCTGTTTTTCTTCACACTTCACCATCAGGATGATTCAGGAGATGTGGAAATCCAACAGTCGATCCATCTTTTCATCGGCCTGCCTGGGTCGCGTTTTCCTGTAGGTTTTGAATCTCTCGCAATCTTAATTAGTCTTTTGCTGTCCGACCAAGTAACGTTATCATTCCATTATCTTCTTCTTGTTCTTATAAATTTTGCTATGTCTGTTATGCCGCATTCATGTCTTATATCTCGGTCCTTCAATCTATCCCATCTTGTTAACCCAATATTGATCTTAATGTTCTCATCTCTGATGTTCTAAGTAGAGTCGTAGTTCTTCTATTATCGGCCCTTGTTTCTGCTCCATATGTTATTATTGGTCTTACCATAGTTTTGTAATTTTTTACTTTGCTTTCTACATTAAAAAAATTGTTTCTCCATGTCACATCTTTCAAATATCCTAATATTCTTGCTCCTTTCATTACTTGTTTGACTTCATTATATTCCGGATGCTTGAAATTTCAACTCTAAATAAGTAAATTTCATTACTTGCTCTATTATTTTATTCTTTATCGTCAGTTTACACCGTATAGGCTCTTTGAAATTACAAAATTGCGTTTGCACGCCCTATTGCAAATATTTATTTGTATTACTTTGGTTTAGTTTTGTTTTGTTGATTTAAATTGGTGAGTCTCTATGTTATACATATTGAGTGCTATGTTTTTCTTGTAATATTGTTTTATTAGTAACATCTCAGTAATTGTCATAATTTTTCTCCGTTACGCAGTCTAGCTGAGTATGGGAAAATGAATTCCCGAAACGTCGTCGAAATTTCCTAACATACTCTTTATGTTCATTGTATATATTACATAAATTAAAAATTGACGTTTTGCATAAAGCTGTCTGTCATAATATTGTAGCAAGTATATGAATTATACTGTTTAAAAATGTTATTGGCATTTGGAATACAAACACTCTGCTGCCTAACCCGAGCCCCCCAAAGTTTCCTAACGCGGCCCCCAATTTTTCGACTTATAAAATAAAAACAATTAAGGTATTTGGCACTCCTTATATCTTCGGAGGCTAATAAAACGCAAGAGCTCACTCTGAAGCCCATGAGTTCGGAGGGCATGAAGAAGAAAGAGGTCAAAAGATAATTTCAAAATTTAATCCCAGAGTAGTCGGAAAGAGATATTTAAGAGAATTCTGAAGTTAAACAAAAAGAAAAAGAGTCTACCTCTGGCGAGGAATCGAACGACATATCCCCGAAAAAAAAAAATCTTAAACTATTTGGCCAATTATTTTAGGTGGAAGATAAGATTTGTATAACTAAGTAAGGTATGCACTACATATATTTTGTGCAGAAAATTGGACTTAAAAATATTCGAAAACAAAATGGGGGCTCGAGTTTGGGTACTTTCTTCTACTAGCGGTGCTACAACAGCACATTTTTTCACATTATTTATACCTTTGCATTTTTCGAACATTCCTCTTTTCATTCTTCCCTGGAGGAGACCAATCGAAGACATTCTTAGGCAAGCATGAATCTGACATTCTTCTCAAATGGCCATACTATTGCAGCGTTTTACTTTCGAATGTCCACAACAGATTCTGTATGCTGCAACCGTTCTCTGACCTCTATTTCTAATTTTCTGCATTCTCGAAAGTCAGCAGCTCCTTCGTAGTCCATCCATTTCATGCACATAAATTCTGCTTCTGACGTTCCGTCAGTGTCCAATTCTCTCCACCATAGGTTAGAATACTTCCAATAATAGTCCTCTAATAATATGTTTGTTCTTACGTGAATTTCCCGACTCTATAACATGCCTTTCAACGTTTTTATGGCTCCTCGTGCCTGTTTAATGCGGTCATCAATATCCTTTCCTTTTCATTATTTCCAGACTTTGGCAGGATTCTACCCAAGTACTTGAACTGTTCAACTTCATCCTTCCTACTCCTTGAACATCGAAGTCAGTACCTTCCCCTCCTACTATCAAATACTCTGTTTTCTTCAAATTTAATCCACCCTCCACATATGCCTACACTATTTTTCGGGTCATGTATTCCCCATCTTCCCTGTCTTGAGCCACTATTAACTGATTACCCGCAAATAGGAGTGAATGTATTGCTTGCCCCTTTACAAAACCACCCTTCCTTGACACGAGGCATTCCATCCTCTAAGAACCTCTTCTAAATAAATGTTAAAAAGAGTGGGAGACATTCCACACCCCTGCCTTAAAATTTTGGTGGTTTTAAATTCATCGGAAATTATAGTTCCAATTTTTACCACAGCTCGGGTATCCACATACATTTTCTTTATGAGTTGAGGGAGAGGTTCTTCAATTTTAAAATTTCGTAGTGCCCTCCACAATTCGTTTATAGGCACTGAGTCATTTGCTTTCTCAAGATCAATAAAAACCATATGAAGCTCTCTTCTTTTAAGACTCATTTTCTCACACATTTGTCTTAATATAAAAATGTTATCCATACAGGACTTTCCTTGTATAAAACCAGCTTGTTCTGAAATTTTCATGGACACCCGTGCATCTAATCTATTCTGAACTATTTTGCTGAGGAGTCTTCGAATTGATGCCATTACACTTATACGCCGGGAGTTGTTCATGTCTTTCTTTCTAATTACCTTTTTTGTGAATAGCCGAAATGTATGGTAGATTCCGTTCAGTTGGTACATCATCCATAAATAATATTTGAATGAACAGTTTATTCAATACTCTAATCATCTGTTGTCCACCATACTTCCACAAATCCATGGGTATTATACCGGGACCCGCCCTTTACCATTTTGTGAAGATTTTAAAGCTTTCCACACTTCTTCCTGCATGTGTTCAACCTCCTTCATTTCCTCCTTTGTGTTTCTATTAATTGTTTTCGGTTCTATTCACTGAAACCTATTTTTCGTCAGCATATCCGAAAAATGCTTTTTCCATTCCGGTAATATATATATATATATATATATATATATATATATATATATATATATATATATATATATATATATATAAATTTACATTATTCACAGTCGGCGCCCTTATTTTTCTTACCGTTCTCCATGCTTGCTTTGATTTACCTTATCCCACTGTATGTTCTATCCCAAAATACATTATTTCCCAAGTCTCCCCTTTACTCCCCCGATTGCCTCACAATCATTTTTGCTTTCTTTTGTAGTAAGCAATGACGATCCTGATCTTGACGCTTTGAATCCAACCAGGTCGTATAAGCGTCCTTCTTAGTTTTAATTGCTGTAGCGGCTTCTCCATTCATCCAAACTATACCTTTACTTTCCATTTCTATCCCCTAAGTTTCAGCAGCTACCTCATGTACCCACATGTACATCTTTACTTGTTCTCTTATCGTGTGGGTAACATGTTCTCTTGTCATGTACTCATGTACATATTTAAGAAAAGAAAATATGGCTGTTTCCGTAGACTTTGATTTTCCAAATCCATGTTGGCAATCTGAAAGCGCGTCGTGTTTTCTGAGAAAGGTTTCCATTCGTACGTAAAAAAGTATCTCTAATATTTTTCAAAAACCGACAGAAGTGAAATTGGCCGATAATTTTGAATTTCATTTTTGTTGCCTTTTTTGAAGAGCGGCTTAATTTTAGCTGTTTTGAAAATATCTGGAAACGTTCCGGTGCATAAGGATGCATTAAATATGTGAGTTAACGGGTGTATTATGGCAGGCGCACAGGTCTTTAACAAAGAATCTGGAAATAGGTCCATTTTGTGTTTTGTGCTCTATCCGAAAAATGGATCCATGTGTGAGAAAAATGTTGACTAAGTTGTTAAAGCTTCGTGCAACGACTCCTCTCTCTCTAATCAAAATATCCGTTTCAAATTCTCAGGACCTCGAGTTCAGCCAGACCAATCAGGGAATATTAATTTTGGAGAAAATCGTTTGAACGGCGTAGCTGCTAGAGCTGACCACGGATGGAGAGACAGACGTTTTGCCTGTAAACAATTTTTCGGTTTCAAGGACCCACAAATTTTGGATTCTGACTTCACAATGTATTAGAGGAATAATTTACTACTTACTAAGAATAAAGAATAGAAACAAATAAAGATACGATATTTATCCATTTTTTCGATATCAGAGCTCCCCAACACGAGTTTTGTGACGAAAAAACGCCGTTTTGTCTCATTATGTATTATCTCTGTATTACGTAAGTACTATGCGAGGAAGTAATAAATATTTCACAATTGAGTCATAAACCTTGGTCTGGGGATTGTTTTGTAATTTTAAAAAAATTGACGCGGTTTCTTTAGTCTTACACAATTCATATTATTCAAATACTTAACTCCAAGACGAGAAAAGAAAACCTTTCCACAAAAAAGTTGGTCTTAAAGTAATCATTCCTTTCGAGAACATTTAACATATTGTAGCATACTACCATCTTTCCTCAACAAAATTTACTGTTGGAAGTGCATAGTGGGTGTTGGGAATTAATTTGGTAGCACTGCTTTCCGTGGAACACGCGCAGAAGCGCGCGTATTTGCCGCTAAATTCTGTCTTTCTCTGAAGTGTTTAGGAAAGTGACACAAAAGTTCATATTGCTTTTCGAACTTTTGACTCGATTCGTTGTATTACTCGTTCACCATACTGACTGTCTGTTTAAGAAGAAGGTAAGAATGAGACGTCATGATTATTTTTGTTTTGATGAATATGTGCATACTGACTGTTTTTATCAGTCATAAGTTTTACTGACATTTTTGTCAGCTGTTGAGTCAGAATTTAAGATTTTTTTAAGTGTGCTAAATTCCAAAGAAAATTTGAAAGTCTACTTTGGAACCTTCAAGAATTCTTTGAGCACTGCTGTTAGATAGTCCTTTTTGTGTTGTCTTATTATCTCTCTCTTATAAATTAATGGTGGTTTAGTCTTTCTAATCACAATTAATTTAATTTCAGGCATACCCTATTTAGTCAGAACATGAGCATCGTAGCGCAAGTGAAGAAGAGAAGAGAATAGCTAAAAAGGAGAGTGATGGTATGTGAAATAGCTTTAATTAATACCAGAATGGACCAAGGAGGTATATTTAAGAAGACTTATTGCAAAACTGGAATTTGAGTTTGATTCTTAAGTGAATTTTTCCCTTTAATTTTTTTAATTTTATTCTTGTTTATTGGATTAACTAATAATTAAATATCATTAACTGCTTTAAAATTAAAACTTTATTAAATCATTAGCAAATGATTTAATTAGTGAAAAATGT
This sequence comes from Teleogryllus oceanicus, assembly GCA_964035755.1. NCBI lineage: Eukaryota > Metazoa > Arthropoda > Insecta > Orthoptera > Gryllidae > Teleogryllus > Teleogryllus oceanicus. The sequence continues at coordinate 97,098,314 of CAXIVR010000001.1, forward strand.
ATTTGTCTTTGGGATGGTGATTTTTTCTTATCTACTCTCCAAGTGGATTTACCTTTAATATGCAACTGTGGAATTCATAGAGAACAGTGAGAGATAAGAAACTTATTGAGGTCAGAATCCCTTGTTGATATCAGTGAAAGAATTTAAATCAATTCCACAATTTTAATAAAAAAAAAAAGACATGAAGTCAGTTATAATGTAAAAATAATTGTAGTGGAATGCAATTGTATTTTGAATTCTGCAAAAGTACATGACTTAAATTTTGATTTTCACATTGTTGGATATTTAAGGTACTTGAAATAACCATGTATACAGTTACTTTGTGATGTGAGAATTTATTTTTAGACATATCTGTAATATTTACTCACAGTGTGTATACTTTTAGGATCTTCTACTGATAAGATCGGTCACCTCCTGCATTCATATTCAGAGTGTGAAGCAGTTGAATTTCGCAAGAACCTCCTTGAATGGTTTAGAAAAATAAGCGAGATCTACCTTGGAGGCAGCGTGCTGTTCAGGCAGCATGGAAAAAAGAGTTTATTCTGGTATATATTTTATATTCTTAAGAATTTAGTGTGAAGGTTTAGAATTGCTGGTATTCTTTTATTTTGTATTTTTAGTGTTGGTGTCTGATAATGCTACAGCAAACACAAGTAAATACTGTCATAGCCTATTATCAAAAGTGGATGGCTCAGTGGCCGACTTTTGATGATTTAGCCAAAGCAACTCCTGAACAAGTTAATGAAATGTGGTCAGGACTTGGTTATTATGCCAGGGGAAAAAAGACTTAAAGAAGCTGCCAAAGAGGTTTGTTCCTTAAGAGAAATACCATTACTAAATCTCGGTGATGAATTTAAAAAGTGCCCTTAAAATGTTTAATGTCTGTTTATGATTCTGACAAATAATGTATGAGAGTCTGTGAGAATCACTATTTATGAATTGGTTCATTGACAGGTTTCACTGAATTCATTTTCAAATATGATCAGGCTTTGCATCCCCACTTGTGTTTTTCTTGTTAAGGTCAATCAAGGTTCCAAGCATTTTTCCATCTTTGCTTTTCCCTTTTTATTTATGAGATTTGTAATTACAGAGTAACAGTTTGGTCCTTGTTTATTATTTGGTTTTCTCATGTGTGTCTGGTTCTTTTCACTCTACAATGAAGGAAAATTAATGGTAGAATGGTCCTGATTTTTTTTTCCAACCAGTATGTTAAATTTTGCCAAAGTGTGCTCCAGATGAAGGATGTCTCTACACTTGAAAAGGCATGTAGAACAGTATTGTGTGAAGAATAAATTATTAAAACTTTTGAAAAGAAAGGCATTTTTATTATTTATCTTCCTTCCTCTGTGTAATAAAGGCTTCAACAGTATCTTTAAAGTGAATGGATAGGTAAAATACTTTTTATTTAAAACTACTTATGTATTCTAAACAACATTTCATACTAGCGGGATATAGCACTATGTATGCAGAATGTAATAACAAAAAGTACTACACATTTTTGTCAAACATATTATGTATGTGGTAGAATTTTGACTTGTCACGTATCTAAGAACTATTAATGTTTATTAACCGGGACCACTTTGTCCATCTGTCTTCCTCACGCTCTGTCTGCCCTCCCTGTCCCGCCAGCCACATGACAGTCTATCTGCCTGCCTGCCTTTCCACCCACAGGTGTCCATCAACCTGCCGGCCCTCTGTCCACCGCCTCCCGTGTGTCTGTCTGCTCACCTGTCCTCCTCCCTGTCTGGCTGGCCCACTGCCAGCCATCTGCTCATACGTCCATCTGTCTACCCCCATGTCTGTCCGTACTCAGCGTTGGATTCCAGAAGATGTAAGAATAATGTCAAATAGCATGGAAACAGAAAAGTGAGGAAGCTAAAATGATACTTTGCATGTTAGGTTGCTTAAGATCTGCAAGTACTGGTGATGACTTCAAAAAGTGGAGGAGTACTTCATGTCCCTTTTTATCTTTGTTACATATATCTTTTTTTATCACTTTCTTTTATATGTAAATTGTGATTTCTCGTAACTGTGTTGATAACAGGTGAGCAAGAAAACAATTGGTATTCCATGTTCAGCTGCAGAACTGCAGAAGTCTCTACCTGGTGTGGGACGTTATACTGCATCAGCTGTTGCATCCATTGTTTTTGGTGAGAAAGTTGCTGCAGTGGATGGCAATGTGATTAGAGTGCTTTCCCGCCATAGAGTTATTGGGGCAGATTCTTCTACAAATGTAAGGAATTTTTTAATCTCCAATTTTTTAGATTAATTAACCAATATTGTTAAACTCTAAATACATCAAACAGTCAGATACAGTGGTAATGGTTGCATATTTTATTTACTTCTATGTAGGCTTTACAGATGATCTAAATTAATAATCTTCAGATTTATAAGGAAGTAGAAAGAAAGAGAAATTATTTTGTTCAATTTATGTGAGTTAATGATCGGATATCAGAAACGCAAAGTTGGAACTAAAAACCCCATGCCAATGTGCATTATCTCATTGAAATAGATCATCATTTGACTGTGGACACAATTCATTAGGGACTTATTAGCCATAGAGGGATGGAAACGTGTTGAAAATAGATCTTTGTTTTTATATTAAAGTGTTGCAATAAAACTCGAAAAATTGAGGTCTTTTTATGTTTTATCCACCCTTGTTAAGTTACATGAGAATAAGTGAATTTGTAAATAAAGTATTTCATTTTATATTTATGATTATTTTAATTTTGTAATAATATGTTTGAACCATGATCAGGAGTTATGTTGTTTGCTTTTAGAATAGTGTCAATGAAATATGGAAAATAGCCGATGATCTTATTGATCCACAAGAACCTGGGAAATTCAATGAAGCTATGATGGAACTTGGAGCAGTTGTTTGCACTCCAAAAGCTCCAAAATGTAGTGAATGCCCTGTAAAGTTCATGTTTGGCATATAGGTCAACAAAAGTTCGGGAGAAGGCACAACTGTCATTAAAATGTAATCTAGATGTCCCTGATATTGAATCTGGTTAGTTTAGTTTGTTACTAAGAAATTAACTTGTTCATTAATTGAAGGAGTCAAGATAACATAGTGCTAACACATTTCTCTAATGTTCATCACCCAGAAGAAAAACAAAGTTTTTGAAATCTTGACATGTCTCAGTTTGTTCCTCCTCCTCCCTCTTCTTCATTTTGTTGAGAAATTCTCAATCTTTATTTGGAATACGTCAAAAGTGAGTTAACACGGTCATCTTTACTCCCTTATTGTTTATTATAAAGTTTTTCATATTATGATAACATATGTTTTGGAATTGATTTTCATATAGTTCCTGGTTGCAGTCTTTGTTTGCCTGTAGAAGAACAGTTGAATGTATCGTAAGTTTTAAATGCACTTATTCAGAAAAATATTTTCCTTATGATTAAATAATAGTAATAAGTATAGGCATACATTTTATTACAACAGTTCCATAAGGGAGTTTTTTCCCTCAATGTTTACTTATATTTTTGTCCCTGAACTAGGGCACTATGTTGTATGTTTGCACCCACTGGTGCTATCCTTTGCTCTTAATTGTCGATAGAACAGGATATGGTAAGAACACTTTTGCACCTAAATAATGTTCGATGTACAAGTGAGTAAAAATGCTAGTTGAATGCTAGAAATTTGTTTCAATGTGCAAATTACAATACATGGCTGTAGTGCCTCTGACCGGAAGATCCTATGGAAGGAGTGTGACACTAACTAGACAGCTAGTTGAGTTAAGCTGCTGTCTGGAAGAGAATTCTAGAAGCCAGCTGCTCTGATCAATAGTTTTCTGTGGTTTCTCCACTCAACACTAGGTGAATATCAGTGCAGTACCCTAATAAATTAGCCACGAGCGATTTTTCCTTCCTCTTCCATATCTTATCCTCTCCCCTTACTTACTCACATGCACTTCACTATCACACTTGATGGGAGCTTGGAGCGAATAAAATAATACACTTTTAGTTACTCATAAATGTAAAAGTACTGACTTTCCTGAATTAAAAAATGCCTAAATTAAACCTTTTGTGATCAGATTTCAATGTTAGGAAGATAATTCATCTCTATGATTTTTTAAAAGCCTGATTTAACCATTTTGCAATGTATTGTAAAAAAACATTGCTTTTCATACCTAAAACATCGCTTTTCATGCCTAATAGCGCCTAGTTTCATAATTTTGTTACCTATGTCATCACTTTTTTGTGTGCCTAAATAATCACTTTTTGCATAAAATTCCAAGGTCGATTATTAGTACTTAAAGATATAAAGTTTTCCTCCAGTTACATTGTTATTTATTCTGGGGTCCACCATTGACCTTCCTTTCGGTTCTCCAAATACCTAAATGGCATTGGTAAGGATCTACAAAAAGGGAACAGAGTAGGCTGAGTATGTTTTAGGCATTGGGCCAAAAAGGACTGAACAATGCTTCTAGGTTAAATGAATAGAACAAATTGACTAAATTGCACTCAAGTTACAATTTTTTAAAACAGAAAAAGACATTGTTTTCAGTGGTATAATTCTACAATACAAAGTTGTATATCCATTGATAATTCTGAAGAAAAACTTTGAGATTTATTTCTGTCAAGAAAAGACAACTTTAGATTACTTGAGTAAGTTATCATAGCAAATCAAAATATAGCAAAACTAGCTGACTGATGAAAGAAGATTAACAAAAGGTTATCGGTGTAAGGAGATGTGAAATTGTTGGTTATTCAGTGTTACGTTATCTATTTAATGTGCTTTTGTGTCGCATGTTTATAATTGGAAATTTTCATTTGAGTTTTCAGATACAAGCTCTTTATTTTCAAAGATTGAACAAGTTCATGTTATAAAAATAGAATTTTAATCTTTGTAGAATCTGTGATAATTAATAGTGTTCGTTTGTACTACTAAGGTTAATTATTCAATTTATTATTATTAATATAGAATTAGTTGTTAGATTTATTGTGCAAAAGTATAAGGTATAATTTTTGTATGGTACAAAATTCAAGTTGTATTGACATTCTTTTTCCTTAGTTTAGGTGTTCTAAATTACCCTAGAAAGGGAAAGAAGGCTCCTCCAAGGAAACAAGTATCTGTTGTGTGGATTCTTCAGAAATGTACCTCTGATGATAATGTAGAATACTTCATGGTTAAAAGGCCAGACAAAGGTGAGAAATTGGATTTGTGATCAAGAAGATGCATAGAAGAATGAAAACCTTACAGAATTAGATTTTTAAATCTCAAGAGACAAAGTAGAGTTCGAATGTTTCAGACTTGACAAAATATTAAAATTACAAAATGTTAGTTGTCTCTGTAATTAAACCAATTTTTATTCCAATCACTGCAGCTTTTCCTCTTTAATATATGCAAATGAGTTTTTAGTCTTCTCCCTCTTCTTCTTTCAGTAAATCAAAGAATATTAAATTAGTCAAACAGTTCTTTCTTGACTATAATAGTTAATTTTTCTGCATTCTTTTGTTGAACTTACTGTACATGACATTAATGAAACTTTCATTTTAGGTCTTTTGGGTAATCTATGGGAGTTTCCATGTCATGTAGTACCACCAGAAGATTGACATCAAAGAAGTCTATGCTGATGAGATTTAAAGAGCAACATGGGATTGATGTATTTGAAGTACAGGCAACTAAGCTTCTTGGAAGTGTTCTTCATGAATCTCTCACATCCATCAAACTTATGTAGTCTTCCATGGGGAACTAGAAGAATAAAATCCTTTGACATCTGAACAGTATCAAGCTCAGCAGTGGATTAGCAAAACTCAATTTGAAACTGCTGCAGTATCAACTGCTATGAGAAAAGTATGTTATGTGCATGTATTGTAAACTTCAATAATGAAAATGGTTTTATATATCGGTTTTATTTAAACCAGCAATAGGATTAGTTAAATTACTTGCCTTGTTATTTTGCACGTGTTTCATTGTTTTCATAACAAAATTATTATTATTATGATCTCAAATAAATTGAAAATTGATTGTGAAGAACTTACGATAAAATATATACAGTATAACGCTTTTGCATCTTCTTGATTTCTCTGAAATATTTATTTGCAGGTATTGCTTTACTTGACTCCATGTACCAGTCAAATCAGGTAATTTCAGTTTACCATAAACAGTTTGCTAGATCATAAAGCTATTGGAACTTATTACTTTTGTTTTTAAATTGAGAACAACACTCAGAGTTGCAATCACAAAAAATAACTTGTATTTTTAAGGGTAGTATGTTGCAGTACTAGATGTTATCCATGCATGTTTTCTTGAGCCTTCATTTGCTGAATGGTAGAGAGTGGGGTTTAGTTATTTCAACAACCGGACTATTATATCTGTAGCTTGTTTTGAAGCAAAATAATTTCTTTTACACAGAAGCGAACATTTCTGGATATCAGATTTTTACTTGCTGCTATCCTATACAGATTTCAACTAATGTTTGTAAAGGAGTGGGGTGGGTAACCCAGGACTCAAGAAACCTGTGGTATAATATGTACTCTACAGTTGCACAGTAGCTAAATGAAATTAAAACTGCCCACATTTCAGACTTCTTGTCCTGTAACTACTCTGATGTTTTTGTCAGTTACACTGTTTAAATGTTGCTTTACATTGCAAATGATGCTCGATAAAGCATCTCAACCTACATTGCAGTTTGAGGTATATGGAGCCATCTCTGATGCGTGTTGTTTGTTCCATATGACTCTCATTTTGTGACATTGCCATTGCAGAAAGAAAAGTTACAAAATCACAATTTTGAAAGTGATCCATTTGTTTGGAGAGTATTAAAAAAAACAGCACTATACCATATTGGTCGTTCGACCATCTCCAGAAAGAAATTTATATTTTATATTTTCTTTCTTTCTTTCTATTTTATTAGTTATTTAAATTCGATCAACATTTTTTTAAAAAATTCTTTATTTATTATGAAAATACATTGAAAATTTCAAAGAGTAGGCTTGGTAATTGTTATTATAAATATTAAGTTTAAATTAACATCATTGAATTTCATTGTTGAATCATGATAAAGTATTCAGGAATTTTTTCGTTTAGAATGGACAAGAAAAGAAATCATTTTTGAAGTTGGTTGGAACTCAATATACTCTCTATTTACTTCGTTCACATTTGGGGAGGTAACAATTGCATGTAATGCCATGCACCAACATAATCGCATGCCAAGATAGTTGTTTGGAACATAAATGGATAATTTGTGTCTTAGGTATGCATGGTTTATGTATGTAATATTTCACAGGGCACTGAATCTGTGCAAACTCTCTCAAATAAATATGTTAAAAATTGAAATCGTGTTCTAATGATCACCTGGGATACATGTGTTCAAACTCAGTACATCGGGTGCGTCCATCTGAAATTTGTGTGAGGAAGAGTGTCACCATTGATTAACAATAGTGATTAACCCATATTTGCTTAATGTTTGATTAGTTGAAGGGCATGGTAACATTATACTTATTCTGATAAACAATATCACTATCTTTTATTTTCCCCTTTTAATTTGTTGAAGTTTTGGAATGTATTGTGGTATGGCTAATATTGTGGTGAAGCTCATCCTGTAGAACCTAGTCCTTTAGAATACAAAAAGAAATTATTCAAATAATGAAAAATGCCATCCATATGATTCCACAAGCCTCTCTTCATTGAGCTGAATTTTACCTTGCCTCTTTAATAACAAATCTGTAATTTTTGTCAAAATTGACTTACTTTTAAGTGGGAAACATAATTTCATGGAATACTGATATTTATAATTACAACACAGGTCATTGACCTCACGTTCATCTGGGTAGTGTCAACTGCTTACTACCAGAATTTCACATACAATATATGTATGTTACGTTACAACACATTGCCAGATGGCATTAAACAATTGAAATTGGTACACAAAGAGGGTAAGCGGATTAGGTAGCCAAAAATGCCCCCGGCTTAAAAAATGTGTGGGAATCATAATTGAAATGTTAAAAAAACAAACTAGTTTTGCCCGATTTAAATCAATTTCCAAGAACTTTATACAAATGAAAAAAACTGTTTTAGCTTCTTAAACAAGTTAAAAAAAATTTAACCACATGAATTTAACACCGATTAATAATGACTTTATTTATCCTTACAATTTTCTAAAGAGGATCTTTTCTTTCTTTCTCTTTCTTTCTTTCTTTCTCTCTTTCCTTCCTTCCTCCTTCCTTCCTTCCTTCCTTCCTTCCTTCCTTCCCTTCCTGCCTTCCCCCTTTTCCTTCCTTCTTTCCTTCCTTCTTCTTTCCTTCTTTCTTTCCTTCTTTCTTTCCTTCCTTCCTCCTTTCCTTCTTTCTTTCCTTCCTTCCTCCTTTCCTTCCTTCTTTCCTTCCTCCTTTCCTTCCTTCTTTTTCCTTCCTTCCTCCTTTCCTTCTTTCTTTCCTTCCTTCCTTCTTTCCTTCTTCCTCCTTCCTTCTTTCTTTCCTTCCTTCCTCCTTTCCTTCTTTCTTTCCTTCCTTCCTCCTTTCCTTCTTTCTTTCCTTCCTTCCTCCTTTCCTTCTTCCTTTCCTTCCTTCTTTCCTTCTTTCCTTCCTTTCCTTCCTTCTTTCCTTCTTTCTTCTTCCTTCTTTCTTTCCCCTTCCTTCTTCCTTCCTTCTTTCCTTCCTTCTTTCCTTCTCTTTTCCTTTCCTCCTTTTTCCCTTTTCCTCCTTTTTCCTTTCCTCCTTTTTCCTTTCCTCCTTTTTCCTTTCCTCCTTTTTCCTTTCCTTTTTTTTTTCCTTTCCTCCTTTTTTCCTTTCCTCCTTTCCTTCTTTCTTTCCTTTCCTTCCTTCCTTTCCTTCCTTCTTCCTTTCCTTCTTTCCTTCCTTCTTTCCTTCCTTCCTTTCCTTCCTTCTTTCCTTCCTTCTTTCCTTCCTTCTTTCCTTCCTTCCTTCCTTCCTTCCTTCCTTCCTACCGTAAAATAATTTACTCTTGCAATTTTCAAAAATTCAGAGGTAACACTGAAAATTAGACTTACGTTACCTTTATAAGTGTATTATACTGTATTCTTACAAGAAATATAAAGAAAAAAATTGGAGTCATTTTTGAGAAAATTTTGAAAATGTCCAGGGAGGTTCATGTAATGTATCTCAAAATTTTTAAGAAAGTTTTTCAAAATTGCATCGCTCAGTCGAGCGAATCGACTGGGAATATTTGTTTTGGAAACATCCTGCATGGGGTTTAGCGCTAGTGGTGTTCACAGCGGATGGATATTTTGAAAAAACAAACAATTTTTCAGTATCGAGGAACCCAAATGTGTATGAGAAACATACATATTCTGTATATACGTATAAATGTGAGAAAGTAAAAAGAAGATAAAAATAGAAAACAATTACTTTTTTCCATAGTTCTTTTTAAGAATATCTCATGTTCTGACGCAGATCATAAAAAGGGCTATATAGAAATTAGCACTGTAAATTCTCTGAACTCATATTATAAATTAATTAATTCATATTATTTTTAGTTAAAATCTTAATTCATCAATATTCAGATTACAATTTTATTCTTTCAATTTTGTTTTCATTATTTATCTTTTCGAACAAACATAAAACAGAAAAATTACGAAAATTAATAAAAAAAAATCTAATTTGAAAAAATAAATAAGGAACTGTTTAATTACTGTTTTTTTTATATTGAGATGTCAGGTAAATTGTAAGATAAAGAGAAATTTGGAGAAACTAGGGAATTTACAGGGCTTCAATTTGTATTAGCACTTTTTATGACCAAATATCTACAATATTAGAAACTCTTAGCAATGCCATAACAAAAATGCATGCATTTTGCTGCAATAAAATGAAAGTATGGTCTAAATGTCTGATTTAGTGAAATTAATAAAATTGTGAAACTATGGATTATGAGTTGACTTGGTTTTTAGGCTCTAAAATCTCCATTTCTAGACTTCTGAAATAACCTTTTAAGTGACAATAGGTGTTTCTTGTATGGGCATTCTAATGGAGATGAAAATTAACAGAATAAATTTTATTTTATTGCAATATGTATAAATATATAAAAATACTACATAAATGATCAAAAATAATTATAGCAAATAAAGATATACAAAGGTACATTTATTTACACAATCCCTGGAAGAGTATTAATTTCCGTAATTTGCCTCAAAATTTGGGACCCAAACCTCTTCTAAATTGTAGAGAATCTGTGTCTTTATTACTGAAAAACATTTTATCGGCAGAAAATTATTGTACTACTTCTACAATTGTTTGGTGCACACTTTAATTTGGAGATTCTTGCCAGTGGACTAATTGCATCATTCTTTTGAGGTTTGGCCTGTTTCAATTTTTTATGCAGAGTGAAACCACAATAATTCTGTAAGATGTAGATTAATCAAATTGAATTGATTAAATTTTGTGGCACCTCAGATGAAGGTTAACAAGTATTCCCTAATGTAATTTTAATGAACAATGATTGATTGAGATTGATTTGAGAGTATGGTTGATTTTGATTTCAGACAATCACTAACGACAGGAAGCACTGAAACTGCTTACTAACGGTGCTCTAAGAACAATTCCTCATGACGATGATTATGTAACAAGCTTTTGAATAGCCAATATAACTTTAAAAAATTTTAAAAATGAGAAAATTAATGGATGAATAAACATTTTTAGGCTGTAACACTGAAATAGGCATTTTATGCCCTATAAACGTGCTTCCTGTGATATTAAAAAGTCATGGAATGTGTATCTAATTAATTTTATGTACGTCGAAAGAGTAAATTAGGCATTTCCCTAAAATCCATTGTGTATTCATGAGTGGAAAATAATTTTAATTTTCACTTCAGTTACAGCTGTGTGCAGAGAACCAGACATAATGTCTTGACATTAGAAACTGATTTCAATTATAGGACCCCTGAATAATTATAGCTTGCTGGCTTCTATGCACCTGGGTCAGAGTTTGTATCCCAGCAGGGCAAAATATTTAGCTTCACATTGTAGTATCATGTCAGTCTTTGTGGCTCGAGCAATAGAAACTGACAAGGAATAGATAGTGATGAGTAGGGGCGGATTTCTATGACAAGTCATGTTTTTATATGCAAATGCACATTTTGGCTTTCTGTTTAGTCATGAATTTCATTAAGTTTTGTATAATTTAACAAATGCCTGTAAAATCCTATGCCTTGATGGTTGTATTTCGCTGTTTTCTAAGTTTCTTACCCTTCTTTCCGTCAATGGAACTTGTAGCATCTTGGAAACGGCGTGCCAGAATGCGCACCTCAAAATCTGACGACCCTTTCTTACACGGAACTAAACCGTTTTGGAAAAGCTTGTACCTTTGCGCCAGTCTTTCAGTTGCTTTTTAATATACCTAAGACGAAGTCTCAGTTAGTGAAAGTTACGAAGTTTTGTTCGCAAGTTTGGTGAAAGTATATTCAGTACCGATGGAATGATATTATTCTGTAAATTGTGTGAAGTGAGTTACATCCAAAACGCTTCTCTGGGCTTCAACACGGCAAAACTATGAAACATGAGAATTGTGTAACCAGACATTCTACACACAAACACTATTCTTAATCCTGACACCGAGTTCACGATGTTCACAATTTTTCGCAAGATCTCTGCACGATGATCGTTGCGTCTAGTATTCCTTCAACCCAAGTTTCAGTTTCTTGAAAAATATACACAGCATCCTGTTTCCAACGAATCTACTCTCAGGAAGGAATATCTAACCCTTGTAATGAAGAAATGTTGGACAAAATAAGGCATAGGGACAAAATGATATGGGTTTCAATAGACGAGACTACAGATGTGGATGGAAGATATGTGGCAAATGCGATTGATAGCACGCTGAAAGAAGATTGGCCTGGAAATACGTTTTCGTGACGTGAAGTGCTAGAAGGAAACTCATTCCACCATCGCAGTTCTATTCGACAACTCAATGAATTTATTTGGGCCAAATGGGAAAGAGAAAAAACATGTTTCTATTTGTAACTGATGTTGCTCCGTGCATGGTGAAGGCAGCAAAGGACTATGTAAATGCTATATCCAAAATGATACACATGACATGTCTTGCATGTCAGTGGGACACTGACCCCGGTCACGATGTTACATCCAGCACAGACGAAGACGTACGTACTTCAGTGTGTATGTCGTTTTACTAGCTAGAGATTGATACTATAATTTATTAATACTATAGTTAATGTTCTTTGGCGCATACCGCACTACAAAAAGTACTTTAAGAGGACATGCCCTTTGTGCAATTGTAAGTTGCATGAACGCAAAGACTGACGGATAGACTACAATAGAAAATAGATAATAGTGTTGTCCATAGACGGACAAAAACAAGTTTTGGCGTAAACCAATTTTTCATTATCAAGGTCCTAAAATGAAAGTAACACGTTAACACTTATTGGAGTAAAATTATGCACCTTATTGGTATCACGACACACGATACGATTTTTCTGTAAAAATTCACCACTTGCTGCTGCAGCATTACCATACTTTCTTTGTGCTTCATAAGTAAAGATAATAATATAAAGGATATTTTGTATTGCCCACGCTGTTCCCACTCATCTGAACACAATGTGGACATGAATAAGAATGAGATCGCATTGGAGACTTCGCGTCATTGCGTCTTCCTCAAAGATTTTCACCTTCACAGATGAGCTTGTATTTATGGATGTTTTTTCCGCGTACGGAAACTCCTTTTTATGCAGGCATGTCAAGGATGCTTCACCGGGTGGTGAAATGTGATTGTTTCGTCTTCCGCCTCTTTCTTACTTTTGGGGGTTAAATTCTGCTGAAGTAATATTCTGCCTTTTCAGGCAGGAAACCTACATACTGGAATATAATTCCGTAATTTATACATTGGGACTCGAGGCTGCCAATATTCTCTTACAAACTGGTTTTTATCATATTTTGTTTTCTTACTGTAATTTTCTTTTACAGGTCTTGGGAAAGAAGAGGATTGAAAGAAAAAATTAAAAGTAATTCAATGTAACTTCATTCTTTAAACCTAAGAATACTGAAAATGATAATTTGTTAAAATGATGTGCAGATGTGTATTGTTTTGTTATTTTACAACTCTGATTGTGTAAATTTTAACTTGTAACCATTTTTTAATATACTATGAGAAAACTTTATTGTTATTTGAAACAATGCATCGTATTAGATTTCAGAACTATAGAAGTGAAGAAATCCCGTCCTAGAAATCATCACGAACTTCAACAGTGTAATAACAAACACTTTTTAAATAGTTGCGAATAAGCTGAGCTCATGGTAAACAGGTAAGTAGGATAGTATGTAGGATCTCAGAATGATTAGCTCGTAGGCGCGTGGGTTCGGTCCCCACTAACATTTAATGCACAAAAAATATGGATGTATGTAACTGATAACATCATTGCACATATTACGTCGGCAATCGAATATAAATCCAAATATGCAATGAACAAGTCGCAAAAGAAGCTTTTTTCGGATATCCCTGGACGCATGTTGACGGATGAAGCGAAGATAGGAGCAGAGTCGGGGATTTTGAAGTGACGTCGAAGACACTCGTATGAGTTACGTACATTATTTTTTGTACGAATTCGTGGTAACAGAGGAAGGGTGCTTAAGTAGGTATACAGAAAGTGTGATATATTTTTATCCGTTTTTCTGTTCATTCAGATATTATGGCTGGTAATTTAAGCAATGACCAACCGATGTAGATAATTAAACAATACTTGAAGGCAGAGAATGCTGAACATGTTCGACAGAAACAGAAGAATTCAATACACCTCCACCAAGTAGACTATCTATCTACAGGTTGCGCAACAAATTTGAGCAAGCTGGGTCATCTGTAATGTGCCAAAGAGTGGTCGACCAGTGTTTTACTATTATACCAGCAAGTTTTCTTGAGCCGTCATTTCACTAGATGCGAGGAGTGGGGTTTTGATTATTTGTTGACAGGACTAATATATGAAATTGTAGCTAGTTTTTCGATGCAAATAGTTTCTATTACCTGGGAGTTAACATATCTGGTCATCAGAAGTTGCTATCACTTATTCACAATTCAACTAATGTTAGCCAAGGTGAGGGGTAGGTATGTCGGGGCTCAAGCAACGTGCGCGTATAATACCCATGAAAATGAAATGGTAGTAGTTCAGTCATTTACCCAAAGCCCAAAGAAATCCAAGAGGAGAGCCTGTGTAAATGCTGAGCACTTGAGACATTCAAGCTCGTTGACTGGTGGCTATTTGACGAACGTTACGGTGCGAAAGCAACGTTGAAGCATAGGGACCAACGAGCTTGAATTACATTAGATACATTACATTAGATTTCTATCTCTTTGATAGTGTACGACCAAGAGTAAACATAGTGAAAGAGCGTAGATATTACAGCACTGTTTAAAGGCGTGCGAGAGAAGATGGAAGTATTTTTATACTGTCATTGTAAAAGTTGTCAAAATTTTTTTTTTCATTTACACGCAATATTAGTTTTTGTATAAATATTACGCGAAACGTATTCCAGTCTTATATTGACAATAGTTTTTTGAAAACTTGTATATTGATTGTTAAAAAGGACACGAGTCTTAAATTATTAATGAATTAATTTAGTTTTTTAAAATGGTGTGATAGAAACTGAAATGTGCATTTCGTATCACTTTCAATATCTATTAATTAGGTCTATTTTGCGCCTTTAGAGTTGCCTTCTTAGGTTTCTCGTTCAGTGTTAAATTTCAAACTGCGAACCTCGTGACTTGGGAAAGGTAAAATTACAAATGACAAGGTACGGTCGCCAGATGTTTAAAACAGCACAAGTTAAAGTTTTGAACAAAACCTCGCCATAAAACAAAGGCGAGGTGACCATGCGTTACCTAATGAATTATTGTTCAGGGCTAATACAGAGAACCCTAAGCTATCAGACTCGCGAAGACTCGTCACATTCGAAACCTTCCGAAGGACGCTCCAGATTCGTAAAAAACAGGAACATAAATTCTAAAGGATCTCAGAGAGTGGAGATATAACAATCCAAATAACTCACAAATGTTACATTTATTGCAAAGCTATGAAAGAGTACAAAATCAATTTTTCTTTATGCAGATACAGAAGTTGGTGCAAGAAAACAATACAGAATTACAAATGCAAGTACAAAGATGACAGACGGAAGAATGCCGTCTCTTTACAAAAATACTGTGATGACACAGAACACAATTAAGGCGCTCCAACAATGCGCCTGGACCTAAACAGAATTACAGTATTCTTAATAACCTCAACAATGCCCACTTTAGGACAGGGAGACGAATACATAAATATGCAAGATTGACAAAGAAGCCGACATTGGCCTTATTTCAATACAAAAGAAGTGACAAACTGTATTACTACAAATGAGCCATTACATATAAAAACAAATTCAGTATGAGTGCATTAATACCAAGTTATATGGAAATGGATCTTTTACGAAAAACTTGCACCTTATTACAAATTACAAAGTAAGCAGGAATACTCTGGAATGAAGCCGGGCGGCCGCCCAGCGCACTGACCTCGTTACGGTGATCATAACACTGACGAAAACCGGTGGCCTATCCGCGTCGGCATCGCAGAGCAGACACCAACCGACTTCTTGCCCGAGCGACAAGGTGATCGCTCACGGGCGAAATTGACGCGTTTTTATAGGCCACAGGGCCTTGCCGACGTCTCCCAAAGCACCAGACTGCCGGATGCGGCCAAATGCCGTCTTACGACAGGGGCGAAAATTTCCCAACAAAACTCCATTGCCGAATGCGACCAATCGCCGTCTTACTCACGGCAGGAGTGAAAAACTGAAACATTAACAACATCAATTAGTAATGTACAGTACAGAAATGGCACTCCGCAACAATTTCCGAGGTCATTACCATCAAACGCTGAATATAGCCGCAACGCAAGGTAGGAACAAAATACAGAGTAAACCTGCTACAAAAAAGGCTAGTTCAAACAATCGTCAAGATACAACAAATATGCAAAATACAAGATCCAATTCCATAACATAAAAGACCATTGTTGCCCAGATCAGGCTATCATGCACTCATACACATATTTAAAACAACAACATAATCGATTCTGGAGAATCAGGCCTTTCTAAAAACAATAGTAATGGCTCTTAATTACGAAAAAGGCATGCGCCAGGACGCTATACAACAAGTGAACATTACAAAACAGAGGCAGAATATCAAAAGGCAAATGAATATTGTAACGGCTCATAAGGAGCCGGATAGAAGTGCTACATGGCAAAGGCAAATAACTATTGTAACGACTCGGAGGGCCGGGCAGAAGAGCGCGAAAACTATTGTAACGACTCGGAGGAGCCGGGCTGGGAAGGCGCTTGTGCGCGGGGCGCACGTCTTTATACCAACCCAGAAGGGGTGACACTGTGGCAGTGGAGGGAGTAGCGGGAAATATCGATATAAACGAGAAGTACAGAACTCTTTGCCTAAGAGATTTATACTTTACGCCTGAGGGGTAGGCAACGCGCGTAGCGTGCAGGCGCTGATAGCGGTCTATTTATTTATTTATTTTACGTAAAAACAGTTAAAAACTGCGTATGACGTGCTATGGGAAAAGTGAATTGTGTGCACATTTTCAAAATTCTGTGATCCCTACACTAAGTCATATACTACTTAAATTTTGAATTTTGAAAGGAGAAAAAACAAAACTCCCATGTAATAAAATCTATTTTCAAAGGGTAAGCAAGCAATAAATTTTGAATTTTGAAAGGGAGAAAAACAAAACAAAAAACTTCCATGTAATAAAATCTATTTTCAAGGATAAATAAGCAATAAATTTTGAATTTTTTAAAGGAGAAAAAAACAAAAAACTCCCAAAACAAAAAAAACAAAACCCTGGTCTCTGCAGAGATGCCAGGAATCATACTAATAGATGGAAATAATATTTTGTTTTGTCCAAAAATCTTAATTTTAGGGCTACAAATGCAAACGAGGTGTCTATACAACCCTAAATTTACTCTAAATTGCGATTTTGTTATTAGAACCATACCCAACCAGTAGTTTTCTTATAATAAATAAAAAGCTGTTTTGAAAACAATATAAAGTCACAATGCCAATTTTTTCTCAGCACTCAATAAACCAAGAAATCAGATCTTACTAACAAATTCTTAGGTTTTTGGAACCTTCTCATAGCCTATGAGATCACAGTTTGATTTTATAAATTACCATTTTTGAGAAAATAACAGATGAAAAATTACCCATATACTAGCATACTTAATCTAGTTACAGAACAAGAGCTTAGAAACTATGGATGCACAATCTTCTCAGTAGAACTTCTCAGATGACTGTTGGCTTCTAACGGCTGATGTAACACCAATATTCAATATTTGTGATCACTTAAATTTCCAAATTTAACATTCAGCGGCTGCCTTGTGAGCACAGCTTTCCTTACGAAAATTGAGCCTGCGAAGACATCGCTAGCTATCTTGTGGTCTGGCCTGAGATACTAAGGTTATCGTATCATAGCTTGCAGTGTGTTGACTCAACGCCCGGGTTTGTGTGTTCCTCGTTCGTACAGACTAAAATTAAAGAACGTCTTCTATTGAAATATTTTATACATTCTACATGTTAATCTATTTCTTGGGGAGGCTATACCTTGTCTCCTCTGGGGTTACGCCACTGCACATTTTTCAGTCTCCCGCGATTCCGGAGATGCAACACTTTCTTTAAACGAGGAAATTTGTGTTGCCGTTTCCCCATGGTCGTCGTGTGGTCCACATGCTATCCCAGGACGACTGTGACATTAGTGTCAGGTGGGGTTTCACGAACTTCAACATCCCTTTCTCTTGATTTTCTTCATTCTTTTGTATTTTGGTATATAACCTAAGTTTTCGAATTCAACGCGAAACTCCAGTAGCGAGTGATATGGATTGCCATTATAATCAGACAGCGGTATTGGGTCTTGTTGCAATTGTGCCGCCGCTGTTAAACATGCACGCCGTCGTTGCAACAGGAATGATGGAAGACGAGACAATGCGGCTGGCAATTATCAGTTCCGTAATTCGCAACTCTCAGCCACCTTTAAATTAATACGCTTGTTTTCCGCTTGGGCGGTCACTCTTCATGTTTACTCCCGTCCTGGCCCCGTCAGTGGTTTATGCCCTTACTGTCGCCATGGCAGGGTGTCTGAAGAGGACGAATCTACTCCCCCCCCAAAGATCACGGGAGAGGGACGCGAAACCACCACAATAAGAAGGAGAGATCCCGTGTTCTGTCCTGTACTCCAAGACGTTCTTCTCCCCTTTCAGGAGTCGAGAATCACATCAAGAAACCCTCCAAAATTTCCTTACCTTTAAATACTAAAACGATTTCGGTGGGTTGGACGAACTCTGCAGATTGTGCGCATTCGCATCACTGGACTTAAAAAGACTTTAACGTGGCCACAACTGATGCCCAGACGTAGCAAAGTTAGGGGCATTCCTTCCGACTTTTACTTTCTTGGCTACAACGTTCTTCCGTAGTAAGAGAGTACGGAAGTGCGATTTTCTCCCAGAAAAACGTTTTGTCGTTGGGCCTTGATATCGAAAGGTGGATAAATCTTATTCCTATATGTAGTAGTAATGCGTTGTGTTGTCCCTGTTTTACGAGCTCTTAATAACTGTTTTCGACAATGTTCAGTGCTAGCACTTAAACCGACTGACCGATTTTCTCAAATTTATATTCCCTAACGATCTAGCCGTAACTCTTGCGGAGAAGCCCTGCGGATTTAAACGGTATTTTGATTTTGGGTTACTTACATGAAATCTTAATATTGTCTTAAGTTTTCCAAAAATTGTTCCAATTTTTTCTCGACTGACTAGAACGCTTAAAAATGGCGCAGGACTCATTTTCGTTGAACTCTGAATTTTCGTTTATTGCAAAAGTTAAAGTGCCTTCCTAGGCAAGATAAGATTTTTCCTTAATAAAATCTGTTCTTCAAAGGCATATTGTACATAAAATCATGTATAATCTTTCGAAATATGATAGTTTCGCGTAATTCAGTGTGAAATATAGGCAATTTCTGACCATTATTTAAAAACTGTTCATTTTTTCTCAAATAGAGGAAAGTTTACTTATAAAGTGACGCATGTGCAGTATTCCTTGAACTTTGAATTTTCGAAAAATGCAGAAGTTACAAATAATGAAGGAAGTATGTGGTAGTGCTATTATAGCACCAATGGTTTTTCTTTCAAAGGTGTTCATGGAATTGAAACTCAACAATTGCGGACAGAAAACATATGAGTCACTAGGGCCCAGCCGAGCGTATCCACCATATCTGTCCGATGCACGAGTTGGTTCCAAAGCTTCGTTCTGGGATACATAGGCCGTATCTATAAGCCTCTGCCAGGCCTAGCAGGCTGCCAGTGTTCATTTTGCGATTTATGAACGGTCCCCAGCCAATTCCAGTCGCCCTTGAGCTTCTAGCAAGCTCTCAGATGCTGGCCCCTAAGAGATCTGCTGGAAGAGCTTCATAAATACGACCTTAAGACTCGTAATTTGACGGCATGTAAAGGGCGCTTGACGACTTCAGGGTCATCCAGCATTCGGAACAAGATTCTCAATAATTACATGTATCTGCACCTCCCTTTAATTATCGCTCAGCAACCCTCCTAATACGTAACTCCCAACAATGATCTCACTTAATGGTTCGTCACCATTTCCGCTTTGGCCGTGTTAGTGGAGGGTCTGTTATACATTACTTTTTTAAATTTATTTTCTTTTGTATTGAACAATGCAGTATTGAAATACTGCATTTGTTTGTGTTACTTGAATCTATTTTGAATTAACTTACAATAATCTTACTAATAATCTTAAAATAGGGTCCCGTGTGAGAACTCTCGCTTATTAAACTTCACCCTCTTCTCTTCCATTTCCATACTAAAAGGAAAGTTGTTAACGAAACATATTTATTATTAAAAAAATGTATAAAGTAACTTCCAATGTACTTATAGAATATCACATAAAAATAAAAAAACATTAAAATTAATGCTTGAAACAAATTTTGAATAAAGGTTATTCAGTTACTGACAGATTTTCTTTGAAACATTCACAGCACTGCCTTAAAAACATTTGAAGTAATTAGACAACCTTGCTTGACAGCTTTTCGCATCCTTCAAGTCACTTGTGTCATTTTTGAAAAACAAAGAATTCACCAAAATTAACGTTACGTCATATTAAACAGAACAAATAGCACTATCTGTTCGAAAAATTTGGAGACATACAAATCGATGGAACTGTGCATATTAACGTCGTGAGAGATATTTAAATAAAATAACATTTGTGTAATTTTTCAAACAACAAAAGAATTCACGTAAATGAACTTCACGTCATGTTAAATAGTGCCATTACCACTTTCCGTTGTAAAAGTTCGAAAAGAAATTTGGATCTAGTTTTGGGAAATGGCGTTTGAGCGTTTTGAAAATGCGAATTTTCAGATCATTTTCTGAAAACTCGAGCTTTCGAGAAACTTTATTTGACATTATTTAAAGCACATGTACTCATAAATACACGAACGTGAAGAAATCGCATCTAATGTAAATATTACCGACGTGAGAGACTAGTAAAAAAATTATATTTTTGTCATTTTTGAAAAACAAAAGAATATACCAATATGGCGTTGATGTCATCGGACAGGGTGCATTTGTACGACCCTACAAATGTAAAGAAAAATTTGGAGCCGTTTGTGAAGAAATTTTGTTTTGTAAATTTTAAAATTGCAAATATTTCACGCCGTATTGCGCAGAAACCTACTAAAATTTTCAAAATCTACATGACCTTATTAAAGAGACTGATTATAAGCAAAAAAATTCATTTGAAGAAAAATTTTAACTTTAATTTGGAGTTTTAGGAAGACGCTGAAAAAATTCAAACTTTTGCAATTTTTGAAAACACTGCGGTAACCGCGAAAATCGGACCTATACCCTTTATAAGTGTATTTTACTCTGTTCTTTTTAAAGAAAAATTGGAGCCATTCTTGAGAAAATTTTCAAAATGTTCGGGGACTTCATGTAAAGTACCACTAAATTTTAAAGAATGTTTTTCAAAATTTCAAAGCTTCAACTAGAGCCCGATGGACAGGGTTTCTTCAATTTGGAAAGATCGTACTGTGGTTTAGGCGCTAGTAGTGATCACAGACGGATGTTTTGAAAAGAACCGCTTGTTCGTTATGAGGACTCCAAAACGTGTATTTCCGTTGAAATCCCTGCTTCTTCAATGCAATATCATGACTGATCACCTAACTTGAAAATATGACCGAATCACTACTGATAACGAAAATACTGGCACAGATAAAACCAAATCAAACCTGACAACACACAGTCTTCTCTCTTAACTGTACACAATCGTCCAGTTCTTCGCCAATATTGTTTCTTTCTTCTTTTAGACGTAGAATATCAATGATGTTGTAAATAAATCTCGTAATATTTACAGAAAAAACACGTAATTTTACAGAAAGCGTAAATATTAGATGGAGAATCTAGCCTTCTAAATGTACACAGATAGCCATCAGCACCAAGGGCATATTGGCATTGACAGTATCGGTAAGCGTTGAACTGGAAAAAATTTAATAGAATATATAAAAATATCTTATCCTGCAGACTATATAGTGAGAAACGTTGCCTTGGGCCTTGGAATTTTAGTTTTTAACGCTTTTCAACGCTTCGTTTAAGAGTTATTAACTATATTCAGTTTGACAATGCTATCGAGCGTTGCAGGTTGCATTTGATTTGAATATTTAAATAGTTTTAATCCTTCGTATTTTATTTATTTATTTATTATTTATTTTACGTCAAAAACAGTTAAAACTGCGTATGACGTGCTATGGGAAAATGAATTGTGTGCACATTTTCAAAATTCTGTGACCCCTACACTAAGTCATATACTACTTAAATTTTGAATTTTGAAAGGGAAAAAAACAAAAACTCCCATGTAGTAAAATATTTTCAAGGATAAATAAGCAATAAATTTTGAATTTTTGAAAGGAGAAAAACAAAAAACTCCCATGTAATAAAATCTTTTTCAAGGATAAATAAGCAATAAATTTTGGCTCATTCTTCCTGCCCGACAACAGGGAAACTATAATTTGAATAATTGTTTTTCCCCACTGAATTCTAGAAGACGTCCCAGAAAATGAAGTTACATTTATGTCCAGAAGCAAAACAAGGGCCATCTCAGCATTTGCTCAATGGATCAGGAAACTGGAAAAAAACCTGATCGAGATGGGGACGATTTCACTTGGGGTTTAAACTTTTCTATTGAAATTTTAAACGTTTAATGTCATCTGGCAAAGTGTTGTAAAATAATGCATGTATTGTATGTGAATTTTTTTGTAATGAGCTGTTGATACTGGCACCTGATGAATATGATTTCTACGTCAGTGTTATAGTAATAGACTTCGGCATTTTCGAAAAAATATTCCCGCCCTGAGCAAGTCATTTTTACAAAAACCACTGATTCGTAAATAAAGACACGGGAATGGTAGAATTCCTAGATTAATGAAGAGGCTACATGAATCACGTGGGTGGGATTTGGGTTTTTATTCGTACAATTCCTTTTTGTAATCTAAAAATCTGGGGGCTATAAGATGTATTTCCCAGAAAATTATGCCATATCTCAGGCGGAATGAACATTCCGAATATACACAACGAGCAGTATGAAGGCTGACTGAATTTGCAAGAATTCTGAACGCGTAGCATAATGAACTTAATTTTGTATTCAACTCATTTTTAAAAGGACGTTCCATTTAAAGGGTTTTACTAATTGGGGGACCTAAAACTTTGTTGCCTTAACATCAGTCAATGTACACTGTTCATTTTCAATGGGCACAGAATTGTTTATTTGAAATGAAAACTGCATTAAAACCGTTTTTCTTTCGTTACTATTAATTTGTTATTTCGGAACCAATTTGAAACATCTGATATTTACTATTTACTGTTTCATTATTCAAGGATGTTCGTATCATCCGCAAAGAGAACCGTTCTTCCCTTTCGAATCGTCGAGGATATCGTTTACGTAAGTAGGAACAGAATAGGGCCTAAAAACGATCCTGAGGAACTCCACATGCAACGGCAAAAAAGTCGAAAGGTGCGTACGTAAAGTTCCATCATTCCAGTAAGGTATTTCAACTCTCTGAGATCGTTGTTTAAGTACGAACATAACCAATCTAGACAATACCACGAATTCCATATGAAGGTAATTTGGAAAGTAAAATTTCATGATCAATGACGTCAAAAGCTTTTGAGAGATCTAAAAATAATCCAATGGGTGCCTCGTTTGATCCAATGATGAGGCGACATCTTTAAGAAAAGAAAATATAGCTGTTTCCGTTGATTTTGATTTTCTAAATCCATGTTGGCAATCTGAAAGCGCGTCGTGTTTAGTGAGAAAGGTTTCCATTCGTACGTAAAAAAGTCTCTCTAATATTTTGAAAAAACTGATAGAAGAGAAATGGGCCGATAATTTTGAATTTCATTTTGTTGCCTTTTTGAAAAGCGGCTTAATTTAGCTGTTTGAAAATATTTGGAAACGTTCCAGTGCATAAAGATGCATTAAATATGGAGTTAACGGGTGTATAATGGCATACGCACAAGTCTTTAACAAAGAATCCGAATTCATCTAAACCGGATGAATATTTATTTTTAGTTTACCGATTATTTTGAGAATTTCATAGGAAGAAGTTTCGAAACGAACATTGTGTCTAAAATTTTGGGTGAACTGTCTGTTTTTGAATTTTGTGCCTGAAGACCCTTAGTGAGATCGCAGCAATTCTCGAAAAGTATTAGTTAAAGAGATTAGCCACTGTTGCTGGATCGTTCACATTTATATCGTTATATTTTAAAACAACATTCTCTACGGTTTCTGTTGATTTGGTAGTATTTTTATTATATTCCACATTTGCTTTAGTTTTATTATTTGAGTTCAAAATATCCTGATCGTTTTTCATGATTTTAGCCTGCCTTATGACTTTTCGTAACAATGTTTTGTATTTTTTAAAGTAGATAAGGAAATCTTGAGATACGTCATGACGTTTAGAAATGAAAGAAAGAATTCGCTTGTTTTACAAGATGTTCTAATCCCTTGTGTTATCCAAGAATTGCTTTTCCGTGAAATATTTAATTTTCGTTTTTGAAGAGGAAAGCAAGTGTTAAAATGAAATGAAAGAGTTAAAAAAGAAAATTATATTTGTTGTTTGTATCAGCAGTATTATAAACCGTTTCCCATGACTCCTGCATCAAGTAATCAATGAATAATTTAATTTTACTTTTAGTAAACAATCTAGTCATACGTGTATTATTTATTGTGTCAGTGATCGCATTTCTTATAATGGTAAGAATTTGTGCATCGTGGTCACTGTATCTTTGCCTTGATCGTTAGTTGGTGAATCTGAGAATGCGCAATTAGATTGCATGCTATCATTATGTACATTATATACAGTGTTGTTGTTGTTGTTGTTTTATTATTATTATTATTATTATTATTATTATTATTATTATTATTATTATTATCATCATCATCATTATTATTATTGCAATTGCTTATAGTATTATTTATATATTCATTGTCTTTTTCATTTTCAATATTATACATTGTTTTTCTCGGTATTTACCGGATTTTTATTTGACTTTGTGTTGGGTTAATAACCAAGACACAGGTCAATTCATGTTTCGTCGCAATTTAGGAATTTTCGAACAATCCTATTATTATTGCAATTGCTTATAGGTATATTTTGGTATTTGAATAAGTTCCAGATTTTTATGGATGTTATTTGGTATAACTCCATGAGAAATGACCAGAGGAACAATATGAACTTTTGAGATGCCATAGTGCCTTGACTTCAGTTGCTAGTTCTGTATACTTTGTTTTTTTTTCTGCATGTGTTGTTTGGAGATTAGCTGCTTGTGGAACAGTTATGTCAATCAGGAAGCCAATCTTTTGCCGTTTGTCTATAAAAGTTATGTCTGGTCTGTTATGGTGAATAGTTTTATCTGTAATAATTTCTCTGACATAGTACAACTTAAAGTTTGAATTTTCAGTACAGTTGAGGAAATATTTGTAATATGGGCAGGTCATTTCTTGTAGGTTGGATTTCGCTGCCAGTTTCTGGTGAATGATATTTGCAACTGATTGTGCCTATAGGTGTAATCTGTATGAGCCATTAATTTGCATCCTGATGTGATGTGCTGTATCTCAACTGTTGTATGGCATTTTCTATATTTGTCATCTATTGTTTGTTTGAGGATATGCTTCCTGTAACTTTTAGTGTTGATCACTTGATCCTGTATGGCGACCATGAACCCTCTGTTTCGCCAAACAGATTACATTTTTTAGCCAAGTGTTGGAGGCTTTTGAGTCTACATGAGGTTGCTTGAGATCATTTGCATGGCGTCCATGGAGTTCCTTTCTTGACCACGTGTCTATTTTGCAGTTATTGTCTGTAACCCGCGGAGAAATGTCCAGCTGTTTTTTGTTAAGGTTAACAGGGGTTAATTTAGTATCTGCTTGAACTATTGCAGCGTGTAGTTCTGAGGTTGCCTGTTTCTCATAATAAAAGTTCCTTAATGAATGGATTTGTTTGTAGCACAAGTTCTTTAGATCTATTAGGCCTCTTCCTCCCTCACTTCGTGGGGCTACACTGTTCTATTGCGCTATTTGGATGGTGATGTCTGAATTTTGTCAAAATTGTGCGGTAAGTCTCTGATGTCTTCGAGGTCTGTGTCGCTCCATGGTATAATTCCAAATGAGTACGTGTATACTGGTACTGCAAATGTGTTGATTGCTTTATCATGTTATTACCTGTTAATTTGGTTTTCAGGAGTGCAGTGATTCTTGATTTGTACAGTTTTGTTAGAGATTGTTTGATTGCCTTGTTGTCTGTGATTGCTGCTTGATAGAATCCTAAATACTTATATATTTCTTCATCGCCCATTGCCTGAATTGTCGTTTGATCACTGAGTGTACTGCCTATCTTCTGTAACTTTCCAGTTTTGTCTACGTGAAGGGTCTTACATTTGTCAATACCAAACTCATATGAATGTCTTCAGAAAATTTCGTGTTATTCAAGGAGATATTGAGCTGTCTGTCTGTTGAGCTGTAAAGTTTAATGTCATCCATATGCAACAGATGTGATATGGTGTGGATAGTCATCTTATTTTACGAATTTGGAAGCCATAGTGAGTACTGTTGTTGTGTTGATAGATTTAGAGCCAGACAGAACAACAATTGGCTAAGAATCTCCTTGAAGATTCCCCATAATTCTGATCTCTTTTGTTGAGATTGTTAACTCTGCTGCCTTAAGGACAATGTTGTTCTCCAATGAGTCATATGTTCCAGGAAGTTGATGATGGTTTCATTAATTTTGTATATGCGAGAACTTCAATAAGCCAACTGTGAGGAACGCTATCAAATGCTCTTGTAGTCAATGTATGCCAGGCAAGTTTCTAGGTTTTATGTGCTTGTTGAGAATGACCATATCTGTTAGAAGTTGTTCTTTACATCCTTATGTAATCGACTGCAACCTTTCTGTTGTTCTGCCATTATTTCTCTGTCCTCAATATAATCTTGGATTTTACTTGTAATGCATGAAGTCAAAATTTTGTACATTGTGGGAAGGCAAGAGATTGGGCAGGTATTGAGAGGGGTCTGTGTGCTCTACTTTTGGTTCATGTATGTAATGCCTTTGGTTAGAAATAAAGGCATGTCTTGTGGCTGTTAATCACTGTGTGAAGCACTGAGCCAACTTATGGTGAGCGTTGTAAACTGCTTGTACCAGAAATTGTGAATATGTTCTGGACGAGCTTTCCAGTTGTGGGTTTTGCAATTGCAGTGCTGACGTCCTTTACTGTGATCTCTGATATAACATTGATCTATATTTTGAACATTATTAATTTCGTCCTAATCCAGTGTGCCTCACTCTTGTGATGACTAGTTTCTGACCAAATGTTTGATCAGAACTGTTCTAAATTTTGTTGATCTGGTGCACCGTTGTTCTCTTGTTGGAAATTGCAATTTTGTCTGAGTTGTTGATAGAACACTTTTTCATTCTGATGAAACACTGAATTTTGTTCTTTACGTTTTGTTGCTTCTTTGTATCGTCTCAGTCTTTGTGATTTAGCTGCAAGTTTCTGTTTCAATTCATTTAAATGTTCAGCTATCAAATTTGAATCAATGGTGCTTATGTTCCTGGTTCTGTGTTTTCTTGATTCATGTTTTCTGATCTTTGCAAGTGTTTTCTTGATTTTCTCTAATTTCTTGTTGTTTGCTGGTTCAAATTTGCGTTACTCGACCTATTTCCTGCTGAGATACTGAATTGATTTTCGAGTCTTTGCTGCCATATGGTTTCTGTATTTTCTTGATTGACTTCCTTTTTACCTTTCTGACTGATCCTTTAATTTAAAACCAGATTTTAAAGCTACAGTAAGCTGCACAGTAAACTATAGCATGTATATCTGTTAATGTATCTTCTTCTTTGATCTGACAGGCAAAACATGCTCATTTATATATTGAATAATTTGAACGAGCCTGTGTTTCTATTGCTGTTGAGTTTAGGATTCTGGGGCAAAGTGTTGATCTAATCCTGAGTACTTGAGAAAAAAGTTCCTGGTATATGTCAATTACGTCTGATATGTTGTCTTCCTTGGCACCTGGTGTTGATGGATCCTGATTTGCTTCATCTAATTGGGTTGAATTTGGAGCTTCGTGAATCTGTGACAGTTGTGTCAAGGGCATTCATTACTGGAGGAAGAGATTTCTGCTGCTACTTCCTGTTTAATTTGTTTCAACCTTACTTTTGGGATTAGATTGTTTTTAAGTATAGCTCTTTCTGATCTACGAGCCTCTGATCTGTGACGCCAATACGAGGAAACCTTCTCTGAATTCAGCATGCAGAGATTGTCTGTATCCAATCATTCTGTTTCTAAACGTGTGGCTCGGTAGTAGACGCGCATAATATACCCATTTGGGTTATTTGTCCACTTCACGTTGCCTCACTTTCCCGCCTTGGTGGTGCGAGCAGCTGCTCGGGCAAACACTGTCGGCAGGTGGCACAGATTGTTGGTTGCTTTGGATTTGGCTGTGTTTGTTCGGGTGACCCGGTAGGCCCCGCCTGTTCAGCATCCTACCACCGGTAGCTCGCATGCTGTCACACCCGGCACCGCTCCAGACTGCCCCGGCGCTCCCGGGCAGCGGCTCTTTCCGAGGCCTTATGACTCTTAGACGTCCTCCATATGAGTATGGGTAATGCCATTGCTCAAGCACCTTTATAATAGGTGACAATTGCTTGTCTTCCACGTGGCACAGTTCTCCTGCTAACACGTAGGGTTGGACTTAAGAAGACTTGCAGGAATAGGGAAGGAAAGAGGTGGGATATCATGGGGAGTTCGTATTTCACCTGAGGAAGGGAAAGACGAGGACATTAGGACAGGGCAAGAGGATAATGAGAGATGGATAAATTTCACAGGAAGGGACAGCGGACAGCTGCTCCGGTTAGTCGCCTCTTACGACAGGAAGAGATCCCGTGGTGCTATTCTACTAAAATCCCTGGTCACCACTCGGGGTTCATTATTATTATTATTATTATTATTATTATTATTATTATTATTATTATTATTATTATTATTATTATTATTATTATTATTATTATTAATGTTGTGTTTCTATTTCCATTGCCGACATTTTCATTTGGTTTATAATTACTCTTCTCTTTGGAAGAATTAATTAGGTTAGTAATTATCGTCTTGTCTTGGAAGAATAATTTAATGATTCCTGAGTGTGAACTAAGTTGTGCCGGTATACATTGTGCTATGACAGTATTACGAGGCACTGTAATATGCGCAGATGTTACATTAATCAAACGTGTAGGTATTTCCGTTTTATTAATTAGTTTTACAAATAATCTAGCGCATAAAGTTCCGTGGTGTTGCATATTTTGTGATTCTAGTACCGCATATGGGGCCGGGATGATGGCATGATGGCATATGAGGCCGGATGAAATATTCACTTCTGGAGGAATGGTAATTGTTTCAGCCAGTCGTACAAAAGGAAAGGAAGAGGTGGAGTTGTCTGGTTTGGCTGAGGGTGCATGAGGGGCGCGTCTGGTGTGGTGTAACGGGTGCACTGGACTTGGGGTCGGCGGGTGAGAGGCGCCGGAGTGAGGGGTTAGGGGTAGTCGTCCGCCGGGAAATGAAAGTCGTCTGTCGTTTGTCCGCGTCTTGCTGGCGTCTGCTGTTGAAGTAGCGTAGGAGCGCTCAGAGGCAAGGTCACGGTATTGATGCGTAAAGTGGCGTTGCTGCAGTCTAGTAGCGCGCGTTTGTCTAGTAAAAGTCCATGCCAATTATTCCATTTACCGGATGTGCGGGGGTCGTTCACAGATGATGAAGTTATGAGAGGTAGAGAAAGCAGCGGAAGGAAAAGTAATGTGGTTGAAATGGAGCCGAGAATAACAAGAGTATGCCCAGTTACAGATTGTAAATTTATGCAGTTATTTGCAGATTAATTGATTTAGGAGGAATTCATTGAATAAAATAGACTTTTGTGCTCCGCTATATATTAGAAAGTTATGTTGTTATTAAAGGCTTGACTTGAATACAGGGAGAGGGGATTAACGTTTGGTGAATGAGTCTGATCTGTGGTCCTGGGATTGTTGAATGGGAACCTCTCGCGGCAGTTGACGGAGGTTGTTGGAGTTTGGGTAATATGGAAGGGGAGAAGAGGGGGTTGAGATTGGAGTGGTAGGGGAGAAAATATTGCGTGGGTAGGTGGGAGTTGAAGGGCGAGGAGGGATCTGCATTCTGGGCGGAGGATTGGGTTTGGAGCAAAGCTGCAAATAATCTGTTTTGCGAGTTTCGAGCTTGCCATGCAGTGTTCGGTAGGATGATTAGTTCTGCCTGCAATGGCTGCAAGGGAGTTTTTGAATGTTTTCCTTCAGCAATTTTGAGAGGAGTGGTTATTTAGTCCGCAATGTGCACAAGTTAATTTGTTAGTGGGTGGAGAGGGGGGAGTGGATGCGGGCAGTTCATGGCTGGTGACTGGTTGAGCGCAGAGAGCAAATTAATAAGTTTTCAGCTTTTGCTGAGCATTATTTGCTGTGTGTGAGAGATAAATTATTAAAGCCGTTCGTAATGGAATGAAAAGTTTCATCGATGGCTGATAGTGGGGATTTCGAAAAGATTGAGACATTATTTGACGATTTTGGCTGCGTCAAAACAAGATTTGATTTGCATCTTTACAGCGTGGGTTAAATGGGAGGGCAGTCCGTATAAAAATTGTTTAAGTGGTTATCATCAATGGAGAGGGAGGGCAAGCTGATCTATAATTTTAGCAGTTTCATATAAACGAATGCAGAATTGTTTGGGGTTCGGTTAGAGCATGGTGCAGTTGAAAGTAGCTTCGGCCGGCATGGGAAAAGTCGGAGTCGGAGGTGAAGAGATCTCGGAGAGCTTTTTGGAAATCTTGCCAGTATTAATTTTTCAAAATTGGTGCGAGAGTAATGAGGTGTTCGGCCGTGCCCTCTAAATGAGCACGGGCGAAAACGAGTCGTTCTGGGTCCTCCCATCCGGCAATGTCAGCCATTTGATTGACCGTGTTAATGAATACGTTGATATCTTGGTTAGGATTTCCAGAAAACTTTCGGATGTAGTTATGGTAGGCGATACGTTTGTCGTCAAGGATGATAGTGGTGCCGTGGAGGTCGGAGAGAGGGGGTGGGGGTGAGGAGGCGTCCATATTGGAAGCAGGGTTTTCCCGGAGGAAATGGCGTTGGTCGGTAGAGTTCTAGGTGGAAGAGAAATTTTTTGACAGGTTTAGTAATAAATTGATTTATCTTATACATTAAAGGTAAGGGTGGGGTGGGGTTGTGAGAACAATAAAAATTGGAGACAGGTTGAACAAATTTATTAATCTAATTCCAGGTTAACAATGAAGTAGCAATTCTGTGGGTCTTGCCCCCTGATTTTCCATAAATGCACATCCTAAAGACACCTGGCGTGTGGATGCGAATTTTCTTCTCGGTAATTGCGCCGTTGTCTCCAACGAGCCAGAAGATGAAATTATATAGTCCTGGCATGAAATTATATAGTCCTACCAGACCGTCCTCGCTGACGTCATACCGAATGGTCGGCCAGCAGCGATTCCTGGCTATCTCGACCTTTTCTACGGTGGGCTCTGAGTCGGGATGTTGCTGGAATATCGATAAATTGTAAAATTTTTTGAAAACTATAAAGTGAAGAATTTAAGAAACTACGAAGAATTTCTACGGTGAAAATTTTTGAAAAACTATGAAGAGAAGAATTTAGAAACTAGAAGAATTTCTACGTGAGTACTAAAGGTGAAAATTTGGAAAATTTGAGAAATAGAAAGTTTATGAAATACAACGTCAACGAGAGCTACGAAATCTACGAGAGCTAAATGAAGAAGGGTGACCCAAGGTGGGGTGGGGATGAAGGCGGAGAGGAATAGAAGAAAGGAAAGTGACGTGTTAGGAGGTACAAACTACGTGATGGAGGGCAGGGGTGGAAAGGAAGTGAGAATCTACAGGAACGACTACAGGTGTCGAAAAGACCACTCAGGAAAATACGCAATTGTTAAACAATGTAAGCGCGGGGTTCGTAGACCTGCCACCGGATGTGATGTCCTCCAGTGAATACTAGAGTTAAGCGTAATTCACGCAGGAGAGTCTTCACGTTAATGAACTGAGTGGTCGAGGAAGGGGAGAAGGAAAATGAGCAAGATTGTTCATTTTTGAATTGAATATTTAATTTCATTACTCATTACCATCTTATTCGAGTTGAGAGAAGGAGGAGAAGGAGAGAGAGAGATGAGAGAGAGAGAGAGGAGTGAGAGAGAGAGGGGAATCGAGATGTGCTCCTGTGGCGTCAGCATCTTACCATAGCTCTGATCTCGTCCTGGAGGAGGTTGGATGCTGCGGTGCGTCTGTACTCATGGTGGTTGAAGTGGCGGCGAAACAGAGCGGTGCACTGTACAAGGACTGCTGAACTCCCGTTGCTTTTGCGCGTCGCGTATGTATACAAGTCGTGGAAAGGTGTTTTTGAGGTACTCTTTTGAAAGTTCTGGAAGGTTGCGTCTAACCTGTCAACATGTTTTCCTGTAGAGCACCTCTTTCTAACGCGGCGATTCTTCCGCTTCGTTGCTCTGGTTCTGGGCCATGTGGCGAGAATTTATAATTTATGTTGGAATTAATTTAAATTGAATTTTTGGTTCTTTGATATGGCTCATCACAGTTCCATAATCACAATGTAAAAGTTAAAATATTAAATAACTGATGACACCTTTTCTGATTCTGAATACACATCGAATTAAAGGAAGTAATTCACTACGTATGTGAGCAAGATTATTTACTTTTTCAGTATCAGGGACCCATTAAACCTTTTTTGTCGAAATTTTGTTTTCTCTGCGGCATTAAATTACATTACCTATTAGTATGCGAGAAAGTAAAAGAGGAAAAAAAAAAGACGGAAACCTCCAATAACAAAGCCCCCTTGGTTGGAAATAAAGAAAGGAGTACCAAGAGCGGATTCATGGGGATTTCTCCTGGAGGAGGGAACAATTTGCCTGAGAAGTGTTTGAAATTATGCCTTATGCTGACTCAATGCTGTTTTATGTAAATGGCGAATGTCGGAGGCTGGGACCGGAGAGTCCCTGCTGGACAGGCTGGGACCTCGTTGCCCCCAACTTAGAAATGTATAACAAAGCATTGAATGATGTATATAAGTGAGGTTATGATAGTTTAGGTGGAATGGTGCATGGTAGAAATTATTTCCACCATGGAATGGTGTAAATAGAAATTGACAACTGTCACAATGGAACTCGAACACACGTTTCACACACTCCTGGGAAAACTCCTACTGCATTCTGCTCCCAGCTCATCACAGATACTTTTTCTCGGCACCGTGATTATTCTATAGGCCTACTTCACCCACCTACCCTAGCCAGAACCTAGCTACCTCGTGAGGCTAATGTACACTTCATCCGGTTAAATTGAATTTAGCCCTGTTGTATGCACGTGGATCTGATGATACATCTAGTTTTGTCCATTAATTACCATTGTTTGTGCTACTGGTTGTTTCAAGTGATTGGTTGACATATTCGTCGTGGGTTTTCGCGTATAACAACCTCTCTTGACACTTTATTATGAAGATGCCTGGAGATGTACTCTTTGCGTGAAGGGAGGCTGATAGCTGGTGGGAGGGGATCCGGTGCTAGCTGGTATACTCTCTGGGTCGCCCTACAGAAAGTGAAGCGGCGCGGAGGCGGGCACTTGGTATTGAAGAGGCATTTTCGCTGAGGCTGATTATTGATATTTCTGTTAAGCCGTAAGTGTACAGAAATGACACATTTTTATTTGCGAATGACGAGGATCTTGTTGCGAATAAACGTAATTGAGGTGCAAGCTGTCAACAAATACAGTCGGTCGAGATGTCATTATGCATATATTTAAGGATCAAAACTCGTTGACGAATTTATTTTCACGTATTTTGGAGGTTAATGGAATTTTTTGTTCATATTTTGTTATTATTAGTATTATTTAAGTGACATTTTTGTTTCTGGAGGTTAATACAATGTGAGCGAGTTTGGTCACCGGCTCACAGCATTTATTACATGGATCAGCATGTCAAGCAAAAACAAGAACGGAAAGATGTTTTTTAGAAATCTACCGTATTACGCATTTGCAGTCGGATTTTTAGGTAAGTAACGTGTATGTTTAACCACTTTTAATTTAGAAACCATTGTAATGAAAGGAAATAATATTTTCTTTTTCGTTTGTGGGTTAAAGTCTGTAATTGAACTTCGTTCAGTGCGTTCCATTTTGTTTACCATTGTTGTCATGATTATGAAAATGATGTAAATACTGATTTAATTTTTTTGTATTTATAGTTACAACATTCGACGTAGAAATCATGTTCATCAAATGTCAGTATCAACAGCTCACTACAAGAAATCCTCACAACACATCAACGTTACTTTACAATCTAATACAGATGAAATTAAACAATTAAAATTGGTACACAAATTTAAGCTAAAACGAAAATTTTACAAAACTGTTTCTATACAGTTAGAGACTATTCTGATCGTCAAAAACACAAATAATGTTTACTTAACAAAACAATGATATCATATAATGAATTAGTTTACATCTGCATTGTATGATTTTTTAAAAAGACTCAATATGCCTGTAAATAAGCAATGTAGTTTCAGCTTCCGGGTCAATGACCCCATCTCGATCGGGTTGTCCAGTTTCTCGATCTATTGAGCAAATGTTGAGGTGGCTCTGATTTGCTTCTGGACGTAAATGTAGTCACTTGCGCACGTTTTGTTGAGCTTTCATTTTGCTTGTAGTGGTAGTAGAGCTTAGGGTGAGTTTCTATTTTGTTAACAATACAGAAAAATCAAATCTGTTCGTTCCTTTACCGTTAAAAATAAGTTTTCTATAATTCGGTAACGAAAATATCTAGTTTTTGGAATGTTAATCGCTTACTTTTTAAAATTTATTATTATTATTATTATTATTATTATTATTATTATTATTATTATTATTATTATTATTATTATTATTATTATTATTACTATTATTTTTCTCATCTTTCAATCCAGTTAAATTGTTGGGAAGGTATTCTGAACTCAAGAAAGCGTGCGCAGATGATTTTCCCATACGTCAAGCATAGAGTTTTTGACTAAATAAATAAATAAACCACCACTCGACAGTACTCGGACGGCGTAATTCAGTTGTTTCTCTATAGACTTCTAGCGGCGGCGTGTGGCGATTCGTGCAGAAAACGTATGACTGTGTATGCGCGACTTTGACTTTGTTTAGATCTTGGAAGTTTGTATAGAAACTGTATGAGAATCTGGACGAAAAACTGTAACGTGTATACTAGGGCTTTATATCCTGTCCATAAACACACAGCATTGAACTAGAAAACCATAAAAATTATTTATCGGCGTGTCTCCAACAGATTCTAAGTTCATTCTAAATGTTTAATTTGTTTGAACGAAGAACGAATTACATGTCACCCCTTTCCTGCAATATATAATGCTTAATGCTCCATACGTTTTCACATCTAACAAAATTGTTCCCAATTCTCATTGTTAATCAAGAAACAAATGTTTCGTTTCCATCTGTATTCAGAATTCAACGTGTGTCATCGGGGCAGGGATATCAAAATTTAATTGAAAATATATTTGACATTAACTTAGTGTATTCACGAACATATCCGATGCATATATTAGCGTTTAAATATGCATATGCACTGAGAAAGTATAATAATGAAAAGTTAAATAATAGGATCCCTCATCGGCGGAGACAGCGGAGTCGATTGCTTGCTTTACGGCTATTGGCTTGCAAAGCAACAATGGGGGTTTATTTGAGATGTACATTTGACAACGCAATAACATTGATAGATTTTGCTAAGTAAAGGTAAATGTTTCTGGAAAAATATGTAATAAAAAATTATTAAGTACTATAGTATTATAACATTCTCCCAATCTTCTTCTTTTTACGCGAATTACACGTTACTTCTTGTCGTCATACAATGCTAATGTTCTATACGTTTTCACACCAAAAATATCTCTAAATTATCATTACTTAATTAGTAAAAAAACGTTTCATTTCCAACATTTGATATGAAATAAAAACATAAATGAAACGAAACCTCAAAATGGTTCCATGTTAATGTCACAAGAGAAAATTTAAAAAATTCATTTCATTAATTTTCCTACGCCGCCATTAGAAACTTCACAACTTCACAATTTTTCAAATATATATTGTTCATTGTTTCCTATGGCAGTATTAGGCAGTAATATAAAATTAGCAAAATGTTCGAAAAAACGTTAAGATGAATGGAAAATCACTGTTTTCTGAAACACGATTACCAAACATTCTCTTTCCTAGTGCGAGAAAGTAAAATTTGAAACCGCCGTTAAATTTTTCAGGGTGCTGGCTTTCAAAAAAATCCGTGTCCGGTCGAAATTTTAAAAAATTTAACAGGGGGGGGGTATTATCAACTTTTAGATTTGGCAAAAAGACCATATCTCCAAACGAATGCGAATTTTGGACTAAACCACCGGCGGTTTCCGGGGCAAGGCTTCAGGGAAAAAGTGTCATTTGTCCAATTCGGGCGAAAACTATTTTTAGAGGATTTTCATTTTAAAGCATTTTCAATATTTCCAAATAGGCCAACTTTGACTGCGTGCATTTCTAAACTATTAGCATACGACGCTGAAATGCGACGTAAATTAAAGAATACTTTTCATGCATTCCCGTTAACGACGCTACATGACGATAGGAATCAAACAAACGGGGACAAATAGGTGGCATTTTGGCTGAAAATGGCGTATTTTTTTAAAAGTTTTTGCAAATTGCCGAAACAGTTTTAGAGAGAAAATGACCGACCCATTGAAACCGTTAAATTTCGAGTCAGGTGGCTTTCAGAAGAATCCGTGTCCGGTCGAAATTTGAAAATTCAACGGGGGTATTATCAACTTTACGATTTGGCAAAACGACCATATCTCCTAAACGAATGCGAATTTTGGCTTCTGAAGCCACCCGCGTGTTCCCGGATCGGGCTATCAGAAATGTGTCATTCGTCCAACTGGACGAAAACTAGGTTTTTAGAGGGATTTCATTTTAAAGCATTTTCAATATTTCCAAAATAGGCCAACTTTTTACTGCGTGCATCTTCTAAACTATTAGCTATAGACGCTGAAATGCGCAGCAAATTCAAAGAATACTTTTCTCTATGCATTCCGTTAACGACGCCATGACGATAGGGAATCGTAAAACAAACGGCGACAATATAGGGGGCATTTTGGCTGAAAAAGGCGTATTTTATTAATGTTTTCGCAAAATGCCAGAAAACGAAGCTTCAGAGAGAAAAATGACCCGCACCATTGAAACCGCCCTTAAATTTGAGGTGCTGGCTTTAAAGAATCCGGGCCGGTCGAAATTTGAAAATTTAACGTGGGGGTATTATCAACTTTTTCGATTTTGGCAAAAACGACCATATGCTCCCAAACGAATGCGAATTTTTTGGCCACCTGAGCCACCGGCGTGTTCCGGATCAAGGGTATCAGAAAAGGGCCATTGGGCCACCCGGGCGAAAACTACTTTTAGAGGATTTATTTTTAAAACATTTTCAATTTTTTCCAAAAAGGCCAACTTTTTATCGGGATCTTCTAAACAAGAATTTTAAGACGCTGAAAAAGCGCAAGAAATTAAAGAATACTTTTCTATGCATTCCTGTTAACGACTGCTAATGACGATAGGAATCGTAAACAAACGGGACAATATAGGTGGCATTTTGGCTGAAAAAGGCGTATTTTTATTAATGTTTTTTGCAAATTGCCAGAAAACGAAGCCTCAGGGGAGAAAAAAAGAATTTTCACCATTGAAACCCGTTAAATTTTTGGTTTGGGCGCTGGGGTTTAGAAGAATCCGGGCCGGTGGGGAAAATTTGGGAAAAATTTAACGGGGGGATTTTTCAACTTTTTAGAGGCAAAAAGACCAACTCCTAAACAATGCGAATTTTGGCCTTTTGGGAAACCACCGGCGTGTTCCTGACCCAAAGGGGTACAGAAATGTGTCATTTGTCCAATTCGGGCGAAAAAATACGGGGTTTTTGGGGGGATTTCATTTTTAAAAAAATTTTTAAAATTTCCCAAAAGGGCCAATTTGACTGCGGGATTTTTAAACTATTAGCCAAAAAAAGGGGCGCTGAAAAAGCGCACGAAAATTTAAAAAATACTTTCGCATTCCGTTAACGGGTCCACATGAGATAGGGAAAACAAAACAAACGGCGACAATATAGGTGGCCTTTTTGGGGAAAATGGCGTATTTTTTTTAATGTTTTCCCAAAATTTCCAGAAAACGAAGCCTAAAAAAAAAATGACCTGCACCATTGAAACCGCCGTTAAATTTGAGTCAGGTTGGCTTTCAGAAGAATCCGTGTCCGGTCGAAATTTTAAAAACCCAAAGTGGGGGTATTATCAACTTTACGATTTGGCAAAACGACCATATCTCCTAAACGAATGCGAATTTTGGCATTCTGAAGCCACCGGCGTGTTCCCGGGATCAAGGGCTTTTTTATTAATGTTTTCGCAAATTGTCAGAAAACGAAGCCTCAGAGAGAAAAATGATCTGACCTGACCAGTATCTGGGAGTTCATTCTCTCTATTTGATTGGTTGCTAATTAGTTCTGTAGCTTACAGTAGATAACGGTCTTTCTAATCTGACAGGGTTGCAAGAAAGGTCAACGTCCATTGAGTTTTCTTTTTAAGTATCTTGGTTGCTCGCGACCGGCTCCAGAGTAGTGCTGGTGGCAGAGGGGGGAAGCTGTCAAGGGCAAGGTTAAGGCTAGAACTTTGGTTCACGTTATTGCTTTCAGGAAGCATACATTCAAATGCTTTGGGAGAAACATTATTAGAATTATCAAAAATCTCCTTAGTTGATTCTGTAAAATCTACTTCTGTAGGGAGAGGTAGGATATTAGTTAATTGAGAGTTACATGGATTTGGGCAGTTTTTAGCTATGTGACCTTGATTTTTACACAAAAAACCAATTGGAACATCAGGGGTTTCATATGTCCAATGGGTGACATTATCTATAAACACCTGAAATGATTCAGGTAATTTACGTTCATCGTCTGGTGACACAAATGTTTGGCGACGAAAACTGAGAATGTGACTCCAGTTTGGGTTATTAAATCCAGAACGAAGGAAGGTTAACGGTACTACAGTTTTGACGCCGAATGTTAATAATTTTTCTTCAATCACTTCATGTGGAATACTTGGACACACATTTGAAAGAATAATTATTTTGTTCCTAAATATAAGTGGTCTTATGGGGAAAACTTGATTACAACAATGTTCTAATAGTTGTACTCTAGGTCAACTGCGATTTCCTTGCTGGATAGGTACACACACAGTCTGTTCGAAATTTTAGAAGCAAACTTAATATGAGAGGGATTAACTTTAGTTGATAACTTTTCAATAAATTCTACAATTGAGCACTATTTGCCGAGTCTATGATTACAGCATTTTCTTTCTTGAGAAATATAGATTGCATAGTAACTTTGGCATAACTAATTCTGGTAGTCTTACTGTTCTGGTCTCCTGAAGATTGATGAGCTTGAGAGGGCTCCATAGTGGTCACGAAAAAAAGAAAAAAAAAACAAAAAACTTTTCACTTAGTTAACCAATATCACTTCACGTAATAACTCCACTTCTACCTCGTTTTACATAAAACTGACAAACACGAGTCAGTAAACGTACGCACAACGTGATTTCGCCTAGAGCGGACGGAGCGTCTGACCACCTCGGCGGTCAGGACGCGACTCTGATTAAGGAATTGTCTCTAAAGTAGACATAATAAAACCTTTGCAAAAGCCATTTCTGACGTGAAGTCTGATAATGGGATAAGCTGCCTAAAAATACATTAAAAGAAATAAAATAGGCCAAAAAGACATTGTCGGGACTAGTTATAAGGAATAAACGCAGTTGTCATATAATTGTCCATCATTTTTAATGATTTGGATTTATAATTTAAAAATGAAGAAAATTCAAATTCAACAGCTGAAAGGGGCTTTTAAGCTGAAAGGGGCGTATTTGAAGTATTTCCTTTTTTAAATACACCTGTTTTATATATTTAAATACATCTATAAAACATGTCAAAAAACTGAAAAATTCAAAATGTATTTAAAATACGTGTTTCTAATACAAGTATTTAAATACTGTCCAACCCCGTATGTACCATATTGAAATTCATTGTGCTGCATTAGTGTGAATTGGAATCAAGTGGATATATTTTAATAGACTACAGAGTCTAAATTACCTTTTTGAAGTGAAAGTCTTATTTCATTGGGAGTGAACGGGAGATTCAATGAAGTTGAAAGAAGAATTAAATGATACCTACATTTCACGCCATTTGGAATCAAGCAAGAATTGTCAACTAAGTTTCTTAGAGAATGGTGAAATGGAAGTGTAACTTTAAGGTATGTATATATTTCTATCAAGTATTGTAATAATAGAAAAGCATATATTAGTTTATGTACTTTTCTATTTGACATCATATGCAATACTATTGGTCATTAATCCAGGTCTAAGTTATGTTAATGAAAATTAATTGTAAAATTTCTCTAAAAGTTTGTCAAACAAGATAAAAAATGATTTTGTTTTATATCATCAGTTTAAATCTTTTCAATTCAAATTCTAATGTTGTTAAGTGGTTATAGAAGGCTCGGCATCCAAACTTCATTAGTGTTCATTCATTATGCATTCATTAGTGCTTTTTTTAATTGTCAAAAAAAAAGAACCTATTAAAAAAATTTTTTTATTTTTTTTTTAATACTGAATTAAGCATTGCAAATTGGTATTAAAAATTTTAAAAAATATTAACTAGTAGCCAATTCATTAAATAGCTTTAATATAGTCCTGAAATGTCACTAATGGCAATTAGAAATTGTAGAATTAATTGTGTAGTATTTTCATATGTTATAAGTATACAGAATTTTAATTATCATACTTAAATTGAGAGTAAAGCCTTTCATGTAAATAAATGAACACAATAATAGTGTATTAAAAAAGATGAATTGCTGTAAAACACTTTCTATTTTTTATATTTTTTTCTACAATTGTCACTTTAATTATATTTTTAAATAGTATTGCATTAATTTTGTTTCAGGTAGTTTTGGGCACAGGTATTGGAAATTGATTCATGCAGATAATCATGGATATCATGAATTCCAGATGCCTATTGCATACTATGACAAGATTGTGATCATGTTTTTGAAGGTGATGCCTGAATACATTTTGCTAATTTTGCAAGCATCATGGACTTTTGGGATTTAATTAATATTTAACTTTCACAAAATGTATATGCATTAATGGTTCAATTTTTTTTTTTTTTTAGTGTGTATCATTTTTGACCAGGCAAGTTATTTTACAATTCTCATTAGGTAACATTAGGTAACAATTCTCACTAGTGATATAATTCGTTGTAGTTTCAATGTGTACTATGAAATTGTCTCCAGAATGACTAAGTAAGAATAATAAAAAAAAATTCACATTCCCACAGAAAAGTGTCATAAACTCCAAAATGCTGATGTTTCAGAAGGACATTGATTTATAACTTGATTTCCGAATCAAGTTCATAGAGTATGACAATCTGTAATGTTTTTTGAAAGATTATTAATTTTTACTTTGGTATCCGAGGAAAAAAACTTTCAAGTTTTTCTTAATTTAGGGTTCTCCACAGTATGCTGTTTGTGGCATATAGTATGGATACCATTGCATTCTCAAATATTATGCAACAAGTTTGGATCTTCAAAATTACAAGAGAAATTATCTCAGATTGCGTTAATGATTGATGGGCAAGGAAATGTCATTACTGTTGTAATTGTGTTGACTTTCTTGATCATTTTCAGAATCATTTCTCTAGCCAAGTGAACAAAATACTTTCCTCTTGAATTAAAACAATTCAATATCAGTATTGATGACATGATTTTCTTGCCCTTTAAAATGCTAAAACCTGCATACATATGCCAGACAAAATTTGACAAAACGTGCACAATCAAATTTTAGCTTGGTATTTTTTTTCCATTGCCTTTTGTAACAGGAACAATAAACAATTTTTCTAAATTTTACTCAGTCAAATTAATCCTTTTGTCAGAAATGAATGTTTTTGAACATTCTTCTATATCACCAGATGCAATTGGAGCATATTTGTATGATGAAAGCTGAGCCAATCAAATTCTGCATTTTCTACTTTTGAACCACAATTTTTTTTACTTTTACGTTTTGGAGAAGTTTCAAATCAGAATTTGAATTTATTGCTTTATATAATTTTTCCTTGGCAGTTACACTCACGTGTCCAAACGCTAATTTCAAAGACGTAGTGTCTTCAACAATTTTTAATGGATACATTAGAGGTAATCCCGCTGTTTCCAATTTCTGAAGTACTGTAGGCAAATTTACAAAATTTAATTAAATATACATTTTAATTGTTTTACATTAATGGTTTCTTAACATATTTATTTCATTTTTTTGCAAGCAAGCAGACTAAGAGTCTGCACTTAATTATTTTCCTCTCCCCTGTATCACTATCAGCCAATAATGAGCTTATACATTGTCTAACGGGAAAAGAGGTTTGTAAGCAATGAGACTGATTCAAATTGCAAACCCAGCAGGTAAATCTATGCTGGGTAAAATTATAAATTTTAATTTCAATTTTTAAAGTAATTTAACTAATTTGATGTGATTTTTATTGTATGTTTGTACATTTACATTACAGAAATTGAAATAACATAAATAAGAAATTCAAATCTGTTTTATGTTAGTGATTTCTTCCATACTTGTTTTTGATTTTAATAGTATGTAAACCATTCATGAATTCTTTGTAATTGTAAACTAAGTGTTAATTTCATACAGATAAATTTTTTGCTAGTGAATGCAAGAACCCTAAGCATAATGAAGGGACTAAAAGAATTGAACCTTTTTTAATCAAAATTAATATAAACATCAAACAAGAATATTATGTAAGAAGTAGTTGTTGTTTTTTTGAAATAATTACCGATGTTCGTAAACACATTGTCTCAATGTGTCTCCTTGTGTATTTAATCCACCCAATCACATTAATGATGAAGTGTGTGCATCGATGTTACATATCATTTGTTTGCAATTTATTTGTGTCAATATATTCTATTCTATTGTGAATTATGTTATAGTTTACACACTTTACTTTAGTAAATAAATATTTTAATGTTAAATTCTAATATTTTATTTCTAGGTACATGTTTTAGAATGTTAGTTATATATATATATATATATATATATATATATATATATATATATATATATATATATATATATATATATATATATATATATATATATATATATAATGTACATGTATAAAACATAATTTATATGTAATCAACCTATAATATATAACTTCTTTAATTCAACAACTCGGGCATTATTGATGCATGTATACCTAACGTAATAACAATCAGACTGCAAAATTTAAAGGCTTTTGAGGCTTTTGTGTAATTTATTGTGAAATTAAATTATCACTAAATGCACTTATTTCCATTTTTTTCAATGTCTAGTTGTGAAGGTAAATATACAGATCTGTTGTTGGATCAAAAATGAATAATGAATTTTCTTTTAATAGCAAGTACTACACATAACCGATCTTATACCAGTCAATGATCAGTAACTTGTAACACCCATAAGAAATTCTTAAATAAGGCAACATGTACGTTGGCCCTTCAACCAGTATAGATCTATATACTGACTTGGAAGTCCATCTTCTTCTATCAGTATCA
This sequence comes from Teleogryllus oceanicus, assembly GCA_964035755.1. Lineage (NCBI taxonomy): Eukaryota > Metazoa > Arthropoda > Insecta > Orthoptera > Gryllidae > Teleogryllus > Teleogryllus oceanicus. Next base: position 97,141,574 of record CAXIVR010000001.1, read on the forward strand.
TCGGGATACATCATGAGAGTAGGCTGGCTAATCCAACCAGTGTTGCTCGCTTATGCCGAGTAGATAGTCTGCTCCCCCAATAAGGTTGCTTGGGCTCGGCAGCTCCTATCCGTGCACTTCTGACAAGGTTACTTCAGAGGGGCAACAAGGTACTCTTCACGATGCAAGTTTTCGTTTCAACAATCTCCATCCCGAAACAGGAACAGTGATCCTGGTTGGGCCTACATTATCATGCATTCCCTTGTTATTGTAAAATGGATCAGGTATACTGCAACTGTTCTTATTTCTCTGTTACATGCCTTAAAGGGGGACATAAAGGACCAGTGTTTGTAGCTTATGGCTACAATGAGGAGGTAAACTACTCACTGCTGTACAATTTTCTCTGGCCTTTTCAATAAATGCACATTCTTAGTATGACCATCCAAAATTAGAAGGGCTGGATCTTCTGCTGAAGGCTTGCTATATTTTAAGAAAAAATCCAACCATTTCATAAAGATATCCATTTGCATACATCCACTGGGAGTGCAGGCAAACTCAGAACAAATGAGAGCACCACCTTTAAGCTCTGCTTTCATTTCTTGTCTTTGGAATATGACAAAAGGAGGAAGAAAAGTGCCCCCAGTAGACATGCAGACTGCAAATATTGAGTGGAATTATGAGTTTGAACAGTCAGAAGACCAGTCTCATCATCATGGTATATCCTATGAGCAGGATGAAAATTATGGTCTTGAACTGTTTTAAGAATATTAAGAAAAGAAGTAACATTAGTTTTATTAAACCCTTGAACTCTTGCCATAGAACTAGCCTGTGGTTTTCTCAGAGTTATGTTTGGGTGCTTTTGCCAACTACCCAATCCTTGGCTGCCATTTCATTCTCATGGTTAAACGGTGAGAGAAATTGTTTTTCAAGCAAGACAATACACCAAGTAGCATAAGTCATTCAATACCATAGAATCATCATTTCATGTCAAATGTATGTTCACAAAGTTCAATTTCCTGTTGCTCAGTAAACACTTTTCTGTCTTTACCTAGAATTTTCGTATCTTCAATCATATTGCAATTTTTTTTTTTTTTTCACAACTCTCCATTTGAGGATGTTTCTTGGAACATTAAACTGCTTCGCTGCAGTAGCAAATGGCATCTTGTCTCTTCTTACAACTTCTATAGCTTGTTTCATTGCCTTCGCATCCTATGACTTCTGCGTAGATTTACTGATATATTTAGATGGCATCTTGGCAAGTAGCAAGAAAAAAATGCTTGAAATTGAATTGTGTTCCAGTAGGCCGATAAACTAAATTTAACTCTCACTCACTTGCAAATACTTATACCAAATCCTGCAGTAGCATTTGTTTTGCTGCCACTAAGAAAATATAAGACAGGACAGGGTCACCCATGCTTTCTAGGCACTGTCGGAAGTGCACTATGCTAATTTTTGGTACAAACACATCAGAAAGATGATCATACTTTTTATTGTTATTCAGCACTTGTACCAAAGTCTTAGCAAATACAATTCATTAATCAAGGGGCAGGGACAGCACACCAGAGCCTGCATAAGTTGGATAAATTTTTGGAAATGCATTTGTGCAGTGCCATAATTTTTTGTGGAATTTCCATAGAAAATTGAACAGGTAATATACCTATATTAATTCCAGATTTTTATTAATTGAATATATATAGTAATTGTTAGTTTAAAAAATTAATTTAATATTTTTAATAGAATAAGCAGTTCTGAACAATTTTAATGAAATATGATTTGTAAGAAAAAAAGGAATAAAATATAACTCAAATTTTTAAATGAGGCAAACCCAGAATTTCTAAACCAAGTATATTTGAAGCATCAATTCATCATACTTTGCAAACAAAATTTTAAAATATGATGAGGGTAAAACCACATAAATAAGCAATTTTCCGGGAAGAAAAAACATGTCTTTTTTTTGACATTCAATTTAAGAAAACAATTATTGTGCATTTTAAAAAAAGTTGTGTCAATTACTGTGATTCGATGTGGAATGACTTATGGTCATAAACCCTTTAACTATCACCATGATTTTTGTGAATTTCAATGTCATATAATTTGTTTCAGCATGGCCCAACACACCTGACTAAATGCCTACTTTCAACAAAGTAGTGGTAGAAAACATTTCAAGAAAGATACAAAATACTGTATTGTATGAAACGTTTTATTACCATCAAAATAACATTTAACTTTTATCAATTAAACATATTACATGTGAAGTACACCGTTCTTGCTTAATTTTTTAAATAGTATATTCATCATCAAGGACATTCAGAATTTACACAGACCATTATAAAACATACATCTTGCATCAGGCAAATTTGAATATAAGTTACATTCATAAATACAGAGTATTTTTTTATATATATATTCACACACATACATACACACACACACACACACACCAATAAACACATTGTTCGCAAGCACACCACATCATTAATTTTAGACATATGGCACTTAAGCAACAATAAATGAAGCTTACAGAGATGCTGAATTACACTACACTAGGATGCAAAAAAAAAAATCAGAAGGGGGATTTTGTATTTATGTCTACTCACAAGTCCTCTCTGGAGTACAAAGGTTAGTATTACATAGTATATTATTTTCACAATGATAAAAGAACATTCTACATTAAAATCAGTCCACTCAAATCATGAGCAGTAACAAAGTTACTCATCAACTGAATACTGTCATCACTAAATTGTCAATATTTGGGAGCAATTGCCACAAAACCTCTAAAATAAGGTACACTGATTGAATGTAAAAATATACCAAATATATTTCTTTACAAAATAGTAAATAATTTTCCCTAGTCATCTGGTTAAAACTGAAATATTTTCAATAATTCATGAAAATTGTATTTCACAAGAAAAATTTCATTTTTTTATAAAACAATATTCAGAAACAGAACATCAAAGATTTGAAAGAAAAAATTCTTATGACTCCTGGATTGATGACAAAGCAACAAGGCACAAAAGGGACGGCAGTACACGAATTTGCACCAAACAGTCAGAAATGGGAAGACTTTATTGACACTGCTGAACTCCCATGTATTTCAAAGTTTTTATCAACACAAATTCATAACTTCTGAGAACAACACAGTAAGAAACAAAAAATAAAAGTTAAAATGAGATCCAAATTGAATATATAATATAAAGATATGATTTAAAGATGAAGATGATTTCATTGCACTTTCATTTAAGAGTATGTAAAAATCATTGATAAAGTGATAAATAAAACACAAACCATCATTACAGAAATTTTGAAAAGGTCGTATAACATATGAAAAATATATTGGCTGGTGAGACAAGTTCAAATTTCAATAATCATGAAACATATTTCTGCTCAGCTCGTGAATATCAAGAATTCAGTTTCCAACACTCCCAAATATATTCCCTTAAACTCCTTTCTCTAAAAGACAGTTTTCATCATTTTCTAGATGGTTCAGGGACAGATTCAAAGGGAGGACCTCCAGAGCATGTGCCCTCTCCTTGCACCCAGAAATGTTTATATATGTTCAATGTATTTATCCTTTTCAATTTAATTCAAATTTGACAATAAATCAGTAGGTTATTAAATTTACTACATAATAGTGTGCCATTTGCTCTTTACATATTACAATAATCATAAGAGATGAAATCACAATGATCACAAATAAAACTTTTCCATAAAAGTATTTTTGTTCTTACATGTACTCTGCCTTTAGGCAGTTACTGGATGTACATCTAAGATGTAATACATTTTCTAATTACAATTTTCTAAAATACAATATAATTAAATATACTGGGTGCTGCATGTCAAACATCAAGATTGATTTTTCCAAAAAAAACATATTTTTCTATGTGTCTGTTAACTGCCTACAAAAAACAATCAAGGGAACCATTACAATTACAAAAAATAGCAAAGAAACAAACTCAATACAATACGAAAATTAATATCATCTTTGAAGAGGAAGGCTGAAACTACAAATTAGTATTAGAAGACTACAAAACTACCTCAATTTTTATTGAAAATTATTGTTTTACAAAGTGGAAAAAGACAATATGAATACATCTTTTAATAAATAAATACCCTATCACATTCCTCTTTCAAACTTTTCTAAATTATATCTAAGGCATATCATATTTAAGGAAGTGATTTAGTCTTTCAAAAATTTATTTTACAGTACAAGCAGCAAGTACTACAAAGAGTTCATCCTTTACATCATCAAGACTATTTTGACACTGAATATTAAAGAAACTACTTTTGATTTTCCAGAATAACTAGCAAACTAGTATGAAAGCAATACTAAGAACATTCTTAATTAATTTTTACTCTTTTGAAACTGTTCTACAACGTAAAGAAAATTCATTATTTTTCAACATGTATGGCAGAAGAGCCTTGTTAAAATTTTGTCTATTTACACCAGTCAAAAAAATTTTCAAATTGAGGATAATATAATAATTCATCATTTTAATGGCCTACTACTGCCAAACATGGAAGTATTAAACATCTTACCAAAGAATTTGTAAAATATGTATTATACCAAACATTCTCTAACAACATATGTAAAATAAAAAAAATCAACATGATATTATCTATTTTGAAAAGAGAAGAATGTGGAAAAACAGTAAGATACATTACATAACATACACTTACATTAGATAATAATTAGCAGTTACAACAAAATTGAGAATAATTTAACAAACTCTTCCAAACTTATTATTTTCAGAATTAACTTCCAATGTCAAAATAATTAATTACTTTTTCATTAATATACATCAACGCCGTTGGTGAATATAATAGACCAAAGGACGTCCATAGGACAGTAGCCCCCAAAAATTTGTTAAACAGAATTTATATTACTTAATAAATATTAAAAAAATCAATTATTGAAGTGGAAAAAGTTGGAGTTTGTTTTCATACTCCTTTTGAATATGCATTGTTTAATATTATTAGGGGGAGGCCCTTAGTTCAGTTGTGCCTATGGCCTCTGAAGAGTATGCCTACCATCATATAGTTCACTTTTTCTCCATGTGCTCCCTATTATTTTTCACTATGGTCCCCCAGAGAAAAGAAATCCCTAAAATTTTAAAATGTGCAAAGTTATGCACAAAATGAAATTCAAACTCTTTTGACTTGCAATGCACAATGTTTAAAATGAAAGTGCATTCTCACAAGTTTTCAATTATTCAACTAGGAAAACTGGACAATTCTTAACCTCAGGAAAAGTGCAAACAATCCCAAAGCCTACTATTCTTAGAAAAAAATATATTTAAGTTAGAAAATGGTGGTCACATATATAACAACAATACCTTTTCAATATCCTTTTCATAAAATGTCAAAATATTAAATGTATAAAAATTTCGTTTACAATTTAAACATAACACTAATATATGTCATTTTTATTTATTTGTCACTGATTTTTAATCATAAAGAAGTCTTGCCAATCATATTTGGTTTGTATTTGGTAACTTACTGGTTTAGCTTCCCATTACACAACTACCTCCCCATGTTTTCCAGCAATTTACACACTATTCTACATTTCAAAAACTAAATGTTTTGGATCAATCACAAATTAATAACAACAAACTTGATAGAGAGTCGAGGCCTGAAAAACACTGCTTTTTCATGTACTTCACTGAAATATTCCACACTCTGTTGCATATATTTCTCTCCCTAATGCAAGGTTGTATTTCTCTTCACTTTCTTATATCAAACCACATTTATTTCACTTTTAGACTTCACTTGAAGTGGAGTCATTCTTACTTTCTCACATACTACTTATGTAGTGTAGGGAAAGTAAACCGGTAAGTTTTTGACAGAAAAAACTCATATTGTAGCACCCTCATACAGAAAAAGTGCATAAATATTGTTCCTATACATAGTAAATTACTTCCTCTAAGACGTTGTGTAATCAGAATCCACATTTTATGGGTCATTAATACCAAAAAATTGGTGTATGGTAAAACGTCTGTCTATCTGAGAACAACCCTACCAGGTAAATTTTAAGCAGGATTTTCACTAAAATTTATATTTCCCCTTGATCTGGTTAATGTCATGGCCCCTTCAATTTGAAACATAATTTGATTTAGGGGATACTTTAAATGAACCCTTTACATTTTCAATTTTTTTTCAAAAATGGCTCAAAATTGCTTTTTTCTTCTTTTTTTTCCTTCTTCTTCTTCTCCAATAGAACCAAAAACGAAAAAAATGATGCATGCCTCCTTTTCGCTGAATTTATTGAACGAAAATTGGAAAAGTTCAAGATTTTTTGGTGCCTTCCTATAACTGCTATATTAAAGATAGAGACTTTTATTGAATTGAAATGTTCTTCAAAGTTGGATCTTTAAATAAGGTCATCTACAATTTTTCATACTCTTGAGTGGTTTCCACAGAATTTGGCTTAAAATATGATAAGGTTTTGAAAATTCTCAAAAACATGTCCAAATTTTTTCATTTTTTTTGGAACTGGTTATAATAATCGTGCTGGATCTATTTTGGTATTTTAGAAAATTGTAAAAAATGAAATATCGCACACCTAAAATATTGATGATAGATATTTAGTTAGCAAAATTTGTTCTTCAAAATTAATCTTTAAACTTTGAAATTCTCAGTTGCAGTTAGAAATTCTCAAAATAATTTCTCTTTGTTGGGCAGTGTTTCTTGGTGAATGGAATGCAGTTTAGGATTGTAGAATTTGTTTTGAGCCCTAAATGAATTAAATTCTTGCCTTAATGCACTACGATTGGTAATGAGTTTTACAAGTTATGGCTGAGATGTGTTAATATGGACAGAAATTGTGGTGTTATAATTTTACATAACTATTGCAAATACAAGAAAGTACATACTGTTTGAATGCGACTAGGTTTCTTTGTTATCATTTTACATTTATATTTTTGACATATCTTCCGAAAATCATGAAGCAATAGAACTCATTTAATTTATTTTGACTCCACTTCAAGCAAGGTGAAAAAATTTGCTTTGCATGCATAAATGGAGAGGAAATATGCTGCATTCCATTTTTTAAAGAACAGGAATGTTTCATCAATGTTCCTTTTACTGGAAAAATTTACAGATGGCACTACAGAAATAATTTATTTTCTACATGTATTATAGAAAGTTTGATATTTGCACCTGTTAGAATTGATAATATCACAATTAAGTACTGTTAGTTTCAGCAATTCACACATATTCCAAGTACATACAGCCAACAAGTAACATTATGAGTGACAAACTAACCTAAGATTTCCGTAACAATAAGAATAAAATTATTTGTACCTACTATAACAGTATTATTTACGACTTTATTATGCAACTGACAAATCATTATTGTTATACATATTTACAAATTGATCATATTGCATTCCATCTTGACATTATATGTCATACGACTATTAACACAGAATCTAACAGGTCACTTAGAGATAAAAGCAACAAATTGAAATGTTCATTATATAAATGAATTTTCAATTAGCATCATGTACCAAACCTGGTTTTCAGAACTATCATGATATGTAAAATTTGAGAACTTGTGTATGTAACATTTTCATATTTCTCATATACTCGTTACTTTTACTAATAAGTTGCCCTTGAATAGAATTTTAGATACAATATTTTAATTAAAAAGGTCAAAAATAAAAAGGTGTTAGTAAAAAAGTCAATTGCTAAACACAACAATATAATAGAACTGCAATACATATTTCATGCAGTTTCAGATAATATAACATTTCTGAGACTTATTACAGCACCACAAATAAGTTGAGCACGTTAATTCCTTATCACTGTTATGCATAACAACCGTTTTCATCAATAAAATTAATTATAACCATTAGTAAAAATTAGAATTAATGAATTCTAAGAGCAGACACTCTATTAACACAAAATTTACAAACACAAAGTGTCCAGTGATCCTTGAATATTTTTTTATATACTAGGAATGATTAAAAAAAATGGAAACATTATTTTAGGAAGTGCATGCAACAAAAAGTATACATTCTAATACCATTAATATCTCGGTTATTTTATACTTATATATATATATATATATATATATATATATATATATATATATATATATATATATATATATATATATATATATATATATATATATATATATATATATATATATATATATATATATATATATATATATATATATAAAATTTCAATTAAAATGTAAATTATTCCGATGTGGTGATCAATTTAAATGAATTTTTTTCAAAATACAATCACAATAAAATTGAACTTAAAGTAGGAAATTATTATTATGCAATTCTTTGAATTTCAGCATATATAATAAATACACAAGAAATGTGATAAATAATTGTTCTGAAGGTATGCCTGAAATAATTGCATACCAATTTGACTATAATTACCGAACTCACCATTTGCTTGAAACAAAAGAAAAGATCTATTAACAACACCAAATACACTTGTAATATTGAAAATGTCCATCATACAAATATGCTTTGAAAATTCACTATTAACTTCTCGCAATCTCAAGTGCCATGAGTTTGAAATGTAAAAATTGGCAAAATAATAAAATAATACATTAGTTAAATGTAGGGTTCAAATGATGTCCTCTGCATTCAAATTTAAATCAGTGCATGGCTCACAGTTTTGTTTTTCAAGTTGGAATGAGGTAATGCAGATAAATCTTAATTGTTTGAAAATTTTCTTTTGTCGTACTTTTAAAATAGCCATTTTCAATACTTAGAGCAATAACTTCACTGGTTTTACAGCTCCTAAATATCAAAACTTCACTTATATTTCAGATGAAATAAAACATATTGCCTCTTCAGCATAAGTTGGCACAGCTTTGAAATATGAGCTCTTGATTAGAAATCTCTGCAAATCCTTGGTAGCTTAAACACTCATTATTACATTCCTCTTTACATTGTGACAACTTCTAATATATTTTTTCTTCCTTTCTCTTCTTTACTGAGAGAATATCATTGGGGACTGAAGTTCCACATACTGAGACTCAGAGTGAACTTTTAATACAACATAGACATCATTAGAGAAAACTCTAATAAATGGTGATGGATTCCCATGAAAGAGAAGTGGACAAACTGCAGGTCGATGGATATTTTTTGGTTCTTCAATGTCCCATAGGTCTTTAGTACGGCATCCCTTTCTGCAAATTGAGTAAATAAAAACAAACAATATTACGCATTGCAAATGTAGTTTGTATTGCAAATAAAATAATTCTATAAGAAAAATTAAACATTTTGTGTATATCAATTGAAAATACACCACCTTTGATTGCACTATTCACCAAAAATTCTACTCTTACTACTATCCAACTACATCTAATGTCATTGTACAGGAGAACCCTGCAACATTCAAATAATTTTATATTTCCCATGTGTTAATACACCATTATATTTCTTACAATGAAGGTATTATTATGGAACAAGTAAGAACAATTCTAAGTAATTTCTTATTCCTTGAAAATTAACCAAACACATTTTCATAAAAGTGCACATTGCCAGTTTTGCTGGCACAACAACATATCAAATACAAAGTTTTAGCTTATAATGTGTTTCTTTTTGAACCAGAACAGTGATATTTGAATATATATTGAAAATCACAATATTGCTAGGGCGCTGGGTAAGGGGAGGGGGGGGGGGGTAGCTGGGACAACTTGCCCCAGTCCACATGTTTTAAATCCAGATACATGATATTCCATAAAAATCCCAGGTCGGGCTGTAAGTTATTTCTGTTGGATGGCAAGATGAATTCTGTTGGGAGTCTTTGTGTAAAAAAGCGGCATGGTTCTACTGACGTAGGGTTCTTGTTTTTTCTGGGCGCCACTGTAATATGGTAATAGAAGTTCACTATAGTCAATCTTATTACTACATTTATTGAAAAGTATTAGGGAAATACTTCTAGTAGTCACAAGTTGTTTTAAGCCTTTCTGTTTTCTTCTTCAGTTGAAAGACAAACTATATTTTATGATAATTCATTTAATATTAACAAAAATGCTTGCCACAGTCATGGTGGAAAGAGATGGGTGAGCTAGTTCGGTGCCTCAATATTTGCTTGTTCTGCGCAGCATCAGTTTGCATCATGAACCACATAACCTCAACAAGGGCACTTTGAAAAGCCACACTTGATACTTCCCCTATGTTGCATGAACAGCGAGAAGTGTAGAGAAACATTTTGAAAGAGGCATAAAGTGACTATTTTCAACGGTGACCAACCAAAAATAACTTGATGAAGGTGTAGTTGAAATAAAAGATGCAACATTTTCTTTAAAAAATGCTTCATGTATCTGATTCAATGATGTGTAAAAGGTGCTATTTTGGTATCTGGCTGCATTTAAAATTTCCACCAATATTGTGATGCAAACTGGAGCCTGAAGCTAGTTAATAGTTAGTTGGTTAATGCCTTATTTTACGTGGCAAGACTCGGGCCATCAGGCTCGTTACGCACCTTTCACCAACTAGCGGAGAAGGAGGTATTATCTTGGGCGACGAAATACGCGGATCTCAATTTTGCTCAGGGTGATTTCTTTTAAGTTTGAGGATCTTTTACATGCAGTAAATCTACTAACATGGGACAGCCGGCTTTACTTCCCCTCCGAAGGAAGGCGTACGAACAATTTTTTGGTCCTTAAAAATCCACGGCTTCGATCGGGTTTGAACCCACAAACTTGGGTACAACAGTTCAGTACGCTGACCGTTATACCGCCGAATCCGCTCATTGGCTGAAGTCAATTTAGGGACATTCAGTAACTTTATGAAGGAATAAATTTCTGAGCATGCCATTTGGAATCACTAGCATCAGAAATTTTCCCAGAACACTCTCCCAAGATTTTTAGTGAAATGGAGTTTTTGTGTATTCTGATATTTTGATAAGGGGAAAAGATATGAAAGAACACATGAATGTTTAATATATCTTAAAAATTGCTGAACACAAAGGTATGAAGTTTAATTTGAAAAAATGTATTTTTGATACTGATGAGGTGAAATAAGCGAGACACAAATTATCAAAAGATGGCATTAGGCTCTGGTGATGAAAAAATCAATGCTATTATGAATTCGTCATCAGTGTTTTATAATGTAGTGTTGAGTTGAGAAATTTGATAAAATTCTATGGATCAGAGATGATAATATTGAACAAAGTTTTCAAAAAATTTTCCATGTATTAATAAAAAACCTACTTTTATAATTTTTTGATGTTAATAAACTTGTAGCATTATCATTTGATAAGTCAAATAGTGGTATGTAATCAATTTTATTCAGAAGAAGGATTTCAGAACCTGAGCCCCCAAATAAGATAGTAAAAAGTTCTCCTACACCAAATGACATATAAGTACACTAACTCTAACATTAAAATAAGATTTTTGAAACTTTTCTTGGTCTCCATCCCACCACCCATATCCTCTACAGCGAGAAACGTGTTCGTTATAATTTTAATATTTTTCATAAACTTAACACTTTTTACTTCCTCATTACTGCTTATACAGTAGAGAGAAGGTTAAGTAATGCTGCACCAAAAAACAGCGAATTTTCGGCAGATAAACTCTCATTGCTGTGCCATGATAACAAAAAAGTGCAAGTCCAGTCGCTAAATTTTGAAAAAAATCGCCAAAAACATGTAGCCAGAATCTATGTTTTGTGGGTCCTTGATACCGAAAAATCGATTGAATGTAAACGCCCTTACATCTGGTGTATGTGAGCAACACTAGCACCTAAACCATGCGTGGGATTTTCCCCGAATTGAAGAAACCTCTGCCAATATGGCCTGAGCCAAAGCTCTGCGGTTTTGAAAAACATTCACTAATTTTGTTGTTGTTTTTTTTTAACATGAAGCCTCTGTCACATTTTAAAAATTTTGTCAAAAATGGCACCGAATTTTTTCTTTAAATTTCTTGTAAGAATAGAATAAAATATACTTATAAAAGAAGCATAGGTCTGATTTTCACTGGTAACTCTGAATTTTCAATAGTTGAAAAGTTTAAATTTGACTGGCGACTTCCTACAACTACAAAATTGAAGATCGAGATTTTTCCTTCAAATGAAATTTGTTGCCCATAATTAGTTCTTTCAATCAGGTCAGGTACATTATTTTGAAACTTTTAGTAATTTTCACGCAATATTGCTTGCAATATGTGCCTGCAATTTTAAGAAATAACAAAAACGCGATTTTCTCAAAAATGCTCCCAAATTTTTTCTTAAAACTTTTGGAAGTGATAGTACTACAGGTACTCTATGAGATGACAGAAACACCGTATTCCTCTATTATTTTAAAACAAAAGAAGAAAGCAATCTGCTGCTTATGTCATCTCATTCAAAAACTACAAAAAAATTTTTTTTTTGACTTGTCTCTCGCATCGATAGATTTATCTTGCGATTTGTTCACATTATTATATTTACAAGTAAATGTGCTTTAAATGATGCCAGATAATGATTCTCGAAAACTCAAAAGGTTTCTGTGAAAATGTATCAAATTTTGCATTTACAGTAACGCCTAAATACTATTTTCTTAAAAACGGCTACAAAATTTTCAACAAAAAAAACCTTATATGACAAATTCTTTAGTCTTTAATATTTTTAAAGCAATATTTCTGTTCTACCATTAGGAAACATAAAAATTGAAATTAAAAAAAAATGTACTTTGAGTGGCGATAGATTGCAGCTGGCAAGAGGATGGGGCAAGATTGTAAAGCTGGTCCAGACCAAAGAAATTAGAAAACTAAGAAGTATGAGAAAGTCTTGTGGCATTCTGTAGCACCACTAGTTTCGATTGCCGAGCTGTAGTTAAAAATATAAAAACATTTTTACCATTTCTCCATCTTTAATTCACATTTGCTCTAAATACCCTTTGAAAATGGCTTCAACACTTCTGTGCATTTATTTCAGTGTTTATTATAAATTTGAAATGCAAATTGTTCCCTTGTCCCCCAAAAAATTGATTTTTTTGTTATAATAATGGAACAGACATTATTATTAAAACAACATATTCGCGTTTATAACAACAGAAAAGTGAAATCATTATTATAATAACATCAAATATAACAGAAAATATTCAGTTAAGGTAACAGGTTCGCTTTTGTCTCAGTGTACACTTGGCTTCAAATATTATGCATTAGATTATATCTTACATTTTAATGGAAAAACATACAATATATAATAAAAGAAACTGTTTTACTCAACATCATTCGTAGAATTTCACTTTCTCACTTTTTCAAAAATTGTAAACGCGCAGTGTTTGGTCACACTGTATGTTTACGCTAGAACTGCAAGATCCCAGAAAAGTTAGTCAGTCGGTGCCTTGTTTCAATCCATACGTTTCGCAGCATTGACAAATTTCCTCTTTTTTGAAGATCTGTTCAGGGTGTGCATTCTCATGTAACCCATTTTAAAGTAATGTAATACAGCACAATGGATCGTTTGGTAGAACATTCTGTGTTACCCTAACCAAATTTTGCGTTAAACTTGGGAAGCCTGCCACTGAAATGTTTCAGTAATTCAGCAGCCCTTTGGGGGTTATTGCTTGTGCAAATCACAAGTTCTCCGTTGGCAAAAAACATTTAGGGAAGGCCAAGGGAATGTCATTGATGACTCCCGGAGTGGAGGTTCATTAATTTCCGGAATGCGATGCGAGTGCATGATTGTGTGAATTCTGACAGACGATTGAGGCATCAATTGATAGCAGAAACTCTAAAAGTGACGCAAACAAACGTTTTTTGAATTGTAATCGAATATTTTAACATAAAAAATGTGTGTGCCAAATTGGTCTCAAAAGTGTTGTCCGAAGAACAAAAAGACATGCGAGTGCTCCGGGACCAAGAACTCTTGGAATTGGGCAGCAAAAGGAGTCCAACCAAACGTGTACATTGTGATGGAATATTTAGCTCAGAAGCAAAAACGGAAGCATCTCAGCATTCGCTCAATGTATCTGGGAAATTGGACGAAAACCTGATCGAGAGGAGGGGGGGACCCAGGAACTGAGATAAATTACTTGTTGCAAGTATGCAGAATAGAGAAAGTATTATATAACGCTAAGAAAAACTAGTGGTTCTAAAACATCATGTACTGTCTTGTCCGTATTTTCATGCAAAATTATGCAAAACGTACTAAAATTTTCGAAACGCTGTACTTGACCTTATTTCAAAATCAATCTTTAAAGAACAGATTTCATTAAAAGAAAAAATTCCTACCTTTAATATTTTAGTTACATGAAGACTCCGAAAAAATTTTGAACTTTTGCAATTTTCAACAAAAATCAGGGTTGTCAACGAACATGAGACCTCTACCATTCTCTTAAACGCCCTTCACACTACCAAACAATAAAATTTAATCAAAAACAATGAAGCCATTCTTTTTTAACATTTGAAAATGTCCCAAGAGCTTCATGTAACACACACCCCAAAATTAATATACCGGTTTCAAATTCAAGAGAACGCGACATAGCCAAATCGATTGAGAAATATCAATTTTGGAGAAAATCGGCAGAATGGTTTAGCCGCTACCGTTGTTCATATATGGGTGGACGTTTTGCTGTCATTCCATTTTGTGGTATCAAGGGCTCACAAAACGTGGATTCTGGCGTTTTGGATTGTTATGGTTATTTTTTAACACTGCAAATATTGCACACACTATTGCACGAAAGCTACTAATTTTTTTTAAAAAAATGTACTTGATCTTAATGAAAGAATTATCTATAAACAACAGACTTCATTTAAAGGAAACGTCTCTATCTTCAATTTTGTAGTTATAGGAAGTCGCCGAAAAAAATTCAAACTTTTGCAATTTTCGAAAATTTAGTTAACTGTGAAAATCTCACCTACACTACCTTTATAAGTGCGTTTTCCCCCATGTTTACAAAATATTTAAAGAAAAAATTTGGAGCTGTTTTTGAGAAAATTTTGAAAACGTCTCGTGTCAAGTAAAGTACCCCCAAATTTTGAAAAAAGTTTTTCAAAAGAGCAACGTTTCAGGTCGAGCCTGATCGACCGGGGAATATCCATTTTGGAAAACAAATCCCTATGGATCAGGCAATAACGGTGTTCACAGATGGACGGACGGATGGACGTTTAAAAAAAAAAAAATTTTTTTTCGATATCGGGGGACCCCAAAACATGCATTTCCATTGAAATCTTGAAAACGATTTCCGCAGCATTGCGTAAATTTCTCTATACTATGTATTTTAACTCCGCATATACGTACATATACGAAAAAGTAAAAATGTTTTTCTTATAGAATAAATTATATTCTCATTTTTCATATTTTCAATCTAATAAAAATGTTAAGTGGACGAGAGAAAAAAAAAATTTAAAAAACGTTTCTAGCTGTAGAGGGGTGTGGGTGGTGGGTCAGGGACCAACAAACCTTTCAAAAATCTAATGTTTATGTTTTGGTGTAACTACTCATATGTCATTTGGTTTAGGGGAACTTTCTACTATCCTACGCGAGGGGAACCTTCCCCCCCCCCATACAAGATCCAAAATCCTGCCTCTGCTTAGTTTCCCCGGGATATGCTGCGCATTGGTCAACGAAGAGAAGAATGTTTCCATCCGAATTATATTGGCATGGAAAAGTACGCACATTATTAGAACATTGTGGTTTTTACCCTTACCAATTATGAAAGGCGCCAATTTTTCTGTTTCTCTATGATTGTGGCAAAGCAAAACGGTTACCATATACTTTTTTTAAATACATTTGTTGCGTCGAATCACAAGGCAATGTGTCTCCTAACCCCTTGTTAGGTGTTGAGTGCTTTTGGAGCAATCCTCCGTTACTTTATACCTATACTCTTAATATATGGAGTAATCCTCCATTACTGTATATATCCATCACGTCTCGTCGCAGTCTGTTGTCAAGAGGACCGCCAGGTAACATCTCTGCATACGCGCCTCCCACCACGCACTCCTGCGTCACTACCCAGAGGTCAGAATTGGGAAGGAATAATAATAGGGGTAGGGTTTAGGACACTTCACAGGGGTTGGAGTAGCCCTTGTGAAGCAGTCCAACTCGTTTTGTTGGAACAAATTTCACACGAGATTCAATGAGAATCGAACCCGGGTCTCCTTGGTGAAAGGCGAGCAACTTCGCTCTGCGCCACGAGGTGACCATACTTAATTTTCCCCCAAGGCACTTTTCTCCCATAAACTCTTAAGTCTTATCCAGGAGAAGGTGATAAAATAGACCCATTTCATTTGCACTGAAAACAATATTGAGGCTGTAATTTTCTACAAGATTAGGAAGCTTTGAATCCTTCCAAAAATCAAATATTTCAATTCACTCTTGCAGCCTTGCCTTGAGCATTCCAGTACACTAGCTCGCGTCTGTTTTCAAAGCTTTCAACCCAACCATTGGACTCTTTAAAGTCTGTAAGACCCATACAGCTGGGCCGCATACGCTGCTTTCGTACGAACCACGGTGCCTTCTACCAGTATAATACTCGTAGGTGCGTGTGTTTGCTTTACTCAATTCAAAAGCACTTTTTCAAGTCCGGGAAACCTACAGCCTCGCACACACAGTCGCTTACTGCTCCCTCCTTCCAAAGAAATTGCTTCTATAATTTTTCTCTAGCTTGCGATAGAATTCAACGTAATGTCGGGTTGTTTAACTTTCGTACAATTTCAATTCTCTTCACATTGGGATTGCGGTCTTCTTCTTGGATAATGTTCCATTTCTCTTCGTTGGTAATTTGTCTTGCCTTTCTTTTATATCACATCAAAGCAACACGTAACACACAAACAAATGATAACCCACAACGAAGATGGTGCGGAGGGTATACCGAAACGCTTCTCTGACACTCGATCACAGAGGAAGCTAGAACTCAAAAATACCTGAAAACAACGCATGTTGAAGATGGCGTTGATGCACCGGAAAACGCAAACCTCTCGCAAAGCAAGTTACCTACCTGAACGTTCAAAGTAGTTGTTCAAAGTAGTTGAACGTTCAAAGCAGGGATGTTGAAGGTGCAAATGAGTAATATAATGGAATGGGACTGGGACTTAAAAATATGAACGTACTAAGCGGCGAAAACGTAGTAACCGGGAACGTTCTAACGAGATTCCACTATATCTAGATACTGTGTTCTGCAATAAATAAGCAAATTTATCAGTAAAAGAAATTTCAGTGCAATACTTACTTGCTTTCTCCAAAACACCATGTTTCTCCTAAAATCACATAATCAACGTTCATTTGCGACAAAGTAACATATACTTCTTGGGGAGTTCTACGGCTAAAAATACGGTAAACATTTTTAGTTCTTGCTCTGCAATAAAAAATAAAAATAATGTAAGACGTGTGTTTTAAGATAACAATAGATATTCACAAAAAGTAACCAACCTAAGACTAGCATCTTCATAATGTGGGTGATTCACAATTGGTCGTCGAGTTGACAAAAGGACATTAGCCATGAGAGGCATGGGTCCAGCAAAAACAGCATCTGTTTTCGTATTTAAATTGATCCAATTTAAAAGTTGTTCCATAGGAACATTGGAATATTCACCTAGGAGAAAAGATTGTTTCAGCAACATACTAAAAATTTCAAATTCATTCTTACATTCAACTGGATGTTACAAAATATACATGCAAACTACACACAGCATATTTCTCACCAAGAATATCTCTCTGTTCCTTTAAATTCTGAAATCCTCTCACACTCATTCCACTGATCAAGAGAAAAACAAAGGCTAGACGAAGCTCTTGGGATCGCCATGGACTGTACTGAAGATTATAAAAATAAAGAAAGAAAGAGAAAGAAAAAAAATTAATAGCTGTGTACAAAGAATGTTAAGAGTACAATACCACTTTCACACCATTAAATTCTATTGCTTGTGAATGAAAGCACTTTATGTTTGTACTATGATAACTTGCCTTTGCAGAAGCCAATAATGATACTATCAAACATAAATGAGGAGTAAAAAATAATTTAAGTCTCATGATTAAAGCCGCCATAATTCCAAACGCAATCAACTGTAGAATGTTATAGGCCACTACAGGATCCACGGAACGCAATTTTATCATCAAACTGTAAAGAGAAAACAACAATAAAAACAATGTAAAACATCACAATAATTTCTAGATTAGCTTTATATATTAAAACTGTACCTTGTGTCAGTTTTCTCCTGCTTCAATTTGCTGGAAAGTGCTTTAGTCCAGGAATACACAACAAGTGCTATAGTAAGAATTGCAGATGGCAAAAGGAGAGTTTTAGTTACATTTTTAAAAAACTCTAGAGGCATAAAATCAAACTCAGGAGAGCAGGTGTATAATAATGTATGGAAATCTTTATATCCCAAAAACTTGGCCTTTAGAAGATTCACAATATGCATCTGAAAACAGAACACAGTAATATTACCTATTAGAAAAGTAAACTTTAACTAATGATATAATTTCCCTTATAATGCTAGTAAACAAACACAGTTTAAAATTTTATCTAAAAGGATCCTATTTATCATTTTCTGTTACATTTGACATTTGCTAACAACTGTTTTCCAGTGATTTTATTTTCCTTGAACTTTCAACTAAGAGACTGCATAATATCCAGAAACATTGGAATCTTTTTACTGTGAAGAATTACATAACAAAATTTTAAAAAATTGAACTGGACCTAATAGTACTGTACTATGGTTCACTTTGGTGGCTTTTTTGTTTTTCTCCCTTACTTCGTAAGAAGGGTAAGTACTGTAATAGTGCACCGGAAATGGCGAATTTTTGACAGAAAACCTCTTATTGCCGGGTCCTAGTGATGAAAAAGTGGATAAAACTTGTTTCCACATATAGTAAATTACTTCCTCATGGGGACCCCACGTCATGGGGGAAGGGCATCGAGGTCTCCAGCTCACGACCCCGTCGTGCTTCTCGCTGCGACTGGCAGCGGATACTTTGGAGGAAGTCTTGAACACAGGAGCACATGGTGGTGCGCCCCGTGAACAACAGGCCACCATTTATGACGACCCTACCTTGGAATGGTTCATGATTAGGATTCCCTTCGAGGCAAGTCACTGTGCACATCGTGCCCAGGGGGTGGTGGCTATATGGCCACTGATCTGAATAACATGGTTCGGCATCACAATACTATCCATAGTGATGTCCCCCAATCTTTTCATGCTCCAAACGCAGCAAGAATTACAAAGGTAAGCTCTCTGCTTTGAGTCATTTCCCTAAATGTCCGGATCAGAAAGTATCTAAATGAGACTTTATGAGTTGTTCCGCCAACTTCGCAACTAAATCAGGGCTCTCACAACATTTGCGCCATGCTCATCCCGACACAGCTAATAAAGCTCGAGCTGCCAAGGCGCAACGTAGTGGTAGGACTGCTGTGCCTAGAATAGGGAAAGTCTTCTCTTCGGAGGATATTATGAGAATGGCTGCATTGGAGAGAGAGCAACCAGAGTCGCCGAAAGAGAATTTGGCTGCTCTGCTGAGTAAGACCACCTGACAGGTGGGTGAGAAAAGAAGAGAGACTACAGATCGAAGATATTTAGATCGAGACTACAGATCGACCAGCCTTTGGTGCTGAAGCTACTGTGACTGCAGAATCATCGTTGTCCCCATCTGATGGTTGGAGGTCCGATGATTCAGTTAGACCTTCTACTAGTGCTGCTGGTATCGGATTGCCTCCCAGGGTTATTAGCCCTCCGAAGACTCCAATGAGCCAAATCCCTATTCTGATTTCTTCTTCTTCCTTGTATCGAAGGTCTAACCTCAAGACAGGAAGAAAGATGGTGATCCCCTGTTCTAACTCTTCCAAAGGGTGCCGAAACGTATTTACAAGTAGAGATAAGCAAACAGCCTTGTGCCAATTCCCTTCCAAAAACTCGGCCCACAGACAGTGGCCCTGAGGAACTTGCAATGGTAGACATTGCCTCCCCAGAAGCAGATATTGGGCGACTCCCTAACGAGGAGGGCACTACAGTTTCAGAGATGAATCAGGAGCTTTCCCTGATGCCCGTCCTCTTCGATTCTGTTTTATCTGCTATTGACATGGCATCCAACACTGCAGGTCGGTTAGAACGGGACCAAACTTTTATTGAGTCCCCGGCTGCTATAACGCCCGGAGACGTAACT
Source organism: Teleogryllus oceanicus (assembly GCA_964035755.1). Taxonomy (NCBI): domain Eukaryota; kingdom Metazoa; phylum Arthropoda; class Insecta; order Orthoptera; family Gryllidae; genus Teleogryllus; species Teleogryllus oceanicus. The sequence goes on from CAXIVR010000001.1 coordinate 97,161,613, forward strand.
ACTGAAACTAGTCTTAACAGGGCCACACTAGATGCCACGCCTAACTGGAAGGAAAACATTTCAACTTGGATAGGAACCTGGGGTACTTCTCAAAACTAATGTAGATCAAGAATTCGTTGAAGTGGGAAATGAATTCAAAATAAATATTCAATCCCAGGACCAACTGAACGAGACCTACACCAAGTTAGTGGAGATTTTGGGTGGCTCGTCTGTACAACCACCACCAGTCCTAAAAAGCCCCGTTGGCATGGGGGCAAATGCGCTAAGAAGTGCTACTCTTATGCTAGGGCGCAGGATCTTTTCAGGAATGATCAAGTGCTTTTGGCAAAGTGCATTAGAACAAGCACTGACTATACTAGTGTCGATCAAGAGCCCCTTAACAGGGATGAGGTTAATTACCTGTACAAATCCATTTGGGGCAGTACACCCCCGATTCGGCTTTCCAAATTAAGAGAGAATGATTAATTGTCGACACCTGACACAATTCTATACGCGGTGCAAGTTGCCGAAATTAAAAGTCGTCTGGCTGGGATGAAAAATACCACGGCTCCAGGAGCAGATAAGATAAAAGTTAGCAATATATCTTCAGGAGCAAAAGTTGAAATATAGTCCCTATCGTGCACCCAAATTTTATAACACTTGGTGTGCCTTCTGGGTGGAAAGCAAATCGCACCATTCTTAAACCAAAAGAGGGTAAGGATAATAAGTTTGTCAATTGAGGTGCCAATTCATAGAGGAATAAAACAGGGGCACTCCTTGTCCCCACTCCTTTTTTAACCTCATTATAGAGTGCTTGCTTGAAGAATTGGATAACATGTCAGGATAACCCGCTATTGGAAAGGAGTGTATCTGTATTAGCATTTGCTGACGATCTGGTGCTGTTAGCAAAAGACTCCCCAGGAACTGATTGATATCATGGTGGAATACCTTGGAGCCCTCGGAATGATATTGTCCATCGCGAAGTGTTCATCATTCTAAATTACCTTGGAACGACCCTGGTTCATTAAAGACCCGGAAATTGGGGAGAGAATTCCTCTGGTCAGTGATGATCATACCCTAACATACTTGGGAGTGAACTACTCTATTTGGAACGGCTTCCCATGTAAAACATCCATATTGAATTTGATGGAAGCAGTGACGAGGCTACAGAAGGTGCTTTTAAAGCCCAAAATTTTTACTTCACACCTACATAATGCCACATTACCTCTACTAATTAGTTCTATCGATGCCATCCATGTTGATGCTCAGAGAAGCGGACTGTCAATTCAGAGTGGCAGTCAAACAGTTCCTACACCAGCATATGAGTACTGCAGATGGCTTATTTTACCTGGCCAAGAAAGATGGAGGACTGGGATTGCTGTGGCTTGCCCAACACATTCCTAGGGTAGCGCTGAACCTAGGATTACAACTAGAAAAATCTGCAGATCCCATTTGCAGATGGCTGAGCTCCTTCTGAGTTTCTACCAACGGACAATAAAAACCGCCAAAGCATTGAGATTCACCTGGCCTTACAATGAACAAGATTGAAGAGCTTATAAGAAGAAATGCACCGATGATGAGGTAGCCGCCTAGGAGAAGCTGGGATCCCAAGGGAGAGCGGTCCTCTGGTCACTGATGCGCATATAAGCGATCTGATTGGAAATGCCTTTTTGAAAGGTTATTATCTCCAGAAACCTGGTCTTTTTATCACTGCACTCCAATTGAGATCAAATACCACTGCCAATAAAACTACTCTTAGTAGAGGAAGGCCCAGAGAGAATATATTGGAAGTGCAATACAGCGGTAGAAACTATGAATCACATCCTCGGTCTCAGCCATTTCTACGAAACCAGCAAGAATAAAGCATCATGACGAGATAAAGAACTTTATAGAGGGGAAGATGCACCGGAAATCAGACACTGTGGTGTCCACAAAAGCGCTTTCTCCGTTTATGAAGGGATTAGCCTTAACCTGACTTGGTAATAAAAAGCCGGGAGGGGGTCCATGTGGTCGATGTGACTGTCTGCCATGAGGATGGGTCTAGCTTTCTAAAACCATGGGAGGAAAAAGTGGTTAAGTACCAACCAGTCATTCCCCTGGCAGTCCAACTTGATGGAGTGCCCAATGCCAGAATCCTGTTAGTGGTGGTTGGAGTTCTGCGGCTATGCCATGATCAACAGTCCGTGCCCTCAAGATGTTGGGGATCATGTCTCGAGGCGATCTACTGACTATCTCGGTAATTGTTCTCAGAAGCTCTATTAAGCTCCACACACAATTTGTAAATTATAATGGAGCAATTTAGCATTGCTGGTAGGAAATGCAGAAAATGAACTTCTTGGCCTCGTGGGAAATCTAGGGAACCCAGGGGATCCGAAAATGCCTAGGATATACCTAGTTACCACAACTTCAAGTGGGAAGTGTATGCTATTTAATGTAGCATATAGAAAATTGTGTAGTCAGAATTCATGTTTTGTGGGTCCTAAATACTAAAAAAATCGATTGACGACAAAATGTCTGTCAGCCTGTAATCAACACTAGCACCTAAACCCTTCAGTTGATTTTTTAAAAATTGATATTTCCCAATCGATTTGAAGGAACTTGAGGCCCTGTGAGTTTGAAATGGATATTTTAATTTTTGGTGGTACATTACATGAAGCCACAATTACATTTTCAAAATTCTCTCAAAAATTGATACAATTTTTTTTTCTTAAACTTTGTCCATGGATCATGTAATAGATGCTTAAAAGAATGGCACCAGTCTCATTTTCATAGCAATTCCCAATTTTCAAAGTTCAAAATATTTTTCAATGTCTTCTTACAACTACAAGATTTAAGATGAAAGAATGTTTAAGATCTTGTTTATCACACACACACACGCGCGCGCACCCACGACGCACACACGCACGCACGCGCGCGCGCGCCACACCACAAACACGCCAAACCACACCAAAACACACACGCACACGCACAAACACACAACGCACACACACACAAACACACACAACGCACACACACGCAAACACACACAACGCACACACACACGCAAACACACGCACGCACACACACAAACACACACGCACGCACACACAAACACACACGCACACACAAACACACACACAAACACACGCACACCCAAACGCGCACACACACGCCAAACACACACGCGCACACACAACACACCCCACACAAACACACGCACAAACACGCACGTACACGACAACACACACACAAGGAGGCCTTTCGGAAAATCAGTACGGTTTCCGCAGAGCCCGCTCGACTGTTGATGCAGTCCAACTTGTCATTAACACCGCCCGACAAGCAATTGGAGGAAGTAGATGGAAGAGAGGCCCAAAACAGTACTGTGCTGTCGTTACGTTGGATATTAAAAATGCATTCAACTCGGCCAGGTGGAGTAATATTCACCAAGCTCTCCGCAGATTTAATGTGCCAACGTACTTAAGGAAGATTGTAGCCGAGTATCTGAGTAATAGAGCCCTGATTTACGATACAAATAATGGGCCGAAGGTACATAATATCACGGCTGGTGTTCCGCAAGGGTCTGTATTGGGTCCACTATTATGGAATGTGATGTATGACGAGGTCCTTCGGCTTCCCCTCCCAGAAGGCACCAGTATTATTGGTTTCGCGGACGACATTGCTATCGTCGCCGTTGCGAAGTACATTGAGGAAATTGTGTATATTTGCAACGAAGCGATCGCTATTGTTAGTCAGTGGTTGAAGTCCTCAGGGCTGCAGTTAGCTGAGCACAAGACTGAGGTTATCCTAGTCACTAGCAGGAAAAAGAGAGAAACCATCACTCTCAAAGTCGGAGACCACCGTATTGCATCACAGCCGTCGATCAAATATCTTGGTCTCATGATTGACGCCCGTCTGACATTTGCTGACCACCTGAAGTACGCCAGCAATAAAGCTGCGGTAATTAATGTAGCACTGTCAAGACTAATGCCCAACATAGGGCCCTGTCAGGAGAAACGGAAGCTTCCGTCTTGCTCTATGGAGCCACAGTGTGGGCCAACTCCACGTCGTATAGATAAATAATTACATCCGAGGGATGACGTCAGTGTACAGGTTATCAGCATTGCGGGTAGCTTGTGCATTCCGCACTGTGTCAAACGATGCAGTGTGCGTCATCGCGGGATGCCTCCTGTCGATATCTTGGCGCAGGAGAGACGGAGGCGATATCCAAAGAAAAGAACCCAGACTGCTCGACAACACTGCTCGAATGGCAGGATCGATGGGACAAGTCCATTAAAGGAAGATGGACGTACTGCATGATTCCCTCCATTGCACCGTGGATCAACCGTAAACACGGCGAAGTAAATTTCTTGACTCAGCTGTTGTCTGGACATGGATGCTTTCTGGCATATCTCCACAGGTTCAAGCTGGAGGATACCCCATTCTGTCCACTATGTGAACCTGCTGTCGAAGACGCCGAGCATGTGTTCTTCCAGTGCCCGCGATACCATCTGCAGCGACGGCACCTTATGAGTATACTCGGGATCGGCCCGCTGACACCGGAAGCAAGGGTTGGGTGCATGCTCGCCTCAGAAACCAACTGGGATGCGGTGAGCGCATATGCGCAGACCATAATAGCTGAGCTGAGGAGAATAGAAAGGGAAAGAAGGGAAGTCGATTGATCCTCGTTTGATCCTTCCTACGTTTTGGCGAAGAGAAGTGGCTTGTGACTAGGCCACTCTAATCCACTCCCCGTGATGTAATGCCTAACGGCGGTTCCGCGGGGAGGATGGAGGAGAAGGGAGGTTGGTTTTAGTGGGTAAAAAATCTCACACCATCATGTGGTACGGGCCGCATGGTGTCTTTTGATAATTTCCACCTACCCTCGTAAAACACACACACGCGCACGCGCACATGCACACACTATTTTATTGGTTTTTCTTTCTTTCTTCTTCTCCTTCTCCTCCTCCTTCTTCTCCTTCTCCTCCTCCTCCTCCTTCTCCTCCTCCTCCTTCTTCTCCTCCTCCTCCTCCTCCTTCTTCTTCTTCTCCTCCTCCTCCTCCTCCTCCTTCTTCGCCTTCTTCTTCTCCTTCTTCCTCTTCTAGAGCAGCCACAACCAAGAATTGAGAACTTTATGTTTCAGGTTACTGTTGTTGTATCATGTATGTTCAGGTTACTGCTGTTACATGTTGAAACAGTTATTTCCAAGACCCATTTCCAGGACATTAACAAGGACATTTTCCATTTAAGTGTGAATCTATCATGTACCATCACACCATCAATTACATGCAAATGATTCGCTCTTGAGGCATTCATACACTCCCAGACTATCATGGAATCATCACCATTTTTCACTGAAAGTACAGGATATTGAGGGATCCAGTTCTGCATTATAATTGTGCACCATAACATGTGTCACCTATCAATTATTGATTGCAGTTTAACAATGTTCATTTACAAGTTCAGATACCTTTTTTCCAAGGTGTGCACTTATTGTGCAATTCTGAAATTACTTTTCTTGTGGCGTCACTAGTTTCTGTGAGGTTACTATCCATTTTCACCTCCCAAGATGAACTGGCAATTTTATAGTGAGGATTAACCATGCTTTGTTCCTTATCAGTGCTACACTGCATTTTATGGATCATGTCAGTAAATCCTCTAATGGCTTCATCATTTTACTTCATTCCATTGTCCATTTGCATATTACTCTTTGCACCTAGTCTGGATACCTTCTATTGCATTTCATTTTATTTTAAGATATTGCACTTATCTTTTGGTTTTTCTTCCTTATATAATGAAATTTAATATTCATTTGTATTTTAAACTTGACAAGTTTGTAACATTTGTATTTTAAACTTGACACGTTTGTAACATCTTGTGTTTCATATATTTAGCTTCTAAGGTTAAAAGTATATACCCACTTTCTGCATTAACTATGTAAAATTGAAGAGAATTAATGGATAGAAATAATCTTCCACAATAAAATTATAAGTGACTATTTGAGTTTCTGTGAAATTTAATCTAAATGCTTGGCAATATTAGAATGTTTACTTACGTACAACTTATACATTATGCAGTAACAGAGTTCAGGAGCTGGCTTTACAAAGCTAGGATCTAGTAGGAAGCTATTTTCACTTTAAAAACATTGATTTACTTAATATGGAACGATTGCAGGGTCGAGCGTGTTATACTTTATTTCATTCACTTAAACTCTTTCTCCCTGTCTTTTTCCGTCTTTCTCACCTTTCTTACTTTTCTCATCTTTCCTTTTTCTCCTCTCTCTTTTCTTCTCTTTCTTATCTATTTTCTCCTCTCCCTTTTCCTCTTTTAAAATTTGTTAATATATTGAATATCTCTCGCAGTCTTTTGTCTCATTCACTCGCTCATTTTGCATATTATGAGATTTAAAAAAAAAATTGTTTGATTTTTTTAAAAATATTACATAATTTTATTATACAAACCTTGTCCTGACAATAATGAAACACACACATACACACACACAAAAAGAATTATCCAATTTCCTGTAGCCGTTCGAAAGTTATGCACATACATACATTTCAGCGATTCATTTCTATTTATATAGATTTTAGATGTTCGATTCTTAGGGACATTAGATAGGTCTTCTGTTCAGGTTATAGTTCAACATCCCCAAGCACCCATCAGTTAAGAGACAGGAGAGCATTGCATGTTTGCAACAGGCCCAAGGGAGCATCATTGAGGCAGCAGGAGTTGGCTACACCAAAAGATAAGAATAGACTTATTTCTGTAGTGGTCAGTGGCTAATAAAATTAGCAAACTATATATTTCCACAAGGAAACTCATCTTTTGTTGAAAATTTGGTCATTTTATCTCGGTTTTGTTATCACTTTACAGATCATTTTCAGAAAAGATTCAGATCATAAAGGATCATTAGTGTCCCTTTAATCATACACAATATCATCATCAATACATCATAAACATAGCTATCTTCAGATTTTTAAGACAATGCAATGAACAATAAATACACATATTTCAAAATAAAATACTTACATCATCTTTGTATCCAGAGAAATACACCATTTGTGACTTGATAACGATTGTCAAAATTGGTGTTAGAGTAAACAGAATAAGCACCCTTGACAAATAGGAATGGTTCTTCAAGACAGGTAATAAACCCATTGACAGAATCATTACAGCAATCAGTGTAGTAGTAAGAAATGAAAATATTAGGAACTCATTGACAAAAAGGCTGAAAGCTGCATGAGATACGGCTAACTGTAAAAAAAAAAAATACACACAAAACTATAATCAATAAAAATACCTTTTCCCCTATATGTTATTAATATTCATCTATTAAACACCAAAGCAGTTGAAACAATGAGATATTTAGGGACAAGAAAGCTGGTTGAATTTCCCGTATAAAATAAGCCAATAAACAATATTAATTTCTTTTCCTATCTTAATATCAAATCATGAGAAATGGTTGAAGCATTCACAAATTCTGTTTGTTTGTTTTTATGAGGGCATAATTGTAAATGTTTGGAATTCAATAAACCCAGTACATCTATCACTACCTGGAAGTTCATAATAAACAAATCATTTCTGCAGAATACACAGCTTCACTACCCAGTACTTAGTCTGCTCACTATGCATAACAGACTTCATACTTGGTTCACATTTCTGACTCAGGTTCACTAGTTCTGCTCTCCATTCATAGGGCCATAATTCCATTGTAGTGGAAAATAATCTTCAGTCTTTCCAAGATTTAATTTTGAGCATAAAATGTTAATTTGATTGAAAATAATTCATGTGAAAATGTCTCCTCTTTCCACAAAAGAAATTAATTTAGTGGAAAAAAGTGTTCAGCAAGTGCAGATCAGTTATGGCATATTCTAGTCTTAAGTCTTTAGCCTTTGTTTGAATTTATACCAGAATTGTTACAATGCCACTTCAACTACAATATAATAATTTCTATATCAACACCTTTTCACCTACACTCGGGTAGAAGAAATGAAGAGCACAGGTTAATAATGAAGTGATGAATGAGGATGGAGCAAAAGTGAAATTACAGGCATGGAAAATGGGAAAACCCCAAAGAAACCTGCAGCAAACCCACATTGCCCACCACAAGATTCCACATGAACTGACAATGAATTGAACCCTTGTTCCAGCAGTCTGATCTCTACACCACAATTCCCTCGACAGTACTGTCTAAATGTGAACAAGTATATTTAAACAGAGAAAGGGTAAAAAAAAAAGATAAATATTAAAGAACGAGAGACCAACAAATATAAAATGCGCACAAGGAGAGAAAGAAAATGAAGGAAAAACAAAACTAGGAAATGGAGAAAATGATTGGAAAAAGAAGAAGAAAAAAAAGAAGGGAAGAAAAAAAGAAGGGGAAAAAAAAGGATGAGAAAAAGTAAGACTTTCTTTTCAGAAAGAACTGTTTCACACTGTTTTTTCTACATAACCAAAGATTGGCAATATTACTTACAGCATATCCATAAATAATTGGAAGAAATGTGTTTCTTTTAATAATGCCCAACACATACAAGAAAAAAACAGCAAGCAACTGGGTAGTAAGGACAAACTGTGCGAACTGCCACAAGATTAAAAATATCCATGTAGGAATCCATATAAACAAGACCTAAAATATAAGAGAATTATTAGTTGATGGACACAATATCATATACAGAACTGAATATATATTCTGAAATTTAAATACTTAAAGGTAAATATGAAATTACAATCATACACCACAAATTAAGGAGCATGTATATTTTAGACTAATATTCAAAATTAATACATTTTCCATCTAAGGCACAAAAGGAATATTAAATTTTAGGGGAAACTGTTGTACATTTGACTTTTGAACACGTTTTGGCCATGTCTTGTGTCATCAATGCTACTTTGTGGTTCCTCTATTCATGTTAGTTATGTACATGCTACTTCATTAATAAGTTCTTTTGTGCCTTCTTATTAAAAAGCAATTTGATCCTTGCCGCCAAGTTTTTGTTTTTCAGTATTTGAAAGTAGCATTTTGTGGTATTTGTTTTTATTTATTTATACTGACTATGGGTGAAAGTGAACACATCTGACAGAGCACATTGAATGTCCATAAGAGTATCTCTCTCTAGTATTTTCATTTTTAACATAACCAATAAAATAACAGAATGGCTTTTTTCTGAACAAGACAATCTCTCGAATCTGTGAACAGATTTACATAATGGACTTGTGAACACTGTTTATAGGTACGTTACCAACCAGTTCGTCACAATTATTTAAATATGTTTTACAAGTTCTTTCAAGATGGAAGCACTGAAGGTGATAAAATGGGGACTGATATTTCACAGAATGTTGATGAAATTGTGATAAAACAAAAACGCAATAACTTTGAAGTTGGCTACTAATTCCTTTTTCTAATATTGAGTGAAGTACTTGAAATAATTTGGTAAAACAAATTTCTTTATACCAACGAGGAAATATGACATTCATGAGTTTCATTGATTGATCGATGTTTCTGGGCACATCAACTGATATAGTAATTACTACCATTAATATAATGAATGTTGTGTCCTGGGAGGTGGCAGTAATTCCTTCTCCACTGGATGGTGAGATACAGCACCAACTTACATGGCGGCATGTGAATTTCCCCCTCCAGGTGTCTTTCAGTGAGACACCACCCCAGCCAGAACAAACTGAAAGTTCCCGACTGGTCTCTCAACATGAGTGGCATGTGTAGTGAAGTGTGAGTTTTACATGTAGTGAGAGTTGTGTAGTGTTTCATGTAAGAGGAAATGTGTTAAGGGGAGAGGATCGGACAAGGGGAAAGAAAAGTCCCACAATGATCCATGGCCCATTTGAGAGGGTACTACTCCAGCATTCACCTAATATTAATTGGAGAAACCATGGAAAATTAAGATCAGAGGAGTAGCAGCCACTAGTAATCTCCAACAGTGGATCAATTCAACCTAACTAGTGTCTGGAATCAGTCACTGTTGATGAATCTGAAAATTGTTTTTTTAAGATACCACCAAAACCCTTGAAATAAAGTCACTCATGACAACATAATGAATTACTTCTTCTGGGTATCTTTCCTTCAAGTTTGAAATATATTTGAAATAAATCGGAAGCAACTAAAAAATTATTTTAGTTTATTTATTTTTGTTATTTACACTGATAGTGAATAATTAATCTGTGAAGACAGGAACATTGATTTCATAAACCTTAAGTGTGAATGTTGCAAAGTGAAAAATTTTCCTTAGATTTTCTTTAAATTATGTAAAAAAAATAGTATCCATTCTCTGGTCCACAAGGTTGTGCTCAATGGTACAAGACCATCATGTATCTCTCAACAACTTTCCAAATTTAATTTGCTTATTGTTTCTGTGCTTGTGTGCAAGAGGAGAGAGAGGAGAGAGGGGAGGGAGAGAGGAGAGAGGGGAGGGAGAGAGGGGAGAGAGAGGGGGGAGAGAGGGGAGAGAGAGAGGAGGGAGAGAGAGGGAGAGAGAGGGAGAGAGAGAGGGAGAGAGAGAGGAGAGAGAGGAGAGGAGGAGAGAGAGAGGGAGAGAGAGAGGGAGAGAGAGAGGAGAGAGAGGGAGAGAGAGGGAGAGAGAGGGAGAGAGAGAGGAGAGAGGAGAGGGAGAGAGAGAGGAGAGAGAGAGGGAGAGAGAGAGGAGAGAGAGAGGAGAGGAGGAGAGAGGAGGAGAGAGGGAGAGAGAGAGGGAGAGAGAGGGAGAGAGAGGGAGTGCATGTGCTCCAGCGTGTGTGTGTGTGTGTGTGTGTGTGTGTGTGTGGTGTGTGTGTGGGGGTGTGTGTGTGTGTGTGTGCATGTGCTCCAGCATGTGTGTGTGTGCATGCATGTGTGTGTGTGTGCACACACGCACATATGTGTGTGTTTATCTGCATGTTTGCGCATGTGTTGGGCATGGGAATTCTTCCCCTTCTTCAAAAGTAGAAAACATGTTGTATGTTTTTCATATAAAGGACATGGTCCAAATGTAAATAATAATCTTTAAGGAAGCTATATATAGATACATGAAAATGGTAGAAAATAATTAAATTTTCTGTTTTCTAATTTTCATCTATTATACTATGATTTATTTTCTTTTAAATGCTTCATGCAACTTTTTCTATCAACTTTTGTTTCTGAGATTATTTAGTTTTTCTTTACTTGTGCATATGGTCATGGCCCTTAGTGATTTAAATGGCCTCACCCACAACTAACATTTTCAGTGGATCAGAGACCTCTTCACAAAACTTCAAAAAATAATTAATTTATAAATAGCTTTAAAAATAAAGTTATCATTATCTAGAGGATAATGTTATAAAGGATCATTATCTAGAGCAGAATTTTATTTAAAGAAAATCTGATTGTTTCAAATGTTTTCTGAGATATCGCATTTGACGTTAACATTGCATTATATGTCACAAGTAAAAATTTTTCAATTTTTAATTTTTTAAAAGTTTTGCTTTATTTGAACATAAAACCAACAAGAAAGCACAATAATAATTTATTTGAAAATATACCCTAGAAATTTCTTATTCAGGTAAAGAGTTAAAGAGTTAAAAAGAGGTTAAATATTTATATATTTTAAAAATATGAAAAATTGAAATAAAAGTGATTTCTTCTTAAAATGAAGTAAAATGTCCACAAGGAGAGCAGTCTCCCCTCCTACTAAAGCAAAAAGTAACCAAAAGTTACAAGTTGTTTACAAGTTGAAATATGAAAGCTTATTTTATGCTTATAAAATGATTCAGAGAGAAAAAAAGGACAAGCTGTGTTAGAATTACCATTTCCATCCCATTTCACGCTTCTTTTGTATTTTACACTTGTGTTTCTAGTAAAACAGTTATAGGAAAAATAAAACGTATGAGAAAAAGTTATTTTCACGTCAATTTATACTGCCTATTTTTGTGCTTTGAAAATCTATTTTAGGCACCTAAAAGAAGGGTATTTTGAATCTCAATATCTGAATGCTGAATAACAATACTAACCTTTCGAAGCAATATGGAATGGTTTCTGTTTTCTGGACTACTTCTTAAATGTAATACTTTTGTTAATGCTAGCATTTGTAACAAACAAAAAGGATATGCAAAGCTTTCTCTCAGGGGTGGTGTCCATTGAACCCTGGTGCACTGAAACAAAGGCATATATTAGGTGTTTGAAATGGAATATACCTTATGATATTTGCAAGTACCAAAAGCTATAATGCAGCTACTGTGTTCATATATGACAACCAAAATGTATACATGTACATATTAACATTGATACTCCTCAAGGAAAAGAAATGAAAGGTTCTGAGAAAATAATGATTATCAGAAAAAATTAAGGAAAAAAGTACAATGTGGAAAAGAATTGTAATAGCAAGTTATTATTTTAATGAATCTTGGGTTATAAAGCAAGAATTAGAAAAAAAATGCATTGATGTTTTTTTGTTTTTGTTTGTCAATACAACTCGAGAACTACGGCACAATTGAAAATCATGTTAAAAATCTTCTATTTTTCTTTCATACTTAAATTTACCAACTAAATTCAGTGATGTGTGTGAACTGATGTGAAAGAATGTAGTATAATGCTTTTCCAGAAACAAAAGGCAGAAGTGCAACTTTATAATGTGGATTAATTTTTCATAACAAAATCTACTCAAGCCTAAATTATATTTACTTTCACTAAATAATATATTGAAATCTCAGTTTTCATCAAAAGGCAGCATTGCTTTTCCCTCCACTCTCCTTCACTCAATATGATTTCCCACTCAAATTCATTTCACTCACATTCATGAACTTGCCAACATGAAATACTACATAAGATGAAAAGTAATGAGGACACATTACAGAACCTCCTAAATAAAAAGAAGGTAAAGTAAAAGATACAAAAAACAACCCAAAAAGCCAATGTCGAAAGTCATCTAAATATTAGAATATAAAAAATACAGTAAAACTTGGAGAATTTGGAAACTTCAATCAGTAAGAATAAAATTTAGTAGTTGTAACTAAAATATTGAATGTTAAGTCCCAACATTTGTATATGAAAATCTCCCTATCAGTGAGAATGTTATATCTGACTGATATCTCATCCAGATTTTCCTTGGTGTTTGCTAATACAGGACTTGACTTGGACTTCTCTAAAAAACAATTTCTGAAATTTTTGGAAATTATAACACCATTTTGAATTCTTATTAATGTGTACTAACTGAAAATTCTGATGAAGGCTGGAAGATATAACAAGCACTAAGAACATTCAATCAATAGCACAAATCACAAATGAGGAAACAAAAGCTAAATTAGTAGCCAGCGAGTGAAACATTAAAGATACAATATGAATATGAGAGCAAGACTTGTGAAGAATTTTGTAGAAAATTTAATGCCCCAAAATGAACTCTTATTTTAATTTTTTGCTTGCTGTTTTAATGCACATGCATTACATGTTTTTAGTATTTTGAGAGGAAACAAAAATGATATTACAGTAAGAATATTAAAAGTGCCAAGCAATTACTGTAAAAAACGCAAATATGTATGTTTTATTTTTTGTGCATTCTTAGGAACAAAAGGAAAATATTTACACTTGTTTTGCTCTTCAAATATTTCACACTTGGTAGATTGCATATTGCATTAGTTGCATTGCAAAACTTAATGTTTTTATGTTCTAGGAACATTATAATTTCTTTCAGACCTTAAGGCATTTTACCCAAAAGTGTCCTTTTCTTTGGCCTTAATGTACATAAATAAATTATAGTCTTATCAGGAATAGTCTATTGATTATAGTACTACTCCTTCATACCAGTTATTTTAAATACAATTCATAACAATAGCAGCCATAGTTAAATCACCATCATTTACTATACTACTAGTTATAAATGACACCTGCCCACAAGAAAAAACAAAGTGCTCATTACCACAAGAGTAATATGATACATGATATTAGCTTTAGAAAATTATAACCATTTTCTCATCCCTCCAGTAAAATTGCTGGTTTGCACAACATCCCAATCACACACATGTAAGACTGTTTCCTGTTAACATGACAAGGAAGAGAATAAATGATTTTCTAATGAAGAGATGCTCACAGCAATCAAAATGAAAAGGTGTATTCCTGGTTCCCTTTTTAAGCTTTTGTCAAGCTGAGTTGCTATGCTGAGTCAAATCACTTACATACCGGTATATGACATATTTTCAAATAAGTTTTCTCAGAGCATTCTGATTAACTGTGAATTGTACTTTATAAAAGAGCAATGATTTACATTTTCCCCAAAACACTAATTTAAATTCAGAGATAAAATGCCCACTTACAATTTTACATTCAATTTAGAAATGAATTTCAGTATGCCCCCCCCCCCCTCTCTTCAAAAATTGAATATTTGAAACAAGAAGTTATAAAAGTATTTAATGTGCTTTCAATTCACTGCAATATTTACTCTCAAATGTACATCTGACAGACAATGCAATTACCTCTCCATGATTGTAAAAGAAGGATATAACTGAAAGTGCTCCACCAATAATACTTCCACTGAAAAGCAATGAAGAATTCATTATTATCCATTTCTCGAGTTCTTGTATCTTCAACACTGATAAAATATAAAGTTTCTGTGTACCTGAGCATATGGCCAAACAAAAACACCACTGTCATTGTCAAACCAGCACATATCCATACGGCTTCTAAATAAAAATAAGCAGGATCACCAAGACCTTCACAACTTAGCACAGGCATTAGACCATTTCCTCGATCAACTTGCCAGCAATGTTTGGTAGTGAAGTTCATGTCTTCTGCAGCACGTATGTATCCTCGATAAAAGAAAGCCACAACCACCTACATTTATGAAAATGATATTTATTACAAAATGGCCAAAAGTAATAGATAGGCTTCTAGTAGAAATAAACTTTTCTGACATTTAAACTTGAACAACCAAATACATTAAAATAACTTTATCTTTCATTATTTCACATCCTCTATAAACTATTGTATCTTTTACTAACAGACATGGGCAAAATATTGATCCAGTAAACTAACAAGAGAAAAATCAAGCATAACAAAAGAACGCACAAAAAACATTTCCTAGACGAAGGAATAAGAGATGTAAAAAAGAAAAATTTGGAAAATGAAACAATAATTCAAAAGAAAAGGAAGAAGGAAAAGAAAAGATTAAAACAAAAAATAAAATTAATAGGTTAAAAAAAAAAATCAAGTGGCTCCAAACCTGGAATAATGAGATAGCAGAATCAATAGGAAGAAAGAAAAAAGCCTACAAAGCACATCGTTGAACAAGAAGTATTGCAGATCATATACGATATGAAAAACTAGAGAAGGTGAAAAGAACACAAAGAATCAAAAAGGTCCAGGATCAGACAACGTAAACATAGAATAAGTGAAATATGCAGGAAAAGAACCCCCCCTAAACAATTTTAGAAGCCATACATGAAATATGGACCAAACTAAAAATCCCAAAAGAATGGAAAACCAGATTACTAATGAGTACACATGCGAAAATTATGGACAAATTACTGTGCAAACAACAGTTTACAAAATATATACAGCTATTCTGAAAAACAAACTAACAGAATACATGGAAAAGAAACTTGATGAAGGACAATGTGGTTTTAGAAGAGGAAGAAGTACAATTGATACAATCTTCATGGTGGAACAAATAATTAAGAGAAGAAGTGAACAAAATCTCTCAACATTCCTATTTTTGTAGATTATGTAAAAGCATATGACAAGGTAGACAGGAAAAAACTATGGGATGTACTAAAAGAAGGAGTAGACAATTGCCTCATAAAAGCAATAGAAAGCCTATGCCACGAAATAAAAGTTAAAATACAAGCATTGAAGCATCTCCAAAGCAAAACCCACAAACATATGGGATTACAAGGATGCACACTCTCCCCCTTGTTATATACACTGATGAATGAACCAAATGATTAACCCTTTGCACTCGTAAGCAATAAGAATAATACACATCCTACAGCTTGTAAGGCATGTCAGAGATGCCACGAGAATAATGGCTACTAGCCGGTATCAGTACGTAATATGACATGACCTACAACTCATAGGGCATGTCTCAGATGCCACACCAAAATCCCTAATTAAGTCATAGGGCATTTCACAAATGCCCACATATTTTCCTGGTATGTAAAATAAAGTTTTCATTGTTGAATCAATCCGGACTACTTTAAACAATGTTGATGCAATAATGTGAGAACAAGCTGGGATGAGGGAATGCTGAGAATTGGCTTCCAGCTGTGCAGCCATTTTCCATTGTCATCTTAGACATGTCTTACAAGTTGTAGGACCTCGCAGTGCTCAGAAACTTCCAACCGCAGAGTGCATTCATAGGTAGCATATTACACGTGCCCTATGAGTGCAAAGGGTTAAAGAATGGAAGAGACAAACAGGAGGAATAATGATGAGACACAACAAGAAAATAACATTATACGCCAATGACCTGGTGATACTAGCTTCAACTGAAGATGAACTTCAAAAAACAGCACACAGATTAAATGGAATAGCAAAATAATACAAAATGAAATATAACAAGAAAAACGAAGACAAAAAGAATTGCAGGAAAAGATTATTGCAGAGTAAAACTTATAATAAGACTAATAATATACTATAAGAATAATAATATAAGAATAATAATAATACAAGAATAATAATATACTTAAACAGATAATTGAACAAGTAGCAACACAATATCTAGGAACAAATAAAAATAGGAAAAATTTCCAAAACATGAACAAAGAAACAAAAATATAAATCCACAACATTGTACCAAATCCAACCTTACAATGAGGCAGCAAAACATGGACACTCAAACAAAGACACAAACAGAGAATAGAGTCAGCCCAAATGAGGCATCTGAGAGCAGTACTACACGTAACATGAAAAGATAAAATAAGAATCAAATATGAAAACACTAAAAAAAAGAAATGAGAAATATCAGGAAAAATGCAAAAACATTAAAAGAATGCAACCAAGTAGACTCCCAAAAGAAGTAATGAACTACGACAAAGAGGAAATACAGAAACTGGCAAACCAAGGAAATGGTGGGAGGACCAGGAACACCTAACTAGTGCAAGGGAATACTGGAAACAAGGAACTAATGGGATGGGATAAGGAAACATGGGATCTAAACCTTCCTAATTTTGTTGATGATCATGCCATTGTTAGTATTGATATTAAAAATTATGTTCTGAATTAATTTACAATGAACTGTATATCATTATTTTATCAAACTTATAATTAAAAAAAATGAAATAATGATTACATTTCAAAGAGAATTTTTAATATAATAAATTTTTAAATAATTTTAAAAAAATAATGCATACATGCAAAGAATTGATTTTTTCTACCTGCTTAATACAAAATTAACACAGATTGACAGTCAGCTAATTTGTAAATGACACACCATTACTTAAACAAAACTCGTAATTGGCATTGCAATAAAAATTTTGTTTCTAAAGGCTTTTTTAGAAGACATTTTATTTTTAAACACCTATACACCTTGATATCTACACAAAACAAATTATTTTAAAAGACATTTATTACAATTTATTCGATGTTGATTAATATATAAAAAAAATTGAATACTTTGAAAACAATTTGAATAATCTTAGCACTAAATAACAGAATGTTTATCAAATATTTTCACAAATTTCAAAATTGTAACCAATGAACAAATGCATGCAAGTAAAAACTTATATTTAGCCCTGAAAGGCTAATTACTTAATTTCATTTACTTCCAGTATTATTATTCCCTTGTTATAAGATTGAAACACAAGGTAACTTGCCTTTACTCTCAACTGGCATCATGGAGCCATTTGGATCCCAATCAAATTTGGAAGTTGAATGTCCTTATTACTATGCAAATGAAAATGTCAATATGTAGTCTACCTTCAAATTACATATTTAAGTTTTGTTCTATAAAGAATTATTAAATTTTGAGTAGTTATTTGGCAGTGATGCAAAGGAAAACATTTGTTGAGATCAGAACGACAACACCTCGCCAATTACACAACCATTCGTGAGTAAGCATTTTCATGTAAGGAGTTCCTATGAGTCAGCATTGCTGTGTTCAATGTTTATTTTTAAATATAAAATATGGTTTACAGAAAATAATATATCCTAAATAAAGTTTTAAAACATTTCAGTAATAAGAAGTGTTTTCATTTAAAATAATTTTTTTTTAAAAGTTAAATTTAACAATTAAGTAAATATATTAAATTAAATTAATTCACAAAAACTTACAGAAACATTGAACAGAAAAAAAATCATAAACAAAATCTCATATTGAAAAGTAAGTAACAGGGTCAAAATGGCACCTTGATCTCAATTACATTACAAAATCTCACCATGCCAGTTGGGCATTAGTGACTAGCTTAATGATGATATGCAATCTGATTGGTTCTGATGCAGCATCTTGGAGATGAATAATAGACTAGTGATGAATGGGCAAATGCACTTTTAGTATAAATAATGAAGCCATGGAAAATCACAGGGAATTAGTAAACTTTCAATAAACCCCTAGTCATCATGTATTTGAGATCATCAACAAGAATTGAAACCGCTTTGAGGTAGAAGTCTGCAATATTACAAGATGCCTCAGCAAAATATCCATGTTTATCAGCAGGATTTAATATTAATTACAATGAATTCGACATCATTTGATAAGATACTCATATGGTTGAGATGAATTCCTTGCAAATAAGTTTTGGCCTTAAAAAACATTTTTAAAAAAATTAATTAAAAAAAATTAAAAAAATGAAATATCAAAAAGTATGCAAAGGATACCTGTAATGCAAAACATAGAAGCCAAGAATTTCTCTTTATGCAGAAGTACGAGGAACAAATTATCATTTACAAATAACCTATTCTCACAGTAAAAGAATTTTTTAAAAACTTTCTTATAAACAGATCATAGGATTTTTCTTGTTTTCATTTCTAAATCATTAAGCCTTATGGCAGATCCTACATAGAAATTGATCGAAAAAACACTGTTATTCTCCATCCAAGACAGTTTGTGATCATTTATTTATTTATTTATTTATTTTACGTCAAAAAAACAGTTAAAAACTGCGTATGACATGCTGTGGGAAAAAGTGAATTGTGTGCACATTTTCAAAATTCTGTGATCCCTCAACTAAGTCATATACTACTTAAATTTTGAATTTTTGAAAGGGAGAAGAAAAAAAAAAACTCCCATGTAATAAAATCTATTTTCAAGATAAACAAGCAATAAATTTTGAATTTTGAAAGGGAGAAAAAAAACCAAAAAAACTCCCATGTAATAAAATATATTTTCATAAATAAGCAATAAATTTTGAATTTTGAAAGGGAGAAAAACAAAAACTCCCATGTAATAAAATATATTTTCATAAATAAGCAATAAATTTTGAATTTTGAAAGGAGAAAAAAACAAAAACTCCCATGTAATAAAATCTATTTTCAAAGATAAGCAATAAATTTTGCTCTTATTACTTCCTGCACGACAACATGGAAACGATAATTTGAATAATTGTATTCCCACTGAATTCTAGAAGATGTGCACAGAAAACGAAGTTACATTTATGTCCAGAAGCAAAACAAGGGGCCATCTCAGCATTTGCTCAATGGATCAGGGAAACTGGACGAAAAACCTGATCGAGATGGGTCATGCAATTAAGTCAGAGTTCAGAGCCTTCGAGATTTAATATTTACTTCACTGTCTACTACAATGTCAAATTCAATGCTACTATAACTTCAATGAAGTGTTAAGAGACGAACAACTCATCTTTCAATTTGGACCCACAATTCACATGATATTGCCAAGCATAACATTGAATAAAAATAAATACATACCTCAGGGTATAAATTAAACCTCTGCAATGTATTGATAATTGATGGATATTCAGTTTTATTATCATACATAATGCTTAAAAGACCATCCGTATATGATGGTGCTTCCACCAAGGTTTTGTAATATGAATAATACAAACCCTGGAAAATATTAAAATTCAGAATCTGAAGGCATTGAAATAGAATTAACAAATGAAACATTAAGTTTTAGTAGCAACTACACATACCATTTCAGTGTAAAAGGCCATTTCTCTTTCCAACGTTGAAAGATGAGAAAAATGTCTATCATTTTCAAATAATGTCGATACATGATAAATATGAAGGAAGCCCACACCAAATGCTGTATTAAAAATTACAAAAATTAAATCAGTATTTACATCATTTTTTCATAATCATGACAACAATGGTAAACAAAATGGAACGCACTGAACGAAGTTCAATTACAGACTTTAACCCACAAACGAAAAAGAAAATATTATTTCCTTTCATTACAATGGTTTCTAAATTAAAAGTGGTTAAACATACACGTTACTTACCTAAAAATCCGACTGCAAATGCGTAATACGGTAGATTTCTAAAAAACATCTTTCCGTTCTTGTTTTTGCTTGACATGCTGATCCATGTAATAAATGCTGTGAGCCGGTGACCAAACTCGCTCACATTGTATTAACCTCCAGAAACAAAAATGTCACTTAAATAATACTAATAATAACAAAATATGAACAAATAAATTCCATTAACCTCCAGAAACATAAATATGCGATCACTTAAATAAAACTAATAATAACAAAATACGTGAAAATAAATTCGTCAACGAGTTTTGATCCTTAAATATATGCATAATGACATCTCGACCGACTGTATTTGTTGACAGCTTGCACCTCAATTACGTTTATTCGCAACAAGATCCTCGTCATTCGCAAATAAAAATGTGTCATTTCTGTACACTTACGGCTTAACAGAAATATCAATAATCAGCCTCAGCGAAAATGCCTCTTCAATACCAAGTGCCCGCCTCCGCGCCGCTTCACTTTCTGTAGGGCGACCCAGAGAGTATACCAGCTAGCACCGGATCCCCTCCCACCAGCTATCAGCCTCCCTTCACGCAAAGAGTACATCTCCAGGCATCTTCATAATAAAGTGTCAAGAGAGGTTGTTATACGCGAAAACCCACGACGAATATGTCAACCAATCACTTGAAATAACCAGTAGACACAAACAATGGTAATTAATGGACAAAACTAGATGTATCATCAGATCCACCGTGCATACAACAGGGCTAAATTCCGAATTTTAACCGGATGAAGTGTACATTAGCCTACACGAGGTAGCTAGGTTCTGGCTAGGGTAGGTGGGTGAAGTAGGCCTATAGAATAATCACGGTGCCGAGAAAAAGTATCTGTGATGAGCTGGGAGCAGAATGCAGTAGGAGTTTTCCCAGGAGTGTGTGAAACGTGTGTTCGAGTTCCATTGTGACAGTTGTCAATTTCTATTTACACCATTCCATGGTGGAAATAATTTCTACCATGCACCATTCCACCTAAACTATCATAACCTCACTTATATACATCATTCAATGCTTTGTTATACATTTCTAAGTTGGGGGCAACGAGGTCCCAGCCTGTCCAGCAGGGACTCTCCGGTCCCAGCCTCCGACATTCGCCATTTACATAAAACAGCATTGAGTCAGCATAAGGCATAATTTCAAACACTTCTCAGGCAAATTGTTCCCTCCTCCAGGAGAAATCCCCATGAATCCGCTCTTGGTACTCCTTTCTTTATTTCCAACCAAGGGGGCTTTGTTATTGGAGGTTTCCGTCTTTTTTTTTTCCTCTTTTACTTTCTCGCATACTAATAGGTAATGTAATTTAATGCCGCAGAGAAAACAAAATTTCGACAAAAAAGGTTTAATGGGTCCCTGATACTGAAAAAGTAAATAATCCTTGCTCACATACGTAGTGAATTACTTCCTTTAATTCGATGTGTATTCAGAATCAGAAAAGGTGTCATCAGTTATTTAATATTTTAACTTTTACATTGTGATTATGGAACTGTGATGAGCCATATCAAAGAACCAAAATTCAATTTAAATTAATTCCAACATAAATTATAAATTCTCGCCACATGGCCCAGAACCAGAGCAACGAAGCGGAAGAATCGCCGCGTTAGAAAAGAGGGTGCTCTACAGGAAAACATGTTGACAGGTTAGACGCAACCTTCCAGAACTTTCCAAAAGAGTACCCTCAAAAACACCTTTCCCCACGACTTGTATACATACGCGACGCGCAAAGCAACGGGGAGTTCAGTCAGTCCTTGTACAGTGCACCGCTCTGTTGTCGCCGCCACTTCAACCACCATGAGTACAGACGCCGCCGCAGCATCCAACCTCCTCCAGGACGAGATCGGAGCTATGGTAAGATGCTGACGCCAACAGGAGCACATCTCGATTCCCCCCCTCTCTCTCTCTCACTCCTCTCTCTCCTCTCTCTCATCTCTCTCCTCTCCTTCCCTCCTTCTCAGCTCGGAATAAGATGGTAATGAGTAATGAAATTAAATATTCAAATTCCTTTTCTCCTCTTCATATGAACAATCTTTGCTCATTTTTCCTTCTCCCCTTCCTCGACCACTCAGTTCATTAACGTGAAGACTCTCCTGCGTGAATTACGCTTAACTCTAGTATTCGCACAGGAGGGACATCACATCCGGTGGCAGCGGTCTACGAACCCCGCGCTTACATTGTTTAACAATTGCGTATTTTCCTGAGTGGTCTTTTCGACACCTGTAGTCGATTCCTTATAGATTCTCACCCCTTTCCACCCCCCTGCCCTCCATCACGTAGTTTTACACCCTAACACGTCACTTTCCCTTTCTTCATTCCCCCCACCCTTAAATTTGTAGTTTCTTAAATTCTTCTCTTCATAGTTTTTCAAAAAAATTTTCACCGTAGAAATTCTTCGTAGTTTTCTTAAATTCTTCACTTTATAGTTTTTCAAAAAAATTTTACAATTTATCGATATTCCAGCAACATCCCGACTCAGAGCCCACCGTAGAAAAGGTCGAGATAGCCAGGAATCGCTGCTGGCCGACCATTCGGTATGACGTCAGCGAGGACGGTCTGGTAGGACTATATAATTTCATGCCAGGACTATATAATTTCATCTTCTGGCTCGTTGGAGACAACGGCGCAATTACCGAGAAGAAAATTCGCATCCACACGCCAGGTGTCTTTAGGATGTGCATTTATGGAAAATCAGGGGGCAAGACCCACAGAATTGCTACTTCATTGTTAACCTGGAATTAGATTAATAAATTTGTTCAACCTGTCTCCAATTTTTATTGTTCTCACAACCCCACCCCACCCTTACCTTTAATTATAAGATAAATCAATTTATTACTAAACCTGTCAAAAAAATTTCTCTTCCACCTAGAACTCTACCGACCAACGCCATTTCCTCCGGGAAAACCCTGCTTCCAATATGGACGCCTCCTCACCCCCACCCCCTCTCTCCGACCTCCACGGCACCACTATCATCCTTGACGACAAACGTATCGCCTACCATAACTACATCCGAAAGTTTTCTGGAAATCCTAACCAGGACATCAATGTTTTTATCAACACGGTCAATCAAATGGCTGACATTGCTGGATGGGAAGACCCCGAACGCCTCGTTTTCGCCCGTGCCCACTTAGAGGCACGGCCGAACACCTCATTACTCTCGCACCAATTTTTGAGAAAATTAATACTTGGCAAGATTTCCAAAAAGCTCTCCGAGATCTCTTCACCTCCGACTCCGACTTTTCCCATGCCGGCCGAAGCTATTTCAACTGCACCATGCTCCCAACCGAACCCCCCAAACAATTCTGCATTCGTTTATATGAAACTGCTAAAAATTATAGATCAGCTTGCCCCTCCCTCTCCATTGATGATAACCACTTAAACAATTTTTATACGGACTGCCCTCCCATTTAACCCACGCTGTAAAAGATGCAAATCCAAAATCTTGTTTTGACGCAGCCAAAATCGTCGAAAATATATGTCTCCAATCTTTTTCGAAATCCCCCCCACTATCAGCCATCGATGAAACTTTTCATTCCATTACGAACGGCTTTAATAATTTATCTCTCACACCCCAAGCAAATAATGCTCAGCAAAAAGCTGAAAACTTATTAATTTGCTCCTTCTGCGCTCAACCCGGTCACCCAGCCATGAACTGCCCGCATCGCACTCACCCCCCTCTCCACCCACTAACAAATTAACTTGTGCACATTGCGGACTAAATAACCACTCCTCTCAAAATTGCTGAAGGAAAAACATTCAAAAACTCCCTTGCAGCCATTGCGGCAGAACTAATCATCCTACCGAACACTGCTGGCAAGCTCGAAACTCGCAAAAACAGATTATTTGCAGCTTTTGCTCCAAACCCAATCACTCCGCCCAAGAATGCAGATCCCTCCTCGCCCTTCGCAACTCCCACCTACCCACGCAATATTTTCTCCCCTACCACTCCAATCTCAACCCCCCTCTTCTCCCCCTTCCATATTACCCAAACTCCAACAACCTCCCGTCAACGGCCCGGCCGGGAGGTTCCCCATTCAACAATCCCAAGGACCACAGATCGGACTCATTCACCAAACGTTAATCCCCTCTCCCTGTATTCAAGTCCAAGCCTTTAATAACAACATAACTTTCCTAATATATAGCGGAGCACAAAAGTCTATTTTATTCAATGAATTCCTCCCTAAATCAATTAATCTGCAAATAACTCCGCATAAAAATTTACAATCTGTAACTGGGCATACTCTTGTTATTCTCGGCTCCATTTCAACCACAATTACTTTTCCTTCCGCTGCTTTCTCTACCTCTCATAACTTCATCATCTGTGAACGACCCCCGCACATCCGGTAAATGGAATAATTGGCATGGACTTTTTACTAGACAAACGCGCGCTACTAGACTGCAGCAACGCCACTTTACGCATCAATACCGTGACCTTGCCTCTGAGCGCTCCTACGCTACTTCAACAGCAGACGCCGAGCAAGACGCGGGACGAAACGACAGACGACTTTCATTTCCCGGCGGACGACTACCCCCCTAACCCCCTCACTCCGGCGCCTCTCACCCCGCCGACCCCAAAGTCCAGTGCACCCGTTACACCACACCAGACGCGCCCCTCATCGCACCCCCCTCAGCCAAACCCAAGCAACTCCACCTCTTCCTTTCCTTTTGTACGACTGCGCGAAACAATTACCATTCCTCCCAGAAGTGAATATTTCACATCCCGGCCTCATATGCCATCATGCCATCACATCCCGGCCCCATATGCGGTACTAGAATCACAAAATATGCAACACCACGGAACTTTATGCGCTAGATTATTTGTAAAACTAATTAATAAAACGGAAATACCTACACGTTTGATTAATGTAACATCTGCGCATATTACAGTGCCTCGTAATACTGTCATAGCACAATGTATACCGGCACAACTTAGTTCACCTCAGGAATCATTAAATTATTCTTCCAAAGACAAGACGATAATTACTAACCTAATTAATTCTTCCAAAGAGAAGAGTAATTATAAACCAAATGAAAATGTCGGCAATGGAAATAAGAAACACAACATTAATAATAATAATAATAATAATAATAATAATAATAATAATAATAATAATAATAATAATAATAATAATAATAATAATAATGAACCCCGAGTGGTGACCGGGGATTTTAGTAGAATAGCACCACGGGATCTCTTCCTGTCGTAAGAGGCGACTAACCGGAGCAGCTGTCCGCTGTCCCTTCCTGTGAAATTTATCCATCTCTCATTATCCCTCTTGCCCCTGTCCTAAATTGTCCCTCGTCTTTTCCCTTCCTCAGGTGAAATCGAACTCCCATGATATCCACCTCTTTCCCTTCCCCTATTCCTGCAAGTCTTCTTAAGTCCAACCCTACGTGTTAGCAGGGAGAACTGTGCCACGTGGAAGACAAGCAATTGTCACCTATTATAAAGGTGCTTGGAGCAATGGCAATTACCCATACTCATATGGAGAGACGTCTAAGAAGTCATAAGGCCTCGGAAAAAGAGCCGCTGCCCGGGGAGCGCCGGGGCACGTCTGGAGCCGGTGCCGGGCGTGACAGCATGCGAGCCACCGGTGGTAGGATGCTGAACAGGCGGGCGCCTACCGGGTCACCCGAACAAACTACAGCCAAATCCCAAAGAAGCAACCAACAATCTGTGGCTTCACCTGCCGACAGTGTTTTGCCCGAGCAGCTGCTCGCAACCACCAAGGCGGGGAAAGTGAGGCAACGTATGAAGTGGACAAATAACTTAAATGGGTATATTATGCGCGTCTACTACCGAGCCACACGTTTAGAAACAGAAATGATTGGATACAGACAATCTCTGCATGCTGAATTCAGAGAAAGGTTTCCTCGTATTGGCGTCACAGATCAGAGGCTCGTAGATCAGAAAAGAGCTATACTTAAAAACAATCTAATCCCAAAAGTAAGGTTGGAACAAATTAAACAGGAAGTAGCAGCAGAAATCTCTTCCTCCAGTAATGAATGCCCCTTGACACAAACTGTCACAGATTCACACGAAGTCCAAATTCAACCCAATTAGATGAAGCAAATCAGGATCCATCAACACAGGTAAGACAACATATCAGACGTAATTGACATATACCAGGAACTTTTTCTCAAGTACTCAGGATTAGATCCAACACTTCGCCCCAGAATCCCTAAACTCAACAGCAATAGAAACAACAGGCTCGTTCAAATTATTCAATATATAAATGAGCATGTTTTGCCCTGTCAGATCAAAGAAGAAGAACATTAACAGATATAAATAATAGTGTAGCAGTCGAGTAACGCAATATTTGAACCAACCAAACAACAAGAAATTAGCCAAGAAAATAAGAAAACACTTGCAAAGATCAGAAAACATGAATAAGAAAACACAAGAAACAAAACCATTGATTCAAATTTAAACTTGCAGCTAAATCACAAAGACTGAGACGATACAAAGAAGCAACAAAACGTAAAGAACAAAATTCAGTGTTTCATCAGAATGAAAAAGTGTTCTATCAACAACTCAGACAAAATTGCAATTTCCAACAAGAGAACAACGGTGCACCAGATCAACAAAATTTAGAACAGTTCTGATCAAACATTTGGTCAGAAACTAGTCATCACAAGAGTGAGGCACACTGGATTAAGGACGAAATTAATAATGTTCAAAATATAGATCCAATGTTATATCAAGAGATCACAGTAAAGGACGTCAGCACTGCAATTGCAAAAACCCACAACTGGAAAGCTCCCGGTCCAGAACATATTCACAATTTCTGGTACAAGCAGTTTACAACGCTTCACCATAAGTTGGCTCAGTGCTTCACAAGTGATTAACAGCCCACAAGACATGCCTTTATTTCTAACCAAAGGCATTACATACATGAAACCCAAAAGTAGAGACACACAGAACCCATCTCAATACCGCCCAATCTCTTGCCTTCCCACAATGTACAAAATTTTGACTTCATGCATTACAAGTAAAATCCAAGATTATATTGAGGACAGAGAAATAATGGCAGAACAACAGAAAGGTTGCAGTCGATTACATAAAGGATGTAAAGAACAACTTCTAACAGATATGGTCATTCTCCAACAAGCACATAAAAACCCTAGAAACTTGCACCTGGCATACATTGACTACAAGAAAGCATTTGATAGCGTTCCTCACAGTTGGCTTATTGAAGTTCTCCGCATATACAAAATTAATGAAACCATCATCAACTTCCTGGAACATATGACTCATTGGAGAACAACATTGTCCTTAAGGCAGCAAGAGTTAACAATCTCAACAAAAGAGATCAGAATTATGCGGGGAATCTTCCAAGGAGATTCTTTAAGCCAATTGTTGTTCTGTCTGGCTCTAAATCCCCTATCAACACAACTTAACAGTACTCACTATGGCTTCCAAATTCGTAAAAATAAGATGACTATCCACACCATATCACATCTGTTGCATATGGATGACATTAAACTTTACAGCTCAACAGACAGACAGCTTCAATATCTCCTTGAATAACACGAAATTTTTCTGAAGACATTCATATGAGTTTTGGTATTGACAAATGTAAGACCCTTCACGTAGACAAAACTGGAAAGTTACAGAAGATAGGCAGTACACTCAGTGATCAAACGACAATTCAGGCAATGGGCGATGAAGAAATATATAAGTATTTAGGATTCTATCAAGCAGCAATCACAGACAACAAGGCAATCAAACAATCTCTAACAAAACTGTACAAATCAAGAATCACTGCACTCCTGAAAACCAAATTAACAGGTAATAACATGATAAAAGCAATCAACACATTTGCAGTACCAGTATACACGTACTCATTTGGAATTATACCATGGAGCGACACAGACCTCGAAGACATCCAGAGACTTACCCGCACAATTTTGACAAAATTCAGACATCACCATCCAAATAGCGCAATAGAACGAGTGACACTCCCACGAAGTGAGGGAGGAAGAGGCCTAATAGATCTAAAGAACTTGTGCTACAAACAAATCCATTCATTAGGAACTTTATTATGAGAAACAGGCAACCTCAGAACTACACGCTGCAATAGTTCAAGCAGATACTAAATTAACCCCTGTTAACCTTAACAAAAAACAGCTGGACATTTCTCCGCGGGTTACAGACAATAACTGCAAAATAGACACGTGGTCAAGAAAGGAACTCCATGGACGCCATGCAAATGATCTCAAGCAACCTCATGTAGACTCAAAAGCCTCCAACACTTGGCTAAAATACGGTAATCTGTTTGGCGAAACAGAAGGGTTCATGGTCGCCATACAGGATCAAGTGATCAACACTAAAAGTTACAGGAAGCATATCCTCAAACAAACAATAATGACAAATATAGAAAATGCCATACACAGTTGAGAGCATACAGCACATCACATCAGGATGCAAATTAATGGCTCATACAGATTACACCTATAGGCACAATCAAGTTGCAAATATCATTCACCAGAAACTGGCAGCGAAATCCAACCTACAAGAAATGACCTGCCCATATTACAAATATGTTCCCGTAACTGTACTTGAAAATTCAAACTTTAAGTTGTACTATGTCAGAGAAATTATTACAGATAAAACTATTCACCATAACAGACCAGACATAACTTTTATAGACAAACGGCAAAAGATTGGCTTCCTGATTGACATAACTGTTCCACAAGCAGCTAATCTCCAAACAACACATGCAGAAAAAAAAACAAAGTATACAGAACTAGCAACTGAAGTCAAGGCACTATGGCATCTCCAAAAAGTTCATATTGTTCCTCTGGTCATTTCGTGCACAGGAGTTATACCAAATAACATCCATAAAAATCTGGAACTTATTCAAATACCAAAATATACCTATAAAATTATGCAAAATCGATCATCTTAAACACATGCAGGATTGTTCGAAAATTCTAAATTGCGACGAAACATGATTAACCCAACACAAAGTCAAATAAAATCCGGTAAATACGAGAAAACAATGTATAATATTGAAAATGAAAAAGACAATGAATATATAAATAATACTATAAGCAATTGCAATAATAATATGATGATGATAATATAATAATAATAATAATAATAATAATAATAATAATAATAATAATAATAACAACAACAACAACAACAACACTGTATATAATGTACATAATGATAGCATGCAATCTAATTGCGCATTCTCAGATTCACCAACTAACGATCAAGGCAAAGATACAGTGACCACGATGCACAAATTCTTACCATTATAAGAAATGCGATCACTGACACAATAAATAATACACGTATGACTAGATTGTTTACTAAAAGTAAAATTAAATTATTCATTGATTACTTGATGCAGGAGTCATGGGAAACGGTTTATAATACTGCTGATACAAACAACAAATATAATTTTCTTTTTTAACTCTTTCATTTCATTTTAACACTTGCTTTCCTCTTCAAAACGAAAATTAAATATTTCACGGAAAAGCAATTCTTGGATAACACAAGGATTAGAACATCTTGTAAAAACAAGCGAATTCTTTCTTTCATTTCTAAACGTCATGACGTATCTCAAGATTTCCTTATCTACTTTAAAAAATACAAAACATTGTTACGAAAAGTCATAAGGCAGGCTAAAATCATGAAAAACGATCAGGATATTTTGAACTCAAATAATAAAACTAAAGCAATGTGGAATATAATAAAAAATACTACCAAATCAACTAGAAAACCCGTAGAGAATGTTGTTTTAAAATATAACGATATAAATGTGAACGATCCAGCAACAGTGGCTAATCTCTTTAACCAATACTTTTCGAGAATTGCTGCCGATCTCACTAAGGGTCTTCAGGCACAAAATTCAAAAACAGACAGTTCACCCAAAATTTTAGACACAATGTTCGTTTCGAAACTTCTTCCTATGAAATTCTCAAAATAATCGGTAAACTAAAAATAAATATTCATCCGGTTTAGATGAATTCCCGGATTCTTTGTTAAAGACTTGTGCGTATGCCATTATACACCCGTTAACTCACATATTTAATGCATCTTTATGCACTGGAACGTTTCCAAATATTTTCAAAACAGCTAAAATTAAGCCGCTTTTCAAAAAAGGCAACAAAAATGAAATTCAAAATTATCGGCCCATTTCTCTTCTATCAGTTTTTCAAAAATATTAGAGAGACTTTTTTACGTACGAATGGAAACCTTTCTCACTAAACACGACGCGCTTTCAGATTGCCAACATGGATTTAGAAAATCAAAATCAACGGAAACAGCTATATTTTCTTTTCTTAAAGATGTCGCCTCATCATTGGATCAAAACGAGGCACCCATTGGATTATTTTTAGATCTCTCAAAAGCTTTTGACGTCATTGATCATGAAATTTTACTTTCCAAATTACCTTCATATGGAATTCGTGGTATTGCTCTAGATTGGTTATGTTCGTACCTTAAACAACGATCTCAGAGAGTTGAAATACCTTACTGGAATGATGGAACATTACGTACGCACCTTTCTGACTCTTTGCCCGTTGCATGTGGAGTTCCTCAAGGATCGATTTTAGGCCCTATTCTGTTCCTACTTTACGTAAACGATATGCCCTCGACGATTCGAAACGGAAGAACGGTTCTCTTTGCGGATGATACGAACATCCTTTGCAATAATGAAACAGTAAATAGTACAATATCAGATGTTTCAAATTGGTTCCGAAATAACAAATTAATAGTAAACGAAAAGAAAACGGTTTTAATGCAGTTTTCCATTTCAAATAAACAATTCTGTGCCCCATTGAAAATGAACAGTGTACCATTGACTGATGTTAAGGCAACAAAAGTTTTAGGTCTCTCAATTCAGTCAAACCTTAAATGGAACGTCCATTTAAATGAGTTGAATACAAAATTAAGTTCATTATGCTACGCGTTCAGAATTCTTGCAAATTCAGTCAGCCTTCATACTGCTCGTTGTGTATACTTCGCGAATGTTCATTCCCGCCTGAGATATGGCATAATATTCTGGGGGAAAAAAATCTTATAGCTCCCAGACTTTTAGATTACAAAAACGAATTGTACGAATAATAACCAAATCCCACCCACGTGATTCATGTAAGCCTCTCTTCATTAATCTAGGAATTCTACCATTACCGTGTCTTCTTATTTACGAATCAGTGGTTTTTGTAAAAAATGACTTGCTCAAGGGCGGGAATATATTTTCAGAAAATGCCGAAGTCTATTACTATAACACTCGACGTAGAAATCATATTCATCAGGTGCCAGTATCAACAGCTCATTACAAAAAATTCACATACAATACATGTACATTATTTTACAACACTTTGCCAGATGACATTAAACGATTAAATTCAATAGAAAAGTTTAAATCCCAAGTGAAATCGTCCCCCATCTCGATCAGGTTTTTCGTCCAGTTTCCCTGATCCATTGAGCAAATGCTGAGATGGCCCCTTGTTTTGCTTCTGGACATAAATGTAACTTCATTTTCTGTGCACGTCTTCTAGAATTCAGTGGGAAATACAATTATTCAAATTATAGTTTCCATGTTGTCGCGGCAGGAAGTAATGAGCCAAAATTTATTGCTTATTTATCCTTGAAAAAAGATTTTATTACATGGGAGTTTTTTTGTTTTTTTCTCCTTTTCAAAATTCAAAATTTATTGCTTATTTATCCTTGAAAATATATTTTACTACATGGGAGTTTTTGTTTTTTTTCTCCCTTTCAAAATTCAAAATTTAAGTAGTATATGACTTAGTGTAGGGATCACAGAATTTTGAAAATGTGCACACAATTCACTTTTCCCCATAGCACGTCATACGCAGTTTTAACTGTTTTTTGACGTAAAATAAATAAATAAATAAATAAATAAAATACGAAGGATTAAAAAACTATTTAAATATTCAAATCAAATGCAACCCGCAACGCTCGATTTAAAATAACTCTTAAACGAAGCGTTGAAAAGCGTTAAAAACTAAAATTCCAAGGCCCAAGGCAACGTTTCTCACTATATAGTCTGCAGGATAAGATATTTTTATATATTCTATTAAATTTTTGCCAGTTCAACGCTTACCGATACTGTCAATGCCACATATATGCCCTTGGTGCTGATGGCTATCTGTGTCACATTTAGAAGGCTAGATTCCTCCATCTAATATTTACGCTTTCTGTAAATATTACGTGTTTTTTCTGTAAATATTACGAGATTTATTTACAACATCATTGATATTCTACGTCTAAAAGAAGAAAGAAACAATATTGGCGAAGAACGGACGATTGTGTACAGTTAAGAGAGAAGACTGTGTGTTGTCAGGTTTGATTTGTGTTTTATCTGTGCCAGTATTTTCGTTATCAGTAGTGATTCGGTCATATTTTCAAGTTAGGGTGATCAGTCATG
Source organism: Teleogryllus oceanicus (assembly GCA_964035755.1). Taxonomy (NCBI): domain Eukaryota; kingdom Metazoa; phylum Arthropoda; class Insecta; order Orthoptera; family Gryllidae; genus Teleogryllus; species Teleogryllus oceanicus. The sequence continues at coordinate 97,194,350 of CAXIVR010000001.1, forward strand.
ATATTGCATTGAAGAAGCAGGGATTTCAACGGAAATACACGTTTTGGAGTCCCCTCATAACGAACAAGCGGTTCTTTTCAAAACATCCGTCTGTGATCACTACTAGCGCCTAAACCACACGTACGATCTTTTCCAAATTGAAGAAACCCTGTCCATCGGGCTCTAGTTGAAGCTTTGAAATTTTGAAAAACATTCTTTAAAATTTAGTGGTACTTTACATGAAGTCCCCCGAACATTTTGAAAATTTTCTCAAGAATGGCTCCAATTTTTTCTTTAAAAAGAACAGAGTAAAATACACTTATAAAGGGTATAGGTCCGATTTTCGCGGTTACCGCAGTGTTTTCAAAAATTGCAAAAGTTTGAATTTTTTCAGCGTCTTCCTAAAACTCCAAATTAAAGTTAAAATTTTTCTTCAAATGAATTTTTTTGCTTATAATCAGTTCTTTTAATAAGGTCATGTAGATTTTTTGAAAATTTTAGTAGGTTTCGCGCAATACGGCGTGAAATATTTGCAATTTTAAAAATTTACAAAACAAAATTTCTTCACAAACGGCTCCAAATTTTTTCTTTACATTTGGTAGGGGTCGTACCAAATGCACCCTGTCCGATGACATCAACGCCATATTGGTATATTCTTTTGTTTTTCAAAAATGACAAAAATATAATTTTTTTACTAGTCTCTCACGTCGGTAATATTTACATTAGATGCGATTTCTTCACGTTCGTGTATTTATGAGTACATGTGCTTTAAATAATGTCAAATAAAGTTTCTCGAAAGCTCGAGTTTTCTGTGAAAATGATCTGAAAATTCCGCATTTTCAAAAACGCTAAACCTTTCCCCAAAACCAAATTTTTTTTAATTTTAAGGAAAGTGGTTTAAAAGTTATTTAAATTCTTTTTTTTTAAAAACTCCAAATTTTTCGAACAGATAGTGCTATTTGCCCTGTTTAATATGACGTAACGTTAATTTTGGTGAATTCTTTGTTTTTCAAAAATGACACAAGTGACTTGAAGGATGCGAAAAGCTGTCAAGCAAGGTTGTCTAATTACTTCAAATGTTTTTAAGGCAGTGCTGTGAATGTTTCAAAGAAAATCTGTCAGTAACTGAATAATCCTTTATTCAAAATTTGTTTCAAGCATTAATTTTAATGTTTTTTTTATTTTTATGTGATATTCTATAAGTACATTGGAAGTTACCTTTATACATTTTTTTTAATAATAAATATGTTTCGTTAACAACTTTCCCTTTTAGTATGGAAATGGAAGAGAAGAGGGTGAAGTTTAATAAGCGAGAGTTCTCACACGGGGACCCTATTTTAAGATTATTAGTAAGATTATTGTAAGTTAATTCAAAATAGATTCAAGTAACCACAACAAATGCAGTATTTCACATACTGCATTGTTCAATACAAAAGAAAATAAATTTAAAAAAAGTAATGTATAACAGACCCTCCACTAACACGGCCAAAGTGGAAATGGTGACGAACCATTAAGTGAGATCATTGTTGGGTAGTTACGTATTAGGAGGGTTGCTGAGCGATAATTAAAGGGAGGTGCAGATACATGTAATTATTGAGAATCTTGTTCCGAATGCTGGATGACCCTGAAGTCGTCAAGCGCTCCTTTACATGCCGTCAAATTACGAGTCTTAAGGTCGTATTTATGAAGCTCTTCCAGCAGATCTCTTAGGGGCCTGCCATCTGAGAGCTTGCTAGAAGCTCAAGGGGCGACTGGAATTGGCTGGGGACCGTTCATAAATCGCAAAAATGAACACTGGCAGCCTGCTAGGCCTGGCAGAGGTTTATAGATACGGGCCTATGTATCCCAGAACGAAGCTTTGGAACCAACTCGTGCATCGGACAGATATGGTGGATACGCTCGGCGTGGGCCCTGTGTGACTCATATGTTTTCTGTCCGCAATTGTTGAGTTTCAATTCCATGAACACCTTTGAAAGAAAACCATTGGTGCTATAATAGCACTACCACATACTTCCTCTCATTATTTGTAACTTTCGCATTTTTCGAAAATTCAAAGTTCAAGGAATACTGCACATGCGTCACTTTATAAGTAAACTTTCCTCTATTTGAGAAAAAATGGAACAGTTTTTAAATAATGGTCAGAAATTGCCTATATTTCACACTGAATTACGCGAAAACTACTCATATTTCGAAAGATTATACATGATTTTATGTACAAATATGCCTTTGAAGAACAGATTTTATTAAGGAAAAAATCTTTATCTTGCCTAGGAAGGCACTTTAACTTTTGCAATAAACGAAAATTCAGAGTTCAACGAAAATGAGTCCTGCGCCATTTTTAAGCGTTCTAGTCCAGTCGAGAAAAAAAATTGGAACAATTTTTGGAAAACTTAAGACAATATTAAGATTTCATGTAAAGTAACCCCCAAAATCAAAATACCCGTTTTAAATCCGCAGGGCTTCTCCGCAAGAGTTACGGCTAGATCGGTTAGGGAATATAAATTTTGGAGAAAATCGGTCAGTCGGTTTAAGTGCTAGCACTGAACATTGTCGAAAACAGTTATTAAGAGCTCGTAAAACAGGGACAACACAACGCATTTACTACTACATATAGGAATAAGATTTATCCACCTTTTCGATATCAAGGCCCAACGACAAAACGTTTTTCTGGGGAGAAAAATCGCCACTTCCCGTACTCTTTACTACGGAAGAACGTTGTAGCCAAGAAAGTAAAAGTCGCGAAGGAATGCCCCCAATCTCTTGCTACGTCTGGGCATCAGTTGGGTGGCCACGTTAAAGTCTTTTTGCAAGTCCAGTGATGCGAATGCGCACAATTCGCAGAGTTCGTCCAACCCACCGAAATCGTTTTAGTATTTAAAGGTAAGGAAATTTTGGAGGGTTTCTTGATGTGATTCCTCGACTCCCCTGAAAGGGGGAGAAAGAACGTCTTGGAGTACAGGACAGAACACGGGATCTCTCCTTCTTATTGTGGTGGATTCGCGTTCTCTCCCGTGATCTTTGGGGGAGGGAGCAGAATTCGTCCTCTTCAGACACCCCTGCCATGGCGACAGTAAGGGCAATAAACCACTGACGTGTGCCAGGACGGGAGTGACATGAAGAGTGACCGCCCGTAAGCGGAAAACAAGCGTATTAATTTAAAGGTGGCTGAGAGCTTGCGAATTACGGAACTGATAATTGCCAGCCGCATTGTCTCGTCTTCCATCATTCCTGTTGCAACGACGGCGTGCATGTGTTAACAGCGGCGGCACAATTGCAACAAGACCCAATACCGCTGTCTGATTATAATGGCAATCCATATCACTCGCTACTGGAGCTTCGCGTTGAATTCGAAAACTTAGGTTATATACCAAAATACAAAAAGAATGAAGAAAATCAAGAGAAAAGGGATGTTGAAGTTCGTGAAACCCCCACCTGACACTAATGTCACAGTCGTCCTGGGATAGCATGTGGACCACACGACGACCATAGGGAAAACGGCAACACAAATTTCCTCGATTAAGAAAGTGTTCGCATCTCCGGAATCGCGTGGGAGACTGACAATGTGCAGTGGCGTAACCTCAGAGGAGACAAGGTGGCCATGCCTACCCAAGAAATAGATTAACATGTAGAATGTATAAAATATTTCAATAGAAGACGTTCTTTAATTTTAGTCTGTACGAACGAGGAACACACAAACCCGGGCGTTGAGTCAACACACTGCAAGCTATGATACGATAACCTTAGTATCTCAGGCCAGACCACAAGATAGCTAGCGATGTCTTCGCAGGCTCAATTTTTCGTAAGGAAAAGCTGTGCTCACAAGGCAGCCGCTGAATGTTAAATTTGGAAATTTAAGTGATCACAAATATTGAATATTGGTGTTACATCAGCTGTTAGAAGCCAACAGTCATCTGAGAAGTTCTACTGAGAAGATTGTGCATCCATAGTTTCTAAGCTCTTGTTCTGTAACTAGATTAAGTATGCTAGTATATGGGTAATTTTTCATCTGTTATTTTCTCAAAAATGGTAATTTATAAAAATCAAACTGTGATCTCATGGCCATGAGAAGGTTCCAAAAACCTAAGAATTTGTTAGTAAGATCTGATTTCTTGGTTTATTGAGTGCTGAGAAAAAATTGGCATTTGTGTAAAACTTTATATTGTTTTCAAAACAGGTTTTTATTTATTATAAGAAAACTACTGATTGTAGCGGGTTCTAACAACAAAATCCGCAATTTAGAGTAAATTTAGGGTTGTATAGACACCTCGTTTGCATTTGTAGCCCTAAAATTAAGATTTTTATGACAAAACAAAATATTATTTCCATCTATTAGTATGATTCCTGGCATCTCTGCCAGAGACCAGGGTTTTTGTTTTTTTTTGTTTTGGGAGTTTTTTTGTTTTTTTTCTCCCTTTCAAAAATTCAAAATTTATTGCTTATTTATCCTTGAAAATAGATTTTATTACATGGAAGTTTTTTTGTTTTTGTTTTTTTTTCTCCCTTTCAAAATTCAAAATTTATTGCTTGCTTATCCTTGAAAATAGATTTTATTACATGGAGTTTTGTTTTTCTCCTTTCAAAAATTCAAAATTTAAGTAGTATATGACTTAGTGTAGGGATCACAGAATTTTGAAAATGTGCACACAATTCACTTTTCCCCATAGCACGTCATACGCAGTTTTTAACTGTTTTTTTTTACGTAAAATAAATAAATAAATAGACCGCTATCAGCGCCTGCACGCTACGCGCGTTGCCTACTCTCTCAGGCGTAAAGTATAAATCTCTTAGGCAAAGAGTTCTGTACTTCTCTATGTTTATATCGATATTTCCCCGCTACTCCCCTCCACTGCCACAGTGTCACCCCTTCTGGGGTTGGTATAAAAGACGTGCGCTCCCCGCGCACAAGCGCCTTCCCAGCCCGGCTCCCTCCGAGTCGTTACAATAGTTTTTCGCGCTCTTTCTGCCCGGCTCCCTCCGAGTCGTTACAATAGTTATTTGCCTTTTGCCATGTAGCACTTCTATCCGGCTCCTTATGAGCCGTTACAATATTCATTTGCCTTTTGATATTCTGCCTCTGTTTTGTAATGTTCACTTGTTGTATAGCGTGCCTGGCGCATGCCTTTTTCGTAATTAAGAGCCATTACTATTGTTTTTAGAAAGGCCTGATTCTTCCAGAATCGCATTATGTTGTTGTTTTAAATATGTGTATGAGTGCATGATAGCCTGATCTGGGCAACAATGGTCTTTTATGTTATGGAATTGGATCTTGTATTTTGCATATTTGTTGTATCTTGACGATTGTTTGAACTAGCCTTTTTTGTAGCAGGTTTACTCTGTATTTTGTTCCTACCTTGCGTTGCGGCTATATTCAGCGTTTAGATGGTAATGACCTCGGAAATTGTTGCGGAGTGCCATTTCTGTACTGTACATTACTAATTGATGTTGTTAATGTTTCAGTTTTTCACTCCTGCCGTGAGTAAGACGGCGATTGGTCGCATTCGGCAATGGAGTTTTGTTGGAATTTTCGCCCCTGTCGTAAGACGGCATTTGGCCGCATTCGGCAGTCTGGTGCTTTTTGGGAGACGTCGGCAAGGCCCTGTGGCCTATAAAAGCCGCGTCAAATTTCGCCCCGTGAGCGATCACCTTGTCGCTCGGGCAAGAAGTCGGTTGGTGTCTGGCTCTGCGATGCCGACGCGGATAGGCCACCGGTTTTCGTCAGTGTTATGATCACCGTAACGAGGTCAGTGCGCTGGGCGCTGGCCGCCCGGCTTTCATTCCAGAGTATTCCTGCTTACTTTGTAATTTGGTAATAAGGTGCAAGTTTTCGTAAAAGATCCATTTCCATATAACTTGGTATTAATGCACTCATACTGAATTTGTTTTTTATATGTAATGGCTCATTTGTAGTAAATACAGTTTGTCACTTCTTTTTGTATTGAAATAAGGCCAATGTCGGCTTCTTTGTCAATCTTGCATATTTATGTATTCGTCTCCCTCGTCCTAAAGTGGGCATTGTTGAGGTTATAAGAATCTGTATTGCAATAAATTAGTTTTCTTTGAGGCTTTTTTTTGTAAAGAGACGGCATTCTTCCGTCTGTCATCTTTGTACTTGCATTTGTAATTCTGTATTGTTTTTCTTGCACAACTTCTGTATCTGCATAGCAAGAAAAATTATTTTGTACTCTTTCATAGCTTTGCAATAAATGTAACATTTGTGAGTTATTTGGATTGTTATATCTCCACTCTCTGAGATCCTTTAGAATTTATGTTCCTGTTTATTACGAATCTGGAGCGTCCTTTCGGAAGGTTTCGAATGTGACGAGTCTTCGCGAGTCTGATAGCTTAGGGGTTCTCTGTATTAGCCCTGAACAATAATTCATTAGGTAAACGCATGGTCACCTCGCCTTTGTTTTATGGCGAGGTTTTGTTCAAAACTTTAACTTGTGCTGTTTTAAACATCTGGCGACCGTACCTTGTCATTTGTAATTTTTACCTTTCCCAAGTCACGAGGTTCGCCAAGTTTGAAATTTAACACTGAACGAGAAACCCAAGAAGGCAACTCTAAAGGCGCAAAATAGACCTAATTAATAGATAATTGGAAAGTGATACGAAATGCACATTTCAGTTTCTATCACACCACTTTAAAAACTAAATTAATTCATTAATAATTTAAGACTCGTGTCCTTTTTTAACAATCAATATACAAGTTTTCAAAAAAAAAAACTATTGTCAATATAAGACTGGAATACGTTTCGCGTAATATTTATACAAAAAACTAATATTGCGTGTAAATGAAAAACAAATTTTGACAACTTTTACAATGACAGTATAAAAATACTTCCATCTTCTCTCGCACGCTCTTAAGCAGTGCTGTAATATCTTACGCTCTTTCACTATGTTTACTCTTTGGTCGTACACTATCAAAGAGATAGAAATCTAATGTAATGTATCTAATGTAATTCAAGCTCGTTGGTCCCTATGCTTCAACGTTGCTTTCGCACCGTAACGTTCGTCAAATAGCCACCAGTCAACGAGCTTGAATGTCTCAAGTGCTCAGCATTTACACAGGCTCTCCTCTTGGATTTCTTTGGGCTTTGGATAAATGACTGAACTACTACCATTTCATTTTCATGGGTATTATACGCGCACGTTTGCTTGAGCCCCGACATACCTACCCCCACTCCTTGGCTAACATTAGTTGAATTGTGAATAAGTGATAGCAACTTCTGATGACCAGATATGTTAACTCCCAGGTAATAGAAACTATTTTGCATCGAAAAACTAGCTACAATTTCATATATTAGTCCTGTCAACAAAATAATCAAAACCCCCACTCCCCTCGCATCTAGTGAAATGACGGCTCAAGAAAACTTGCTGGTATAATAGTAAAACACTGGTCGACCACTCTTTGGCACATTACAGATGACCCAGCTTGCTCAAATTTGTTGCGCAACCTGTAGATAGATAGTCTACTTGGTGGAGGTGTATTGAATTCTTCTGTTTCTGTCGAACATGTTCAGCATTCTCTGCCTTCAAGTATTGTTTAATTATCTACATCGGTTGGTCATTGCTTAAATTACCAGCCATAATATCTGAATGAACAGAAAAACGGATAAAAATATATCACACTTTCTGTATACCTACTTAAGCACCCTTCCTCTGTTACCACGAATTCGTACAAAAAATAATGTACGTAACTCATACGAGTGTCTTCGACGTCACTTCAAAATCCCCGACTCTGCTCCTATCTTCGCTTCATCCGTCAACATGCGTCCAGGGATATCCGAAAAAAGCTTCTTTTGCGACTTGTTCATTGCATATTTGGATTTATATTCGGATTGCCGACGTAATATGTGCAATGATGTTATCAGTTACATACATCCATATTTTTTGTGCATTAAATGTTAGTGGGGACCGAACCCACGCGCCTACGAGCTAATCATTCTGAGATCCTACATACTATCCTACTTACCTGTTTACCATGAGCTCAGCTTATTCGCAACTATTTAAAAAGTGTTTGTTATTACACTGTTGAAGTTCGTGATGATTTCTAGGACGGGATTTCTTCACTTCTATAGTTCTGAAATCTAATACGATGCATTGTTTCAAATAACAATAAAGTTTTCTCATAGTATATTAAAAAATGGTTACAAGTTAAAATTTACACAATCAGAGTTGTAAAATAACAAAACAATACACATCTGCACATCATTTTAACAAATTATCATTTTTCAGTATTCTTAGGTTTAAAGAATGAAGTTATCATTGAATTACTTTTAATTTTTTTTCTTTCAATCCTCTTCTTTCCCAAGACCTGTAAAAGAAAATTACAGTAAGAAAACAAAATATGATAAAAACCAGTTTGTAAGAGAATATTGGCAGCCTCGAGTCCCAATGTATAAATTACGGGAATTATATTCCAGTATGTAAGGGTTTCCTGCCTGAAAAGGCAGAATATTACTTCAGCAGAATTTAACCCCCAAAAGTAAGAAAGAGGCGGAAGACGAAACAATCACATTTCACCACCCGGTGAAGCATCCTTGACATGCCTGCATAAAAAGGAGTTTCCGTACGCGGAAAAACACATCCATAAATAACCAAGCTCATCTGTGAAAGGTGAAAATCTTTTGAGGAAGACGCAATGACGCGAAGTCTCCAATGCGATCTCATTCTTATTCATGTCCACATTGTGTTCAGATGAGTGGGAACAGCGTGGGCAATACAAAATATCCCCTTTATATTATTATCTTTTACTTATGAAGCACAAAGAAAGTATGGTAATGCTGCAGCAGCAAGTGGTGAATTTTTTACAGAAAAATCGTATCGTGTGTCGTGATACCAATAAGGTGCATAATTCTTACTCCAATAAGTGGTTAACGTGTTACTTTCTATTTTTAGGACCTTGATAATGAAAAATTGGTTTACGCCAAAACTTGTTTTTTTGTCCGTCTATGGACAACACTATTATCTATTTTCTATTGTACGTCTATCCGTCAGTCTTTGCGTTCATGCAACTTACAATTGCACAAAGGGGCATGTCCTCTTTAAAGTACTTTTTGTAGTGCGGTATGCGCCAAAGAACATTAACTATAGTATTAATAAATTATAGTATCAATCTCCTAGCTAGTAAAACGACATACACACTGAAGTACGTACGTCTTCGTCTGTGCTGGATGTAACATCGTGACCCGAGAGTCAGTGTCCCACTGACATGCAAGACATGTCATGTGTATCATTTTTGGATATAGCATTTACATAGTCCCTTTGCTGCCTTCACCATGCACGGAGCAACATCAGTTACAAATAGAAACATGTTTTTCTCTCTTTTCCCCATTTGGCCACAACAAATTCATTGAGTTGTCGAATAGAACTGCGATGGTGGAATGAGTTTCCTTCTCTAGCACTTCACGTCACGAGAAACGTATTTCCAGGCCAATCTTCTTTCAGCGTGCTATCAATCGCATTTGCCACATATCTTCCATCCACATCTGTAGTCTCGTCTATTGAAACCCATATCATTTTGTCCCCTATGCCTTATTTTGTCCAACATTTCTTCATTACAAGGGGTTAGATATTCCTTCCTGAGAGTAGATTCGTTGGAAACAGGATGCTGTGTATATTTTTCAAGAAACTGAAACTTGGGTTGAAGGAATACTAGACGCAACGATCATCGTGCAGAGATCTTGCGAAAAATTGTGAACATCGTGAACTCGGTGTCGGGATTAAGAATAGTGTTTGTGTGTAGAATGTCTGGTTACACAATTCTCATGTTTCATAGTTTTGCCGTGTTGAAGCCCAGAGAAGCGTTTTTTGGATGTAACTCACTTCACACAATTTACAGAATAATATCATTCCATCGGTACTGAATATACTTTCACCAAACTTGCGAACAAAACTTCGTAACTTCTCACTAACTGAGACTTCGTCTTAGGTATATTAAAAGCAACTGAAAGACTGGCGCAAAGGTACAAGCTTTTCCAAAACGGTTTAGTTCCGTGTAAGAAAGGGTCGTCAGATTTCGGAGTGCGCATTCGGTGGCACGCCGTTTCCAAGATGCTACAAGTTCCCATTGACGGAAAGAAGGGGGTAAGCAAACTTAGAAAACAGCGAAATACGCAAATCAAAGGCATAGGGATTTTACAGGCATTTGTTAAATTATACAAAACTTAATGGAAATTCGCGACTAAACAGAAAGCCAAAATGTGCATTTGCATATAAAAACATGACTTGTCATAGAAATCCGCCCCCTACTCATCACTATCTATTCCTTTGTCAGCTTCTCTATTGCTCGAGCCACAAAGACTGACATGATACTACAATGTGGAAGCTACAAATATTTTGCCCCTGCTGGGACACAAACTCTGACCCAGGTGCATAGAAAGCCAGCAAGCTATAATTATTCAGGGGCTCCTATAATTATGAAATCAGTTTCTAATGTCAAGACATTATGTCTGGTTCTCTGCACACAGCTGTAACTGAAGTGAAAATTAAAAATTATTTTTCCACTCATGAATACACAATGGATTTTTAGGGAAATGCCTAATTTACTCTTTCGACGTACACATAAAATTAATTAGATACACATTCCATGACTTTTTAATATCACAGGAAGCACGTTTATAGGGCATAAAATGCCTATTTCAGTGTTACAGCCTAAAAATGTTTATTCATCCATTAATTTTCTCATTTTTAAATTTTTAAAGTTATATTGGCTATTCAAAAGCTTGTTACATAATCATCGTCATGAGGGAATTGTTCTTAGAGCACCGTTGTAAGCAGTTTCAGTGCTTCCTGTCGTTAGTGATTGTCTGAAATCAAAATCAACCATACTCTCAAATCAATCTCAATCAATCATTGTTCATTAAAATTACATTGGGAATACTTGTTAACCTTCATCTGAGGTGCCACAAAATTTAATCAATTCAATTTGATTAATCTACATCTTACAGAATTATTGTGGTTTCACTCTGCATAAAAAATTGAAACAGGCCAAACCTCAAAAGAATGATGCAATTAGTCCACTGGCAAGAATCTCCAAAATTAAAGTGTGCACCAAACAATTGTAGAAGTAGTACAATAATTTTCTGCCGATAAAATGTTTTTCAGTAATAAAAGACACAGATTCCTGGCTACAATTTAGAAGAGGTTTGGGTCCCAAATTTTGAGGCAAATTACGGAAATTAATACTCTTCCAGGGATTGTGTAAATAAATGTACCTTTGTATATCTTTATTTGCTATAATTATTTTTTATCATTTATGTAGTATTTTTTTATATATTTCATACATATTGCAATAAAATAAAATTTATTCTGTTAATTTTCATCTCCATTTAGAATGCCCATACAAGAAACACCTATTGTCACTTAAAAGGTTATTTCAGAAGTCTAGAAATGGGAGATTTTAGAGCCTAAAAACCCGAAGTCAACTCATAATCCATAGTTTCACAATTTTATTAATTTCACTAAATCAGACATTTAGACCATACTTTCATTTTATTGCAGCAAAATGCATGCATTTTTGTTATGGCATTGCTAAGAGTTTCTAATATTGTAGATATTTGGTCATAAAAAGTGCTAATACAAATTGAAGCCCTGTAAATTCCCTAGTTTCTCCAAATTTCTACCTTTATCTTACAATTTGCACCTGACATCTCAATATAAACAAAACAGTAATTAAACAGTTCCTTATTTATTTTTTTCAAATTAGATTTTGTTTTATTAATTTTCGTAATTTTTCTGTTTTATGTTTGTTCGAAAAGATAAATAATGAAAAACAAAATTGAAAGAATAAAATTGTAATCTGAATATTGGATGAATTAAGATTTTAACTAAAAATAATATGAATTAATTAATTTATAATATGAGTTCAGAGAATTTACAGTGCTAATTTCTATATAGCCCTTTTTATGATCTGCGTCAGAACATGAGATATTCTTAAAAAGAACTATGGAAAAAAGTAATTGTTTTCTATTTTTATCTTCTTTTTACTTTCTCACATTTATACGTATATACAGAATATGTATGTTTCTCATACACATTTGGGTTCCTCCGATACTGAAAAATTGTTTGTTTTTTTCAAAATATCCATCCGGCTGTGAACACCACTAGCGCCTAAACCACATGCAGGATGTTTTCCAAAACAAATATTCCCCAGTCGATTCGGCTCGACTTGAAGCGATGCAATTTTGAAAAACTTTCTTAAAAATTTTGAGATACATTACATGAACCTCCCTGGACATTTTCAAAATTTTCTCAAAAATGACTCCAATTTTTTTCTTTATATTTCTTGTAAGAATACAGTATAATACACTTATAAAGGTAACGTAAGTCTAATTTTCAGTGTTACCTCTGAATTTTTGAAAATTGCAAGAGTAAATTATTTTACGGTAGGAAGGAAGGAAGGAAGGAAGGAAGGAAGGAAAGAAGGAAGGAAAGAAGGAAGGAAAAAAGGAAGGAAAGAAGAAGAAGGAAAGAAGGAAGGAAAGAAGGAAGGAAAGAAGGAAGAAGAAAGGAAGGAAGAGGAGAAGAAGGAAAGGAAAGGAGAAAGAAGGAAGGAAAGAGGAAGGAAGAAGAAAGGAAAGGAAGGAAAGAAGGAAAGAAGGAAGGAAAGAAGGAAGGAAAGGAAGGAAGGAAGGAAAGAGAAGGAAGGAAGGAAGGAAGAAAGGAAGGAAGGAAGGAAGGAAGGAAGGAAGGAAGGAAGGAAGGAAGGAAGGAAAGAGAGAAAGAAAGAAAGAAAGAGAAAGAAAGAAAAGATCCTCTTTAGAAAATTGTAAGGATAAATAAAGTCATTATTAATCGGTGTTAAATTCATGTGGTTAAATTTTTTTTAACTTGTTTAAGAAGCTAAAAACAGTTTTTTTTTTCATTTGTATAAAGTTCTTCGGGGAAATTGATTTAAATCGGGCAAAAACTAGTTTGTTTTTTTAACACTTCAATTATGATTCTCCACACATTTTTTAAGCCAGGGGCATTTTTGGCTACCTTAATCCGCTACCCTCTTTGTGTACCAATTTCAATTGTTTAATGCCATCTGGCAATGTGTTGTAACGTAACATACATATATTGTATGTGAAATTCTGGTAGTAAGCAGTTGACACTACCCAGATGAACGTGAGGTCAATGACCTGTGTTGTAATTATAAATATCAGTATTCCATGAAATTATGTTTCCACTTATAAGTAAGTCAATTTTGACAAAAATTACAGATTTGTTATTAAAGAGGCAAGGTAAAATTCCAAGCTCAATGAAGAGAGGCTTGCTGGAATCATATGGATGGCATTTTTTTTCATTATTTGAATAATTTCCTTTCTGTATTCTAAAGGACTAGGTTCTACAGGATGAGCTTCACCACAATATTATGCCATACCACAATACATTCCAAAACTTCAACAAATTAAAAAGGGGAAAAATAAAAGATAGTGATATTGTTTATCAGAATAAGTATAATGTTACCATGCCCTTCAACTAATCAAACATTAAGCAAATATGGGTTAATCACTATTGTTAATCAATGGTGACACTCCTTCCCTCACACAAATTTGCGATGGACGACCAGATGTACTGAGTTTGAACACATGTATCCCAGGTGATCATTAGAACACGATTTCAATTTTTAACATATTTATTTGAGAGGAGTTTGCACAGATTCAGTGCCCTGTGAAATATTACATACATAAACCATGCATACCTAAGACACAAATTATCCATTTATGTTCCAAACAACTATCTTGGCATGCGATTATGTTGGTGCATGGCATTACATGCAATTGTTACCTCCCCAAATGTGAAACGAAGTAAATAGAGAGTATATTGAGTTCCAACCAACTTCAAAAATGATTTCTTTTCTTGCTCCCATTCTAAACGAAAGAATTCCTCGAATACTTTATCATGATTCAACAATGAAATTCAATGATGTTAATTTAAACTTAATTATTTATAATAACAATTACCAAGCCTACTCTTTGAAATTTTGCAATGTATTTTCATAATAAATAAAGAATTTTTTAAAAAAAAATGTTGATGCGACCCTTAAATAACTAATAAAATAGAAAGAAAGAAAGAAAATATAAAATATAAATTTCTTCTGGAGATGGTCGAACGACCAATATGGTATAGTGCTGTTTTCTTAATACTCTCCCAAACAAATGGATCACTTTCAAAAATTGTGATTTTGTAACTTTTCTTTCTGCAATGGCAATGTCACAAAATGAGAGTCATATGGAACAAACAACACGCATCAGAGATGGCTCCATATACCTCCAAACTGCAATGTAAGGTTGAGATGCTTTATCGAGCATCATTTGCAATGTAAAGCAACATTTAAACAGTGTAACTGACAAAAAACATCAGAGTGGGGTTACAGTGGACAAGAACGTACCTGAAATGTGGACAGTTTTAATTTCATTTAAGCTACTGTGCAACTGTAGAGTACATATTATACACACAGGTTTTCTTGAGTCCTGGGTTACCCACCCCCACTCCTTTACAAACATTAGTTGAAATCTGTATAAAGGATAGCAGCAAGTAAAAAAATCTGATATCCAGAAATGTTCGCTTCTGTGTAAAAGAAATTATTTTGCTTCAAAAACAAGCTACAGATATAATAGTCCGGTTGTTGAAATAACCAAACCCCCACTCCTCTACCATTCAGCAAAATGAAGGCTCAAGAAAACATGCATGGATAACATCTAGTACTGCAACATACTACCCTTAAAAATACAAGTTATTTTTTGTTGATTGCAACTCTGAGTGTTGTTCTCAATTTAAAAACAAAAGTAATAAGTTCCAATAGCTTTATGATCTAGCAAACTGTTTATGGTAAACTGCACATTACCTGATTTGACTGGTCACATGGGGAGTCAAGTAAAGCAAATACCTGCAAATAAATATTTCAGAGAAATCAAGAAGATGCAAAACGTTATACTGTATATATTTTATCGCAAGTTCTTCACAATCAATTTTTCAATTTATTTGAGATCATAATAATAATAATTTTGTTATGAAAACAATGAAACACGTGCAAAATAACAAGGCAAGTAATTTAACCAATCCTATTGCTGGTTTAAAATAAAACCGATATATAAAACCATTTTCATATATTGAAGTTTACAATACATGCACATAACATACTTTTCTCATAGCCGTTGATACTGCAGCAGTTTCAAATTGAGTTTTGCTAATCCACTGCTGAGCTTGATACTGTTCAGATGTCAAAAGGGATTTTATTTCTTCTAGTTCCCCATGGAAGACTACATAAGTTTGATGGATGTGAGAGAATTCATGAAGAACACTTCCAAGAAGCTTAGTTGCCTGTACTTCAAATACATCAATCCCATGTTGCTCTTTTAAAATCTCATCAGCATAGACTTCTTTCGATGTCAATCTTTCTGGTGGTACTACATGACATGGAAACTCCCATAGATTACCCAAAAGACCTAAAAATGAAAGTTTCATTAATGTCATGTACAGTAAGTTCAACAAAAGAATGCAGAAAAAATTAACTATTATAGTCAAGAAAGAACTGTTTGACTAATTTAATATTCTTTGATTTACTGAAAGAAGCGAAGAGGGGAGAAGACTAAAAAACTCATTTGCATATATTGAAGAGGGAAAAGCTGCAGTGATTGGAATAAAAATTGGTTTAATTACAAGAGACAACTAACATTTTGTAATTTTAATATTTTGTCAAGTCTGAAACATTCCGAACTCTACTTTGCTCTTCTTGAGATTTAAAAAAATCTAATTCTGTAAGGTTTTCATTCTTCTATGCATCTTCTTGATCACAAATCCAATTTCTCACCTTTGTCTGGCCTTTTAACCATGAAGTATTCTACATTATCATCAGAGGTACATTTCTGAAGAATCCACACAACAGATACTTGTTTCCTTGGAGGAGCCTTCTTTCCCTTTCTAGGGTAATTTAGAACACCTAAACTAAGGAAAAAGAATGTCAATACAACTTGAATTTTGTACCATACAAAAATTATACCTTATACTTTTGCACAATAAATCTAACAACTAATTCTATATTAATAATAATAAATTGAATAATTAACCTTAGTAGTACAAACGTAACACTATTAATTATTCACAGATTCTACAAAGATTAAAATTCTATTTTTATAACATGAACTTGTTCAATCTTTGAAAATAAAGAGCTTGTATCTGAAAACTCAAATGAAAATTTCCAATTATAAACATGCGACACAAAAGCACATTAAATAGATAACGTAACACTGAATAACCAACAATTTCACATCTCCTTACACCGATAACCTTTTGTTAATCTTCTTTCATCAGTCAGCTAGTTTTGCTATATTTTGATTTGCTATGATAACTTACTCAAGTAATCTAAAGTTGTCTTTTCTTGCACAGAAATAAATCTCAAAGTTTTTTCTTCAGAATTATCAATGGATATACAACTTTGTATTGTAGAATTATACCACTGAAAACAATGTCTTTTTCTGTTTTAAAAAATTGTAACTTGAGTGCAATTTAGTCAATTTGTTCTATTCATTTAACCTAGAAGCATTGTTCGAGTCTTTTTTTGGCCCAATGCCTAAAACATACTCAGCCTACTCTGTTGCCTTTTGTAGATCACTTACCAATGCCATTTAGGTATTTGGAGAACCGAAAGGAAGGTCAATGGTGGACCCCAGAATAAATAACAATGTAACTGGAGGAAAACTTTATATCTTTAAGTACTAATAATCGACCTTGGAATTTTATGCAAAAAGTGATTATTTAGGCACACAAAAAAGTGATGACATAGGTAACAAAATTATGAAACTAGGCGCTATTAGGCATGAAAAGCGATGTTTTAGGTATGAAAAGCAATGTTTTTTTACAATACATTGCAAAATGGTTAAATCAGGCATTTAAAAATCATTAGAGATGAATTATCTTCCTAACATTGAAATCTGATCACAAAAGGTTTAATTTAGGCATTTTTTTAATTCAGGAAAGTCAAGTACTTTTACATTTATGAGTAACTAAAAGTGTATTATTTTATTCGCTCCAAGCTCCCATCAAGTGTGATAGTGAAGTGCATGTGAGTAAGTAAGGGGAGAGGATAAGATATGGAAGAGGAAGGAAAAATCGCTCGTGGCTAATTTATTAGGGTACTGCACTGATATTCACCTAGTGTTGAGTGGAGAAACCACAGAAAACTATTGATCAGAGCAGCTGGCTTCTAGAATTCTCTTCCAGACAGCAGCTTAACTCAAACTAGCTGTCTAGTTAGTGTCACACTCCTTCCATAGGATCTTCCGGTCAGAGGCACTACAGCCATGTATTGTAATTTGCACATTGAAACAAATTTCTAGCATTCAACTAGCATCTTTACTCACTTGTACATCGAACATTATTTAGGTGCAAAGAGTGTTCTTACCCATATCCTGTTCTATACGACAATTAAGAGCAAAGGATAGCACCAGTGGGTGCAAACATGCAACATGGTGCCCTAGTTCAGGTACAAAAATATAAGTAAACATTGAGGAAACAACTCCTTATGGAACTGTTGTAATAAAATGTATGCCCTATACTTATTACTATTATTTAATCATAAGGAAAAATATTTTTTCTGAATAAGTGCATTTAAAACTTACGATACATTCAACTGTTCTTCTACAGGCAAACAAAGACTGCAACCAGGAACTATATGAAAATCAATTCCAAAACATATGTTATCATAATATGAAAAAACTTTATAATAAACAATCGAAGGGAGTAAAGATGACCGTGTTAACTCACTTTTGACGTATTCCAAATAAAGATTGAGAATTTCTCAACAAAAATGAAGAAGAGGGAGGAGGAGGAACAAACTGAGACATGTCAAGATTTCAAAAAACTTTGTTTTTTCTTCTGGGTGATGAACATTAGAGAAATGTGTGTTAGCACTATGTTATCTTGACTCCTTCAATTAATGAACAAGTTAATTTCTTAGTAACAAACTAAACTAACCAGATTCAATATCAGGGACATCTAGATTACATTTTAATGACAGTTGTGCCTTCTCCCGAACTTTTGTTGACCTATATGCCAAACATGAACTTCTTACAGGGCATTCACTACATTTTGGAGCTTTTGGAGTGCAAACAACTGCTCCAAGTTCCATCATAGCTTCATTGAATTTCCCAGGTTCTTGTGGATCAATAAGATCATCGGCTATTTTCCATATTTCATTGACACTATTCTAAAAGCAAACAACATAACTCCTGATCATGGTTCAAACATATTATTACAAAATTAAAATAATCATAAATATAAAATGAAATACTTTATTTACAAATTCACTTATTCTCATGTAACTTAACAAGGGTGGATAAAACATAAAAAGACCTCAATTTTTCGAGTTTTATTGCAACACTTTAATATAAAAACAAAGATCTATTTTCAACACGTTTCCATCCCTCTATGGCTAATAAGTCCCTAATGAATTGTGTCCACAGTCAAATGATGATCTATTTCAATGAGATAATGCACATTGGCATGGGGTTTTTAGTTCCAACTTTGCGTTTCTGATATCCGATCATTAACTCACATAAATTGAACAAAATAATTTCTCTTTCTTTCTACTTCCTTATAAATCTGAAGATTATTAATTTAGATCATCTGTAAAGCCTACATAGAAGTAAATAAAATATGCAACCATTACCACTGTATCTGACTGTTTGATGTATTTAGAGTTTAACAATATTGGTTAATTAATCTAAAAAATTGGAGATTAAAAAATTCCTTACATTTGTAGAAGAATCTGCCCCAATAACTCTATGGCGGGAAAGCACTCTAATCACATTGCCATCCACTGCAGCAACTTTCTCACCAAAAACAATGGATGCAACAGCTGATGCAGTATAACGTCCCACACCAGGTAGAGACTTCTGCAGTTCTGCAGCTGAACATGGAATACCAATTGTTTTCTTGCTCACCTGTTATCAACACAGTTACGAGAAATCACAATTTACATATAAAAGAAAGTGATAAAAAAAGATATATGTAACAAAGATAAAAAGGGACATGAAGTACTCCTCCACTTTTTGAAGTCATCACCAGTACTTGCAGATCTTAAGCAACCATAACATGCAAAGTATCATTTTAGCTTCCTCACTTTTCTGTTTCCATGCTATTTGACATTATTCTTACATCTTCTGGAATCCAACGCTGAGTACGGACAGACATGGGGGTAGACAGATGGACGTATGAGCAGATGGCTGGCAGTGGGCCAGCCAGACAGGGAGGAGGACAGGTGAGCAGACAGACACACGGGGAGGCGGTGGACAGAGAGGCCGGCAGGTTGATGGACACCTGTGGGTGGAAAGGCAGGCAGGCAGATAGACTGTCATGTGGCTGGCTGGACAGGGAGTGGCAGACAGAGCGTGAGGAAGACAGATGGACAAAGTGGTCCCCGGTTAATAAACATTAATAGTTCTTAGGGATACGTGACAAGGTCAAAATTCTACCACATACATAATATGTTTGACAAAAATGTGTAGTAGCTTTTTCAAGTTATTACATTCTGCATCACATAGTGCTATATCCCGCTAGTATGAAATGTTGTTTAGAATACATAAGTAGTTTTAAATAAAAAGTATTTTACCTATCCATTCACATTTAAAGATACTGTTGAAGCCTTTATTACACAGAGGAAGGAAGATAAATAATAAAAAATGCCTTTCTTTTCAAAAGTTAATAATAATTTATTCTTCACACCAATACTGTTCTACATGCCTTTTCAAGTGTAGAGACATCCTTCATCTGGAGCACACTTTGGGCAAAATTTAACATACTGGTTGGAAAAACAAATCAGGACCATTCTACCATTAATTTTCCTTCATTGTAGAGTGAAAAGAACCAGACACACATGAAGAAAACCAAATAATAAACAAGGACCAAACTGTTACTCTGTAATTACAAATCTCATAAATAAAAGGCAAAAGCAAAGATGGAAAAATGCTTGGAACCTTGATTGACCTTAACAAGAAAAACACAAGTGGGGATGCAAAGCCTTGATCATATTTGAAAATGAATTCAGTGAAACCTGTCAATGAACCAATTCATAAATAGTGATTCTCTACAGACTCTCATACATTATTTGTCAGAATCACATAAACAGACATTAAACATTTTAAGGGCACTTTTAACTTCATCACCGAGATTTAGTAATGGTATTTCTCTTAAGGAACAAACCTCTTTGGCAGCTTCTTGAAGTCTTTTTCCTCTGGCATAATAACCAAGTCCTGACCACATTTCATTAACTTGTTCAGGAGTTGCTTTGGCTAAATCATCAAAAGTCGGCCACTGAGCCATCCACTTTTGATAATAGGCTATGACAGTATTTACTTGTGTTTGCTGTAGCATTACTTCAGACACCAACACTAAAAATACAAAATAAAAAGAATACCAGCAATTCTAAACCTTCACACTAAATTCTTAAGAATATAAAATATATACCAGAATAAACTCTTTCTTCCATGCTGCCCTGAACAGCACGCTGCCTCCAAGGTAGATCTCGCTTATTTTTTCTAAACCATTCAAGGAGGTTCTTGCGAAATTCAACTGCTTCACACTCTGAATATGAATGCAGGAGGTGACCGATCTTATCAGTAGAAGATCCTAAAAGTATACACACTGTGAGTAAATATTACAGATATGTCTAAAAATAAATTCTCACATCACAAAGTAACTGTTATACGTTATTTCAAGTACCTTAAATATCCAACAATGTGAAAATCAAAATTTAAGTCATGTACTTTTGCAGAATTCAAAATACAATTGCATTCCACTACAATTATTTTTACATTATAACTGACTTCATGTCTTTTTTTTTTTTTTTTTTATTAAAATTGTGGAATTGATTTAAATTCTTTCACTGATATCAACAAGGGATTCTGACCTCAATAAGTGTGCTTATCTCTCACTGTTCTCTCTATGAATTCCACAGTTGCATATTAAAGGTAAATCCACTTGGAGAGTAGATAAGAAAAAAATCACCATCCCAAAGACAAATACATTTTTTCACTAATTAAATCATTTGCTAATGATTTAATAAAGTTTTAATTTTAAAGCAGTTAATGATATTTAATTATTAGTTAATCCAATAAACAAGAATAAAATTACAAAAATTGAAGGAAAATTGCACTGCCTTAAGAATCAAACTCAAATTCCAGTTTTGCAATAAGTCTTCTTAAATATACCTCCCTTGGTCCATTCTGGTATTAATTAAAGCTATTTCACATACCATCACTCTCCTCTTTAGCTATTCTCTTTCTCTTCTTCACTTGCGCTGCGATGCTCATGTTACGACTAAATAGGGTATGCCTGAAATTAAATTAATTGTGATTAGAAAGACTAAACCACCATTAATTTATAAGAGAGAGAATAATAAGACAACACAAAAAAGGACTATCTAACAGCAGTGCTCAAAGAATTCTTGGAAGGTTCCCAAAGTAGACTTTCAAATTTTCTTTGGAATTTAGCACACTTAAAAAAATCTTAAATTCTGACTCAACAGCTGACAAAAATGTCAGTAAAACTTATGACTGATAAAAATATTCCCCTTTTAAAATAAATCAAGTAATCGTTCTTAGGTGCTTTTCTACGAACGTATACGTGATTCTCTTTTCTTTTTTTCTTTTTTTCATATAGTTTAGGAACTGGAATAGGGTGCATTAAATGAATTCTGTTGATCAATAATAATTATTAATATTATCATCATTCAGTTGAGAAATTATTTAATTCATGGTTAGGTAACCACATATTCATCAAAACAAAAATAATCATGACGTCTCATTCTTACCTTCTTCTTAAACAGACAGTCAGTATGGTGAACGAGTAATACAACGAATCGAGTCAAAAGTTCGAAAAGCAATATGAACTTTTGTGTCACTTTCCTAAACACTTCAGAGAAAGACAGAATTTAGCGGCAAATACGCGCGCTTCTGCGCGTGTTCCACGGAAAGCAGTGCTACCAAATTAATTCCCAACACCCACTATGCACTTCCAACAGTAAATTTTGTTGAGGAAAGATGGTAGTATGCTACAATATGTTAAATGTTCTCGAAAGGAATGATTACTTTAAGACCAACTTTTTTGTGGAAAGGTTTTCTTTTCTCGTCTTGGAGTTAAGTATTTGAATAATATGAATTGTGTAAGACTAAAGAAACCGCGTCAATTTTTTTAAAATTACAAAACAATCCCCAGACCAAGGTTTATGACTCAATTGTGAAATATTTATTACTTCCTCGCATAGTACTTACGTAATACAGAGATAATACATAATGAGACAAAACGGCGTTTTTTCGTCACAAAACTCGTGTTGGGGAGCTCTGATATCGAAAAAATGGATAAATATCGTATCTTTATTTGTTTCTATTCTTTATTCTTAGTAAGTAGTAAATTATTCCTCTAATACATTGTGAAGTCAGAATCCAAAATTTGTGGGTCCTTGAAACCGAAAAATTGTTTACAGGCAAAACGTCTGTCTCTCCATCCGTGGTCAGCTCTAGCAGCTACGCCGTTCAAACGATTTTCTCCAAAATTAATATTCCTGATTGGTCTGGCTGAACTCGAGGTCCTGAGAATTTGAAACGGATATTTTGATTAGAGAGAGAGATGTTGCACGAAGCTTTAACAACTTAGTCAACATTTTTCTCACACATGGATCCATTTTCGGATAGAGCACAAAACACAAAATGGACCTATTTCCAGATTCTTTGTTAAAGACCTGTGCGCCTGCCATAATACACCCGTTAACTCACATATTTAATGCATCCTTATGCACCGGAACGTTTCCAGATATTTTCAAAACAGCTAAAATTAAGCCGCTCTTCAAAAAAGGCAACAAAAATGAAATTCAAAATTATCGGCCAATTTCACTTCTGTCGGTTTTTGAAAAATATTAGAGATACTTTTTTCGTAGAATGAAACCTTTCTCAGAAAACACGACCGCTTCAGATTGCCAACATGGATTTGGAAAATCAAAGTCTACGGAAACAGCCATATTTTCTTTTCTTAAATATGTACATGAGTACATGACAAGAGAACATGTTACCCACACGATAAGAGAACAAGTAAAGATGTACATGTGGGTACATGAGGTAGCTGCTGAAACTTAGGGGATAGAAATGGAAAGTAAAGGTATAGTTTGGATGAATGGAGAAGCCGCTACAGCAATTAAAACTAAGAAGGACGCTTATACGACCTGGTTGGATTCAAAGCGTCAAGATCAGGATCGTCATTGCTTACTACAAAAGAAAGCAAAAATGATTGTGAGGCAATCGGGGGAGTAAAGGGGAGACTTGGGAAATAATGTATTTTGGGATAGAACATACAGTGGGATAAGGTAAATCAAAGCAAGCATGGAGAACGGTAAGAAAAATAAGGGCGCCGACTGTGAATAATGTAAATTTATATATATATATATATATATATATATATATATATATATATATATATATATATATATATATATATATATATTACCGGAATGGAAAAAGCATTTTTCGGATATGCTGACGAAAAATAGGTTTCAGTGAATAGAACCGAAAACAATTAATAGAAACACAAAGGAGGAAATGAAGGAGGTTGAACACATGCAGGAAGAAGTGTGGAAAGCTTTAAAATCTTCACAAAATGGTAAAGCGGCGGGTCCCGGTATAATACCCATGGATTTGTGGAAGTATGGTGGACAACAGATGATTAGAGTATTGAATAAACTGTTCATTCAAATATTATTTATGGATGATGTACCAACTGAACGGAATCTACCATACATTTCGGCTATTCACAAAAAAGGTAATTAGAAAGAAAGACATGAACAACTCCCGGCGTATAAGTGTAATGGCATCAATTCGAAGACTCCTCAGCAAAATAGTTCAGAATAGATTAGATGCACGGTGTCCATGAAAATTTCAGAACAAGCTGGTTTTATAAAAGAAAGGCTCAATGCAGAGAGCTTCATATGGTTTTTATTGATCTCTGGTTTTATACAAGGAAAGTCCTGTATGGATAACATTTTTATATTAAGACAAATGTGTGAGAAAATGAGTCTTAAAAGAAGAGAGCTTCATATGGTTTTTATTGATCTTGAGAAAGCAAATGACTCAGTGCCTATAAACGAATTGTGGAGGGCACTACGAAATTTTAAAATTGAAGAACCTCTCCCTCAACTCATAAAGAAAATGTATGTGGATACCCGAGCTGTGGTAAAAATTGGAACTATAATTTCCGATGAATTTAAAACCACCAAAATTTTAAGGCAGGGTGTGGAATGTCTCCCACTCTTTTTAACATTTATTTAGAAGAGGTTCTTAGAGGATGGAATGCCTCGTGTCAAGGAAGGTGGTTTTGTAAAGGGCAAGCAATACATTCACTCCTATTTGCGGGTAATCAGTTAATAGTGGCTCAAGACAGGGAAGATGGGGAATACATGACCCGAAAAATAGTGTAGGCATATGTGGAGGGTGGATTAAATTTGAAGAAAACAGAGTATTTGATAGTAGGAGGGGAAGGTACTGACTTCGATGTTCAAGGAGTAGGAAGGATGAAGTAGGCATTGACCATGGAAAATTGGGGAATCCTGCCAAAGTCTGGAAATAATGAAAAGGAAAGGATATTGATGACCGCATTAAACAGGCACGAGGAGCCATAAAAACGTTGAAAGGCATGTTATAGAGTCGGGAAATTCACGTAAGAACAAAACATATTATTGTAAGGACTATTATTGGAAGTATTCTAACCTATGGTGGAGAGAATTGGACACTGACGGAACGTCAGAAGCAGAATTTGTGTGCATTAGAAATGGATGGACTACGAAGGAGCTGCCGACTTTCGAGAATGCAGAAAATTAGAAATAGAGAGGTCAGAGAACGGTTGCAGCATACAGAATCTGTTGTGGACACATTCGAAAGTAAAACGCTGCAATAGTATGGCCATTTGAGAAGAATGTCAGATTCATGCTTGCCTAAGAATGTCTTCGATTGGTCTCCTCCAGGGAAGAATGAAAAGAGGAATGTTCGAAAAATGCAAAAGGTATAAATAATGTGAAAAAATGTGCTGTTGTAGCACCGCTAGTAGAAGAAAGTACCCAAACTCGAGCCCCCATTTTGTTTTCGAATATTTTTAAGTCCAATTTTCTGCACAAAATATATGTAGTGCATACCTTACTTAGTTATACAAATCTTATCTTCCACCTAAAATAATTGGCCAAATAGTTTAAGATTTTTTTTTTTCGGGGATATGTCGTTCGATTCCTCGCCAGAGGTAGACTCTTTTTCTTTTTGTTTAACTTCAGAATTCTCTTAAATATCTCTTTCCGACTACTCTGGGATTAAATTTTGAAATTATCTTTTGACCTCTTTCTTCTTCATGCCCTTCCGAACTCATGGGCTTCAGAGTGAGCTCTTGCGTTTTATTAGCCTCCGAAGATATAAGGAGTGCCAAATACCTTAATTGTTTTTATTTTATAAGTCGAAAAATTGGGGGCCGCGTTAGGAAACTTTGGGGGGCTCGGGTTAGGCAGCAGAGTGTTTGTATTCCAAATGCCAATAACATTTTTAAACAGTATAATTCATATACTTGGCCACAATATTATGACAGACAGCTTTATGCAAAACGTCCAATTTTTAATTTATGTAATATATACAATGAACATAAAGAGTATGTTAGGAAATTTCGGAGCGACGTTTCGGGGAATTCATTTTCCCCATACTCAGGCTAGACTGCGTAACGGAGAAAAATTATGACAATTACTGAGATGTTACTAATAAAACAATATTACAAAGAAAAACATAGCACTCAATATAGTATAACATAGAGACTCACCAATTTAAATCAACAAAACAAAACTAAACCAAAGTAATACAAATAAATATTGAAATAGGGCGAAAGCAATTTTTGGAATAAAAAAATAGAGCAAGTAATGAAATTACTTATTTACAAGTAATGAAAGGACAAGAATATAGGTATTTGAAAGATTGACATGAGAAAAATTTTTAATGTAGAAAGCAAAGTAAAAATTACAAAACTATGGTAAGACCAATAATAACATATGGAGCAGAAACAAGGGCCGATAATAGAAGAACTAAGACTCTACTTAGAACATCAGAGATGAGAACATTAAGATCAATATTGGGTTAACAAGATGGGATAGATTGAAGGACCGAGATATAAGACATGAATGCGGCATAACAGACATAGCAAAATTTATAAGAACAAGAAGAAGATAATGGAATGATAACGTTACTTGGTCGGACAGCAAAAGACTAATTAAGATTGCGAGAGATTCAAAACCTACAGGAAAACGCGACCCAGGCAGGCCGATGAAAAGATGGATCGACTGTTGGATTTCCACATCTCCTGAATCATCCTGATGGTGAAGTGTGAAGAAAAACAGGCGTAACCTTAATAAAAAAAGAGGTTCTGGACTTATTTTTTTAAAACCAGCACTCAAAAGTTAAGCATCAAAACTATCTCCCTCGTTAACATTTCGTCTCTCGGGGGCCATTAACATTTCGTCGCCATTCGTAGCACGAGTAGGCCATAGCGTACACATTTTGAAGTTATCTTTCTTTATAAACATCGTTAATATACTTTTCTTATTTATCCACCTCTAAATTTTAATTTAATACACTATGAAGAGAAATATATAATTGGAAACTATGTTTGAAGACTTTATTAATATCGCACGCATTTCCTTGAGCCCTTATTTCGGTACATGCGAGAGTGGTGGCGGTTGGTTATTTTGATGACAGGACTCTAATATCAAATTTGTAGCTCGTTATTCTATTGTATGGGTGCGAACAGTTCTGGTTATCAGATTTTGTTAACAATGTTAATTGCTATCACGTTTTTATAATTCAACTAATGTTGGTAAATAAGTGAGGTAAAGTATTCTAGGGCTCAAGGAATCGTGCGCGTTTATCACACATGCGCCACTTTAACAGAAAAAGAATAAAATAACAAAGTCAACGAAAAATAGTATACGCGTTTGATGTACTATGAACCTCACAACAAGAGTTTATCGAGTAATCGAAGGCAGGGTGTACCGGTCGGTCAAAATTTAAGGAATATTTTGATAATCGTCAAGAGAAACGACCTTGGTGCACCACGTAAATATAACGATAAACATGTGTTAAGTGAGAATATGAAAAATTTATTAACATTTTTTCTCGTTTATTGTCCCATGCTACTAAGTTCATGCCTAAAAATAGCAAATGGAGGAACTGCTTAAAACAGCCATTGTCTCCATATTTATTGTATTCATTAGAGATCACAGCTAGAGCCTATATCTGTAGATTCATTAAGTGATTGAATACAGCCCTGTTAAAATATTATGCAAGACTAGTCGGAAAGTTCAAAACATTTAAACATTTGAATATTTTAAAATCAAACGTAGTTAAAGCAGAGAAAAATCAGATGATTAAATATTGTCTAACAATTTAAACTGTGTTAAGCAAAAAAATCATAATTTAGAAAAAATCCGAAATCTCGTAACAGAATTTAAATCGCAGAAAACTATTTTGATCCTAAATACTATTTCTGAACAACATTTTAAAATTGTTGTATTGCAAAATCGATTATGTCATCTTAAAAATTTCAAAAAATAAGATATCTGGAATGTTGAAGCAAATATGAAGATTTATTCATTCCGAAAATTCAAAAGTATTATTAAAAATGAAAATCTTAGAGTGTTTTTAAGAATTTTTTTGCAGCTATGTCATGTAATCTGCAGTTATCCTCTAAGTTTGTGAGAATCGGTTAGTAGGTCTATCGACACCACAATATCCATTTGGAAAAAAGATTCCTATGTGTGTTGAAAACTGTTATTCAGTAGGACCAACATTTTTCAAAACCGATCTAAGGAATACAGTACTTGAAACCCTGCGTTGGCATCAGCTCCGAGATAGACTTACTGGCTAAAAAAATACTTTCTTAAGCATTTCATGACTGAATATTAATTCAGATGCTTCCTAGAAAAACAAAAAAAATCTGAGTTTTCTTTAAAGCCCATTTTTGTAAAAAAAATCTACACTCTAGTACTCGACTGTGAAAGAAAAGGGCCCGAGTAACACACAGAAAAAAGTGTTATATTGTGCGAAACAGAACCTGGAAAATTTATATTCTCAGACCTGCAAAACCGGGGAAAAGCCTTGAATTCCAAAAAGCCAGGTCGCTGGTCACCCTGATATAGTGCTTTTTAAAATATTGTAACATCAAAACCCGCTTGATATCTCTACAAATATATTCAATGCAGTATAATAGAGAATAAAGAAATCAGTCACAGCAGTGCGACTTAAATGTGGATTGAAATCAGTGATGGCGCGCGGCGCAATTTTAGCCAAATTGAGTCAAATAAATAATGGTTGATGATTATAAAATTGTTACAGGGTAAGTAAGCACCAACTCGGCCAAAAATACGTAGATAAAAATAACATTCATTAATATTAAATCCTTATTTTCTAAAAAGTAGCGAAAAAAGGCAGAAAATGGGATGTTTATGGGGTTTGTGGTACCCTAAAACTCATTTTTAAAGCGGTTCTGGTGCCGATGTTGTTCTTGCATCGAAAACTAACTTTAATCACTAAGCCATTGACTTCTATTTTTTTCGATATACCTTATATACAGTTCAGTGTTTACATTTTAAATTAAATTTCTATTGCTGTGTGTGAATCAAATTTGGATGTAAATTTTTTAATTGAAAATAAGGGAATTATTATAAGAAATGTTCAATTCTGAATTGTTGTGGTGTAAATGGACATAATTGCTGTACTTGGAAGGAATTCATTCCAAATGACTGTGTTATTTGTTGAAAGTAAATAATTTGATGACGACAAAGCCGTCTAAAGTCGGCTATCTGAAGAAATCTAGTAAGTTGACGAAGATGATTTCAGTTATTTAAACCATGTAATTACATCAAGAAAACCTCGTCAGCATCTCCTCAATAAAAAAGAATACAGAACAATAAGAGAAAATATACACTGAGGGAACAAATGTCATGGGAAATATTCTAACATCGTGTAGGACTTCCTTTGCACGGTGAAATGCAGTAACGCGACATTGCATGGACTCATCAAGTCGGTGGAAGTCCCCTGCGGCAATATTGAGCTGTGTTGCCTCTACAGCCGGTCATATGTTTGAAATTGTTGCCGGTGCAGGATTTTGTGCACGAACTGATCTCTCGATTATGTCCCATAAATGTTCGATGGGATTCATGTCGGGCGTTCTGAGTGGCCAAATCTTTCCAGAATTGACCGAAATGTTTTTCAAACCAATCGCGAACAATTGTGGCCCGGTGACATGGCGCATTGTCATCCTTAAAAATTCCATCGTTGTTTGGGAACATAAAGACCTTGAATCGCTGCAAATGGACTCCAAGTAGATGAACTTAATCATTTCCAGTCAACGATCGGTTCAGTTGGTTCAGAGGACCCAGTCCATTTCTTGTAAAAACAGCCCACATCATTATGGAGCCACCAGCAGCTTGCAAAGCGCCTTGTTGTCAACTAGGGTCCATAGCTTTATGGGGTCTGCACCACATTCGAACCGTGCTATCAGCTCTTACCAACTGAAATCGGGACTCATCTGACGAAACCAAGGATATCCAGTCGTCTAGGATCTAATCGATATGCTCACGACCCCAGGAGAGTCGCTGCAGACGATTTTGTGTTGTTAGCAAAGGCACTCGAGTCGGTCTCCTGCTGCCAAAGCCTATTAAAGCCAAATTTCGCCGCATTGTGATGACGGATACATTCGTCATACGTTCCACATTGACTGCTGCGTTTATTTCACGCAGTGTTGCTTGTCTGTTAGCACTAAAAACTCTATTCAAACGCCACTGCTCTCGGTCACTAAGTGTAGACCGTCGGCAACTGCGTTGTTTGTGGTGCGAAGTTATGTCTGAAAATTAGGTATTCTCAGCACACTCTTGACACTGTGGATCTCGGAATATTGAATTCCCTAACGATTTCCGAAATGGAATGTCCCTTGCGTCTAGCTCCAACTAACATTCCGCGTTCAAAATATGTTAATTCACATCGCTCGAGCATAATCACGTCAGAAACCTTTTTACATGAATCATTTGAGTACAAATGAAAGCTCTACCAACACTCTTCTGTTTTATACCTTTTGTGCGCCATACTACTGCCATCTGTACATTTGCATATTGCTAACCTATGACTTTTGTCACTTCAGTGCACTGTCATTGCCGTTTATTCCTAACGGTCAGGGGCTCGCTTAGAATTCGGGGTTATCTGACGGTCATCCATCCAGGGATTTTCAGTGCCTCGAGCTGCTTAACCTCCGTCACCTCATGAAGAAGTTCAGCTACCGAAACCGTTCAGCTTCTTCAAATTAACAGCTACCAAAGAATAAAATGCAGAGTATAATTCACGATAAGTGACAGACAATATTGCAATAAAAATAACGAAAATAAAATATCTTTATGATTTCCAAATACAAATATTGTGCTTTCAAATTAAAACGGAAACCAAAGAGGTCATCTTCGTCAACATATTAGCTTTATTAAGATAGCCGGCTTTCGACGGCTTTGCCGTCATCGTCAGTGTCGCTGCTTTCGACAAAAGTCTGTCGTCTGTGACAGTCGACAGTCTTTTGCCGAAAGCAGCGAGACTGGCGATGACGGCAAAGCCGTCGAAAGCCGGCTAACTTAATAAAGCTAATATGTTGACGAAGGTGACCTCTTTGATTTCTTCTTATAAGAACGGCAACAACACCAAATTATAATTCCCATAATAAAACGGAAACAGTTTCCAACACATCCATGGACGATATGATCCTGGACGCAGGGATAAAACAAATGTTCTCACGGTATGGCAAATGTCTCATTTCTTGTAATGATTATGTGGAAAAATAATGTAACGTGTGCTCTATCTGCTTTATAAAAGTTTTTCAGTGAAAATGTGTTTTATTTTTTATGACGATCAACGTAAACTTAGTTTCTGGATGCGCCTCATACACCCCTACAAACTTCAAAACTTTAATTTTAATTTACATGTTTATCGGCACCTTTACATTTACTTGTACTCTGCGGCGCTTTATGGAATAAATTATATTGAAATAAACATTTAATATAGAACACTTAGCCTAGACTCACCATAGACTCACAAACTCTCTACTGCATTTTGAGACCGTGTACACGCACAAACAAACGCACGCACACACTGTACACGCAACCGACAAACGCACTCACTGTATTTGTAAACATCATAACGTATCACTTGATTTCCAGCAGTTTAAGTAATAGCATAGTCAAGAATTGTCTGTATAATTTGAAGGCTAATAACGAAACAAAATCAATGTGCAATATTATAAAAATGACCATATCATCTAATAAATTTGCGGAGAAAGTATTTTTAAAGGATAGTAAAAGAGGGAGTAGCGATCCCATAAAAGCAGCAAGTCAGTTCAACCAACACATTTCAAGAATTGCACTTGATCTCACAACAGAACAAAACAAAATTTAGCACCATACGTTCTCCAAAAATTTACGCCTCGTTGTTTATTTCCGAAATTTCTTCTAGTGAAATCATCAGAAGCTTGCGGTACAATCATTCAAAAATAGTAAACTTGCGGCTACGGTGGTATAACCGTTAGCACATCGGATTGTTATACGCAAGTTTCAAATCCTATTCAAGACGTAGATTTTAAGGGCGGAAAAATCCTTCTTAGCTCCTCCTTCGGAGGGGAAGTAAGCCGGTTGTCCCATGGTGTAGATTTAGTGCATGTAACACGGTCTGAGCCTCGCCACGTAAAATAAGGAATCATGGAATTGAATTAACTAAAAAAATAAATATTCTGCTGCGTCAGATGAATTTTCGGAGTTTTTATTAAAAACGTGTGCGATTGCCATTATTAACTCACATTTTCACTGTCTTTTTATGTGCTAGAATATTGCCAGATGTTTTAGAAATAGGAAACATTAAGCCTCTTTTTTAAAAAAGCAACAAAAATGAAATTCAAAATTATCGGCCAATTTCTTCGTCAGTTTTGTCAAATGTATGACCCTTTTCTTTATATGAATGGAAACTTTTCCCAGGAAAAACGAACCGTTTAAGACACTCAAATGCATTTAAAAAATCAGAATCTACCGAAACTGCTATTTTTTCATTCCCTATACATGTTGCTTCATCAACGTACCAAAAGGAATCATCTATATTAGTTCTTAGGAAAGTTTTTGACATCATTGACCAGAATATTTTTCTTTCAAACTCACCTTACGGGATTCGTGTTGTAACCGTAGATTGTACATCCAGGAACCTTAAACATCAACCACGAAGAATATAGATACAGTATTGTTGCGAAAGAACATTATTTACTAATTTTTTCAAGACTTTGCCAATTGAGCATGGGATCCCGCAGATTTTAGACACTTTTCTATTTCTTTTATACATAAACAAGATGACCTTATCCTTTAGAAACGGAGAAAACAGTTCCATTTCTTGATGACACGAATATTCTTTGCAAAATGTGAACAAATAGTACGATTTCAGATGTTACAAATCTGTTTCGTAATAAATTAATTGTTAATGCTGGGCGAAGGAAAACTAGTCTCAATGGAGTTTTGCATATCAAACAGGCATTCACATGCACCTTGAAAAATGAACAATATACAATTGGCTGATGTTAATGTAAAAAATATCTGGGTTCCTCAATTCAGTCAACTCTCAAATGAAATATTCATATAAATGAATTGAACACTAAATTCTGTTCATTATGTTACACACGTTTTCAGAACTCTCTGAAATTAAGTCAGCCTTATGCAGCTCGTTGTGTGTATTTCGCGAATATACCTCTTTTTACTGCACTTGGAATCTTGCCTATTATTTACAAATGTGTAGATTTTGTTAAAACGATTTACTTAAGAGTGGAACATATTTCAATGCAATACATTGATAATTATATCACACGTCGTAGGAATCATATTCATCAGGTGTCAGTACCAACCCTTCAGTACAAGAAATATACATGTAAAACGTGAACGTTACTTTACAACATCCTGTCAGATTACATTAAACAATTACAATCTATGCACAAGTCTAAGAGATAAGTAAAATCTTTTCTGCTACATAAGATGTTCTATACAATTAGAGACTGTACTAACCATCAAAGATGAAAATAATATTTATTTTAACAATGCTATTTAACGCATAGTTAACATTTATACTACTTAATATACAAATATAAAATTTGCCTGTAACTAATAATGTGCTTCTGCTTCCGCTTATATCATTCAACTATGTATTGTAAAAGGCCGCGGAAATGGATTCTGGAGCTCAGCGTGCGCTCAGATTTATACTTCTCCTCATATTTCACATAGATTTTTAATGTATTTGTATGTATAAAAATAAATCAAATACATAAAATCGAATGATTTATAATTAAAATTAACATGAGTGAAGTGTTGTACTGGATTAGCACTTCTCAAGTACAATTGAATGAATTTTAAAAAATTATGCAGTGACTGCAAAAAACAATTATTGTTGCAATAGTTACATTGTCATCTTTGTTTCAACTTTACATGATTTATGTAATTTTTCAGAGACAGAGACACAGAGAGATTTTACTTTCTTTCAACGGAGTAGAGAAAATTATATAATGCTGCGCGAAAAAAGGCGAATTTTTGACAGGAAAACTCATTACAGGGCCCTGGCAAATAAGAGTTGGATGCATCCAGTTGCTACATTTAGAAAAATTCTCTAACACGTGGTGTAGCCAGAATCCATGTTTTGTGGAGACTTGATACCGAAAAATCGAATGACCGCAAAACGTGTGTGAACCGTTCCGTCCGTTTGTGAACAACGCCAGCGGCTAAACCTGTTCAGTCGATTTTCTCCAAAATTGATATTCCCCTATCGATCAAGCCGGTGTCGCGGCCCCTTGAATTTGAAAAAACAGATATTTTAATTTTGGGGATTTTTACATGAAGCTCCTGGGACATTTTCCATTTAAAAAAAAAAATGGCTCGGTTGTTTAGAGATTACTGCAATCTCATGTTCGTTGAAAACCCTGATTTTCGAAAATTGTAAAAGTTGAAATTTTTTTCGTAGTCTTCCTACAACTAAAATATTAAACACAAATATTTTTCCTTTAATTAAATCTGTTCCTTAAAGATAGATGTTGAAACAAGGTCATGTAGTACATTATTTTACAACCCTTTGCCAGATAACATTAAACTATTAAATTCGATAGAAAAGTTTAAATCCCAAGTAAAATCGTTTCTGCTGCATAACTGTTTCTATACAATTAGAGACTATATTGAGCACCAAAAGGAAATAACATTAATTTTAATAATGATATGAACTGTATAATTTTAAACAACTTGTAACAAGTATTGTACCGCTGCTTCTGGGTCAATGACCCCATCTCAATCGGGTTTTTCGTCCAGTTTCCCTGATCCATTGAGCAAATACTGAGATGGTTCCTTGTTTTGCTTCTTGGTAAAAATGTAACTTAATTATCTGTGCACGTCTTCTAGCATTCAGTGGGAAGTATAGTTATTCAAATTATCGTTTTCCATGTAGCCGCGGCAAGAAGTATTACTCCTTCACGAAGGGCATGATGAGGGATAAGAGCCCAAATTTATTGCTAATATATCCTTGAAAATATATTTTATTACATCGGAGCGAATATATTTAAATGAATACATTCACACTTGCTTTCAAGAAAAGAAACACACAATAGAATACTCCTAGAAGTATCTCAAGCTTTTGATAGAGTTTGGCATACCGGATTAATCCGTTAACTCAAAAAATAGGAACACCTAAATACTGACTAAACATTATCACACAATTTATATCAGACATATATTTCACAGTTACCATAGACAATCATAGCTCCACCCCATGCACAATAGAAGCAGGACTTCCACAAAGCTCACCACTATCCCCAACCCTATTTAATCTTTACACAGCAGATATCCCTATCACACGTTACACACAACTTGCACAGTTCGCCGACGAGGCGGCAACATTCATATCAAGTCGCACGCCGTCTTAAAGCAGTATAAAAATTCAACAACATTTAAAAAAATAGACGAATGGGCAACAAAATGGAAAATAAAACTAAAACCAAACAAATCAAATTCAATTTTTTTTCTTTAAGACCATTCTCTGCCCACCCACTCATTACTATAAAACAATAGCATAACAAACTGGACTCCATTGAATGAACCTATCAAATACTTAGCACTAAATCTTGATACAAGTCTCAACTGGAAAAACCAAATAAACATTAAAATACAACAGGCCAAAATCAGATTAATCCACTCAAACCAATACTGAATAAAAACTTCAAACTTTAATTAAAAATGCAATAACACTTATAAAACATCATAAGACCCATAATTAAACGCATGTCCATATGGACAAAACAAATAATACAGAACAAATTCCTCAGAACAATCACCAACGCCCTATGGTTCATTTAAAATCAACAACTCCATTGATAACTAAACAAGAACTCAATCACCTATCAAATAGCACGCCTATCCAATAATTTATACTCCAACGTAAACTCAATAGATCAACTAAAACAATACAATTTAGCCTCAACCAACAACACACAGACCAGAATATACAATAGATACCCGTTCGATTCATTCCTAAAAATATTCTCAAGCATTTGTGAACAGTAGGTACTCTCATGAGGAATCTACCCCAATATATTAGCAATAGTAGAACGAGGTTAAGCATAGTTTAAGTTATTAGTAAGTCATCATTACATATGCAAGAGTGCAATACGGAGCTATGTACAACCCAACAAGAAATACATGAAAAAAAACATTAACAATTCTTGCAAAAAAAGCTAATTTCTTTCGGTATTCAAAATTCAAGTAGTATATATTTGGGTAGGGATCACAGAATTATGAAAACGTGCACAGAATTCACTTCTCCCCGTCCCAACTTGACCCGTAGAATAGCAGATGATGACAAAGTGCACTGCGGCATAAAATTGTTTATATATAATTAAAACGTTACGTACTTTAAATACAATTATGTGGAATTTTATACAAAACATTCTATTTGTTTCACTTATGTTTTAAATACACCTTCAAAAATTAAATAAATTAAAATTTTCACAACAAGCTCTGGTCTCCCTTAAGGAATGAGCCACCTGGGTAGGTGACTCTGGAACAGGATTCTTCTTCAGTAAAGTGAAAGAAGTCTGAGTGAATCCATCAATGAATGGCCTACTACTTTTCCAGGGGAGTTTTGATTGAAAATTATTTGTAAATAGGAATTTTGAAACCTTCTTTTTACTGTCTTGGAATATCTCTACCAGAGGTTCCATCAGATTGTGTTAGTTTCTCAAAGGACCGAGGCCACCTTTTTTTAAAACGAATATCTTGCAAACTAAAAGAGGTCATCTTCGTCAACATATGATTATATACATAATATGTTGACGAAGATGACCTCTTCTATTCTTCTCATAAGAACGTCAACAACACCATGTCAGAGTACCCACAATTCTTGCGAACTAACTTGGTAAATAGTAATAGATTTCTTTCACAAGAGTTAGGTATTAGCTTCGCATATTGTTGTGGTGTGTAAATCCGATCAACTTGCCTCAACAAACGTTTAACACAACCAAAGTCTCTAACACAGGCTGAGAAAGAATGACCACGCACTGGAAAGTTATGACTGATAGTTTTGATTATTATAATTTCTCGCTCTTTCTTCGGAAGAAGAGAAAGTATTGTAATCGTCCGCCGGAAAACGGCGAATTTTCGCCAAGAATGCTCTTATTGTTGGGATCTGGTAACGAAACCATGGATAAATCATGTTTTTTATATAAAGTATATTATTTCCTCTACCACGTGGCGTAGCCAGAATACTTGTTTTGTGAATCCTTGATAGCGAAAAATCGATTGACAGGAAAACGTCTGCGTGCCCGTCTGTGATCAACTGTAGCGTCGCGTGGTTCGGCGCCGCGGCGTCGGGCCGCGCCGGGCCGCGCCGGGACGCGCCGGGACGCTTCGGGGAAACCCGCTCTAAGCCGGATGCTAAGTGGGGGTGTGAAAGGCGACGGCGCCTCGCCGCGCCGGCTGGAAAACCCGTAGGAATCCAGGCTGGAAATTCCCTGAAAGGGACGCGCGCGGATGCGAGGCTAAGAGATGTCGGTTGCAGCCCTGGAAGGGCTGGCCAGCGAGCCGTATGACGCCCGCTGCTTGTAGGGTGGGGGCGAGCCAACGGATATATAAGGCCGCACCGACAGGCGCCTCGGGGGATACGCTGGGTGTCGAAAGACGAGAGGTATCTCCAGTGCATTCATTGCACGTGATCTTCGGTCGAAGATCGGTTTGGCGACAGGCCATGTAACTGGTATAGTTACGGGACTCTATGTCCGACAGCTTCGCACCTCGCGTTGCTTTTTGCTGCTTTCGAAGCAGTGGTTCTGGGCGAGGCCTAGGGACGGTCGCGGGGTTTCGCGGCTAAGAGAACTGAAAGGTTGCCAAGGGGTTAGTTTTTTGTATTGTAATCTTTGTACATTAACTGTAAATATACTGTAAATATATTGTAAATATCAATCAGAGCAGTCGTCTGTGTTTTTTCATCCTAGTACGTCACAGACTCGGAACCTTTCTTTTCTAAAACTGGTGGCAGCGGTTATCGAAAACTCACGTCGGGGCGCCGCATCATTCCTGCCATTTTTTCTAAAACTGGTGGCAGCGGTTATCGAAAACTCACGGCGGAGTGCCTGCGCCAATTGTTGCAATTGTAGTTCAAAATTGGTTGCAGTGGTGTTTAGAACTCACACCGGGTGGTTGTGCCAATTGCAGTTAATAATTGGTTACAACAGATCAAAGACTCACGTCTATCAATCAGCTTAGTGGAAGCAGTTACTACGTTCGCAACGAACGGGAACGCGGAAGTCTGCACGTCCGCGGGGACATCAGTGCGGCATCAGAGTCATCGGTGCGCGCTGATTAATCAGAACAGCACGCGTAAGGACAGTGTACGCAGTTAAACGTGCACACGCGTCGTAAATACGTGGCGCCGGCAGCGTCGCGCACGCCACGAGAACCGAAAGTGCGGTGTTTCGGGACGGTAGTTTCGGGCGGTACAATCCGACTCGGAACCTTTCTTTTCTAAAACTTGGAACTGGTACTGGAACGAGCTGATATTGGTACTGGAACTGGAGCAGCCGATATTGGTACTGGAACGAGCTGACATTGGTACCACTGGAAGGAGACATCCCGGACGAGAGGAAGGAAGGAGGCCAGAAAACCGGATCCAGAAGGCGCTCACGCGACACCGAGGTCAACTGAACGTAAGTGTGTTTTTTGTTCTGGCCGGGGATCAATTCAGGCAAAATGGCTTTCTTAGCGGGTTATAGGAAAGAGGTGCTTGTTAGGGTCGCGATGGAGATGGGGGAAACATTAGAAGGGAACGAGACCGTGGTTAAACTTAAATCGATCATTACGGAAAGCGAGCAGTACGAGGAATCATTCGTGAAACAACTCGCTGACCAAGAAAAAGAACAGGTCGCAGAAATACGCGAGCAGGAAAGAATACGCGAAGAGAGAGAGCAGGAAAGAATACGCGAGCAGGAAAGAATACGCGAGCAGGAAAGAATACGCGAAGAACGGCAATTTGAACTTGAAAAGCTTAAACTAACGAATCAGGCTCCCACGCGTGTATCCATAGGTAGTAGCGACACGGG
This sequence comes from Teleogryllus oceanicus, assembly GCA_964035755.1. NCBI lineage: Eukaryota > Metazoa > Arthropoda > Insecta > Orthoptera > Gryllidae > Teleogryllus > Teleogryllus oceanicus. The sequence continues at coordinate 97,233,008 of CAXIVR010000001.1, forward strand.
AAATCGAACTAATATTCGTATCAGCCAAGTCATGGACAAATTTAAAGGCGAAGGCGACGATATTACGTTGTTTTAAGTGTTTTCGAGGCGCATGCTCGCCAACTGGCATTGCGCCGGTCGAATGGGTAAGCCATTTAATGGGTTTACTTCCTAATGAGGTGAACAACTGGCTCGTAGTAGGATCCGATACACCGGAACAAGATTATGACCTAATTAAAGAACAACTATTAGATATGTTCAAGTTTACGGCGGTAAAATCCGTCAGATGTTTTGTAGTCACGTAAAAGGTGCAAAGACCACTTGGAACGTCTATGCACGTGAATTAGCTAGTTATTGTAAAAAATGGATCTCAGGTTTAAAGGTAGAAACATTTGAGCAATTGCTAGATCTCATTGTAACAGACCAGATGAAGCGGAAGGTGCCGGCGGTTATGCGTGACCATTTCATTGATGTGTGGGGTGAGGTTTCTGCGTCCCAAGATTTGGCACGAAGGCTGGACACCTACGAAAACAACCGGGCTAGCGGATATAAGAAGGAATTCTCGCGGTTCAGCAATAAAGAGCAGGCAGGCGAACGGCAATGGCCGAAGGTGACGGAAAGCGCACCGTCCACTTCCAAAACGGCAGTACCGAAGGTAGCTAGTAACGCGGAGTTCGAAAAGCCGCAAGAACGGACGTGTTACTTATGTAAAAAACCAGGTCACATAAAAAAATATTGTCCTCAATATAACCATAAACCTAGCGAGAAGATGTGTCACGTGGCCGACGCTAGTGCGCCAGAGTTATTGTCTCCACACACATTTCTTGCCAAAATTTGCGGCGAAACAGTCACCTGTCTCCGTGATACGGGTGCGACGATTGACGTCATCAATGCAAAGCACGTCACGCCGACACAATACACCGGCGAGTCCGTATGGGTTCAGCAGCCCCTGGACGAAGCGCCGAAAAATCTACCGGTAGCCAAGGTAGAGATAGTAGGGCCATTCGGTACTCTTGTTACAGAAGCCGCAGTCGCCAAGAACTGCGACTTGCCTTATTACATTTTTAGTAATCGTTCTGCTACGATTTTGAAGGAGATAAAGCAAGGTTTCTTAGAACCACAGCCTATCTGCGCTGTACGGACTAGGCGCAAGCGTTGCTGAGCGCAAAAGGGCGGAGGGCCCCGGGTGCGAACAATGCGGCAGACGAAGCGCCTCAGACAATAGACGAGAGTAAGGAACCGACCGTGGGCCGGACGCGTTCCAGGTAAGCGTTTCGGAGGAAACCGAGGATGAAAATAGAGTTGGTCAGGGCGAGGTCGACGCCCCGGGCAACTCGGAATCAGACGATCAGGAATCTGAATTAGATTTCGGTAGCATTGCTTTGGCTCGTTTGGACCCCACCGAATTTGAAACGGCTCAGAGACAAGACAAGGAGCTCGCGCCGTTGATTGAGCGTGCGGAAGGACCCGAGACGGATCGGCACGATTATGTTATGAAAAACGGCCTATTGTTTCGTGTCCGGCATAGGAAGCGCGGAGAGCAGTTCTCTATGTTAGTAATACCGCGGGTGTATCGTGGCACGATCTTAAAACTTTGTCATGAAGTTGCTCACGGCCATTTGGGGGTCACAAAAAGCAAAGATGCCATGGCCAAATATTTCTTCTGGCCGAATTGTTATAAGGATATTGAAACTATGTGCGTAGTTGCGACAGTTGCCAGCGAGTAGGAAACGGCGGCGAAAAACTTCGCACGCCTTTAAAATTGTTCCTATAACGGGCGAGGCATTCGAGAAAGTGAATGTCGACGCGTGTGGCCCATTTCCAGAATCGGTCACCGGAAACAAGTTTATTTTAACGGCGATGTGTTTAGCCACGAAGTATCCCGAGGCTATTCCGATACGGGACCTAACTTCGGTCACTGTAATTGAAGCATTATTAGAATTATTCAGTAGAATAGGATTTCCACGCGAATTGCAAACCGACCAGGGCACCTGCTTCACAAGTGCTTTGACAGCGGAATTCGCCGAGCGGTTTGGCATTAAACTGGTAGAAGTTCGCCGTATCACCTCAATCAAACGCAGTCGAAAGAATGCATCGAACTATGAACCGGCTTATGAAGGTTCTGTGTTTGGAGGCAGGACGGATTGGGAATGCCAACTTCCCGCTTTTATGTTCGCGTTGCGCACGAGTGTGCACGAATCATTAGGTTTTTCTCCAGCCGAATTGGTGTACGGGAAGAATCTCCGTACCCCCATGACACTTCTTTATGAAAGGCTTACGCGAACTGCGGAAGGTAAAGAAAATTCTGTACTAGAGCATGTATTCAAATTAATCAATCGTTTGAAACGCTCCGTGACCTAGCTCACAATAGAATGGCTGAAGAACAGCAGAAACGTAAAGTGTGGTATGACCGGAAGGCGGTCTCACGTACTTTCGAGATAGGCGCTAAGGTGTTGGTTCTCGCACCTAACAGGACGCGGAAGCTCGCGGTTCAGTGGATAGGGCCGGGCGAGATTCGCGAGAAAATTTCGGAGCATAACTATGTGGTCCAGATGCCGGGGCGGAAGGTACCGCGTCTATCACATTAATATGCTTAAAAGATACCACCAGCGGACAGAGTACTTGAATGTGCTTAGTTCTACGTCTGTGACAGACGCAGGTGACGAAGACGCGCTAGATCGCTATGCGCTTAAATTGGATTGTTGCGACTTTGACGCGGAAGAAATGCTGAGCGGGACTGAGGTCGAACCTGAGTTTCGCAACGCTCTGAAAACGGTCATTTGTAAGTACAGTTCTATATTTAGTGAGAAGCCCGGATTGACAGATATCACTACCATGGATATCGAGTTAACTGATACCAGCAAAGTGGTTCGAAGCGTACCCTACCGTACATCGCCGAGGCAGGCTAAAATATTACGGGAAGAAATCGATAGAATGCTTCGCGACAACATCATTGTGGAGGCGGAGAGTGATTATACGTCTCCCATGATATTGGTTGAAGCACCGGGCAGAAACCACGGCCCTGTATCGATTATAGGCGCCTCATTCGGCACGTACCGGCCGCTTAGATTACCTTTCGGAATAAAGAACGGTATAAGTGTACTGGACCTTTGCAAATGTTTTTTGGCAGATCGGTCTTACGGAAAGGGCGCAAAGGTATTCGGCGTTCGTGACCAGTTTCGGCACGTACCGGCCGCTTAGATTACCTTTCGGAATAAAGAACGGTCCCTATCAATGTTGTCGTATTATGGGCACCTTATTGAATAAATGCCAAGAATTCGCGGTACCGTACCTTGATGACATCGCGGTTTTCAGTAACACTTGGCAAGAACACATTCGACACCTCGATACGGTCTTTCGCATATTAAAATCCGCCAAATTGACAGTGCAGCCGCGCAAGTGTTTGTTTGCGCGGGCTAACGTAAAATATCTTGGGTACGTAGTCGGTAACGGGAAATTGCGGCCGGCCGAAGCCAAGATACAAGCAATCCAGAACTTTCCAGACCAGAGTCAAAGAAACAAGTGCGTTCTTTGCTCGGTCTGGTAGGATACTATCGACGTTTGATACCAGGGTTTGCGGAGAAAGCGGCAGCGCTTACTGATGCGCTGCGAGGACGCGAGCGCCAAGGTAAAATCGTCTGGACAGAGGCATGTGAAACATCTTACAATGAGCTGCGACAAGCTCTCAGTGAGAAAACAGCGGTATATGCACCTGATTATACCAAGGAATTTCGAGTTCAGGCAGATGCTTCTCGGAGGCTTAGGCGTGGTTCTCTACCAGTAAATGACGAGGAGTAGAACAACCAGTCGTTTTTCTAAGCCGTAAATTAAATGATGCCGAAATTAATTATGGCACCACAGAACTAGAGTGTTTAGCGCTGATTTGGGGGTTGGATAAACTTAAGATTTATCTCGACGGGCAGGCCACAATTCAGGTCGAAACCGACCACAATCCGTTGGTCTGGTTGCGTAATACGGCCGGCAAAAAGCAGCACCTCGATTTACGCATCAGGCACAAAAAGGGCTCAGAAAATGTTAATGCAGATGCGCTTAGTCGCATGTTTGATGATGTGAATTGATCCACCGGCGAGAATAGGAACACGCACGTTCATGACATGTATAAATGTCGGTGAAATTCTATGTAAATAATTTTGTAAACTCAAGGGTAAAATTGTTGTGTTTTTTTATATTTTTATATGTAAATACATACATGTGTCAATAAACTCAGTTAAGAACGGCACATGATGTATGTAACGAATTCCACAATTATGTAATACTTCAATGCAAGTAAATGTTTTGTATTTTATATTTCAGGATTTCATGTAATGCAAGATGCGTCAAGAATTATTATGTAATATTTCAATGTAAAAGTAAATGTTTGTATTTCAGGATCATATGTAATTCAAGATGCGTCAAGAATACTTATGTATGTATATAGAGTAAGGTTTAAATGTAAATGGCAACATAGCTTAGGTGAAAAGGAGAGGGACAGCCCAGAGATTTATTTCACACATTTCGATTAAATAGGGTTTAATATTCTGGTATAATTATGTTCATGTTCATGAAAAAATTTGGATGTAGAGGTCTCACGACCAGGTAACTTAGCAGAATTTTTTTCCTGGGCATATTTTGCTGCGAAAAAAAATTCTCACCCCCCGGCATGGGAGGGTCTGTAGCATCGCGTGGTTCGGCGCCGCGGCGTCGGGCCGCGCCGGGCCACGCCGGGACGCGCCGGGACGCTTCGGGGAAAACCCCCTCTGCCGGATGCTAAGTGGGGTGTGAAGGCGACGGCGCCTCGCCGCGCCGGCTGGAAACCCGTAGGAATCCAGGCTGGAAATTCCCTGAAAGGGACGCGCGCGGATGCGAGGCTAAGAGATGTCGGTTGCAGCCCTGGAAGGGCTGGCCAGCGAGCCGTATGACGCCCGCTGCTTGTAGGGTGGGGGCGAGCCAACGGATATATAAGGCCGCACCGACAGGCGCCTCGGGGGATACGCTGGGTGTCGAAAGACGAGAGGTATCTCCAGTGCATTCATTGCACGTGATCTTCGGGTCGAAGATCGGTTTGGCGACAGGCCATGTAACTGGTATAGTTACGGGACTCTATGTCCGACAGCTTCGCACCTCGCGTTGCTTTTGCTGCTTTCGAAGCAGTGGTTCTGGGCGAGGCCTAGGGACGGTCGCGGGGTTTCGCGGCTAAGAGAACTGAAAGGTTGCCAAGGGGTTAGTTTTTTGTATTGTAATCTTTGTACATTAACTGTAAATATACTGTAAATATATTGTAAATATCAATCAGAGCAGTCGTCTGTGTTTTTTCATCCTAGTACGTCACACAACGCTAGTGCCTAAACCGTTCGGCCGATTTTATCCAAAATTGATATTCCCCAATCGATCTGAACGAACCCGAGGCTTCAGGGTATGAAACGTATATTTTAATTTTTGAAAGTACTTTACATGAAGCTTTGGGGAAGTTATTTACGACTTATAGGAAGAAAATGTATTCACTTTTTCGTTATCAGGGCCCGGCAATAGAGTTTTTATTCGAAGAAAAATTGCCTTTTTCCGGAGCACGATTACAATACTTTCTCTTCTTACGAAGTAAGACGTGAAAAAAAAGAACCCTTCGTGTTATATTAACGAAATGCCCAAATTAATCAGATATTTTCAGGATATTCCTAAAATACAAAAGGGTGATATTTGTTTAAAAATTGGCTATATTTTATACAAAATTACTCATATTTTCGAAAATTCGTACAAAACCTTATTTCAAGGTCTGTCTTTAAAGAGTAGATTTCATTCATGATAAAAATCTCTCTCCAATATTTTAGGTGTAGGAAGATGAACAAAAATTGGACTTTTGCAACATTTGAAAAACCAGGGATTTCAACGAAAATGAGACCTGTTCCACTCTTTTAAGAGCCCTTTGCACTATCCGAGAACTTTTTTTAAAACATTTGTTGCGTCTTCCTAACGACATAACTTCCTAAGTATAATCTTAATATAATCCTTCTTGAAGTCTAATCCAAACATTTGGAGCCATTTTTAAGAAAATTTTGAAAATGTTTTTGAGGCTTCATGTAGAATACCCCCAAAATCAAAATATCCGTTTCAAACTCTGAGGGCCTGGGGATCATTTACTTCTATCGTCGAATATCAATTTTGAAGAAAATTCGTTGAATGGCCAGTGCGCCCAGCGATCTGCTCCCAGGAGGAGCTCCATGCTCGGTTTAGGAGCTCCGACGACAGACGGAGCAGATTATGGATCGGCTGCTTGCGACACAGTGGGTCGCGTCTTGTTTCTTGAGGGTATTTTCCATTGCTTGAACTGAAAATATCTCACTGCTCAGGGAAAGGATATTCCGACACAAAAAACACAGAAATATTTTTGTAGCATTTATTGGAACATTTACTAGTAATACATATATACTAGTGATTTGAAAGTAATAAAGTAATTTTCATTGCAGCATGGAACGAAAAATTTATTTTTGGAGATTATGCCAGATATGCCAAATTTTTAGTTTCAAAAGGGTGCTCCAGCACATTAAGAAATTTAATTGCTGCGACATTAAGCTTATCAGGCTGCTGATTACGAAAAAGTATTCTAAAGGTTACTGAAAAATATTACCAAATAAACTAATAACGGAAATACTGAAAATAAATTAGATTAAAATTTAAAAAATCAAGCTATATGCAAATCAATCATTTTTCTTCTTGCATTTCACGTTGTGATATAATTAAACTTCATATGAATAAGCACGCTTTTGCAAACCAAACATTTGGAATAGCTGCCGCCATCTGCGAAAAGATACATTTCTTTCAACGCTCAATTAAAAATTATCGGTGTGGACGCTTCGGCTGGGAAGTTTGGGAAGTGTTATTATCGAGCAGAAAGGTTCACCCGTGTAATTCAATCGCGTTTATTTTATTTCACACGCAGTTGCAAATTCTACAGGCTCTGAGCAGGTTGGGTAGAATCGAGAAGTATAGAACTAGCAAAATGTAATGGAGTGTTCAAGTTCTCATCCTGTAGAATACGGTGTAAAAAGCGATTCATTGGGGACTTTGGCCTCAAATTTTTAGTTTGTAAGGCTCTATAACGCTTCGTTTAAAAGTCATTTAAAGATATAGATTAAAAATTCGGCCGAGTGTTGCCGGTTGCATTTGACATGAATATTTAAATGGATTTTTTAAACAAATTTTTCGTATTTTTAAAGTCAAAGTGCAATTCGTCACGTCTCCGTGAAATTCTCTTTTTTAAACTATCTCATTTATAAAAATTGGTTGCATGTGAGAGCAGCTAAAGGTATGTATACTACTGAAATAACATAGGAGGCGATAGACGGGAGCGGTTTTTTATCACATTTTTCCATAACTGCGCGTTGATACCTTTATTAATAATTAAACTTAGTACGGGAAAAGAAGAAAAAGCGGGGATAAGGATTTCTGAGCTCAAGAAAACGTGCACAGTTTGTACATCCATTTTAACTTCACAGTGTCCTTGATAAGTTGGGTATTTTCAAAGATTTGAAAGATCCGTTTTAATTACAGACAGTGAAATGTAATATGACATGAATTATGTAGAATATGTAATTTTACAACAATAAAAACTGTCTATAATAATGGCCTTTTAAATCTTGGAAAATAGCAGATTATACTTCTTCCCCAAACGTCACGTACAGTTTTTATATTAAATAAATAAATAAAATTTAAAAAGTAAATACATTCACAATATATTCACACTACACCAAGTTTCTTTACTAATTGCAGCCAATACCTTAAAAGGGAAAATATCATGAGTGTTTCTTCCCTTCCTATCGTTTTCATCTTATCCCGAAGGTGCCCCACCCGGGTGGGACAAAACTTAGTTTCCCCTCATTTCGCTCATGATGTAAGGCAGGTCTGCTCAAGCAGAGCGAATCGGCAGCGCGGAGCCGTGTTGGCTACCGAGAGCAAGTCACTGGAGCCCGAGCGTTGCCCTGCTCGCGATAACTCCAGTCGCAAGCACTTCGCAGACCAGAGCGTCCACACCGACAATTTTCAATGCAGCATGGGAAGAAAAGTAACTTTTCACCGATTGCGGCAGCTATGACAAATGTTTAGTTTACAAACATTGCTCTATTTTTTTCTTCTTTGAAAATTTGTAAATCTCGAATGAGAAGTTCCATTTCAGATCACAATCTGAAATGCATTTTACGGCTCAACAGCACTAAGTCATCTGTTCCAAACATAGAAAGTATATTGAGGGAAAAATCACTTAAAAGGGGTAAAAAAAAAAGTATTTGGTTTTACAATCAGTTTCATTTTCTAATTTTAATTTCCTTTACTTTCAAAATTTCCATGACAAGTTTATTTAGTAACATTTTTTGGGTAACCTTTATACTATTTTTCATATTTAGCAGCATGATAAACTATGTAATATCACTGCAATTAAATCTCTTCATGAGATTGAGCACTTTTTCGCAACTAAACATTTGGCATAGTTGGTGCAATCTGCAAAAAGAAACCTTTCTTTTCATGCTGCATTGCAAATTGTCTTTTTTATTTTCAAATCACACTAATATGTTTATATCTAATAAATATCCAATAAATGTTTGTTTATTTTTGATCTGTTTTTTTCTGTCTCAATATCCTTTCCCAGAGACCGGGAGCGGTAGCTCAGCGCATCAACTGATGTCACTGCAGCGCCTCTGACCGGGAGGTCCTAGGTTCGAGTTCTGACGGCGGCAGGATTTTCGACACTAGCTTTTCAGCTAGGTCGAATTCAGTCGCTGCCTGGAGGAGAATTCTAGGGGTCGGCTGCTCTGATCGGTAGTTTTCCGTGGTTTCTCCTATCAACACCAGGCGAATGCCGGAGCAGTACCCTACCAAACAGGCCACGGACCGTGCGCGATCTTTCCTTCCTCTTCCTTGTCCTATCCTCTCCCCCTTACACACACACTTCCACTCACATGCACTACATTACAACATTTCGGGAGACTGGTCGGGAGCTTAGAACTTGTCCCGGCTGGGGCGGTGCCCCGCTGGTGGGAGAGTCCTGGTTAGGGGGAAACCCCACTAGCCGACGGTAGGTCGGCGCCGGATCTCGCCATCCAGCGGGGGAAGATCACTGCCATCTCCCGAGAAAAAACATGCACTACACTAACGGGACTAATGACCAAAGCAGTTGACGCGCCCGGAAACACGAAAAAAACAAATCAAACCAAACCATCCTTTCTCAGAGCAGTAATACGTTTCCAGTCCGAGCAAAGCAATACATCCTGTAGAAATAAGACGCGACCCATTGTGCCGCATGCCGCCGATCGATATTTGATTACGTAATCTGCTCTGTCTGCGGAGCTGCAGCTCTGAAAGATGAGGGAGCAAACGGCGGCTCCTCCTCGGAGCAAATGGTTGAGCGGTCATGATGTAAGGAAACTCTTCACCAGAAATGCGAGAACGCAGATCAACACCAGAACCATCGAGGGCACTGAACTTGGCAGAAGATTTGGAAAGACGAGAGGCTACAACGAAAAAGTGCAGAATTTTGTATTAAAATTTTCAAAGTACTTTTGAATGTTAAAGTAAATAAACATCAGTTATCATATTTTAGCGGGTTAAGTACGATGAGTGACTTTAAATATATATATTTTTATCATCAGTTTGCTCAATGGACTTCATTCAACGAAGAAATGATTATATCTAGTTTTGTTTATTTAATTTTTAGATTCTTTATCACTTAATTATTACTGAAACTTATACTATTACTGAAATTACGACTAATGTTATGACTCATGTTCAACATTAAAAAAATAGGTAAATTATAAATATTTTGTTGCTATGGACGATACAACTCGAAATTGCAGGGAACATTCGCTAAAACAGATTCAGATTACTTACTAGAAGATAACTGCAAAAAGGATTAGAACCAAACTGAAAGAGACGACTATTGTTGAGTGTGAAAAAGGCCCAGAAAATTAGCCATGAAATTAAAAATCGATTTACGAAATTTCTAAAGCCATCTGGACGAGAGCGGGAATGACTCACGGAAATACCTCTATTGGGCTTATTTCTCTATCTCTGGGAAATAATTGTTACAATATGCCTATACCACGTGACTGATTGCTAAGCTATACAAATATTCTAAATGGTACACGATTCTCTCAAGTGTGATACAAAGATGTTATCATTAAAATGTGCATTTTTCTTGATGCGAACATAGCAAAACTCGAATTCTAAAAACAATTTTATTAGAATTTCGGTCAAAATTAATTTAATCGTAAACTGTCTATTTGTTTTATACTTGTCACTAGAAAATTACAATTGTGGCTTGAAAAGGGTCAAAAATTCTGATTGTGAATTAAACGAGTAAAAAATTAATGTATACAATACAAACGAGGCATATGAGCGAAATCGAATGGCATTATACTGTTCCCTTGTGTTCAGAGTTTTGCATGGTTTGCAGTAGTGTACTTGAAAATTTAAAGAATGCAATAGTTACTTATGCACCAAGGGCCGTTATAAAGGTTCTAATGATCGAGTGGCGATAAAAACCCCGATGGCCTATGGCTGGAGGGCTTAGTGTCGCCCGAGATCATTAGAACCAATTAACGCTCATGGTACCTACAATCAAGATTTTAATTTTATTTTTTTTTACCTAATTTACAAATCCACTAGATGTTAACTTGATTCGGTTTGTCTTTTCATATTTCCATCCTCTTTATCTCAACATCTTTTCATCCTCCCTTTCATCATTCCCTCCATAAGAGAACAAAAAATGACATGATAATAAATAGTTCGTAAAGCAAAACCATCACGTTTAGTAGGGGCCGCAAATATAATGAAACTCAATGCCGTTTAGGCAACGAAAATAATCCAAGAATCTTGTCTTGTAAGTACTTGGGGATAATTTTTGATAGCAAATTGAGATGGGAAAATCAGGTAAACTGTGTCGTTGGGAAAGCCCGTAGATCTTTGCAAAGGAATATTTGAATAGAGTACAGAGAAGAGCGTATACATTTACTTTCTGAAGGAATAGGAAGAATGTAGGGTACACAAGCACAAAATTCAGTTTAGGCCACAGAGAACAGATGTTGGAAAATTTTCATTTACAAATGAATAGAACAATAACGGACTGGAATAAGTTACCTGCGACAGACTTGGAACCCTTTCCTCTAGGTGTTCAAAGATTTAAAAATAAATTAACTAATGATATTTGTAAACTTTATTTAGTAAGTTGGATTATTATATCAGTTATTATTTGATTATTATTGTTATTTTTATTGCTATTATTATTATTGTGCTAATTACTATTAAATGCGTTCCTGTATTCAATATAAAATTATGTTCAAAGTAGCATTGTATTGAAGTGTGGTGACGTGTTCTGCAGTGTAGTGCAGTATATAAGTAGAAAGAGAAGTGAAGCGAAGTGAAGTTAAGTGAAGTGAAGTGAAGTGTAATTGAAAAGTCGTATAGTCTTGTATTGAATAGTTTAAAATAACTGTGCAAGTCAGCTATAAAATGTAGTTAATGCTATTATTGTTAGCATATTATTGTAATTATTATTATCATTATTATTATTATTATTGTTGTTGATGTTGTTGTTGTTATCTATCTATCTACTATCTATCATTCAACGGTCCTCATAAACATCCTCGTAACCATGATCCTCTGCATCCAGGTAAGTTATGTAGTGTATATCGAGCTCCGTATCGAAAGCAATAACAAGAAATAACATTATGTAAATAACATCAGTAAAAGATAAAAATTTTACTACTAAATTGTTCAAACTTCTGGCAAACGCAGAAAGAGAAAATGTTCCTCTGCTGCGCTCTGTAATGATAGTTCTTCTGCCGGAAATTCGCCGTTTTTATGCAGCATTACATAACTTTCTCTCTACTGCGTAAGCGGTAGCGAGAAAGTAAAAAGCAATTTGCACCAATTCCATTGCCACCAAACCCATTTGCACAATTCAATTGCTTCTTACTTTCTTGCTACCGAGAGAAATAAACGTAGTATAGATAATATTATGTAATGCTCCGGAAAATCGATTTCGAGATTTCAACGGGTATACATGTTTTGGGGACCCATGATACTGAAAAAGTGGTTTTATTCAAAACGTCCGTCCGCCCGTCTGTCCGTCTGTCGGTCCGAATATCCGTCCGTGTGTGAATACTATTAGCACCTAAACTACACGTACCATCTTTTATAAATTGATTCCATCTGGTTCTAGTTGAAGCTTTGAAAAACATTCTTTAAAATTTGGGGGTACTGTGACCGTCCGTTTTCTTAGACTTCGAAAACGTGTCACATCCGACCGAAGAGAGCGAGGGAAAGGAGTATTTTGAACGCGCGCCAACGCGGATGAATATTAGCAATGCTAACTAGAAATTAGAACAAGAGAGACCGCCACCATAGACCGAGGGCGAGACCGGTGGTCAGATGAAAGAAAAAGTTCTTTTCTGAGGGTAGCAGCTGAACTGGGCGGGCGTATTGAAAACGGCACGCCAGGAATTGATATTGCAGTGGACTTCAGATTTGCAACTTTTAGGAAAACTCTTCAGGAAGACAAGAAAAGTTTTTTTTCTTAGAATATAAAACTTGAACGAGAAGAAGAACGCGTTTCTGGTGAGCAACTGCGTTCTCAACCCGAGGCTCCGACACTTCAAGGCCGAAACAGCTCCGTGGAAAGGGGTAAAAGAAAGCACAGCTGACTGCTCGACGCGGCCGAGAAGAGAATACAGTAAGGTTGTACTAAATAAACTGTTTTTGTAGGGATATGAGTAATTCATTTTAATCAGAAAGCTTATTCTGTATCCGTCACGTAGAAGGAAAGGGAGGGTAACATATTTACCATGCTTAAAAGATAAGAAAAGTAAAAATACATTTGTTTCCGACTTCTAGTACGTGAGAACAGAATCAATCTCTTCTTTTAAAAAAGGATTTGAAGATCTGATATTGTAATTTAGGATTAAGGCGTTAGACAGAAGTACTAATTTTGATTTTCAATGTGAGGGTTTTTTTTGTGAAAGTAATGTTAAGTCATACTAATTTTGATTTTCAATGTGTTTTTTCTTTCATTTTTGTATAAAGTAATACTTTAACGATTCTTCGAATTTCTGAAAGTGTGTGTGTGTTAAAAAATTGGGTTGTAAAGAAGAGTAGGAAATTGTGTATCGAGTTATTAGTGTGTGTGTGGGTTTTTTCTTACAGACAGTCAAGAGTATTCTGTATTTGATTTCTTCTGTGTGCCATTTTATGTATCTGTCATAGCAGCAAATATTTCTAGAATATATTCTCAATTAAGTGAAAAGTGATTCTCACTCGAGTTGTGTTTAATTTTGCATCCAATCAAAAACGATCTTCACGACCCTGCCCCCCTATTTTTTTATTTATTGTGTCCACACTGGGACGTCTACACTGAGCTAGTCGACCATCTGGTGAATTGTGTTCGCCACCCCCCAAAGACGTCTCAGGTCGGGTGCTGGCCTTACGGCTTGTACCGGACGGAACTGTAGCTCGCAGTACTTTACGTGACACCCTGGGCATTTTCAAAATTTTCTCAAAAACGGCTCTAAATTTTTTCTTTAAATTTATTGTAAAAATAGAGTAAAATACACTTATAAAGGTAGCACAGGTCCGATTTTCACGGTTAACTCTGAAGTTTCGAACATTGCAAAAGTTTGAATTTTTCTGCGTCTTCCTACAACTATTAAATTGAAGACACAGATTTTTCCTTCAAATAAAATTTGTTACCCATAAATAGTTCTTTCATTTAAGGTCATGTGGCGTTTTTGAAAATTTTAGTGTTTTTGTGCAATAGAGCGTGCAATATTTGCAATTTTAAAAACTTAGAGAAACATGATTTTCTCAAAAACGGCTCCAAATTTTTTCTTTAAAGTTTTGGTAGCGTTAGTGCCCAGTCAACCCTATTCGATGTCATAAGCGCCATATTGCTGGATTCCATTGTTCTTTCAAAAATTACAAAAATGTAAATATTTTGACTTGTCTCTCACGTCGGTAGTATTTACATTAGAGGCATTTTCTTCACATTACTAGATTTATGAGTACATGTGCTTTAAATAATGTAAAATAAAGTTTCTCGGAAACTCAACAGTATTTTATTAAAATGAGCTCAAAATCCCTTATTTTCAGAGACGCTCAAACGCCATTTTCTTAAAAATCGCTCCAAATATTTTTTTCAAATTTTTCCAATAGATAGTGCAATTGCACTGTTTAATACAACGTAAACTTCATTTTGTTGCATTCTTTTGTTTTTTCAAATATTACACAAATGTATTATTTTAAATATCTCCCCCGTTGATATGCATATTTTCAGCAGTTTTGAATGTTCTTCAAATAACTTCAAATGAAATTTTTCGTATACTGAAGAGATTCCAGTGAAAAAAGCTTCAAATTTCGCATTTACAGTAATGCTTAATCGCCATTTTCTTAAAAAAGGCTCCAAATTTTCAATTAAAAGTTTTTATTTTGGACGAGGTTTTAATCTTCTTTAATATTCTTGAAGTCGGTTCTACTATTAAGAAACCGAAAAGTTGAGAAAATTTCAAGAAAATGTACTTTCGGTGACAATAGATGGCAGCTGGCCAGGGAGTGGAGCAAGACCTTAAAACCAAGAAAATTAGAAAAATTTGCTAGGAGAAAGTCTGTGCCATTCTGTAGCACATGTAGTTACTTTCTCGTATACATACGTATAAACGGAGTATGGAGAAAGTTATGTAATGCTGCGGGAAATAGATATCGAGATTTAAACGGAAATACATCTTTTGGTGTCCCCTGATACCAAAATGTTTTTTAAAACATCCGTCTGTCCGTCCGTCTATCGCTGTGTCCGTCCATCTGTGAACACTATTAGTGCCTAAACCATGCGTACGATCTTTTCCCAACTGAAGAAATCCCTGTCCATCTGGATCAAGTTGAAGCTTTAAGATTTGGAAAAACATTCTTTAAAATTTGAGGGTACTTGACATGAAAGCCCTCGAACATTTTCAAATTTTTCTCAAAAAAGGCTCCAAACTTTTTTCTTTAAATTTCTTGTAAGAATAGAGTAAAATGCACTTATAAAGGTGACCAGTGGCCTATTTACAGGGTTCACTCGGAATTTTCGAAAATTTTGAAAGTTTGAATTTTTTCGGTGTCTTCCTAAAATTACGCAATTGAAGATAGAGATAAGTCCTTGAAGTAAAATTTGTTCTTCATATTTAGTTTTTTCATTAAGGTTATGTTCATTTTTTTTTAAATTTTAGTAGTTTTTGCACAATATTGCGTGCTAAAAGTGCAATAAAAAATTACAAAAACAAGATTTTCTCAAAACCGGCTCCAAATGTTTTCTTTAAACTTTTGCCAGGGATAGGGTTAAATGCCCTTTATAAGGTGTTATAAATTCTATATTCCTCTATACTTTTATTTTTTCAAAAGTTACAAAATTTATTTCTTTTACTTTTTTGTCATGTTAATATTTACATTACCGTCAATTCGATCACATTATTGTATTGATGAGTACATGTGTTACATTACCGTCAATTCGTTCACATTATTGTATTGAAGAGTACATGTGCTTTAAATAATGTTATATAAAGTTTCTCGGAAGCTCAACTGTTTTCTGTGGAAATGAGCTCAAATGTCCGCATTTTGAGAAACACTCCAACGCTAGTTTCTCAAAAATTGCTCCAAATGTTTTCTTCGAACTTTTCCAACGAATAGTGTTAATTCCACTGTTTAATAGGACGTAAAGTTGATTTTAATGTATTCTTTTGTTTTTGTTTTTTTTTTAATTACACATTGTAATTTTTTGAAACATCTCTCATGCCGTTAATATGCACATTTCCGGCAATTTGTATACATTTTTACATTTGTGAGTGGAAGTGCTTGAAATGAAGTTTTTTGTAAACTCAATAGATTCCTGTAAAAAGAGCTTCAAATTTCGCATTTAGTGTAACGATTAAACCACATTTTCTTGAAAAAGGCTCCAAATTTTATCAATGCCAAATTGCCATTTAGGACGAGGTTTTACTCTTCTCTAACATTCTATAAGAAATATTTCGATTCTACTAATAAAGAACCGAAACGTTGAGAAAAGTTTTAAAAAATGTTCTTTTGGCGGCGATAGATGGCACTGGCAAGAGGATGGGACAACACCGTAAAGCCAGTCCACACCACGAAAACTAGAAAATATTACTATCAGAAAGTCTGTGCCATTCTATAGCAACTCTAGTTTTTATTTTGGAAAGCAGTCTTTTAAGGAAAGGCAAATTGTTCTGTGAAGAAAGGAATCATGTTACATGCTATAACAGTGTTTAGGCTATAAATTAGAAGATGGTGCTAGCTGTACTGCGGAGGAAGGGATCAAGTCACTGACATGATTTATTACTCCTCAGTATTATAATTTTGGTTTTGAATCTTTGCAATGTGTGTCGCGTTATAGATGCATGCAGTAGCGTATCTGCGCTATGGCAGACACGGCACTTGTCATGGGCGCCACTCACAGGGGCTCTATTTAGAGTACACTCGCTAAAATAAGTAACAACTCCAATTTTAAATATCTTAATTTTAAGTACAGGGACGCACATGCAGAGCATATATACATGCACGAGCAGAGATTCATGTATATGTGTGTATGTGTGTGTGTGTGTATATATATATATATATATATATATATATATATATATATATATATGAAACCAAATAAATAATAATGAAACTATTCATATATATATATTCTCTCTCTCTCTCTCTCTCTCTCTCTCTCTCTCTCTCGAGAGAGAGAGAGAGAGAGAGAGAGAGAGAGAGAAGAGAGAGAGAGAGAGAGAGAGAGAGATATGTAATCGAACTTGAAACATCGAGAGTGCCTCCTAATTTTATGGAAAGTAATTGCATCCCTAGTGCTCTTACGCCCACACGATATTAGCTGAAGTAACTTTGTCGAAAAAGTCCGTCTGTCAACATTACAGCCATAATTTTGAGTAGCATCAATGGAAGATACTACGGATGCGTCAATGGAACTCCAATAAACGATTGTGAAAACAATCACCATAAATAAACACCAAAAGAAGTAATTTAAATGTACTACATGTAGCTGGATAAAGGAATGTGATATATTTTTCCGTTCATAAGCATATTCAAACATTTAACTGCGCAATGAATGATTGGAAACACACATTTTTGCTGAGAAGGGAATTAAATACTCGTAGCTATTCTAGATGGGTTATAGAACATAACACAAGATTTCTCACCAATGAACTGGCATTTATCTGTTTCCCTTCCTCGTAATAGTAACAATTTATACCGTGACATAACTGTCAAAATTTATTGAGAAACATTATGGTTGGTTTAAAAACTGAAGTAACCGTAATAGAAGTGACATGAGCAAACAAACGTTTAACGGCACTCACGATAAACGAACTGGCGCTCGTTACGTACCTCTTGTGCAAGTTGATTTGCTCACTAGTTGCGTGAATAATCATCAAACGATTAGCTTGAATTATGTAATACCCTCTGCACAATGGGATTTTGGATTTTAACACCGCCTGAGATATGGCATAATATTCTGGGGAAGCTCATCCTTTAGTGCCCAGGCATTTAGATTGCAAAAGAAAATTATCCGAATAATGAAAAAATGCCATTCAAGTGATCCCTGCAAACCTCTTTTCATTGAGCTTGGAATCTTACCATTGTCTTGCGTATTTATTTATGAGTCTGTAGTATTTGTCAAAACTGACTTACCTAACGGTGGGAACACATTTTCATGTAATACTGATATTTATAGTTACAACACTCGACGTAGAAATCATGTTCATCAAGTGTCAGTATCAACAGCTCACTACAAGAAATTCACATACAATACATGTACGTTACTTCACAACGCATTGCCAGATGAAATTAAACAATTAAAATTGGCACACACATTTAAGTTAAAAGTAAACTCTTTTCTGCTGCGAAACTGTTTTTATACAATTAAAAACTATACTGATCGTCAAAAAGAAAAATAATGTTTACTTTAACAAAACAATGATATAGTACAATGAATTAGTTTATATTTGCATTGTATAATTTTAAAAAAAGACTTAAATGCCTGTAACAATAATGTACTTCAGCTTCCGGGTCAATGACCCCCATCTCGATCTGTTTTTTGTCCAGTTTTCCTGATCCATTGAGCAACTGCTAAGATGGCCCCTTAATTTACTTCTGGACGTAAATGTAGCTTCGCTATGCGCACGTTTCGTTGAGCTTTCCTTTTGCTTATAGTGATAGTAGAGCTTAGATTGAGTTTCTATTTTGTTAGCAATACAGAAAAACCAAATATATTTGTTCGTTTAACGTTACAAATAAGTTTTCTATAATTCGGCAACGAAAATATCTAGTTTTTGAAATGTTTATCTCTCGCTTTTTTAAATTTATTATTATTATTATTATTATTATTATTATTATTATTATTATTATTATTATTATTTCATCTTTGAACTATTAATACTTAAATTGTTGGGAAGGAATTCTGAAACTCGAGGAAGCGTGCGCAGATGATTTTCTCCGCCATACGTCACATACAGTTTTTGACTTTTTTTTACTAAATAAATAAAAGGAGTAATAAAATAAAAGGAACATTAACGTCAGAGTCAACTCGCTCTATTAAAACACAGGCGTGTGAATCCAGTGGCGGATCCAGAGGGGTGCCATCCCCCCTCCCCCCCAAAAAGGCCTAGAGTTTTTGTTTGCTACCTTCCTTTGTTTGGAAAAATTGATTCAAATATTTATTTATGTTTTCAACGAGTAATTATTTAAAAATAATATTATGTAGTATGATATACACACTAAAAAATAATATACAATATAATAACAAATGTTTATTATTTAACAAAAATCTATGGCGCCCTCCAAAATGATCGGCTGGATCCGCCTCTACGTATGACATTCATTCAAACGATTGGAACTAAGATAAGGAATGTTAAATTGTGAAATACTTTATTTGTAACCAATACAATGCATTCAATTACTCTTTTCCGATATACTGTGCTGCGGATATAATTGTGCTAAGAGAGCTGTAGATTAAATTATAAGTAATAATCAGAATATTTTGAACTCAGAAACACAAGATTTTTCACCATTGAATCAATACTCGTTTTTCCTCCTTCTCATATCAGTAGAAACAACTATATGAGTTACATACCTGTCCAAATTTATTGATGATAAATGTTTTGCTTTAAAATCTTAAGTAAAGGGAATTGAACTCCTAAGAAAGATTCGGTATTTAACTACGGTCTTGATAAATAAAGACTAAATGCAGGGGGTAATTTATTCAGAAACACGATTATTAATATGATTTTCTTTGAAAAATTATCTTCATCAACTCTTGAAGCAAACCCACATATTTTAGAAGATAGTTTAGTAGTAAGTTCCTGATCTGTGAGATATTACCGTTACCAAACAATTCAACACTACAAAATAACCTCCGTGAAATTCAAATTAATGGTGCTACAATGTCACATACTTTCTCACATTATTTCTAACTTTTGCAATTTTCAAAAATTCAGGTAGTTCAACGCAAATGTAATCTGCGCCAGTTTTTAATGTAATCCTTTATCATAGAAAAAAATTTAAAAAATTGAAGACTTTTTGAGTATTTTTATGAAATGCAACAAATTTTAGTAGGCATTAGGTGAAAACTACTTTTTTCGAAAATATTGCAAATTTAAAGATTTAATGTCCTAAAACATATTTTACGATTATTTCATATAAAAATTAGTATCATCAATATTGTATTTTGTAATGTTAATTTTTTGCAATTTTCGAAAATACAGATTTTGCCGAAAATAGAACTAGCGCCGCATTTTTTTGCCATTTTAACTCCATATGAGAGAAAATTTGAAAGAAAAAAATTTGAAGTTTTTTTAAGAAAATAATTCTTAAAAATTTCATGTTTTCGAAGAATTACTCAAGGCCTTATTTGAAGATCTATTTTTGAAGAACAGGTATCGCTAAAAAAATATATTCAATATTGTAGTTGTAGGAAGACGGCGAAAAAAAAATTATGTTTTGCCACTTTCGAAAATTCAGAGGTTTCAGCGAAAATGAAACCGGAATTTTTTAGCGTCTTTGATGCTATTCGAGCACAAAGTTTAATCTAAATATTTGGAGCCAGTTTGGGGAAACTTTTGAAAATGTTGATGAGGTTTCATGTAAAGTAGCACGAAATATCAAAATATCCATTTCAAACTCATAGGGCCTCGAGTTCGTTGAGATTCATCGGGGGAATATTACTTTTGGAGAAAATTGTCTGAAGGTTTAGGAGCTAAACACATACTACAGACAGACGGATACACATTTTGCCGTTAATTGATTTATCTGTATCAAGGACCCACTATGCTGACTATTCAAAGTGTAAGTTGGATTTAACACGTTTAATTTAACACGTTTGGAAACAAAGTTGATCAACTTTTTCGACACCAGAGCTCCGGAATTCGAGTATCTCTGTCAAAAACTCACCAATTTTTGCCTAAAGATTACAATATTTTCTCTTTACTAGGTACTAATGCGAAAAAGTAAAAACGAATAAAGTAGTTGTACGAGGTAGATCTCTCTATTCGAGCAAAAACATAATTTATTTACGAAAAAAATTCAAAATGTCTTAGAAGATTCTTTTAAATTCCCCCACAATTAAATGTTGCGTTTGAAAATCCTAAGAGGAGCGGCATCACTCACATCAGCTGAACAATATTCATTTTGGAGAAAATACTGTGTACGATGTAGACAGTAGAATTGTTCAGATGCAGACAGACCAGCAGACGGAGTAGCAAAATTGAGAAAAAAAACTTTTTTCAATGACACTCAAAACAATTTAACTACATCGCTCACTATACGAGATAGTAATATATGATTAATAGGAGAAATAAAATTAGTGGTTCTACAATAGCAATGTGCTATTGTAGCACCACTAATTTTCTTTATTTCTATTATTATTTCTAACGGCTACACAATACTAGAAAATCTTGAAAAAGTGTTCCATCAACTTTTTTCTCCACACCGAGATTCCAACTCAAGCCCTTGGAGATAAAGTGCAGGCACATTACCCCACCAGAGGTAGGGCTAAACTCAACATTCCCGATGCGTACAAAACCTTATGATTTGCATTTTTAAGATTTTATTTTTATCACTTGAAGGTCTAGTTAAAAAATTTGCTCTTACGGAGAAAAAAAATTAAATTATAACTTTGCAGGCGTTTGTGAGATTTATGCGAATTGTGATATTATTTGCGAAAACTATTGTTTTTCAAAAAAAATGTTCATGACCTTCTTTAAAGATCATGAAAGATGTTTAGTAATTTTCGAAAATACGAAGGGTTCGTCGAAATGGAACCAGCGCCCAATTTTTACTGTTCTATTATTCATTCCCATCAAAATTTTAATGAAAACATTTTAACCTTTTGGAGAAATTAATTCTGCGCATTGCACGCGAAATTAGGCGAAAACTGCTTCAAAAACACATTTTCGAAAACGTTTACATGAACTTATTTCAAGATTTGATTTTGGTCAAGAGATTCCATTTAGAGCAAAATCTTTATCTATTGTAGTTGTAGGAAGTTGTATATTTAATATTGTAGTTGTAGGAAGATGTCGAAAAAAATTGAACTTAAGAAATTTTCGAAAAATCAGGGATTTCAACGAACAATGTGTGTTAGTGAGCGAATGATTAATAAACGCTATTTACGCTACCCGAGGACCAAGTTTAATAAAAAATTGGAGCCATTTTTGAGAAAAGTTTGAAAATGTTGAGGTTATATGTAATGTACCCCCCAAATAAAAATATCAGTTTCATACTCGCAGGACCTCGAGTTAGTTTAGTTCGATTCGGGAGTAACAATTTTGGAGAAAATCATCTGAACGTTTCAGGCGCTCGCACTGACACACAGACGAACGGACGGACAGACAGATGTTTTGACGTCAATCTATTTTTCGGTATGAATGACTCACAAAACGTGTATTCTGATTACACAATGCGTTAGAGGACGTAATTTACTACGTTTAGGAACAAGATTTATTCACTTTTTCGTTACTAGGTGCTGAGAATACCAGTTTTTCTATCAATAAATCGCCAATTTCCACTGCAGCATTACAATACGTTCTCTTTACTACGTACTACATAGTAAGGGGAAAAAGTAAAATGATTTTACAGGAATTTTTGTGTCCACGCCACAGCGCTACCACTACTGATATATTTGTGTATTCGCTTAGCCTGTCACCTAAGAAGTCGTGTACATTCATGTTGACAATTTTTGTACGCTCTATAAATTCATATTAAAATGAAATTTTAAAAACAATAAAGTGGTCTGGCTTGTCTATCCTCAGAAACAGAGAGAATGAATAAGTACCGATAGAAGTACTTTTTAAAAAAATTAATGTTTCTTTGCAATAGTAGGTTTAACTATTGTCAATACAATGAAAACCTATCGACAGTATTCATGTAAATGCCGGAAAGAGTATAGTAATTCGCAGAGTTTCATTCATGTTCTCGTAGATGCATTGAAACCACATCTCGCACATGATAAAAACACATGGTTTTAGAGTTCTTCAAGAACATCCTAGAAATAACTGGCTGAGAATTGTGCCAATTTGTCTTCTCAACATGAATCATATGCGCAACTGACCACCTCTGTAGGTATCGTAAGTCACCCAAAACGAGTTTAAGTTGCTTAAAACAACAAGAACACGTTTTATTAGTGAAATTTCTCAGAATTTTGTCAACGGATCCGTAAGAAATAATCAGTTCCCCATCAGGAGACCGAGTCGCGTCCACTGCCACCACATTTGTCACGATTGGAGGACCGGAAATGGTCCGACCATGTTTCATGGGCAGACGGACCGGCATACAGGCCAACCGACGCGAGTTGCTGATTCTATGAGGATTTGAAGATTCCTTTACATCATGAGAATATATGTAGCATATTATCAGCATTGTCCTCGTTATACACTGAAGTTGTAAATTATAATTGCAAACTATTAAAATGGCATTTGTTAATTGATTGAGATTTTTTGACAAAAACTCTCTTTCAAACGCATTGAGGCTTTAACAACGTCTGAAACGGAAACGGGTTGAATCCACTCAACTATCCAACCAAAGAAGCACACCTCCCAAGCGAGCCACCCGCAGTGACAGACATACTCGCGAAGCAGCGCCGACGGCGCGGCGGGCAGTGCTAAGTCTTGCGTCGTCGCACCTGGCGCGCCGGATAAAGCGAAAGGCAGCTCGTGATGCATGGTTTGTAATTTTGTTTGACGATTTACTCGGTTTTCCTTTTGGCCCGGGGTGCGCGCGTGGCGGGGACCGCGGACGCAGGCCCCGCGCGCCGGGGACGGGAGGACGTCAGGTCGCGCGCCTCTCGGCCGGCGGAGGGCGGGAGGATACTGCAGATAGTACCTCGCTCCTCGCGGGCCTCACGCCGCTCAGGAGCTCTCTGCAGCACTAGAGGCGGCTGCGGCGGCGGCGGCGGCGGAAGGCGGCGGCGACGGCGCGGGATTTATCATGACGACAAATATTACAGACACGTTCCGGAGTGGGCGGGGAAACATTACCGCAAGAAGAGCGTGCTTTATTTTTCAGCGCGGGCGGGGAAGAGCGCGGCGGCGGTGGCGGCGAGTGCTGGCGCGGGCGCAGTGCGCGGGCGGCGGCGCGCCGGGGGCGGCGGGGCGGTGCGGGGGCAGCGCGGGGCGGGCGGCGGGCGGGGCGGGCGGGCCGGGCCGGAGCGCGCGCCGCTGCGGCCGCTGGCTGGTCGCGCGGCGCCGAGGAGGCCGGCCGGCGGCCGCGGAAGGGTTCGGCGCGACGATACGACGGCGCCTGCTCAAGGACCCCGGTGCGGCACGGCGCGGCCCGCGCGGTGGGGCGCGGCGCGAGTGGGAGCGCCTGGTGGGAGCGAGGCGGCGGGTGGGCGCGCGCGCCACCCGGGAGGGCGTCTTGGCCGCCCCGCCCTCCGCCCTCGCCAGCGCCCACCTGCGCTTTTTCCGCGCCCCGCCCCGCCGCCGCCACCGCCGCCGCCAGCGCCTAGCCGCTCTATTGATTCCGCACGAGGCGCCGGGGCCGGGGCCGGGCCCGCCCGCCACTTGTGACCCCGACGACGCCGGCGCCCGCCTCTCGATATTCTACGACACCTCGCGCGATCGCTCCGAGTGCGAGGCCCTGGCGCGGCGTCCGCTGGCCTGGGACGGCGACGTCATCCCTGGGTCTCTCTCCCGCGGAGGTCCCCTTGCTCTAGGTTCCACTGTCTGCAGTTCGCTGCATACGCCCCACCCGGTGCTTTTTTTTCAGACTGCGTAATATACGATGAAGGGTAATCAACGCCGCGGCGGAGGTAAAATGAAAAGATTATATAGGCCTGCGGGCGCCGTTTCGCTGCGCCCCGGCCGACCCGCCTGCCCCTCCGCTCTCGCGGCCCTCTCCAACCGGCGACGCTGCTATTGTCGCTGCCACCCGAGGTTTAATAATTGTGGATGGAAGAAGCAAACTCTTACGCTTTTCTTTATAGAACGACGGAAAAAGACATCGCCAAGTTCCATTATTGCTAATTTATTATAATAGAATTTGGTAGCAGATAAGCACTCCGCTGCTGGCAATTTGCACGGTTACACCCAATTAAAGTTTTAATTACATGCAAGGTGGAAGGCCTGCGCTCTCTGGCCCGCTATCAGCCGTCCCGCCGCCTTCCGCCCCGCGTCCCCCGCGCTCCCCGCGCCGCGCCCCGCCCCTCCGTTCCGCCCCCGCCGCCTGCAGGAAATGACCAGGCCGCGCCGCCCTCACAATGGCTGCGCTGCAGACGCGCCGCGCGCGAATCTTTTCTCGGAATTGCTCATTAAATTCCGAATCAGAGGAGGAACGAAGGTGTCTCCGCACTTTTAACGACAGAGCCCATCATCTCATCACGACAAGAGCTGGGGGCGGAGAGAAAAAACGGCTACATGAAATCTGTTAAGTATTTAGCCCGAATGTTTCATTTAAGAGAGAGGAGGAAAATAAGACAGTTCACGGTGGAAGATACAGGCTGGCGCCGAGTTCTCAGTCTTGCGCTGTTAACGAGCTTCGGCGTCTATAGGTTGGAGGCGGCGCACCACGTTGGAAGCGGGCGGGAGCTGCGGACTCGAGCATCCGGTGTGCGTCTCAGTGCCTCGACCCGCCCCTGCAGCGCCACCCTCCCTCCCGGCTGCCCGTTTCCCCACCGTTCGTGAACCTTTCTTCGCCACCTTCTGGACGTGCCTTGTCGATTTTCACCCGTCCTTTTCCTACCCGAACATGACTGCTTTTTCGCTCGGTACTATTATATCTTGCTCTGGTCCACGCTCGCCCAGGTTGTTTCATCTCGCTCCTTCCTTGTGACCTTATCGTCTTTATCGGAGACTACGCTGCTAGCTCCTTCTACAGCCATACCTTTCTCGTCTCGAAACCCTGTTCAAGTGTATGACATAATAACCTGAGTTAACGATTATGTGTTGAAGCGTAATTGAAACGTTTTATCGAGAAGTGTTTTCTATGGTAATATGCGCAGAATTGTATTTGCAGATAATATGTCTTGGTGGAATAACAGGTAGACATTACACCGCGAAATGAAGCGATAGTTTTGAACAGCGGAGGCGAATTCTTTGCTATTATATCTCAAGAAAGTAATTGAAAGGTTTCTGACGGGAAAACATGATGCAAGGTACGAGAGGGGAACACGGAAACACATGGAAAATAAAAAAATATGTTTTGTCACTTCCAGTTGTATCTTTATATTTAGAAAATTTGCAAACAAGTTTTGATTGTTAAGAAATAAAGTTAACAGGCGAGAGAAATTACAAGCACAAATACAGATCTTCTCAAATAATGAGACTTGCTCTTTACAACATAAACAGAAATTATTTTACGAATTAATGAATAATAATAACAAATTTAGAAAACTGTATTCATCATTTTGTTGAAATGCATTACCAGGGGCAAAAATGAACTTCTCAAAGAGACCAAGAAATAATGAATAAAACTATCGTTCATTATGGTCGACGGGTAAACATCTTGCTGTCTTGAAAAAGTATTAGTGAAAGTAAATGTGAACGGAATCCACTATGTAGAGAAATCAAACACGGAGATTATTCGGCCCATTTCCCATGCAATTTTACGAAGGGCTTTTCCAGTACATTTCCGATTACTAAAAATAAAAAAGATTTGGAAAAAGAGCTGACAGTGGATTGAGAAATGGTTTCATAATAACATTTATGTAAAATATACTTCTATCCGTCACAAATTTGAAGGAAAATATAGAAGTGGTGTCATACAATTATTTAATTGTTTTAGTATTAATGTTCAAACTTTAATTAACTTTAATTAACTTTTTTATTTATCTTCAAATTGAAATAAATATGATGAAATCTTCGTAGAATTAAAGAGGTTTATTTTTACTTTCTCGCCACAGAGTAGAGCGAAAGTGATGTAATTCTGCACAAAAAAAATGGGGAATTTTCAACAGAAAAAGTCTTATTACAGGGCACTGGTAACGAAAAAGTCTAGTTGCTAAATAAAACATCTTCTATTACGTGGTGTAGCCAGAATCCATGTTTTGTGGGTCCTTGGTGCCGAAAAATCGAATTACGGCTAAACATCTGTCCGTCCATCTGTCTGTCAACAACGCTAGCAGCTAAACCGTTGAGTTGATTTTCTCTCCCAATCGATCTGGCTGATGTGGCGGCCCCTTGAATTTGAAACCATATTTTAATTTTGAGGGGACTTTAAATGAAGCCCCTGGGATATTTTCCAAATTTTCAAAAAATAGCTCCATCGTTTTTAATAAATATTGTTGTTGGATATTGTGAGGGGAACGTGTAAGAGAATAGTGCGGGCCTCATGTTCGTTGAAAATCCTAATTTTTCGAAAACTGCAAAAGTTCAAAATTTTTCGGAGTCTTCTTACCCATAAAATATTAAAGATAGAGATTTTTTCCTTAATGAAATATGTTTCTTAATGATAAATTTTGAAATAAGGTCAGGAATTGTTTTTCGAAAATTTGTGTACTTTTCGCGTAATGCTGGGTGAAAGTACACGCGAGAAACTACGTGCTGTTTTAGCACCACGAGTTACTTTCATGTGAATGCAGTGTAGCGAACGTCTGTCAACAAACGACTTGTCTTAAGACAATTTCGAAATTAAAAAAACAAGGCTCTACTTGTTTTCCAATCTCCACCGTTTTAGATGAAAGTACGCTTATACTAATGGCGTAAGTTCGATTTTCATTGTAACGTGTTGAAAATTGTGAATATAGTACAACTTTTTTTAACTTTAGAACTGAAGCTAGAGATTTCTTTGTTAATGCAAGTATTCTTCAACACTATATCCTTTAAAACATAAAGTTCAATTTGTCAAAATATTAGTAGTTTCGGAATAATTTAAAATTAAAATGTCGAGAAGTTTGGAAGGCTTGAAAAATAGAGGAAAGTACCCAAACCCAGGCCCGGTTCCTAATGCGAGCCCCTTGATTTAACAGTTCTGTAGAGTGCTGTGGCCTATTGGAAACGTACTAAAATAGTAGTTCTTTGCAAGACTACAGCCCAGACAAGCGATAGTGTCATCTTCACTTGTTGCCGGACGGTCGGCCTTTAGTGCGAACAGTGAAAAGCAAAGTTTTTTCGAGTGCTTATGCTCAGTTGTGTGATATCGCTACTTCATCAATAAGTCTTCAAACTCTTACATTATTTTGAAGGGAACATTACAAGCTATTGATGTAGGCTAATGCAATTTATTTTACTTGCCTCGTAAAAATATTTTTGGCATTTGGAATATAAACACGTTAGTGCCTAACCTGAGCCTCCACAGGTTCCTAACGCGGGCCCCCAATTTTTCGTCTTATAAAATAAAAACAATTAAGGTGATTGGCACTCCCTATACCATAGAAGTATAATAAAAACAAGAGCATACTCTCAAGCCTATTAGGGCAGGAAGAAAAACGAGGGCAGGAAGTAGGAAGAGGTCAAGAGACAATTGAAGAATTTAATCCCAGAGAAGTCGAAAAGAGAGAGATTTAAGAAAATTCTCAAGTTAAACAAAATGCAAAAGGAAGATTCCACCTTCTGCGAGGAATCGAACATGGCTTCTAGCTGTTCTGAATTGTAAGTTCTACTAGGGATATCTTCTCTCACAGGTGAACAAGATGCAGAGTGCAGGTTTGACAGTATAAATTATCAGAGACCTCTAGTCTAGGGATGATGAGCCTAATGTTTTCACTCCAGGCTCATGCAGAATGTTCGGGGACGGTAAAAAGCTGCTTATATATGTGACTTCTGTCGCACTTGAATATATAGTCTATGTGCAAGATATATAAGACAATTTGTTATGTATAAAATATTAACCTTGAATTTTTGTAAAATTGTACTAAGTTATATCTATTAGCAGGTTTTTTTCATTTAGTTTTACTCATTTAGTAAATATTTTTCAGGGGGGCTCACATTAGGAAACCTTTTTTATAAATCTACAAAGTGTAATGTTTCCGAAACAATCATTTTATTAAAAATAAAATGATTTTTTCGGAAACATTACATTACGTGGCCAACAGTTCTGAGTAGAATATGACATTTGCAAATATTTTGATTTAATTGTTCGGAAAATTGGATTTAAAAATATTCGAAAAAGAAATGGGGCCCCGAGTTTGCGTACTTTCCTCCACTGATAGAATAAGGTAGTACATAACTACCTCGCTCTGATTGCTCCATCTCCGAAAGATAGCGCAGGCTAAGCCGAGCTAACGCCGAGGTTAAGTAATCAAAAGGTCAGGGTTCGTATTCCATCATTACCCAAACCAACATTTTCTTAAAATGTTTCCCTCGTGTAGAGGAAAATGCACTTATAAATATGGTTTAAGTCCGATTTACGCGAAAATCAGTGAATTTTCGAAAGTAGCAAATCGGAAATTATAAATTCGAATCTTCACATGCTAGTGTTTCACGAGATAGCTGAACAATTAGTAGGATACAATTCTCAACATTATATTATTACTTATCAGTTCCGAGAAAGTATGTGCAATTGGAACTCCACCAGTTTCATGAAATGTGACTCGCCATTAGAAATTGTTTAATGGTTTGATATTAGAAATTTTAATTGTTCCTAGAATTGCAAACGACCTCACATAATTAATAATCCCCACTGACACTTTGTTAAAATAAAAAAAATATATTCCAAGCGTTTGACTTTTTACTTTAAATGTAAGAAATTTTAATTTCCATTTGGAAACGCAAAAAAGCTTACAAATTATTTATATTTAATAGTAGCATACGATAATAATACAACGCACTATATTTCATAAAACGTAACTGCCATTAATTTTTCGGAACTGTTTCTTTTAATTATCATTCTTTGACTACTTAATGCTGATATTGATTTTAAAACTTTTACATCTAGCATATTGCCTCTATAATGTACGACTCTTACCCGGGAAAGTTCGTCTAATTGAGAGAATTGCCACTAAAATCTCTCATAATATCATATTACGCACTCGCTGGATGCTCTGAAGTAGTGATTATCGTGCTCACTAATGTGCATTTGCGGTCGAAAAGATCACCCATCGAAATTCTATAGAGAAAAGCAATGGCTTATTGAAATACTCTCACGTGCTAACACTGCAAACATAGACAATAACATCCATAATAATAAAAGTAATAGTAATAAATATAATTATAATAATAATAATAATAATAATAATAATAATAATAATAATAATAATAATAATAATAATAATAATAATAATAATAATAATAATAATAATAATGATAATAACAATAAAGAAAATGAAATGATCGTAAGGTCTCAGCTTGGCTAATTCTAAGAATGGGCATACTGCATACTGGGCATACTGCATAATGGGAATAATGCATACTGAATGGGCACTACAGTGTCTATTGTTACCTCCACTGGTAAGTCTGTAATGTCCCCAAATTTCCAAACACACGGTGGTATGAAGACGCAATAAGACTTGTGACGTCAGTTGTATTGTGAATAATTTTGTACAAACAGCAAATCGATACTGACCGTAAGATAACAGCAAACAAATCAGACATTAAGAATATCGAGAAAAATCGTGACTACTTGTTGACGTTGCTGTGCTATGTGATATGAAAGTGTTATAAAAAGAGAGAGCAATCTTCATAAACACAAGAGTTAGGATATTGAGAACAGCCTAATATGGGGTGTAAAAACACAGGTAGTACCAATAGACTTAGGGACCAGTTCCGCAAAATGTATGTTAAAATTATTACCGACACTTCGAAAATAATCTCTTAAGTCAATTTTAGCATATTTTGCCCAATGAACTCATTCAAGAATTCAAATGGCTGAGCCGCAATAAGCACTCAAAGTTGATTTGAAAAAAGTTTTCTAAGCAAAATTTGCATTAGAAACATATAAACACTCAGAAACATGTTAATTGTTTGTTATTTACAAAGGAAATAAAGATAGTATTTGATTACAAAGACAATTAACACAGAAATAAAAAAGCACCTAATTTACACAAGTCAAATACTTTTTTTTTACTTCTGTGTTAATTTTTCTTTGTAAAGAAATGTATTAATTTCTTTTGTAAATAATCAACAATTTACATGTTTCTAGAGTTTTATATGTTTCTGAAATGCAAATTTGGTACAGAAAGTATTTTTTCAGAACAACTTTTGAGTGTTTATTGCGGCTCAACCATTCGAAATATCGACGGAGTTTATCAGACAAAATGTGCTTAAAATTGACTTAAGAGCTCATTTTCAAAGTTTCGTTTTTGTGTATAACGAAATATATAAAGTGTAGTTGGAGTTAACCAACTTCAGAAGATGAGAATACTACAATGAAATATACATTTTAAATGATAAAACAATATTGGTTATTGAAGAGAGTTGGGGTTTAAGTTTGAGATATGGTAACGATAACAATAACGAAATAATTGTAATTTGGAGAAAATACTATAAATAAAAATGCTGAAAATTTGATATATATATTTGTGAGCAATATAGTTTAAAAATTCTGAACATTTTTACCAACACAAATTATTCGTACTTACATGTGACATCAAGATGTTTAAAATTATCGTCAATGACTAGAGTCTTGCAAAACAATGCAAAATTAAAGGTTCAAATTGTTTTAGCTTCCTAACGTCCCAGTTTTGGCAGTTGCCATTATTTTGTTAATTCTAGAATATTGAATCCTTTGGTTGATAAGGATAAATAATAATGATGATGATGATGAAGAAGAAAAAGAAGAAGAAGAAGAAGAAACAAAAAAAGAAATAAGGAGTATCACATAGTTGTACAAGACACGATTAGGAAGAAGAGTTTCCTCATTTAAATTCCAGTGTTAGCACAACAATTTGAATCATTTTGATTATCATAAAATGTTTTGTATATTATGTTTATTACTTGGTATTCGTAATGATCATTCGTCATATTTTCCATGGGTTTTTGCACTCATAATTTAGCTGGAATAAATGTCATTTTGGATGTTTATTTTTGTTCATTTTTTCTAGCTATTTCAGACAAAATAAATGCGTGGACATCCGAGCTCTACAAATAATAAAGTAGCATATAGTGGTAATAACTTCACAATTGTAAATCGACTTTGTTTAATAGATTTAAAAGATTTCAAATCAAAGAGAAAATCATATAGGGCCTCACGAGAAAGGAAGCATTAAGTAAAGCACACTTTTAGTCAATAAATATCTTCATAGAACAGGCTATTAGAAAAAGTGAACAACACGGTGACTATTAGAATGAGTTATAATGAATAACGCAGATAAACGCTGTCATTATCTTAAGCACACCATGGGTGAAACACTAATCTACATCCGCAGACGCAAACATTAGGTTATAACGTCTTTTTCCTTCCCTTACAGAAGAATCAGGCGCATTTAACATCGTGACGAGGCTCTTTGCAATCTTGTGAATCGCAACTTCATTGTGCATTCTATTCTTCTGAGACATTTTGCCTAGCGATTTCGATTGTTCAAATATATGTTTGTAGGAGCAACTAAACTGCCTTGTTTTCTGATTCTTCCAGTTGATATACCAGACGCTTTAGAAGTATTGACGACGTTAGCCAAAATGCTTCACTACGCTCCGTTAAGTCACAGACACAACTGCAAATACCTCGGATTCTTGGATGGGTGACCGGCTTCGAAATCCGGTTACCAACGACGCCAAGCCCCTGCCGGAAGGGGTAAAAGGCAGTGACAGACTGCGACGTGACGCGACAAAAAGACAAACTATTCACGGAGGAATATTCCAGATATTACGCTCAATGTCAAAGAAGAGTACCGGCAAA
This sequence comes from Teleogryllus oceanicus, assembly GCA_964035755.1. NCBI lineage: Eukaryota > Metazoa > Arthropoda > Insecta > Orthoptera > Gryllidae > Teleogryllus > Teleogryllus oceanicus. The sequence goes on from CAXIVR010000001.1 coordinate 97,265,273, forward strand.
GGTGGCTCTGGGCATCGATTGAGGCCCCTGCAGTGCCTCTGACTGGGAGCACCTGGGTTTGAGTCCTGCCGGTAACAGGATTTTCGACTCTCGCTACATAGCTAGGACCAATTCAGCCGCAGTCTGGAGAAGCATTCTGGCGGCCGACTGCTCTTTTCGGTAGTTTTCCCTGGTTTCTCCGGTCAACATCAGGTGAATGCTCGAGCAGTACCCTAATAAATGCGCCAATGACGGCGCGTGACCTTTTCTTCCTCTTCCGAGTTTTATCCTCATCCCTTACTTACACCCCCCCACACACACACTCACATACACTACACTACCATACATCCAGGGAGACCAGTTGGAAACTTAGCTCCTCCCGACTGGGGCGGTGTCCATGTGATTAGATATACCTGGTTGGGGAAAATTCCCGCAAGTGCCGTAAGTCGACGTTGGATGTAGAATTCCCCCAGAGGGGGAATATCACTGCCACCTACCGCGATAAAACATACACTACACTAACGGAACTAAAGACCTCAGTAGTTGACACGTCCGGAATCAATAATCAATCATTCAATTAACCCAAAAAGGGATAAGGGACGTGTTGCGAGAAAGACGCAAAAAAATGTGCAGATAACTTGTTAACAGTGGTGTTGATTAGTCCATATGATACGATTTAATGAAGATAATCGTCTTCGGTCCTAATTTGGCAACTCGTCTAAATATAAAACTAATGGTATTACAACAGCTCATACATTTTAGTGTTAATTGTTACTGTTACCCCATATTATAATATTACAACATTTATCGCACTAACTCGTCACATCTCTCCTATCTAACTCTTAAGGTAGCTGTCTACCCAAGAATGATGAAAAATCGTGAAATTTCGTATTTTTCAATTTTTATTGGGTCGTGTGCTCTGTTTTTATTCTCTTTTAAATGCTTCAAACCGTATCTTGCTCGGATTCTTACCTTTGAGAAAATAATTCCTTTCGAAATGTATCAACTGACAAGCCCTTAGTGAGTGAACTTCAGATGCATTTTCCCGAAGTGCGAATTTTCCACATATTCATGTACGTCAAACATCTTAAATAAAAAAAACTATTGAAGGTAATAAAAATATAATTCTTTTTGCAGTAGGTAACCCATGACTTCCACTAGTGAATGAACTAGAATTGTTGATCTGTCACTAAAACTTTAAATTTCATGAACAGAAATGTCCAGAACAAACTTTTAGATATCTTTCTCAAATAATCAAGTCCAGACACTTTAGTTTTCATAGTATCTTTACCATTTTAGTTCATTCTCTACAATATTCAATTGTGATTAATTTAAAAAAGAATCTGGAGGAAAATTTTAGCAGGTGGCTGCTCTGATCGGTAGTTTTCCGTGGTTTCTCCGATCAACACCAGGTGAATGCCAGAGCAGTACCCTAACAAACGGGCTACGGACTGCGCGCGATCTTTCCTACCTCTTACTTGTCCTATCCCCTCCCCTTACATACACTTACACTAATATGCACTACACTACCACATGTTCCAGAAGACCGGTCGGGAGCTTAGAGCTTGTCCCGGCTGGGGCGGTGGCCCGCTGGTGGGAGAGTCCTGGTTAGGGGGAAACCCCACTAGCCGACGGTAGGTCGGCGCCGGATCTTGCCATCCAGCAGAGGAAGATCACAGCTGTTTCCCGAGGGAAAAAACATGCACCACACTTACGGGACTAGTGACCTAAGCTGTTGATGCGCCCGGAATCACTAACAACTACCCAACCTTAAAAAAGAATTATCATAATATATCGATTTGTTGAAGAGTCATGATTTTTTAAATAAAAACCTGTATTTTTGGCAATTATTTATAAACAAATTGAAAAAATTAATATTTGATCTCTAAAAGCATAAAGAAAACAATTGTACAAAGGAAAACAAAATAGACCCAAAATTGTAGATTTTTTTCTCAGGTAGACTGAAAAAATATCAAAAAAAAACATTATAACTTTAATGTTTGAATTCCAAAACTTTAACCAAAACGGAACTTCTGCAAATGAATTTAATGTGCCGTGCTTTATACTTATAAAAACAATTAAAAAATATTTTGAACCATTTTTGAGAGAACATTCCATTTGGGCTTAATGTAAAGTATCCCTTCACATTCCAGGGACCTTTACATCACTAAGATCGATCCGGTAATTTCAATTTTGTTGAAAATTCCGGGTAAGATTCAGGCATTAGGGTTGTTCACAGACAGACTGAAGGACAGACCGCAGATGGATGTTCAGATGGACGGACAGACGTTTTTAAGAAAAGGAAGTGGTGCTAAACAGCATTGAATTTCTGGCATTGTTTCCAACTTTTGGAATTTTCGAAAATTTAAATTCAACGAAAATTAGATCTACGCCATTCTTTTAAGCTTCCCTTGTTCAATCGGTAGAAAAAAAACTGGAGCGTTTTTGAAAAATTATTTTTTTATAATTTGAATTAACATCAGGTAGAAATTACGCAAACACAACTTGCTTTCTCAAAAAATAAAAAAAATCATAACTTTTTTACGTGTATGTGTATAAATGTACGTGACCTCAAAAATCAAAATAGGCTTTTCAAATTCCCTGCGCCTTGACTCCCGCAAAGAAAACAATCCGGAAATATAAATTTTGGTGAAAATCCTGCCAGCCGTTTAGGTGTGTTGACGGACGGCCAGACTGAAAGATGTTTCGCGTAAGTATTTAGGTATCAAGGACCACAAATCGTGGATTCATATTTCTCGATAAATTAGAAGTAATTTACTACCTATGGGAACAATAATTATTCAATTTTTCGGTATTAGGGACTCTCAGTATGAATTCTACAGCCGAAAAATTGCCAGCATTACTCAAGAGTGTCTTTACTACGTATATGCGTAGTAGGTAAGAATGAAAAAGAAATAAAAAGAGTTTTGGAATCAGGGATTCCCAAAATATGTATTTCCGTCAAAATCTTCACATCGATTTTCTGCAGCGTTACATTGATTTCTCTAGACTTAGAAATTAGACGAGACGAGAATCTAGACGAGAAATTAAAAAGATCACACTTCAGAATAGCAACGCATATTTGAAAGCTAACGAGGTCTTATTTGAAACAGCAAATCAATTACTACTATTCGTAAACTCTATTAATTACTATGTTATACTTATTAAAACAGTTATTATTTTATTATTGTTATTCTATTAAATTCATTGCTTTATGAAATATACAATATAATCATTTAATGTAGTGTTTGTATTGAAATGTTGAGAAGTATAGTGCAATATAGGAGAAGAAAGAAAAGTGAAGTGCAGGTGTTGTGAATTGTAGTGCAGTGTACTGAAAAAGTCATGCTGTTATTAGTTTAAAATATCTGTAAGGGATAGCCATAAAATATAGTTACTGTTCTTGTTATTATTATTACTATTATTATTATTATTATTATTATTATTATTATTATTATTATTATTTTAAAATAACTTAATGTTATATTGAATTAACATTCTTAATTTAATGTTTGTAAATTGTAGTGTTCTACAACCAGGGTGTTTAAACCTACCAGCAGAAATAATAAATATCTAACATGTTACACAAAAGTTGCAACTTACTTGCAATTACTTACTCCCTTTATACAGAGTAAATTGCACTATACTTGGGTTTCTGTAACCTGGCTGATTACAGCTGATTAGCTGTTAAGGTTTCGTCCAATCGGGAGCTTAAACGTCGCCACAGTGACGTCACCGTGACACGTTTTAGCTCTCGATTGGAAGACACCGTAACAACTGATGAAATGTCATCGCCCAGGTTAGAGAAACCCAAGTATGTATGTATGTGTGTATATATATATATATATATATATATATATATATATATATATATATATATATATATATATATATATAGCTGAAACACTGAAACTCACTACAAAAACACTGGAGGATCCATCAAGCTAAGATGACTTCTGTGCACTATGACTAACATTCTCACGGTAGTACTGTCAAGCAGTATTAGTACCTCTTATTATCTAAATGCTCTTGTACGTAGAAATACGGGTGAGGTTCAATTTAGTAAACCGTTCGAATTCGGTAATTATTTTCTAGTGCTTCCTGGAAACAGTAGAATATGCTGATCTCACAACTATGCTGTTCGTTGCTAGCAGTTTGCAGCAGATGTGTCAATTAATTTTTTGCAGCAATACCTCTTCATATTACATATCTTTCTTTGCAAATAACATTTTTTAAGATGATGAAATGAGAAAAACTTATTAAAATGGCGGGAATAGTGATCAGGTTTTGAATGATACATTGCTGAAACGAATTCGCGCAACTGTTTTCTAGATTTCAGGCCTGCATTTTACCGTATTTATTACAATGTAGACACCAAAATACATATGTGTGTGTTGGTGCATTGAATATGTGTGGGAGAAACGGGAAGGTAGTGAGAAATTACCGGGAAAAAGCTAACGCTTTTAATGTCTACTTCAGTTCCATTTTTAAAACAAAATCTCACCTCAGTTAGATATCGAGGGAAGCTGTGCCAAATCAGTTTAATATAGACGTAAACACATTGCGAAAACGAATTAAATCTATGAAAAATGGAAAGCCGCGGGGTCCAGATGCCATTTCAACTAACATAATTAAACTCGGTGGAGAGGCAATATTACCGTATCTAACAAGATAATTCCAGGTATCAATCAACAATTCAAGCGTGCCGGATGATTGGAAGCTAGCTACCGCTGTTCAGATTTTCAAGAGTGGTGATAGAACTGTATTAGCCAATTATAGACCAGTAAGTCCCACGTCAGTTGTATGTAAGCTAATGGAGCTTGATAACTAGCTATATTAGACAAGAATGGGAAAGAAAATAATGGCTATTTCAGGGACAGCATGGTTTTAGGAACGGTTTCTCTTGCGACAGTCAGATAGTATCATTGTTTCAGGATATAGCAGATGAAGTTATGTTAGTGGAAGGGTGGACGCCGTAATAATAGATTTTGCGAAGGCATTTGATGTTGTTCCACACGATAAACTAGTTCATAAATGAATGCAATCGGATATTGGCACCAGAGTTGTGATGTGGATTGATGAGCTTCTTCGAGATAGGAAGCAGAAAGTCCGAGTTGGACAACAATTTTTGACTCATGCAAAGGTAACTTCAGGGATCCCTGAAGGAAACGTTATTGGATCTTTCCTGTTTCTCGCGTTTGTGAATGACCTGCCAGACAATTTATATTCAAAGGTACAGCTAGTTGCAGATGACTGTGTAATATATCGAGTTATTCATTCAAAAGTACACGAGAATATTTGGGAGGGTGATCTAGATAGATTACATTTATGGGCGGAAAAATGGGATTACAATAAATAGTTCGAAAAGCAAAACCATCACGTTTGTTAGGGGCCGCAAATACAATGAAACTCAATAAAGTTTAGGCAACGAAAATATTCCAAGAGTCTTGTCTTGTAAGTACCTGGGAATCATTTTTGATAGCAAATTTAGTTGGGAAAATCAGGTAAACTATGTTGTAGGGAAAGCTTGAAGGTCCTTGCATTTTACTATGCGAATACTAAAAAAGATTACTGCGAAAGCGAGAGCTTATTTATCTCTAGTTCGTCCATTAATGGAATACGGGACTGTTTGTTGGACCCTTATAGAAATTCCCAAAAGGATTATTTGAATAGAGTATAGAGAAGAGCGTATAAATTTACTCTCCGAAGCAATAGGAAGAAAGTAGAATAGGAGTCTCTAGAAATTAGGAGGGTTAAGGCAAGATTCTGTGCCCTGTACAAAGCGTATGCCGGTTATTCAGCTAGGAAAGATATCTACATCCGACTGGGTAGACCTTCGTACTTTAGTAGGGGGGTCACAAACATAAAATTCAGTTTAGGCCACAGAGAATGTTGGAAACTTTGCCTTTACAAATAGAACAATAACGGATTTGAATAAGTAATCTGCGACAGCCTTGGAACTCTTTCCTCTAGGTGTTCAAAGATTTAAAAATAAATTAACTAAACATGTTTGTAAACTTTATTAATTTAGTAAGTTAGGCTTATTGTAACAGTTATTATTTTATTATTGTTCTTTTATTGCTATTATTATTGTGATAATTACTATTAAATGCGTTGCTTTATTCAATATATAATTATATTCAAAGTAGTTTTGTATTAAAAGTGTGGTGATGTGTTGTGAAGTGTGATGCACTTTAGAAGTAGAAAGAGAAGTGAATTGCAAATATTGTGAAGTGAAGTGAAGTGAAGTGTAATTAAAAAGTCGTGTAGTCTTGTATTTAGTTAGTTTAAAATTACTGTGCAGGTCAGCCATAAAATGTAGTTAATGCTATTTGTGTTAGCATATTATTATTATTATTATTATTATTATTATTATTATTATTATTATTATTATTATTATTATTATTATTATTATTATTATTATTATTATTATTATTATTATTATTATTATTATTATTTTATTGCCGACCTGGATGGCAGAGGTGGCTAAGAGCGAGTACCAACTCAGCGCTTCGGTCCGAAGGGTCGCGGGTTCGAGTCCCGCCTTGGGCATGGTTGTTTGTCCCTTGTCTTTGTATGTATGTGTTAACGCGGAGGGCCTCGCGTTCTGCTGACCCCAGATCAGAGGAGCCCGCAAGTGTGTTGGTGTCTAGTGTATGGTCGAATATGCGTCCCATCGGGACGCAAAGGGTAACCGGCTGTCGGCTGGATAAAAGCCCTAGAAAGAAAGAAGAAGAAGAAGATTATTATTATTCACTTCACGGATTAGGGAAATTCCCTGTTCCGGCTTCGTTACACCATCTCTGTCGTGGACGGCCAAAATTATTATTATTATTATTATTATTATTATTATTATTATTATTATTATTATTATTGTCTTAAAATAATTTAAAGTTACATTGTGTTAATATTCCTAATTGTAATATGTAAATTGTAGTGTTCTGCCACCAGGTTGTATAAACCTACCTGCAGAAATAATAAATATCTATCTATAAATAGGATAGAGAGAAAGGAAAGAGACTGAGAGAGAGAGAGGAGAGAGAGAGAGAGAGAGAGAGAGAGAGAGAGAGAGAGAGAGAGAGAGAGAGAGAGAGAGAGTAGTGTCCATCAATCTATTATCATTTCCCATTATTATGTGGCAACATACCTGATCATAAAATATCTAACGACATCGATATCATCATATAGCTTTCGTGAGATAGCTACGATAGCTACAACGATAAAGTATAAAATTTATCTTTGTATTTGTAATGAAAATAAACACGCTATCTACCTCAACTCACTTAAGTTTTTAATATAATTTTTAGAATTTAAACTCTTAAGGTGAATTTAAGGTCTACTTTATGACGACCTGGTACACTTGCATCATACTGAGAAAATGAAATCAAGAAATAAGTTAGTAATTATAAATGTACATAAACTGTCGTAAGATGTTTCAATGCCCTCCTAAAACAATATTATCCAAAATTCAAACGTCGGCAAATAAATTACGTGTAAATATATAGAAATATTTCTAATTGTAATTACTTTGAAAAAATAGAAACACTTATTTTAATCAGATATATATCCTGAATAGTACGGTGTTAATGACCACATTCAGTTTTTCTTACGTCTCTTGGATTCTGTATCGTACTACAATCGTCCGCGTAGATGAGGGAACTCCTTTTTCTGTCTGAAGTACCTCACGAAAAGCGATGACATAGATAATAGTATTATGTAAAGTGAAAGCATGCACAAATAACCTGTAAATGGAACCTTTTGATATGTGATATTAAGAAAATGGTTCGTCTGCTCGTAAGTGTGCCAATCGCAGGGCGCAAGCGAGTTTTATTTTATACAGAAAAGTTGGAGCATTAAAAGGGAGGTGATAGTGACTCAGAAGAAAATAATTTAGAAATAATATTTCTTTTAGCAGCACTAAAGAAACGCGTGTCGTACTTACAAATAAAAGAAAATGATCATCTTCTAAAGGGCAAGTCTTGTGTCTGCAGCCACAGCTTTTGATTTTCAACACTTCACTTCATGTGAAAATAAAATTCAGTGAAACCTCAAATGGAATATCCATATTGTAACTAAGCACTAAATTAGGTTAATTATGTTACGAATTCAGAATTCGCTTAAATTCTGTCAGCCTTCATGCAGTTAGTTGAGTGGATTTTTCAAATGTAGTACATTCCCGCCAGAGATATGGCATATTTTGGGGATGCTTATTCTACAGTACCCAGACTTTTACTTTGCAGAAAAATATTCGAATAATATGTAAATGCCACCCAAGTGATTTCTGCAAGCATCTCCTCAATGAGCTTAGATTCTTACCTTTGCCTGTGAGTTAGGAAATTTGGAATTTGTAGTTTTCGTCAAAATTGACTTACTTAATGGTGGGAACATATTTTCATGCGATCCTGATATTAACACACGTCGTAGAAATCCCATTCAACAGGTGGAAGTATCAACAGCTCACTACAAGAAATCCACATATAACACATTGTCAGATGAGATTAAACAATTCAAATCGATGTCGTAGGCTTCCGCGGCAAGCCATTATCTGGGCTGTCCTGGTGAAGTCACTACAGCCCTGAAGAAGACCGCGATATGTCGGTTGAAACGTCGGCATGTCAACCTTCGCCGCCGTGTCACTCGGACAGCCCAGATGAATTAATATCGATATACCATTTAAGTTCAAAGTAAAATATTTTTTTGCTGCATAACTCTTTATTGTTATTTTTTGTTATTTTTGTTCGTTTTTTGCTATTAAAGACTATACTCACTATCAAAAAGAAAAATTATTCGTACGATTATTTTAACAATGGTAGATAATGCATCGGTTTACATTTGTATCATATAATTATAAAAAATATATAATATACCTGTATCAAGTAATGTACTTCTGCTTCAGAATCAATGACCCCCATTTCGATCAGGTTTTTGTCCAGTTACCATGATTTATTGAGCGAATGCTGAGATGGCTCCTTGTTTTGCTTCTGGACAACTTCACTATGCGATGTAACTTAATTATGCGCACATTTATTCGAGCTTTTCTTTCGCTAATTGTGGTAGGAATAGAACCGGTGATATTGGTTACTATTTTCTTATAAATACTAACAACTCAATTCTGTAGTTCGTTTAACGATGCAAACAATTTTGTTTAACTCTGGAGCTAAAATGTCTATTTTGAATGTTACCAACCTTGCTTTGTTAGTACTTGTATTCGTCATTCAACTATTTACGGGTAAAAGATGGGAAGAAATTGCTCATGGGGAAGAAAGTGCTCAAAAAAGTACGCATATCGTAATTCTCCCCCATACGTCACATAGCGTTTCATACCGTTCATTGAAAAAATAAATCAGAAAGACATCTCATGTCATTCACCATTCTTATGAGGTACGATGCTGTCGGCGGGCCGCACATTCTTTCCCAATATCTTGTCATAAAAATGCTTTGGAGAACACTACCGTACCTACTACAGGTCCAGTGACATTTTCGTTGCGCTTTTTGATTTATTGAAGTACTTGTAGTCTTCCTTTCTCTTATAGTTCCAGTAGAACCTTCTCATTACTCCCTTATCTTCCCAGCTAGTTCTGGTAAGTCGCCTCCAGAACAGAATCTCTAGAGCCACAAGTAGTGTTTTCTCCTCTTCTCAAACGGCAAGGTTTCTCTTTTTCTCAAACGGCAAGGTTTCACATCTTTAAGTCAAGACACGACACAAGCGATCTTAGAAACTCTTTCTCTTTTTCTACGCTGATTTGCTTTGTATTTAACAGAAGAATCTTCTCTGTTGGATGCTACTCTTCTATCGATTTTGCAAAGATATTTATTGTTTTTCTCGACAATACCAGATCATAAAAGGTCTACAAAATTTATTAAAATTGATGTGATAAATCAGTAATTGAGAAGATGGAAATCTTAACTATCATAATTAATGATTTATTATAAGAAACGTCGATAATAGGTAAGAAGCAAGAATAGAAACAATATCACAATCAAAACAATAAAAGAGAAGTTGAAAGAACACGATGTGCATAAATAAATTAAAAAAAATAATAATAATAATAATAATAATAATAATAATAATAATAATAATAATAATAATAATATAATAGAAAGATGGATCTTTTTAATAATAATAATAATAATAATAATAATAATAATAAGAAGAAGAAGAAGAAGAAGAAGAAGAAGAAGAAGAAGAAGAAGAAGAAGAATGTATGTATGTATTTGGCGTTATTGGTTCGGTAGTCCGATTTCGCCAGCCAGCTGCCAGTGTCCCCCTTGCCTGAGCCTAGTGAAATTCCCATGCTTGGGGTAAGAGCGACATGAGGCGAACATGACGTATTCTCTTCACCATACCTAGAAAGACCTGCCTGCTGGAGTTTTTCTTTCGTCACACAGCTACAGAAACTGGAACGATTTTAAAGGTAAGTTACAACTCTACTTTTGCCTCGACAGGGAATCGAACCCGGGACCACAGCAGGGGAAACTAGTACGCCACCCATGAGCCATCCCAGAGGCAATGATAACAACAACAACAACAACAACAATAATAATAATAATAATAATAATAATAATAATAATAATAATAATAATAATAATAATAGACTGTGTAGTTACTTCCATTGTCAGGCCGTGTCGCCCTCGAATTTCCAAAGACATGCTCCAAGTGGTACGAACACTCACCGAAACCGGTGACGTCTGTTGGACTCTGTACAATATTGTACGATCAACAAATTCAAACTGATCGCACAAAAACAGCAAACTAACCGAATATTGTTATTCGAGATTTGGAGAAAAAAAGTGTCTATTTGTAGATGTGGCTCTATCGTGCGATCAAAACTTCGTCGTAATCAAGGAGGCAAAAAAAGTCTTAAATACAAGAGCTTGGAAACCGAAATCAGCTGTGTGTGGTGGGTAAAAGCACACGCCGTTCCGATAGTTTCCGGAGCTCTGGTATTTGTTCCACGAAATTTGTGTAAGACCTGGACTAAACTCCCAGGTCATTCAAAAGACTGGGAGGTGCTAGACTACTTATTAGGAACAGCCCATATTTTGCTAAAAGAATTATAGAGCCACTTACAGTCCCTACGTCTCCTCCTTAAGTAGCTGGTTGCAACCTGGAGTACATTTTGTATTCAACCGACTCATAACATCTTTAGTGGTGAATTAGAGGAATAATTATTATTATATAAGTAATGATGCCAAAAGTTCCAAATTGTGGTAGAATGAAACGAACGTTGAAAGTGAATAGTACAACTATAGAAAATAGTACAATAGAAAAAAGACCCAAGAATGTAAAAAACAGTAGTGGTACTACAACAGCATGTTCTTTATCGCATTATTGTTTGTAGTAACATGATATAGTAATATTGTTACATTTATCCCACCAACACTTCAGCGAACGTTTAAAAAATTCCAACAACATATTTGAAAATGACATAGAAACTACTAATATATTTTTAAAAAGTGTAAATGAAATGATTGAAACAATTGATACTCCGAAAAAAAATATTAAAAAGATATCTCTATTGTTAATAATATAGTTGTAGGTTGGTACCAAACAATTTTGAAATTTAAGAAATTTTCAAAATTCCGGAGGTTTTAAGGAAAATCGGACCTATGCAATTTTATTAGGCAAACGTTTTTCAATTCGTGCAAAAAAAAGTTACTGAAAATTTAGAGATGTTTCTGACAATTTTATTTTTATATTTTTTTGAAATGTCGCAATTTCACTGAAAATTCCACTAAAATTATTCGTATTTTCAAAAAAATGTTCATGTCTGTATTTAAAGATCTAACATTGAAGAAGAAGAAACCGGGAGCGGTAGCTCAGTGCATCAACTGATGTCACTGCAGGGCCTCTGACCGGGAGGTCCTAGGTTCGAGTCCTGATGGCGGCAGGATCTTCGACACTAGCTTTTCAGCTGGGTCGAATTCAGTCGTTGTCTGGAGGAGAATTCTAGCGGCCGACTGCTCTGATCGGTAGTTTTCCGTGGTTTCTCCGATCAGCACCAGGCGAATGCCGGTGCAGTACCCTACCAAACGGGCTACGGACCGCGCGCGATCTGTCCTTCCCCTTCCTTGTCCTATCCTCTCCATTACACACACACTTACACTCACATGCACTACACTACCACATATTCCGGGAGACCAGTCGGAAGCTTAGAACTTGTCCCGGCTGGGGCGGTGCCCTGCTGGTGGGAGAGTCCTGGTTAGGGGGAAACCCACTAGCCGACGTAGGTCGGCGCCGGATCTCGCCATCCAGCGGGGGAAGATCACCGCCATCTCCCGAGAAAAAAACATGCAATACACTAACGGGACTAATGACCAAAGCAGTTGACGTGCCCGGAAACACGAAAAAATCAATAAATAACTTTAAAGAACAGATTTCATTAAGAAAAAATATATATCTTCAATAATGTAGATGTAGGAGTGTGCCGAAAACAAATTAACATTTGTAATTTTGTAATATTCAGAGTATTTACTGAAAATTGGACCGCGATTTGTACATGCTTACTTTACATCCAATCGGGCAAAATACTTACAAAAAAACATGGAAGTCATTTTTTATAAGTTTTGATATGCCCTAGGGTTTTTCATGAAAGTACCCACAAAAAATAAAAGACCCGATTCATATTCGAGAAGCTGCGACTTCAATAAGATCGATCGGAGAAGATTAATTTTTCTGAAATTACTTTCTACGGATTTGGCACTGGTGTTGTTCACACACAGCCACACAAAGAGATGGGCGTACGGATAGCAGACGTTTTCGAAAACAAACTTTTTGGAGCTTCTTTATTAAATTGTGTCTAATCACACTAGGGAATAAGATTTTTACCTTCAGGAAGGTAGTCTGCGCTTCATACTTAATTTTATACGTAGATTACAATTATCACGATAAAAAATCATATCTCGTCACAGTTTTTAAATATACCGCATCTTCATACCGTATCATACCAAATTTTGCTATTAATGCAAACACATTTAAGTTGCAGCTGTAAGATATGTAGAATCAATACGCATAAAATCTATTACAAAATAAAGTTTTTGTTCCGTTCATCTACACCACTTCCATGAGATATCAACAAAATTTGGTTTTCGTGTTTTTTGTTTTTTACCTTCTGTATTCGGAGATTGCCGTCTTTATTCTCGCGTCTGGTAGTCGCACTCAGTTACGACTAGGTCTTAATGGTCTTAGTAGATGTTCTGAAAACAATTCACGTGCACCGTCATATTTCCTACAGCGCATCAGTCACTGAAAGGAATTATTTTAGCCCTTTACCTTATTGCAAGTATCCAACTGTTGGGGTGGGAAATTTAGAGTCAGTCCATATCATGCGGAACTGTACCCCCAGTGCACGTTCAGTTCGTGTCTGGTTTGCGTATTTCTCAAATACGTCAACACATTACAGTTCTGTGTTTTTTATAAAGTGAAACTCGCCACCTAATCTGTAGAATTGAATCGGTTCGATAAAATGCAAATCTGCATTTCACATCGAAAGTGTGCGAAACAACCCGATAACTTCTGTTACATTGGTAGAAGATTTACACACAAACGTCAAAGGAAAAAAATGAAATAACAAAACTTGCTGTTTCTTTACTCTGGCTGTCGTGTTTGTGATCAGGACAAACCATGGGCTGCTCACCAGTGTTGTGTAACCTATACAACGAACCTTAGGTTGTATGGAAAACTCAAATCACTGTCATTCGCTCTACCAATGTTGTGGAGAATACCAATAAACTATTGTAATTGTCTGCATATTATTGCACGAATATGCGTATTTCATTTTTAACTTGTTCTTACCTCATGCTCTAAATGCCTTCATTTTTAACTTGTTCAACCGCAGGCTTTGTAAGTTTTGTAGTAATATAAAGTTTTGTAGTAATATAACCGGAATGACAATGCCGAAATTAGTATACGATTTTGTTTATTTCAAATAATAAATATGTTTATATCTTTTGAACCTTGCATGATAGAAACTTTTTATAATGATTTTCGTAATCAGAGTGATCGTTTCCTTTGAAATCACTTACTTTCATCCTGGAGGTATGAAAAAAAAATTGTTCCCGGCACCGTCCTACACGTCGGTGTGCGAGGAATTCCTCCTTCAGTTATCTCCCCCAGCGTGGCAACGTCTCAGCCGCGACAATCTCTAAGCTCCCAACTGGGCTCTCGACATGTGTGGTAGTGTAAGTGCATGTGTGCATGTGTGTAAGTAAGGGGAGAGAATAAGACAAGGGAGAGGAAGGACTGATCGGGCGCGGTGCATGGCTTGCTTGTTAGCGTACTATTTCGGAATTTGTCTGGGATCGATCGGAGAAACCACAGAAAACTAGAGAACAGAGCAGGTGGTCACTATAATTATCCTCCAGACTGCAGGTGATTCGACGTATCTAGCTAGTATCGAAAATCCACCACCGTCATCACTCGAACCCTAGGACCTTCCAGTCCGAGTCGCTGGAGAGGCTGAGCTAAACTCAGACGGTATGCACAGGGTACCAAGAAATGTACGGCACACATTTCAAGCAAATAAAAACTCTTCAAATCTTAACTTAACAAAGCTGAATTCACACAAAGAGAAATGAATAGTACTAATCATTTTAAACTTTTACAAGTACAACCGTTGCAACAAATACTCGAAATGTCCGCTATCGGCGTCCTCACCTTTCTATATTAGGAAAACTACTGTTCGAGCGACATTTGTGAACGTGTGCTCAGCGATTGCAGCACACACCGTTTCAATTTATTCCCAAAGTGCTGCTAGTGTAGCTGGTTTTCTACAATTTACAACATTCTTAATTCTCCCTATTAGTATATGTCCGACGGAAGTATATCTGGAGAACGCGGTGAAAACTCCAAATTGTATAAACTCTATCCAATGCCGCGGAATATTGTCACCAAGGTACGCACGTACATCTTGGTGTAATGAGACGGTGCACTCTCTGACAATCTTGACAATCTTCCAGGGCACGAAATACGAAGAAGTGGTCCAATCGAGTTTCCATTGCGTTCCCCGGATCTATTCTTCTGGATCCATTCTTTTGTAAGGAACAGTAACTGGCGAAGTGTACCTGGACATTATACGCTCATCCGTCTTACCCGCCATTTATACACTCAATGAAATGTGTCATTTTAGTTCCAATACGATGATGGATCATGTAATGTGATATGAGATGTAATATTCGTGAATACCTTGATTACAATCTTTCAGGGCACTGAATTGGACGAAGAGGTCCGATTGGGTTTCCACTGCGTTCTCCAGATCTTACTCCGTTGGGCTTCTACTTATGGGGAAATCTTGACTGATGTAAACCGTGTGACATTTGGAGCGTCTGTTGTAACGTTTGTACCTGTAAAATTCTAAGATAATTTTTTGTTTGTATGAATTTAGCTTTGTTATGTTAAACAGTTTTTTATTTACTTGAAGTGTGTATAAATTTGTTGGTACCCTCTGTATATTACGTATAACAGAAAGAAACATCTAAATTTAGAGGCCAGAAAAAGACACTTTTTCGGTAAGACAAATCCACAAAATATGTTTTTGTATCCAAAAATCCGCACTTTTTCCTGCAAATTAAAATACTTTCTCTATACGGAGAAGGTATGCGAGAAAATAAAAAGGGATGAATGAGTATGTAAGGAAAATAAATGTTCAAGCTCATAACAAAAAAGAATTAAAGACGAATTCAGAGGAGGAAGTGGAGAACTAAGGAGTGGAAATGTGTAATATATGAAGAGAGAGAGAGAGAGACAGACAGACAGACAGACAGAGTGTAAGAGGGAGAGAAAGAGAAAGAAAGAAAGAAAGAAAGAAAGAAAGAAAGAAAGAAAGAAAGAATAAATGATTGAAGACGAATGTGAGAACAAGGAAACTCTTTGAGGAATTGGTTTTCACAGAATATGCACTACGAGAATGAAAAGCCAGAGTCAAGTATGGAATGTGTGAGTGATGAGGAAAACGCGGAGATAAGAGTCACAGGTGTAGGGCTATGTGGACCTGCATTCCTCTTGCGTGGAACTCCCTGCTGCTGAGTGGAGCGGAGGGCGGAGACTGTAATGACCCTTCATGGCAGGCAACGGAGTAGAATAGAATAGTGTGGACATCGTAACGCAGCGGATATGCAAATGAACGTATTAGTGACGCAACTGCCACGCGACTGTTTTGTTCACGAGCGGTCCGCTCGTTTGTAATGGCGGGCGAGTAATAGTACAACACGGAAAGTACTGCAATCGTGCATAAAACTGGATATCAATATTTTTACTAGCATTCAAGTTTTGATGTCCCCATAATATCTTTTTATGCGTTCAGAGCGATGCCTGCTTGTGCGTGTGGCCTGTTCAGTGATTTTTGTAGGTGCATTTAAGACCAACGGCTCAAGTTTACATTAATTTACATAGAGTTTTAAGTGATCATTCAAATTGATTTTTCGTATTCTGTAAAAACCATATGACGTAATGAAGTGTTTTAATTAGAGTTAGAAAGGACGTAGATGAGAAGCCAATTTACTGTGCCACATTACACGGAAAATTGTTTAAAAAATGCGTTTGAAATAAGCAATGTATCCTTTAAAGTGTATAATGTCAAGAACGCTTCATAATCAAAAAAATGCATTACTGGAGCTAAAAATATATTAATTGCCACTATGCTAGGCTAAAATAAATCACAGAAATGTAGTATTTGTTAGTGGTTAACACTAATTTACCACCATTATTATGGAAAAGATATGTAAGTACAGCAGCAAATTAGGATCGTATACTAATTAAGTATATCTAACTAATAAATAATGAAACAATTGCGAACTGTTATCAAAAGATGAACACTAAAAGGAGAATGCAAAAGGACAGAATAAACTAAGAAATCTGGACATGCGGAAAATGCGGTGGTAAGAGTTAGAGGTGTTGCAAGAGGTGAGGTGGTTGTTCGCAGCTTCCGGCCATATACCACAATGACTATCAGTATATTGTGAATACCAACGGAATTCTCATACTCAATGCTCACGCCTTACGACCCAGCTAACGTCATACGATAGCAAGGCTCCAAGGAAGAGACACCTTTCAATATTTCAATTTCCCATGTTGCTTTATGCAACACTAACTTTTTTAAGTTTTGCTAAGTAATAAACAGTTTTACTTTATACATACCGTACAACTTTGTTATTGCAGAATTCGCGAATACTGTTTTTCTTAAAATATTTAATTTATTGTAGAGTTGCACAGGAGTGTTTTATTTGTTGCTGTTGAGCAGTATGCATGCTATTTTTTGGAAAAAGCAATTTGTATGGTTTTGTTCAACATCATTTTCGCTGTTGAAGAGCCATTAGTATTAACTATTTTAATAAAAACAGTTTCCACGAATATTGCCATAGCAATATAGTGTAGTACATAATGACACCGAGTACAAATGTTCTTTACATATCAAAAATATAAAGAAAGTTTCTGTTCCACAACGCAACATGTGAATGGAAAATATTGGGGTCTCTTCCTTGGAACATTGCCATCGCATGACGTCAGCTATATCGTAAGCACTGACGTACTGCGCAGCGTGACGTCAGCTGTGTCGGAACGCACAGTATAGGAATATGCTGAATAACACAATCAAATACTTGCATTTTCCAGTGAAAATTGAAACTGTTTCACTCTTTTAAAATTTTCCGAAATTTGGGGTATCTAACGAAACAATGGAAACCTCTCAATAGAAACACGGCAGAGGCAGCACAGTTTTCTCTCAATTTCAGCGCGCATTGGAAATTACTAATATAGATGTCAGAAAGTCCACTTTTTTAAGCCTAATGACACAAGGTCCACGAAAACACGTCTTATAGAAATTCGGTCTAATTTTAAAAACCTAATAAACTTTGGTTCAATTGTCAAAAATGTCCAACAAAATTGCTTCAACAGACACGAATCTATTATTTCTTCTCATTTCTAACAGAAACACATAACTTAATGTTGCCCATGTGATCATTATGTCAGTATATTGTGTCAAAAATGAGACCACAATGTGGAGTCTTAAGACTAATTCATAATATGATATATATGTATATATAGTAAATAATCAAAGAAGCTATTCATGGACATATCTTGTAACCATATTTTTGGACAATTGACTCCATTCAATTCAAAATTTCGCAGAAACTACTTCAATGTGGAAAAAATAAAACATTAAGATAATTGGAAGTGCTAACATCGACGAAACGTTTTTAATCTAACGCATGTTACTAATGTCCATTGCGCCCAGAAATTGAAAGAAAACGGCTAATTACGCATTTTGAGAGGTGTTTAACGGTTTCGTTACATACCAAGCAATTTGAAAAAAAAAAACTATTATATTTATTTTGAATGGAAATTAAAAATGGAAATTAAAAAAACATTTTCTCAAAAACGACTCCAAATTTGTTCTCTAAATTTTATCCTCTTTTGTATCAAAAACGGTAAAAAATTAGAGCTAGTCTCATTTTCGGCGAACTCAATGTCAAAAATTGCAAAATTTTAACATTTCAAAATTACAAAATTGAAGGTGGGGATTTTTCCTTTACTCAATATGTATTGTAAAAAATAAGTTCTTTTAAAAAAGTCACGTACAATTTGTTGTAAAAAAGTAGTTTTGTGTAATTTGAGCTTGAAATTTATGTAATTTCTAAAAAAATTCTCAAAAACTGTTCCAAATTTTTTCTTCAAATTTCCTCCTCGTATGGTATCAAATGACGGTAAAAAATATGCTGCTAATCCCATTTTCGGTGAACTCTCCGAATTTCCGAAAAAAGTACAAGTTCACATTTCAAAACTACAAAATTGAAGATAAAGATTTTTCCTTAAATAAAACATGTTTTTAAAATTAGTTCCTTTAAAGAAGGCCATATACAAATTTTTGAAAAACTTGCTAGTTTTTGCGTAATTCCTTCTTGATTTTACCACATTTTCCCCCCAAAAGGCTGCAAACTTTTAAATCCCCCCTCTGGGAATAGAGCAGAAGACACTTAAAAATGATCTCATTTTTGTTTAACTCTCTGAGTGTTCGGAAATTGCTTAAATTAAAAATAATGCAATAACTACTAGTTTTTTGAGCATCGGGAATGTAGAGTTAAAAAGACTTTTGTATTGGTTACAAACCTTGAATTTGAATCTCGGCACAGGGCAAAACTGTTTGCTAATAGTAATATAATAGTAGTGCTGTAGTAGTATAATATTGAGTAACCGTTATAAATAATGCGACGAAGTTTGTGCTTTTGAAGTACCACTAGTTTCGGTATTCAGGACCAACTAAACAAGGATTTTGACTATACATTACAGAAAGCAGTTTACTACATATAGGTTTATCCACTTTTTCTTGATTAAATGTTACATTACTAATTTCGCTATAGCATATGTTTTAGCACCATCAATTTCAATTACCGAACATACATAGAGTTGGCAGATAATGAGATGAGCTATGTTTTTAAGTGTCTTGCTCTAACCGAAGAAAAAAATAGAGGCGTTATTGAGAAAATAATTGTTTAGAATCCCTCTATGTTTTACGCAAAATTATGTGAAACTATTTTCGAAAAATGAACGCACTCCTTAAAATTCGAAATTGACTTTTTTGTATCATCCTAGTGTTCGAAAGGAATGAGAATATTATCATCTAGTTTCAAATAATCTAATAAGGACTATAAATTTTCTACATGTACTTCATTTCGTACCAATGTTTCCCATACCTCTTTCGCTTCTATAATGATGATGAAGAAATAAAACAAGTTTACAATGATGTTAATCTGTTTTTATGTCTAAATTCTCATGGAAAATGTATGTTAGAAGAAAAAAGATTATCTGCACTTCAAAGTACTACAAAGCCCTACCGTGAGACATGCAACCAGAAACGGGAAAAATACTCGTCAATAGAACAGGGTAAATATCATTAATTACTGTCTGTGTCTTAACGTTCTAATCGTGATAAAATTCTCTTTACATCTAGCCAACGTTGACTCGTAATAAAAGTTTCAAAATCTGCGTTCAGATCTCAATAGGATCTCAAATAAATTTTAGTGAGTTTTATCACCCAAGTACGTAACTTTTACAATAGTATATTACTATAAAAG
The DNA here is from genome assembly GCA_964035755.1 of Teleogryllus oceanicus. Taxonomy (NCBI): domain Eukaryota; kingdom Metazoa; phylum Arthropoda; class Insecta; order Orthoptera; family Gryllidae; genus Teleogryllus; species Teleogryllus oceanicus. The sequence continues at coordinate 97,285,319 of CAXIVR010000001.1, forward strand.
GTGAAATACGGGGCATTCTTACCAGACATTAACTAATACAATAATTTTTAAAATTCGAAGATAAATAAAAATATAGAAAAACATTGTCCTGTAATTTTTCTATTTCATGTAGGGGGGCCCCAAACGGAAATTAAATCTCCTGAAGATTATTATCAGTACGATACCGTATTACAGTACTTCTAGAGCGGTAAAAGTAAGCGTCAATTTAATATTATGATGACAGTGACGAATCATTAAGTAGCATACACGTAATGGAAGCCCAGGCAAACGGGAGAACCTGAGGAAGCCGGCCGCGAATCTGCCGTATAAGTATGTACACCACGAATGTCACATGGAGTGACAGACATTCGGAAAACAATAGCAAAGATAGAAGGCAAGTAATCAAAAATGTTTCCCCATTAAAATTGAAATTTTACTCCTGCATAAACAGGTGAGGAAACAAACGCAAAAAATGCGTCAGTTTTCACACATTTAGAGTTACTTAAGCAATGAGTGTGAATGTTGAGTTCAGTTTTTTAAGTATGTTCAGGTATGTTCAAAGCGATGTGATTCACAATAATTTTAAAATACAAACAGTTTTGGAGCAAAAAATATATAGTAGTAAATATGTTCAAAAATTAGAATGCCGTACCAAAACTTCAGCCGTAAGTTTGTTAGATAACAGTTCAGAAATAAGAGGTCTTAAACAATTCAAACCCCTGTATTTGCCTTCCAGATTTTGAAGTGTTGTTATACGTGTACCAACTGTATTAATGAAGAGATTTTAATGAGTATCTTCTTAATCAATGTTAATTATATAAGTCAACAAATTATTTAATGTTCACGTGAATGAACAGATCGTAAATAAACCTTTAATAAAAAATGATAATGAAACTATCAGCACTAGAAGAAATAATAAAATAAAAACGATAAAAAATTCAGTACGCAAAGTAAATTTGGTAGGAAACAAATTTGAAAAGTGGCCTGGGATGAATATAGACCGTATATTGTTAAAGCTAAAAATATTTTTAAATGATAAGAGCTTAAGAAAAAGATGAATTGTCTGCCATACTCTTTTGCACTTATTTCTCTAACGTTTAAACAAGGAATAGTATTATGCTTTAGATGTTAGATAGATCTTAATCAGTTTTCACCGTCATATTCCTTTACTTTTATATCTCGCAAGTATCAAAAAGTATATTCCATCACTTGTCTTTTTTCTTCACGTAATCGGAAAGGAAAACAAAACGACCTTCGATATGAACGAAAGCTGCCCCTAGTCGCAAGGTCCGTGGAGGGTTGTGGTTGCGGCGGAGGGCCCGCGAACAGCCTGGGGCTATCGTGCTCCGGTTCCGGCGGCGGGGGCGCTCCAGCCGCGGCGCCGTGCAACTAGTGAATGAGCAGTGACGCGGAGAGGCGCCCACCGCCACCCCCGCCCCGGCCCCCGCCCTCGCCCCGCCCACGGCCCCGGTCCCGCGGCACCCTAACTACTCCGTGAATTATTGTGGGGGCACCGGCCCCTCTGCTTCCCGCTCCGCCTTCATCCCTGCCCTCACCTCCACCTCCGCTTCCGCCGCCGCCGCCGCCGCCACCGCCGCCTTGCGCCCCTGATTGCGTTACGCTAATCTCCGGCAGTTGCCTGCGAGCGCCCCTTCCAGCGCCCTGGAATGGAACGCTCCCATTATTTTACTTGTGTGTTGGAATTTTTAATGTTTTCGGCATCTATTATGCTCCCACCCTCCCGTTGGCTAGATTCCTCATTCTATGCGTAGTAATACGCCTTTTACACTTTTCACCACAATCATCATCGCCTTAATGAACACGATTCACAATTTTCTTCCCCGGCAGTCAAAATGCTTTTAGGGCGGAAATTAAGGTGAGTGATTGGTTATATGCTTAACTCAGCCGATTTACGATATGTGTTGCGACAGGTTGACGTGAATAAGTGGAAATATTCTCAGAGTGCTTTAACATTTTAAGTTACTTGAATGACCAAGAGTTGTATTCAAAGTGAAACTGATATAAAGATTTTTGGATTCTTCTATCGTAGGCATTCAAACTACAAAAGTGCAAAATGTCACCACTGAAAAAATTCATTTAAAGATTCAATTATAGTATCTGAAAAATCAGAAGGTCAACAATATGAAGCACTAAACCCAATTGAAAAATCTGATTTTCCAGACACAATGGATCATTTACATTCGTTTATCTCACAAGCAACCCCACGCACTTTCGCAGTTTTGGCATGGTGACGACGATATGTTTTCGATATAAAGCACTTATCAATAAAGTGAACAATATATATCAATAACGTGAATCAATACAGATGTTTTCAATTACATGTGAAAATATTACTCTATTTCGATGTGTTCTTAAAAATTACTTACTATCAATTCATAAAACTATTCAGGTCTATGGTGCAGTAAAAAAATAATTTCAGTCAAAATAACAGTTTCATGTTATTGAAATATTAAATATTTATCGAAATGTAGTTAAACAACAGAAAAATAATGAAATATATCAACGTGAGAGATAACGATTAACGTACGCTTTGAGGCACAGACGGAACCAACTTTACAGTACTGATGACACATGTGAAACATCGCTCCAGGATTAATAAGTAGGCATATGGCACCTTCCCCTATTCAGCATCGCAGGTACACGCCCGAACTCGCGTACTCATACCCATTACGCAAACATGCGGTCCCAGCGAACAACCAATCGCGTGATACGGCCATATGCCTGGCACACAGGCACGATAAATGAACGCTATTATCTCGCTTTGCAACTGGAACGGCCAATACAGCGCTCTTCAGGGCCCACGCGCTTTCGTTGCTACGGCGCAAATGAAGAAAGAACCTTTTCACGCCGCGTAAAGCGCCTAGGAATGGCAAGGAGACGAGGAAACGAAGATCTCAAGCACACCCGTAACGCTCACCGACCGACGGAGATCTGCCAGACGGAAGAATGAAAGAGGGGAGAATAAATATGGAAAGGACGGATTCCTAAATGAACGTTCTTTAGAATAATGAATGAAATGAGAGAAAAAAACATTTTTTCGTAACAGGGTCCCCACAATACGCTAAGTATTTCATTTGCATGTATTAAAATTTCTAATTTTCCCTTTACTTTCTAAATTGTAATCATTATCATCCATTGTTTAGCCACAAAAACTTCATTTAAAAGGTGGCTCTGAGAGTATAGCTACTTTCGTGAAGGGAGTCCGTCGCGAAATACGTATTAATTTCAACATTTCAAAGCAGCAGACAGTTCGTGGTGTCCCTGCACCTGCCAATAACCAATTCTGCTGCAGCGCAGGGCCCATGAAACGCGCAGTATCCGTGGATGGTTGAGCGTGGCTGGCGCCGAGGTGTAGGCGGTGGGCTCGCTCGCGATATTCTGTGTCCTATATTCAGTGTGGGGTTAAGGATTATTGTTTCATTTAAGTATCCTCGATGAAAAGCTTGTGGAAATTTCCATTTTTGATGGGGCAGTTAAATACTTATCGATTCATGATGCACTAATATCACGTTTGAATGACAATTGTGAACATCATTAAAGCTTTGAAGCAAATTAAACTCGATTAGTTATAGATCTGCGTAGGTAAAGTTTAATGTACTACATCGAGATCTCTTAAAACTGCTTGCTTACTGCAGAGATTTGAGGGATTCCAGCGCTATCAGCACAGAATACTACAGCATACCGAACGCGGATGATCCTTAAAGAAAAGCCGTCCCACACACAATAAAAAAAACAAATTTTCTTTAGCAAATAGAACACCAAATAGGCTGAACATAATACATTTGTAAACATTAAAATATTAATAATATCACCTAAGTTATGAGTAAAATTCCAATACAATTCGTAGTATGAAATGCAATTCTATTGAACATAAAATACATTTGCACAATAAAGTATAAAAATTAATACAATCAATAACATTTGGTAATAACCTTTTAAAGGAATAACTTCTCATAATAATAAACTTTATTGCTACCGAAATTTGGATACTTTCATTATCCAATATTAGCAATGGCAATTATTATAAAATAAAACATGATTTATGTCGAATTATATCCATTTTTCGTTTCAGTGAGTTAGGTGGCGACATTCCTTACTTGGGTATGCATATAATCATGATAAGTAATAATAATAATATGTTTTTATTATTAACACGTAAATTAACGACTAAAACATTAGGTCTAAGTTTAACATAAAATATAATACAAATTCCAAACAAATTCCTAAAGAGCAGATCCAATGTCTGTTGGTACAGTACGCAGATAGTACATAGACAGGACACAGCCTCCTTCAGTACACAAGGCAAAATATGGCCTAATTCCACTAACGATGTGTCTTGTACATCTCAGTATTTTCAATGACCTAGACGTTTGGTCACGTTCTTTCTTAACTTTTACGGACAAATCCTAGAGCTCCGATAACTGTCGATACGACATACGTTTTTACAACCCATACCCGCTCATCTCGATTTTCAAATACTTGTAAATAGGATGTTATCGTTGCAACTACTATTAGTATTGTTATCATCATCATCATCACCATCATCATCATTATCATCATCATCATCATCATTTATTATTATTATTATTATTATTATTAAGGAGCAGAAGTACAGAAGTATAAAAAGTTGTACTAGTATTTTTATTTATTCACAAGTTTGTGATGATAGAATAATCAATATTCTTTTGTTCAAGATGTAATCCTATATATTTTTTAGTATCTTAAATCCACTTTCTGCCCTTTTAATTTTTTTAAGACAGTCGAAAAGGCCTGTCATGAGCACGTTAGGATTAATTTTTAGGAGGTAATCATAAAATGCGATTTTTCTTTTCCTGTGTTTGTAAATTTTTCAATAGTAAATAAATGTGTCATGCGTTGTTTGTGGTTACATCTTCGTTTTCGTTCTATTTTTAATTGGCTTTAAATTTCACCCACCTATAGTGTTTTCGCGATTTTTAGCCCTTTCATTAACACATTTTTGTTCAAAACCAGACATGCCGCAACATGGAGGGCTTCCGAGAGAATTACAGTTGCACAGCGTCCGTTGCAGAAAATTGAGTACTGATTGATATTGTCTGATATTATTATTATTATTATTATTATTATTATTATTATTATTATTATTATTATTTTGTTTTTTGGTGCAACTTCTCATTTCTCCACTTTGTGTGTGAACGTATCTCGTTCTGCAATGTCATCTGATCATATTTTTGCTTTTCTGAGAGCTTTCCGAATTTCGTTCATTTAGGTATTGGGTTCTTATGTGAGGTTTCATAATCTAGTAATCTTTTTTTGTCAATCGAATACCAATTACCAGAATCTCTGACCAGATAAATCTCTTCTTGTAAATTTACCTTTTTCTGCCTGAAAACCCATTAAAAGATTACCTATTGAATACTGTTATTGTCAGGAACTATTTTACAACTGGCATGATCTAATACTGATGTTAGAGGTCGTGGTGTTCGATTTAGTAGCTGATGTCTTTAGGTCAGACTTGATCAGTGGCTCGCCGTGCGGCCAGGAGCCACGCACTTCCCAAGAGTCCGGAAATTCGTTCGCGGGCCGTCCTGTAATGGACATCATTCAGCGGCAAGGAAAACAGCTTTTGGAGGGGCGGTTCAAGGCTGCTGGGCGGTTCAAGGCATAGAGCTATCGGCTTCGGAGTGCGTGGCACAGGAACTATGCGAATTATCTTTCACTTTCCGGCCTCCATATGGGACAGTCTACGAAAACCCGCAAGTTAGAGCGAATATAATTAGAAAGCAATGTAACAGGTTTAGTAGTTGTTAAGATCATGAATAATGATATTGAATTTATTCAAAATACTTTTGCTGTGAACAACATTCAAAACAAACTGCAAAGTGAAAGTGAATACTTGCAGGCTGACACGCACCTGAAGACAGTATGCAAAGCCTCGATTGGAACTTCAAGAATGTCGAAACCTTTTGTTTAAGGAAAATATATTATTTCAAATTATGCTTCAAATTTGGCAAAAATATTAAGAATGGTTTTTATTTTTTTAAGTAAGAAGTGTAATTAATTCATTCAAAGCCATAGAAAAAGTCCGATTTCTTGGGGCGGAGTGGGGAGGGAACCAATTGGAAATTTGATTCGGATCAAAATCTTTGTTTAAAGGTTTTACTTTATTTCACTTTTTTGTTTTCTTAGCTAGCTAGACCCTCTATTTATGACGAATAATTGTTACAAAATGAAATGTGTACGTTTTTTGCTACCATGTAAATTGATATTGAAAAATTATATAATTTAATAATGATATGCAATACCAACGTATTTGTTTAGTGCAATTTTGGGAACATGTCAACGAGTCTACGACGCACTATGCGTGCGCCAAACCATTATGAAGTTCTCTCGTTTGCACTGTTTTCCTTTCCATTACAAGCGACATTCTCCTTGCGATGACTCCCCTCTCAGCTCGGGGGCAGGCGCGAGCCCCCGCGAGTGCCCGCGCTCTTCTAGGGCCAGTTGGGAGGGCCAAAATTCAATGGAACAGTGGTTCAAGTCAAATTCAATGGAACAGTCATTCAATGGTACAGTGTAAACACTGTACGACTTTCCATTGAATTTTGCAGTTTTAATTCTTTTTCGAATCAGAATGATAACATGATCCTCTGCGAATAGAAAGATATTCAAACAATGTATTACAGATATTTATTCCGGAAAAAGTTATTGTTTGCCATTCTTTTATGGCCGAATCTAAGTAAATGTTAAACTGAGTTTTATTATCTGTCATAAATATTTTTTATAATGAGTTTTAAGTCGCTTATGTCGTTGTTAGGCCATCGCGGATCACCAACGTCCAGCGTCTCCAGACTTAGCCTGTTTCCAAAACAGCTCCTTAAACCAATTGTTTACATTCCTGTGGCGAAGAGTATGAAATGAGTGTTGGGGATGAGATATCTGTGAGAAGACCACCAAATCACAACACGTGGAGAAAATATTGATGAGTTCGAGTTCACAACTTTAAAGTTTAACGCGCACTTGGGCTTATTCTTCAAAGTACTGTGCCGCCAAACCAGCATTATTTATCACAGGTATTTGGATTTCTTGGTCCTGTACATTGAAGAGTAGATATTTATATTCTTGGATGGAGATGTTTTGGCTTTGTCATGAACACTCATTCCCAGATTCTACAGACCACCTATTTACGAATTTCGGTCATAGCAAACAAAATTTAGTGTGAAGAAAATTGCTGAATTTACAATATTACAGCACATTCACTGCATATTTGCAGTGTTCTATTGTACTGTATTTTTACGGTGTACATGTATTTTCCACATTGGATAGAGTGTCTGATTAAACGTACAGTGCCGCACTTATTCTTGTCTTTCGAAATGTAGTTGATCATGTTTTCCATTCCTATCGTACTCTCACCTCACCCTTTAGTCCGTATAACTGAGGGACAAGTGAATTTTGCTTTCACAAGCGAGATTTGTAAGTCACATTTTACGCATGTTCTTTCAAAAGCTCTGTTTCTAAAGGATGTTTCTATAAAACATGGCTAAGTCGTCTGAAAATGCTAGTCGCCTATTGATGATAAACTCGTCAAAAACCCAGTCTGATTCTCTCGTTCAATAGGTGTTAGGTGTTCCTCCACTGACGCTCTCTATTCTGTTAGGATGTTTTCAAGAGCACAACTGAATGCGAGAGCCCATCTCCTGTTGGACACCTCTTTCAGTTTCAAGGAAGCCGGAAATTTCGCTCTGGATTTTAGTCCATTTTTTCAAATTTGTGGAGCAGCAATAAAAATATATTAATTTCTTAAGAGCTTAGTGAAACTAGTATTTACTACAACAGCACATACTTTCTCGCATTATTTCTTACTGATAACAGTTTTCGAAAATTCAGAGAGTTCAACGAAAATGAAACCTGCACCATTCTTTTAGGCGTTCCTTGTTCCATTCGTGGAATAAAATTAAAGAAAAAAATTTCAGCGATTTTTGAAAAAATGTTTTTTTTATGGCATTAATTAATAAAAAAAATTGTACATGACTTGTAGAACAGCTTTTATTTAAGACAAAAAATTTATTTGTAGTTTTTTAATTTTCAAAAATTGCAATTTCTGCAGTTTTCGAAAATACAGAGTTCCCCGGAAATGGGGCCAGAACCATTTCTTTTACCGTTCTTTGATACACAGGAGGAGAATTTTTTTAAAGAAAATTGGAGTCATTTTGAGAAAATAATTGTTTTTTTTTTAATTTCCTATATTTCACGCAAACTTTCACAAAAACTAAAAGCATTTTCGAACAATTTTGCATGGCGTTATTTCAAGATCAGCCTTTCAAAACAGATTTATTTAAGGAGAAAGTCTCTATCTTCAATATTGTTGGTATAAAAAGACGTATAAAAAATTGAACTTTTGCAATTTTCAAAAAATCTGATATTTGAACAGAAATTAAACCTGGGACATAATATAAGCGTCTTTTAAAGTATTTGAGGACAAAGTTTAATCCAAACATTTGGAGCTATTTTTGAGAAAACTTCGAAAATGTAATTGAGGCTTTACTATTCGTTTTGCGAAACTGGAATGTCTAATTCTACGATATAGAATTCTCTCTCTATGCTGATGTGTGTTTCAACCTTATTTTCGAAAAATAGAAATCCTTCTTTGAAAATCATTTTTCATTTTTGAGATTGAATTGCAGAAAAAGTAAAGACAAATTATTTGAAAAAATGAATCCCTAAAATCTATTCTTTGAAATAGTATATTTGAAAACAAGCAATAGGAAAGTAACCAATTTCTTTTTCTATCGGGCGTATACTCATCACATGAAGACAAACTGAAGCTGATGAGGTAGACATTCGTTTCTTTGGCTTTCCCAGGCCTGGAAGCGAGGAATGAAGACTCATATTTCCTGGTGGTGGTTTTTTGAAGTTCGACAATGGCTCAACATATAGGGTCCACGTCATATCGAGAAGGTTCTACATCACAGGAAGAAAACCTGTTTGTAACTACGTACTAGAAAGCCGAAAAAGGAAAACAACAACAGTTTTATTCTTCCTAAACAGATCGGAGAGCCTTGTTTATCGACTTTCAATGCCAGTTGGTTCGAAGTCTCAGGACAGGCACGCATCCAGAAGATTCTTTCGAGGGGCCCCAGGACGGCAGAGAATACCGAGAACGGAAGCGCTGAAAAAGACGCAATCACCACGCCAGTGCGTCTTCGCTGCGCTGGGGCAGGTGGCTGAAATTCCAAACCGACGCACCACTTGCGGCGAAGAGCGCGTGATGGATACTTCCTGCGCGGCGCTGCGCGTGGGAGGCCGCTGCGAGAGGCAGCGACGGGCCGCGAGCGGGGCCGCGGGCCCACGAGGCCTCGCGCGGATCCCCGCGGCGAATCAGGCGCCGCATCTGCAGGCGGGTGAGGGCGCAGCGCCCGTCACGCCGGGAAACAATTGGTTTGTTTATCGACGGCCGCGCACGAGCGGATGTGGAAGGGGGAGGGGGACGAGGAGGGCGGGGGCGCGGATGGAGACGCGCTGCATGACGGAATGAGTGGCGGAAAGAGAGTGGGAGGTGTACAATACATATGTGGTGTCGAGGCCAACAACATAATAAATTATATGTACGTCGATTAAACAGAACCTTAAGTATCCATACTTCTAATACAGATTGGTATCGTATTTATAAGTAGGACGCGTGGAGTGCGGTACGCATACTACTCCCATTGCGTAGGCAACGCAAGGCTCTGGTGCGTGAGACAGTATCACTGAAGTCATTTCTTTTCTACATACTAGCCGCGCCAGAATGGGGGGGGGGCGCGTTTGAAGTGTTCACATAATTGCAACAATCAGTTTATACGGAGACAATTTAGTATGACGAAGTGATACCGATATTGCAGTGTTGGTATCGATGCCTCCATTTTATCGATTCGCTAGAATCGACGCTGATAATGAGGATATTGAAAACTAAACTATCGTTTCGCGACATCCCTATACGGGAGTGTTTTCTGTTTGTGGAACCTCAGTATTGTAAATGAGTGTTTGTATATTTATTTAAAGTACACAAACAGTTAAAAATGTGTGACGAACTATAAGGAGAAGTTCAGGCAAAACATACCAGTCGAGCAATTACGAACTGATAGAAAACTCGCACCGCACAGAGTGTGTTCACCTAAGTATTGAAATGGGGACCTCAGCGAAACCATTCAGCAGAGAAGGAAAGTGAAAGAGTGGAGTACATACGATATACAAGTGGGGGTACAAAATCACACAAATTCGCTTATTATTTGTAAAGTTTATACAATATTATAACATTGCATAATTATCATTTATTAATTTATTATTATTATTACTTATAAATTAAATATTTGTTGATGTAACTGAGCATAATGACCATAAATTGATCAAAAATAAATTAATAATAAAAATCTAATATAGAAACTTTTATTCTATAAACAGCGCCATCGCTTGAGAACATCTGTAATGAACGAAGCTCGAGAGATACAAAAAAAGTTACTCTCATTTTTGAAAATTCAAAGGTATAATGTAAATGTCACTATCATATAAATACTATTCTGTGTTTGATCTTTACAAAAATATTAAACCAAACCTTTGAATGGTTTTTGAGAAAATCTTATTTACGGATTTGCGGATAGATGTCTCAAGTTCATTCAAAATTCGCGAAAACTACTTATTCCTTAAAAATGTGTACGGAAATGATTGAAAAATCTAATATTGAGGAATGTAGTGCCTTACGGAAAATCTCTATCTTTAATAATGTAGTTGTAAGAAAGTATCGAAAACATTCAAACTTTTGTAATTTTCAAAATTCCATAGCTTTTAATAAAATTTGGACCTATGCCATATTATTTTACAAATTTTTGCTGCGTTCGAGCAAATATTTACAGAAAAAACTGGACTGTTCATGAAAAATTCTTGTGTGTTTTTAAATTTTTAAATGTCACGATTTCACACATATTTACTCATAATTTGAATTTTAATAATTACTCACTACTTATAATTTGAAGAAAAAATTGTACATGACATCTCATAAATATCAAATTGCATTAAAAAAACATTTATCTTCAATAATAGAATAGTATCAGGGGGTTCAAAATGCATTAAACTTGCAATTTTCGAAAATACAGAAGTTTTTTTATAAGCATACTTTCCTCTAATTTCGAGTTTGTTTTTTTTAGAAAATTCAGAAATGGTGTAGGTACTTCCAGTATAGTATGTATTATCTACTTTGGCGCAATAGCCTCTGACGAAGTCTGGGTCTACCAGTGGCGTTCTGGCCTTGCGGCCATGGGTTACGGGGTACGTTAGTACGTAGGTATTCCTAGGCCGCGTTCTGGTCTCCTCAACTGGAGAAGCAAGTTTTCTCATCGTCACACAACATGTACTAAAACATTGCAAGGAAAACGCACACTATAATCTTGCCCGACCGGGAATCAAACCCGTGGTCGCCTCATGGAAAGCGTGCACGCTGTCCAATGAGCTACTCGTATTTGCGAAGGATTATGTAAATTAGCCACAAAAATTAAAAGATTAATTTACGTGGTGCGTATGATTTAGACCCTATTGTGTTTCACTGACAGACTGACGGATAGACGTGTTTATCTGCATCAAGGACCCGCAAAACGTGTATTTCCATCAAAATGTCCACAACGAGAGATTGAGCAATGAATATAAGTATATATTTTTATAAAAGGGGAGTACGTGAAAAGAGGGAGAAAGTAAAACTATGAAAGAGTTAAAGAAAACATTCGTGCCGAAGAATGAACCTACACAAGGACCAGACAGAAAATGATCGAATTACATCGAAGAGATTCCACGTGGGGGCTGAAAACAAAGTGTACGTTGAAGGGTGAATTCAGAGGTAAGGGATCAAGAGAAGGAAAAGGAAGGAATACAAGTTATCAATAAGTATTTAAGCGGAGAGGGCTGAAGAAGTAGTCAGGCAGAGGAAATGTGAATGTGCACGCGCTTCGGGGTGTTGTGTGTGGAGCGGTTGCGCGCGGAAGAAAAGAAGGGGCGGTGGCCGAGGGCGCGCGCGGGGTGGAGTGGAGTCGTGTGGCCGGGCGGGGCTCGGGCGTGGGGCTTCATCTCGAACCTAAGCCGCGGGCGGGCAGGAAAAGTGGGGGTGTTGCAGAGAGCTGTTGCCGACACGGGATAAGTGGCTCGGGGTTAAGAACGTCATCTCAACTAAATGGCGGCAGTTTGACGAGAAAAATTGTAAGGAGAGCCCCGTGTAATGGCAGCGTGTGTGTAGGCGGTGGATGGAACGTCTCTATACGTCACTATTACCGGCGCGGAACAGGAGCGAGAGCGAGCGCACGGATAGGAACGCTGGGGCAGGGAACCGCTGATAGCCGAGGAGGGTGTGAAAAGACAAGAGAGAGCATTGCCACACCGCCCCTGTCGCCGCCGCCGCCACCGCCACCACGACAGCTCTTTCGGGCGCAAACCAGGTTGAGCGCCCTGCCCGGAACCCGCCGACCCCCGCCCCCCCCTTCCCGGGCAAACGACAAGCTGCGGGGGCGAACGCCGCCCGACCTTTGCGGCGACGGCGGCAAATTCCAAGCCTTGCCGCCGAACACAGGCAATTCGAGGGATGAGAGAAGATACCGCTGCGCCGATCCCGCTCGCCCCACGCCGCCCCCAATTCCGACGGCACGCACGCGCGAACACCCCCCCTGGCCCCCGCGCCGCCCCCCCCCCGCCAGCCCCTCCTCAGCCCGGCCGTCACCCCCCCTCGCTGCCGGCGGTCACACGTGCGCCTCACCCCACCACTGTCTTTCCCAGCTTTCCCCCTTCCCCGGCTACACAACAGAGGCTACACAACGAGTCGCCGCATTTGATCCCACTAGCGACATCGTCCTGTTGCTGCTCACCGTCACCTCCGCCCCCTCACCTCCCGCCCGACTCAGCGGCGCTTCCGCCTGCCCCGCAGCGCGCGCGTCTGCCGGTGGCGACGCCCCCTGTTTCGCGCCGTCCCTCGCGCGCGAGTATCTCCTCTCCGATCCCCGGCGCCACAATCACAGTACCGCCGACAGCCCCCGCGCCGTTTGTCAAGGAGACCTGTCGCCCGCCGCGATACATTAAAGCAATAGCAAAAATTGCGTCGCCGTCGCCGCCCACGCCCTCCGCGCCGCTGCCGCCGCCGCCGCCCGCTCCGCCCGCGGCGGCCCCCGTCACTGTCCGTGCGCCGGATTACTTCTATATCCCCAAGATTTTTGCACTCGCTCGAAATTTATACGCGACGCCCCAACGGAAGCGTAAAACCCGGGGCCAGGTGAACCGCGCACCGCCACCGCCAACGCCACCACCGCCGCCATCGCGCCGTCTCGGCCCTCGCTCGCCGCGTCGCTCGTCGTAACCCTTGCGCCACATCCATCAATTACGAGGCCGCAGCGTCCTTTGAGCGAACCCGCCCAATCAAAAGGCGCTATTTGTCGCAGCTTGCGTGAGACGTCAAATGGGTACGACAGGAATCGACGAACAGGAACAAAATCCACCACAGGAAAGAACGATTGGGTGCAGGGTTTGAGGGGAACAATGCGTAATAAGCTTTTTTAAATAATGCATTAAGACACGTTGAGGAAATACAAAATTAGGGTACTGGTATACGTAAGATAATGCGGAAAAAAGCTAAAAAGTAACGAAAATTATGTTCGTAAAATATTAACATCCCTCCCCGATTATTTAAACTCGATTAATGGCGTGCGTACAAAACTAAAATGATTTGTGATACGCGTTTCTACGTAACGTTACATTTTTCTTCGCGATTATACGATTGTTGATCGCCATCACCATGTATCTGCAATCTTCCCTGCTTGTTCCCAAACATTATTTTCAAAGCCAATAAATATCAAACAGGCATTTATTAATGTTTACAAGACAATATTTGCATTTGATTATTCGATTGCATATTTTTAATGATTAAATGTGCTGGACAGAGAAATAACTATGTTCTTTACTTAACTCTGTTTGGAGGTGAACGTTCACAAAATCTATCCTTGCGCTTTTAATACTTTATACATTGAATACAATGGAGATCCCTTCTATCCCAAATATTGCGACTTTAGTCTGCCAAAACGTGTATTTAATCTCCCGGATTTTCAAAATTTAAAGCAACGATAATTCCATCTTCACAACAGAGGGGGCAGTTATATCAGAAGTAACCTGTAATCATCACATTCGATACGTGTTGTCCCTTTACATGATGAATAGACCTATTAAACTGACAACTCATTAGAGACGACAGCAGACTACTGGGAAACTGTGAACAGATCTCCCTCGGACTCGTGTGTATCGTGTCTCCCTCACTCCCTCGTGCGGGTGCAAACGGCGGAAGCCGCGGGACTTCCGGCCTTCCGGCGGCGCCGGCTCCGCTGCGGCCTGGGGGGGAAGCAGCAAAGTAACGAGAGGGTGGGCGCGGGGGACGGTGTGAGGGACAGAGGGATCGGGGTTGGGGGACAGGGCGGCGAAGGGCCCGGGGTGGGGACGGTGGCGTCGACAAATGAGGGCGAAGAGGCTCCGGAGGCGCTGTAAAGTGCCTCCGCTTTCGAGACAATGCTCCCTTCCCCACTCCCGATGTTACCGCTCGCATACGCGGAATTTCAATTCTCGCGGCGACTCCGACCATGTGGCTCCCCTCCCGGAGGAGAGCTCCTCACGTCACATACTTTTAATTTTACGATATTCTGAGGAGGAGAGAGACCTCTTGTTCTTATAAATTATTTTAAGAGCTCAAAGTTTTTAAGACTGAACCATATTTTTTTAAGAAATTCTACGATAAATCCGGAGGTCCTTAGTGAAAAATAGTTAAATAATGCGGAAAATAATGTGACTTTGGATAATAGATTTTGCGTCACTATTTAAAATACTAACGCGTCGAAACAATTTCTTATAAAATAAATTTTAAATTATTTTGTATTTCGGAGTTTCTAAGAAAAAATGTCACAACAAAAACTATTTATAAAATCATAATCTTTATCAAGTTTCCTGACCTGTGTTTTCACACATGCACTACATAAACAAAATTGGAGTTATTTTCTCTAAGGAAGTAGAACATTGACATTTTCAGCAACAAACGAATGATTATTATCTTTGAATTTCGGTTCTTTCACCATATGTTGCAAATTTCAAAGACAGTTTAAACATCAAAATAGTCTAGTGAATGGGAATAAGGTCATATCTGCAATCACCAAGAACATCCACAATAGATGTTGGTTTAGCCTGATATTCCTGACACGTCTCAGAAATAAGAAAGAAATTGAATGACGGTAACAGAACAGTTCGTGCCCGACGTGGAATGTGTTATGCGACGAACTAAAAAAGAGAGCCTTCTTTTAAGTATGGAGAGCTTCAGCACATTGATAACTGAAAAAAGATATGCTACATTTTGTTGTCGATGATGAATGTTTCCTAAAGTGGTTGTGGTTTTGACGAAAATATCGACGCGATCTTCTCTCCTATTATATTTAAAATGTAATGAATGATAATATATTTATAGATTATAATTATAAATAAAATATATTTATAATGTAAAGAAGATATACACAAATTTTCAGAGCAATTAAATAATTATGAACCCGAGCCCCTGAGCACTCGGATTTATTTAGAATTCATTTTGGATACTCCTTTTCTTCACAAGAGCAAAGACTGTTTATACGTTCCTAAAATAGCAACTTTGAAATACATCTGAGTTTTTTCACGCGCATATAATATACTTAAATAAAAAACGCATCGTTGAAAATATTACTAAATGACGTTTATTCTCGTCTTTGCGGTGCGGAGATTGAAAATGTAAAATTATGTCTGGTAAACTTTCGGTAAACTTTTCTAAATTCTCATGAAAATTTGTATACTCGTACATACCTAATTTTCTAAATGTTTTAAAATAACGTGGAAATATAAAAATTCCGAACATGCCAAAATAGCATCTTCATGTTTACCAAAACGATGTTGATATTGCCTACTCAGTTTGCCCCTTACATATTTGGGAAGATTCATTTCATTTCCCTTCGTGAATTAGTTCCTGGCATGATTATTTTTACGTCGATAAGTATTGATATTGAAAATTTTACCTATTAAACTTGAATTATTATCCTTAGTTCACAATATTTAAAATATTATACCATAGGATATTAAATATAATTTTTCTTCCAATATTTAATATGAAATTATTTTTAGAGCAGAAGCGCTCTTTTTAATCGAAAAATATCTTAATGAGACTTCTGTGTTTTGAAATTATACAGTGATAGACGTTGAATGTCGACCGTTGCATTTTCACAGCCTTAATCGACAATGAGTGTGAAAAGTTACGGATCAATAGGCACCATTTCGCCTGTTTAAATTTGCATGCGAAATTCTTTCACAATATGATAAACCTGCATAAACTCGGCAGAATTCCCACCAATATGCGCATTGTCAACATGTTATTTCAACAAAGGCATTCTGCGTTTTATAAACTTAATATCTGTTTAATATCATAACATTTTCGTAGTTATTATTCAATTGTCATAAGAAGAATTTCTCTAAAAATTCTGAGTTCTTTATTCGCTTGAGCATCCTTGCAAATTCTTTAGATCATAGCCCAACTTTTGAAAGAAAAAAATGAAAATAGTAAAATTACGGCATGCTCGGATGATACATCCACTAATGTATCAATGCCCTACAGACCTTATTTTGACGACAATTCTTATTAAAAATATATTATTTACGTGCGAATTATTTTCGAAAATAGTCCAACGTGTTTGTTTGATATACGTGCACAATCTTCGTTTCTAAGAAGCAAATTCCACAATAAATAAACTTTAAGTGTAAGGAGTTAGGAATTAACATCCTACCTCCTTCTAAAAAATCCCTCTAAAAAAATTATCGCCAATTTTTAAAATATTGTTAATATGATAGAGGAAATCGAAGAACTTTGAACTTTGCCAATTTAACACCATCCTCATGTATGCTGTTTGGAAGTTAAACACAAGTAACACAATGTGAGAACGATATATACAAGATATAGAAAGCCATTGCAATTTATCAAAGGAGTATCAGAATTGTGTGAACAGTGAGCTGATACAGTAAGACAGGAGAAAATATCGAAAATTATGAATCGTAATGCACATGAGATTAAGAATTAACTGGCCAACTCTTTCTAATAACGATCATGAGTAATATACAATCAGAAGCTTTGAGGGCTCTCTTGGAATTCAAAAAGTAAAAGAAGTTTGGAAAAAATGCATCAACGTGTTACGATGTGATGAACCATCTGTAAACCCGCAAAAATTGCCTAAAGAAAATTTTGCATTATTATTCACTGATTTGGGCTCTCAAAATGAAAACATTTTGCATCAAAACACACATAGCAAACAGGAAAGCAGACTCCATCTGAATGCTTTCAAAATTTTATAACTCAAAGGAAACTTAAATGTGCTGTTTAAATGTATTGGTGCTATTGTAGCAATACTGTAGCTATTCGTCCGGAGCAACGAACTGGATAAACCCAGCTTGTCTCAGCCCCACTCAATCACAGACTACACGATAAATCAGGACTCCGTCAACGCGTCGTCAGTGTTGCCTCCCTGTGGCCGCTCAGGACGCGTGGGAGAGGGGGAAGGCCAAGAGTGAGGAGGAGGCGAGGGATGGACATCACGAGGTTAAGTGGCGAGAGGGAGGACGGGAGCTTGGCGCATGCAAGGGAGACAGAAGACTAGGGGACCGGAGTGAAAGATGAATAAGATCTTTCCACTCCGGCTTTCTTTTTATTTCGTTTGCTTTACTTAGTATTCAAAAAGTCAGTTTATGTCTCCCTGCCTTCTCGTTGCATATAAAGTTCCAGTTAACTAGTTTTACTTTAGCGTAGATTTAACACTCACTCACCAGAGACATTTCCTACGAGTGCCGATATGCAAAGCAACAGTTTTAAAACAAATAAAGTATTGTTGCCTTTCATAATTTATCCAGGGCATTCTCGATAAAATATTAAAATATATCAAAAATAAATATCAAATTAAATAGAATACAAAGTTTACTATTTACTGTACTGCATTGTTGTGTACTGTACTATATTGAATGTGTGTTTGTTTCAGTATAACTATACAAAGCGGGGGCACATTTCATCGAAATTTTGCAAGAGTATTTTTGAGTGGCCAAGAAAAAATATGGGGGTTCATGAATCAAAATAATTCCTCCAATTTGCTTTTACAAAACTTCGTTCGCTGGCCTGGATAACCGAAGTCTCTAAGGCTGGAGGACAGTAGCTGACTAGATTTGAAGTGTCGCGGGTTCGAACCCCGCCCCTGGCATGGATGTTTGTGTATGTTGTTAGTATACCCCCCCGTTTCCCCAAAGTTAAAAATCAGAGGTCGCTATATGCCCGAGCAGTTGAAAAGCAACCTTTAAAAATAATTTTTTCTAGCGAAAATTCGCCGTTTTCCGACGCACGATTACATAACTTTGTGTTCTTACGATGAACTTCGTAAGGCGAGAAAGAAAAAAGATTCAATGCAACCCCGCAATGTGGACTGTGGAGCAACGATGCGTGGAGTTGTCGGGGCGGGGCATGGCCATTTCGGGGAGCAGGGGAGATATAGGGCGGTGTTAGCGCGGAGAGGAGCGGGCAGTGCAGGAGGGCGGGGCGGGTGAAGCGGAGGGGGCTGTGGCGTGGAAGAAAATAAAATTACATACATTTTACACAATAGCTATAATTAATTGCTTTTCTCACTTTATAAATACTTGATAAATAAATACCCGAGCAACACTGGATTAGCTCTTATATTTTCCACCAATAATTTTGAGTGAGAAAACATATTTCTCTCAACTTTTTCTTTTTTATATAAAATTTGGTTTAATCCAACCCCACTATACATTTAGGTATTTGGGGACTGTGGGGAAGCGGACCAGTGTACGGGCGGGGCGAGGCAGAGCGAGACAAGGCGGGGCAGGACTAGGCAGGGCGAGACAGAAACGGGGAGGGGGAGGGTGGTGGTGGATGGAGGACGGAAAGAAGTGGGCAGCATTAGTGACACGGGGGGGGCGGAGGTGGCATGGCGAGGATGTAAATAAAATTACTTCAATTTTACACTATATGTAGAATTCTTTCCTTTTACTCTCTATTAGACGATTGTGATAAATACCTGAGAAATGACGGGTTACTTCAGCTTGTTGAATGATGAAGAACCGTCATAAATTCTCTCATTAACATTGTTATATTATTATAAAGTAAATAACACATAACATTTCAATAAGTAGCAAATACAATTACAATATTCAAATTTTAAACGGAATGCAGTACTAATGGTTATATCCAAGTGACCACATGCAGCTGGAATGACAAACATACTACCGGGAGAGGTGGTTCAGGGCATCGATGATGTCACTGTAGTGTCTGACCGGGAGGTCCTAGGTTCGAGTCCCGACAGTGGCAAGATTTTAGGCCGAATTCAATCGCGATCTGGAGGACAGTTTTAGAGGCCGGCTGCCCTGATCAGTAGTTTACCGTGGTTTCTCCGATCAACACCAGGCGAATGCAGGAGCAGTACCATAACAATCGGGCCACGGACCGCGCGCGATTTTTCCTTTTCCTATTCTCACCCCTTACACACAGACACTTACACTAACATGTACTACACTACCACACAGCGGGGAGACCGATCGGGAGCTTAGAGCTTGTCACGGCTGGGGTGGTGCCCCGCTGGTGGGAGATACCTGGTTGAGGGAACCCCCGCTAGTCGACGGTAGGTCAGCACCGAATTCCAGCGAAGGAAGATCACATCCCGAGAAAAAAACATGAACTACACTTATGGGACTAATGATCTCGGTAGTTGACGCGTCCGGAATCACTAACAACCAACCAACAAACATACTGAGCGGAAACAAGTTGTGTGATTTTGAATTGTGCGTAAGGTGCATTAGAGGTTCTTGTCCAGTGATTATAGACGAAGACGGCAAATCATAAAGTATTCCACAAAATCATCACAGTAATAGACTGCATAATAAATCAAATATCAAATCTTTCATATTTGTTCCTTTCGTCACTACAAAAAGAAATTGAAAATATGAATATCCACATTCCTCTATATACACAATGATAATAAATCATTACTGTGTAGGAACATTAAATGAAATATATTATATTACAATGTTGGTTCTAATACCCTTCGTAAAAAATCTTTATTTTGTTGATGACATTAGACCACACAAAACTAAAAAGTAATTGAGAAAGGTCTGAAGTCAAAAGAAGAGACTTCCAAGGGCGAGGGAGAGAGTAATGTAGCATAAGAAAAACGACATGTAACGCGCAAAGGGATCATGGCAACGGAAGCCGAGAACGATGATGAAAGACGAGCTAGTACGAAGAACGAGGAAAGAGAAAATAGATGGAAAAGAATGAGAGAGGGGAAAATCATCCATGTCGCGGGGCGGCGTGGGGGCGGGGGCGGGGGCGGGGGCGAGGCCGAGGGCGGAGGCTCCGAGGGTCCATGCGCGGCGAGGCGAGGGGGCAGAACGTGGGTTGCGCGTGCAGCCGGCTCCCGCGCCGCGCTCCCGACACGACGCGGGAGAACACAAAGAAAAGTTATAAGAAGCGCCAACACGGCTCAGGAGCTGCTAAACTTGTCTCCGGGAAAAGCTACGTTTTCGTAATGTCGCAATCTGAGGTCTGAGCCAGGCTCCGGACAACACCGACTTTGTTTCACGTCTCTTCTCCTGCCAACGCTCGTCCGCGCCCCAGGCATTCTCTTCGTCACCCCTCCCTGCAGCCCCACCCCACCTCCCGCGCTCCCTCGCCATGGCGATGGTCTTCGAAATCGAATCAGGGGAACCGCCAGGATCTAAAATAATGATAGTAGATGCTTCCAATTGTGTTTCTTCTATGTCTGCGGCCAAATATATGGATGTGATGGTGTCCTTTTGAGTACATAAAATAACGGCCCGAGGGAGGTGGTAGGCAAGATATTTGTTCTAATAAAGATCTACAAAAATACATTGTTCTCGGAAAGCAACGCCGTTTTGGTGGATTTGGAAAACACCTAACAGGACAAAAAAATATTTATAAACTTTTTTTATAAGAAATTCAGAAATGCCTCTAATTTAAACTACTTTCTGTTCATTTTATTTTCTTGCAAAAAAATGAATTAAACCACTAGAAAAATATTGCTGCATTGGAACTTGTAAGAACTGTAGAGCAAACAAGGCAGAAACTTGCTCGAGTAAGGAATAAAACATTCCTGTACGTAAGACGACTGTACACGAAGGGAACACATTCCTTCTTTTTCGATTCCCAACTCGAACGCGTGCAGTAAGGAACAAGAATGCCACCCTTGCACTCCAGTTTTGCAGCTAGCTCAGTTTGCTCTGCATTTCTAGAAGGTAGCGCGCGAGGGCGGTGGATCAGGGGATCGCCGCGGCGCTGCGAAGCCCGAGGGACACGCCTCCTGGCCTGCGCCGTTCCCAACAACGCAGCAACCGAGCCATCTAAATTTCGCGAAGGTACTCCGGAGGACTCCTTCGCACGAGTGGCGTCGAGGCGACAAGCCGACCGACGCGTTCCTGCCATACTCGAACCACGCACGCCGAGACAATAACGCTTATCTGCTCGCATCGCCATCTCCCCGCGCGTGCAGCGCCGACGCGAGCGACGGCGCGCCGTAGAAAAACATGGCTCGGAAGCCGCGAGCTGCGCTGGCCGCTCCCGCGCCGTGGCACTCGCACTCCTCGCGGCGCTCAGTCACAACTGGCTCAACCACCACTATGGCGCTGGCCCGGATTTAGTACTGCGGGGTCCCAAATCAATAAAGCGTGTAGGGTCTCCTTTCGAAAAAAAATCCTCCAGATTTACTAAACTAACAACATCAACTATAATAGAACAACTTTTTGTTTCAATACACATGAAATTATAGTTATAATTTTTTTATTTTAATATTTCAATAGACAGTTGTTCGAGTATTTTATGATATTTTTTTCAGGTCGCAGGGCCCAAAGCAAATGGTTTTACTTAATTATTTAACGTCAAATGCAGTTGGAAGAAGCACTCTCTGCACGTTTTCTTGAGCTGTGGGATCCCTACATTAATTCATATACATATTAAGCTGATTGTTGAATACTGGTTGCATGGGGCGTTTTGAAAGAATTGATACAAAGATATTCACTCCCGAGTAATAAAACATGGCTTCAAAGGCAAATAGATTCTGGATATTATCCCGTGCCCTTCTTGAAGAAATCGACTTATCCTGTGGGAGAATGAAGAACAATTACTTTAATAATTAAATTCACCACTGATTTCAGGAAAACGAACACGGATAGTGAAGCTGCATTTTTGCCCAGTAGCTAAACAAAGTGGCCATCACAGTATTTTCTCAGAGGATCACCGAAACTGGAGGAAACACCTGATAGAGATGCGGTTCATTGACCCAGAAGCTGAGGTACAATTCTTGATAAAGTCATATTTAATCTTTTAGGATTATACATTACAACATAACTAATACGTTATGTATCATTGTGAAAATTAATATTATTTTCCTTTTTGATGCTCGGAATACTCCAAATATGTAGAAACAGTTATGCAGCAGAAAAGATTTTTCTTGAAACTTGGGAATCGATTGTAATTGCTTAATGTCATCTAGCAATGTGTAGTAAAGTAATGTGCATGTATTGTTGGTGGATTTTGTAGAAAGTTGTTGATAGTGACTCCTAATGGATATGATTACTACTTCGAATGTTATAGACATTGGTGTTGAAAATATTTCCATCCTTGAATAAGCCATTTTTGACAAAAAACACTCATTCGTTAATCAAGAGGCAAGGCAGTGGTAGAATTACTAGCTTAATAAAGAGAGCCTTACGAGAAACACGTGGTGGGATTTGCGTTTTATTCGTATGCTCTCTTCTGTAAACTATAAGTCTGGGAGCTACAGGGTGTATCTGCCCAGAATATTACACCATATCTCAAGCGAAATATTCACGAGCAGTATGAAGGTTGTCCTAATTTGAAAGAATTATGGACGCATAGCACAATGTACTTAAGCTGGCATTCAAATCATTTAAATAAACGTTCCATTTGAGGTCTGCATTAAATTGAGAAAACCAACATTTTTCTTATTTTACCATCAGTATATTTCACATGGTTCAATTTCAATGAAGTATAAATCAGTTTACTTAAAAAGTTAAACTGCATTGAAACCTTTTCTTCTACCTATTAATTTGTTATTACGGAACTAATTTGAAACATCTTGTACTATTTACTATTCTTTATTCCAATGAATTTTCGTATCATCACTAATTAGAACTTTTCTTCCATTTCCTCGCGACGAAGGCGTGTCGTTCAAGTATAGAAGGAAGAGAATAGGGGCATAAAATCAAACCCTGTGGGATCCTATAAATAATTAGCAATGAATCGGAAAGGCAAGTAAATAATGTCCCGTCGTTCGGTATTTCTACTCACTTAGATCGTTATCTAAGGTACGAACATAACAATCTAGAGCAATAGAACCACGAATTCCAAACGAAGGTAATTTTGAAAGTTAAATGTTGTAATCAATAGATCTAAAAATATTCCAACATGTGCTTTATTCTGTTACATTTATAGAGAAACACATTTTTAAGAAAAGAAAAGATTCCATAGATTTTGATTTTCTAAATCCACGTTGGCAATCCGAAAACGCTTCGCATTTATTGAGAAAGGTTTTCATTCGTACGTAAAAAAGTCTCTCTAATATCTTTCAGAAAATTGAAAAAATAGAAATTGATAATTCTGAATTTCATATTTGTTGCCATATTTAAGCACGGTTTAATCTTAACTGTTTTAAAAATTACTGGACATATTTTGCTGCTTAAGGATGCTTTAAACATGTTTGTTAACGGGTTTATAATGACAGGCGCTAAAGTCTTTAACAAACAATCCGAAGATTCATCTAAACCGACAGAATATTAGTTTTGTATTTAGCGATTAATTTGAGAATTAGGAAAAAGTTTCAAAAAGAAACGACGAAATTTATTCCGAAAACTCTGATATTGAATTTTATGGCTTTAGACCCAATTTGATATCAGCGGCTCGAAAAGTATTGTTTGAAGAGACTAGCCACTTTTACTCGATTGTTAACTTTTCTATAGTTATTTTTTAAAACAGTATTCTCTTCAAGGTTAATAATTCATGTCGTAATATTTAACATATTTCACATTACTTTTGCTTTGTTATTTGAATTCAAAATATCCTCATCATGTTTCATGATTTTAGTCTGCCTTATAACTTTTTGAAACAATGACTTGTATTTTCGGAAGTAGAAATGGAAATCAATGCTTATTATGCTTGTAGATAAATTTGGCTCTTTTGTGTCCTAGTCTGAAGCTGAAAATGCCACGTTAATTTTTCGGAAATCTTCCGATGTAGGTCTAGTAGCTTGGCAAGTTTTTGATTATTTTTAAATACAAAAAAATAATTAATTTTGAATGTAACAAACGTTTAAGTTAATAACTTTTTTAAATTGAGGATGGCAAACTCTTTGGAATACGTGCATAATACCAATTATAATCAACCAAAATATTCTGAGGCTTATAATTAAAATACTTTAATACTAAAATACTTTAAATATATTTTTAAAGAAAGTATCTTAAAATTATTATTCCCCAAAATCACATTAGTTTTTCATATGTACGGGTCTAGCGAAGTTATTATTAAAGATAACACTTAGTAATTCTCATAGGCGCCGCTAAAATGCACTCAAGAAAACTAGAGGAGGCATCACGCTAGGCTAGAACAGAGTAAATAGCTTCGTTATTTCGCGACGAGATAAACGGCTCCGCACTGAATAAAACTGTTCTCTCACAAAATGATAATTTTTGAGGTGGGTCTCTTTTCTTGAACACCGATGATCGTGGTCAGGTGGACGAGCAGGCTAAATGGGCTGAGCTTCGCCAACAATAAAGACATTATTTATTTTATTTGTTTTATTTGTTTTATTTATGTTATTTATTTTATTTATTTTATTTATTTTATTTATTTTATTTATTTTATTTATTTTATTTATTTTATTTATTTTATTTATTTTATTTATTTTATTTATTTATTTTATTTATTTACTTTATTTATTTATTTACTTACTTACTTATGATATGTGGATGACTGCTAAACTCATTTCAAAGGATGGGACGAGGAGTTCTTTCCTTTCCTGGCCGGGTGATCGCTGGGGCGGTATGAATTTACCTTCTACTATCCTAAGGATAGGAGGGTGACTTTAAGAGGTGATGATGAGGAGGGTTGATCACAATCAAATTGCTTCTATCATACGCCAATCATTTGTATCTGATCATGTCATTCATGATGATTGTCTTCCGTATGTCATATACAAATCTTAACTTGTTTTGGAACATTAAAAAGTAAGAATCTATTTCGATCGTATAAATATGACACAAAAAACTGTGGGAATAATTTATCCCTTATAGTAATAATTCTCAATGAGCAGAAAACAAAATGTCTTATTGATGTCGCATTTTTGTCCAAAACGTACATCCAATGATATTTTCTGAATAAAGTTAGAAATTATAGCGATCTGACGTATTAAAGTAAGAAACAGCGGAAGCGGAACTATGTATCCATTCTACGAATCATCTAATTATCATAGGTAATACCACGAGTGCTTTGGAAATAGTCTATAAATCCCCGACTCGCGAAGTGAAGAGCGCGACTCGCGAAGCACCCAGATTGTAGCATTTTGTACGTATGGTTAAACACTATTAGTTTTAATTTCACGAGTGGAATAGTTAATAGTAATCTCATGAGACAACACTTAGAAAATACAAAAAAAATTATATCCCACAAAGGCATAAAAATGCATGCAGCAGTCTATCAAACTGAATGGTGGGCGCGTAGTCCGTTAGTTTCTCCAACCCGATTAATGACGTCAATTACAAACACCGTACTAGGCGAAAAAAACATGTTATTATTTGAAAATTAGATCTTACCAGCTTTACGACAGAAAAAAGCTTTTCTTGCATTTACGGCCTCCTACTAATATTAAAAGGGTCCACCTCTTTTGTTATAGTTGAACGATTACACATTTAGAGATTTTCTAAATTCGAATTGTGTCATCAATTCAAAACCAAGTCGAGAACTAAATAGTAATGATTTAAATTGAGAAATAAATAACAGGTACAATTACGCGAACTTATTCAAAATAAAAACGTGTAACCTTCAATCTCTGTTATCAATCGAAGATACTTGGTGGGTACTATTCCTGACAATTGTTTTTATAAACGATAAGTCCTTATGAAGACTTGCCCTTTCGTGAATTACAATGCCCAATCACTTGTCAATACATCACGACGTGCACAAACCTTCTACCAGTTGAAAAGCATCGAGCACTTACGTGTTTTACTGTGAAAACAAAGCACATCTAATTAAATGTCATTCCATCACAGATCTCTGCAGTAGCAAAGACGCTAAGAAATTTCCACTATCTAACGAATCAAAACGATATATAAATAAAAACAAAAAAATGTATAAAAAGGACGGTTGGGCTAAGATTGTTTATATTACAAGACAAAAACAACAGTGTCATAAAGAAACAACAGTATTCATAAAGAAATTACAGTGGTCAAAATGATATTCGTGAGACATGTTTATAAATTTTCTGTAAGCCAGCATCTTGATCATTCTTCTATTTGAAATGAGATATTGTAGACGGAAATTTTTATTGAGACGGATAGTTTGTAATGTAAGTGTTCATATATATTTGAGTTCCAGGAGTTAATATTCAATGAGAATTGTAACATTCTTGTGATACCGTCTTCACGAGGACAAGAAGACGCTAGAATGTAAGTAACGGACCAACGAATTGTGACGTGTACATTCTGGGGGAAAGAGAAAAGGTGAATTGAGTAAGCATTACGGAAGCATTAACAAAACTAATTACACAAATGTAATTATCTACGTCGGGAACACTGATTTTGAAGATTTGTTGTGTGAGTAATCCAAATGTTTAGACAGAAAATTAAGTAATATTAAATTCAATTTTGTAACATGAATTTTTGAGTGCTTACAGGGCGATAATGAAAACATGGCTATCATTGCCTACTGCTTCGATCTTTACAAAAAACGGCACGTTTTTATTCACAATTGTATTGCAGAAATACAAGACAGAGAATGCAAGTTTTAGAACATCTGTATTACTACTTAAACAAATTACATTAAAACGTATTTCAAATAAAGAACCGCTCCTTTGCCTAACATTTATACAACGAAAAATACTAATGAGCATTTGTATTAGAACAAATATACACGTATTATTTTTACAGTGCCCCTTGTGATATCATTGTAGAAAGTTCTCAAGCTTATGT
The DNA here is from genome assembly GCA_964035755.1 of Teleogryllus oceanicus. Lineage (NCBI taxonomy): Eukaryota > Metazoa > Arthropoda > Insecta > Orthoptera > Gryllidae > Teleogryllus > Teleogryllus oceanicus. Next base: position 97,312,616 of record CAXIVR010000001.1, read on the forward strand.
TTTCTTTTTACGTCGCACTATGTTCGTAGAGAATGTGTCTTAAACGTTTCGAGGAAGCGTACATACATTCGCGGAATTTTTAAAAACAACATTGTAATACATTATCTCGTATCATCCTCGATATCGGCCTCAAAATGGAGAAGGAATTAAACTGCTCGCTGCCCACCTAGAACGCGCATTCGGCCTCTGTGAAGGCTTGGGGGCGGCGGCGGCGGCAGCAGAAGCGATGACGCGTCCGCCGCTCTCCATATATTGCGGCGGGCGGATTCCGTGGTGCGGCGGCGCCACAGGTAGATGCTTATCTGGCGTGCGCGCAGCCGTTATCACCTGCGCCGCCGCAGCGGCGTGGGCGGAGGCGGCGGCGACGGGCGCGGGGCGGCGTCGGCGAGCGCGCCGGCCGCCGACCGCGACCCGCGGCATGCCGGCCGCCACAAAAAGCGGCCGCGAACTCGACACGAATGCCCCGACGGGATCGTCCCCCCGGCCCACATATATCTCCCGCCGGCCGCAGTTTGATACATGACGGTTTTTCCGGGAATGTGTGCGGGGGCGGGGCCCGGTTGGGGGGGGGCCCCGGAAGGCCGCCGACCGGCTGACGGTGCACGCGGGCGAGGCGCCGCGGGCCGACAGCGCTGCGGGGCGTGGCGCGGCGTGGCGCGGCGCGGTGCGGTGCGATGTGGTGCGGTGCGGTGCGGTGCGGGGCGGTACGGCCGCCGACGCATGGCGGAGCAGAGCGGCGTGCCGCGCGCGCTCTTTCAATTTGGTGGTTTTCCTGAATTCGCTTTTGATGGGAGTGGGATATGCGCACATTTATTGGTTCGCCTGTGGTTTCGTTATGAATGATGTGCCGCGGCGCCGGGCGGAGGCGAACCTCGTGTGCACGCCGGTCACCCGCCAGTCGCTGGACGAACGAGCGGCTCGCCGCGTTGGCGTTCAGTGGACGGGGGTCAGAAGAAGGGGGTCACGAAGTTGGCGAGAGAACGAACGTTCTGTCCAACCTGCGGATCCGTCTTCGGAAGTCATGCATTCATTGTACACGGTGTTTCAGGCATTGATTCGAATTTGAATGAGAGAGATCGACAACATGTCGATGAGGTTAAACTAATACGAAAGGAGTGTTGTCGATACGTAATTTTTTAAAATTTTGCTGTGCATCACGATATATTTCTAGTGTGATTTCTTTTCCTTTTCTTGTTCATACTCTATTCTGTTCCCTGTCTGCTCATTCCATACAAAATCAACAGCAATCTTAATCAGAAAATTATTCAGCATTCTATAGCCCGTGATTCTGTTGCATTCAAATGATTTTTTTAAAATTTGCTTTATATTGTTTTATTAGAGATTTTATGGAATAAATGTAGTATATTATAATTAGAAATTAGGTAATGATTGTCAGATATTTTCTCTACATCCGTAACATAGGTAATAGAGTGATAACTGCTCAATTTGCAGATGTTCCTATAATTAATTATATAATCGCAATACTGACAAATCGAAAACAATCGAAATTGAGAAAGCTGAAAGCTAATAGCAGTTTTGCGACCAATAATAACACATCAAATCTTTCATTTCTATCTAATTCTTCTCACTATCCACACCACCACAGACCATAATATAACTTTACGACACATATTTAGATATTGTTCGTAAATGTTGGTAACCTCGTCACCAAACGCAGTAATAAAAATAGTAGGTAAATTGTTGAATACTACACAGATATATAATTTTAAGGTAATTTAATTCATCCTAAATTACCGTCAGAAATTCTTAATTTATAAAACTGGAATACCTTTTTATAAAATGTTATAAGATGAAATTTATAAGATATCAACTTTTGGAAGCACTGTTTGGAACGCGAAATATTTACGTTCGTTTTATAACTGAACGTTCCTTACACTCGCATATTCAGGTGATGCCGAATTCGAAGATGACTCTCATCTCGCTCCATCTTTCCTTCTCGATGTACCGTTAATTGTAATGGATATTGTACCACACGCACCCAAAATACGTCGCATCAAGTCTCGAGACCTTCTGTATGGGATGCTTCCAATGTACGCTGTTTAGGCAGTTCGTCCTACCCGGCCGGCTCCGGCCGCCTCTGATCCCACTTTGGAAACGTCGATACAGCCTCTTTTCCAGCCGTGGCTGCGCGCAGACGCCCGCACGAGGCGACACCGCCTTGGACGCGACATGCGTTCGTGGCTGAGACACACGGGTTCAACCGATAGTTCTCAAGTTGGGAAGTGAACGACATCATCATTTGTCCGATTTCGTCTCTGAAGAAGTTGTGATTTTAAGACAATCATAAAAATAAATATGGTTTCTACCTATTGACTTTTCAATGTTTCTTACTATTAGATATTCGTATGCACAGCAATTTGGGTGTCTTAGCGTTTGTACAAGTCGCAGAAAAGGGTTTGCTCTCCTGTTTCAAACATACCCGTATCGCAGTTCGAACGACCCAAGAAGTGGATCATGCTCAAGGCAGACCGCAATTTAGATGGTTGATTATTAGTAGATAAGCAATACAAATGACGAAGACATGATGGGCGCAAAGGGTCGGGGGAATTTTAATATGGGCAGATTATAATTGAAATACTATGCGCGCAAATGCTTGCACGTCATATGATATGAAGTGATTCACTTCATGTGATACGTTTTATATTGTGGTGGTTATGCATTTTGTGGATCACATTACGAATTGATGTCGTAGGCTTCCACGGCCAGTCATGATCTGGGCTGTCCGGGTGACGCCGCGTCGAAGGCTGAGGGGCCGACTCGACCATCATATCGGGGTTTTCTTCAGCGCTGTAGAGACGCACAAAGCCCACTACAACCATGAAGAAGACCATGATGTAATGGTCGAAACGTCGGCATCGCAGCCTTTGATGCGGCGGCACCTGGACAGCCCCGATCATATTATGAATTGTATTTAAAGATACCTTCGTTCATCTTCGATGATAATACACTACTGTTTACTGAAACATTTTATTTCCTCCAAAATAATTTCATTAATCTCCAACCTCCCTTCCTTAGGCACCCACAAAATAGGCTACTCTTTCCCCTTTTCATTAAAGCATAAACAATTCTACTTTCAGGAAGTAAAAAGTGTGTAGAATATTATCAGTCTGGGCAAATATGAACTAACAACCGTTAAAATTTCAACAAATTTGAACTTCACCTTCTTACTTAAAAACAAAACTTTGGTAAAAAAAAGTGTTATTCTAGAAAATTATTTGTTGAAATAACATATTGCAATAATATACAAATTGTAAAGGTTACAAACCCCATACTGGAACAATATTTTACGTTCCTTAAACAAACGAAAAATAATGACGATTTCGACTGGTTCTCCACAAGTATTATTCAGAACATTCTATGTGAAACGTTTATGAAAGAAGAGATAAATATTTTCTGCAATTTTACTAATTACTAAATTTTAATTTAATTAAAAAAATATGTTTACAGGTTTGGGCGAAGCATTTTAATTCGACAGGATTAACTCTATTAGGATTAACATATTTATACTTTTTTAATTTTAATAATTTTATATTGTAAACTTAGTCTTTATTGTATAATAATCCTGAAGACAACCAAAAAGAATATCGTGTCGAAATATTTTAGAATAAATAGCAGAACTGAAATAAGGTTGCATTTTTAATGTGGTCGTTTAATTGAATTAATATGTTTAATTACAGTACATCATGTTTCTCCATGATTCTCTTGATGTGCTAAGGAAATTTGACTTGAATTCACTTTATTCCAGGAAAATTCCATTATTCGTTTTTAAACAACAATGGCCGCAAATAATTTTTCATTCCTTTTATGACTGAGCAAATTATGAGCATGCGTAATAAAACAAAAAAGGAAGAAAAATGTGATTCTGTATTAAGTAAAACATAGGACGCTACACGACCGGCAGAACAGCATACGTTTCGAAATTTCTTTTACCGTTATCACCCACATTTTAGATGTGTACCACAAATACTGTCAAATTAATGTAAATATGAGAGGAAAATAGTTTGAGAAGTTTTTTTAGACCAAAGTTAATAAACACTAGGAAACAGGTGTCGCTATCAGAAATAATTGTAGTATCTAGAAAGAGGGCGTATGTTACTTTTTCGGAACGTTTTTTCGAAAACGAGAAAATGTGATGTGACAAACTCCCCTGCAATAATTTTAGATTCAAAATGATAGTTAATGTTTGGTGCACCATGCTGACAATTAGCAGGCGATTGGAGTGCAAGGATATATGGTGTTAGTGTGTAAAGAATCAGTTGAAGACGTTCTAGTTTTGTGATTCGCAGAGTGCTTCTCCGCTTTTTTACATCGTTTTCATGATTGAGTGTTTTTAGGCTAAAAACTGGCAGCGGAAAGGTCAGAAAGATATCTATCAAAATTGACCTTCCTAAAGATATTGTAAACAGATCTACCTGTTACGAAATGATTATGTTGTGAAATTTTGAAACAAAATTGTAATGACAAATTTTCAGAAAATTTGAAGAAATAATTTACTAATACGTAGTTTAAAATGAGTAAAATGTAAAACACATTTATAGCTAAGAAATTTTCCATTATCGTAATAATGCGTTGATAAACATATATCTAATTTTTTCTCCTTTTCCATCCTTTTCCTTTTTCGAATACTTCCATGATGCTACAAATTTGTATGATCACTTTCTAGCCTTTCTTTGTAAGAAGAGAATGTATTGTGATCGTGCGTCGGCAATCTGTGATATTTCGTTAGAAAAACTTATTGCCAGAGCCTGGAAACAAAAGAGTTAATAAATCTTGTTTCTATACGTAGTAAATAACTTCCTCTACCACTTTGTATAGTCAAAATCCATGTTCCGTGGGTCCTTGTTACCGAAAAGTCGATTGACGGCAAAACGTCTGTCTGTGATTAATTCCAGCGCCTAAATCGTTAACACAATTTTCTCCAAAATTTATACTTCCCTGAACTATCTCAACGAACTGGAGACCCTACGAGTTCGAAAGGGAGTTTTAATTTTTTATGGTACTTTACATGAATCCGTAACTATTTTCTCAAAAATTGCCCCATTTTTTTATAACCCTTCTTCCTCGGATAGCACACAGGACGCCCAAATGAATTGCGCAGAACTAATTTTCTGTTAAATTCTTCATTTTTCGAAAATTGCAAAAGTTCAATTTGTTTTTCGTCGTCTTCAAACAACTACAATATTGAAGGTAGGGATTTTCTTCCTAATGAATTCTGTTGATGAAAGACGTCTTGAAATACGATCACATACAATTTTTTCGAAAATATGAGTAATTTTCGCATAATTTTTGTGAAATAAAGCAGACAGAAAAAACATAGAAGATGGAAAAAATTTAAATCATTTTTTCTCAAAACTGCTCCAAATTGTTTTTTCGAATTTTCTCATCGTATGCATCAAATGTCGATAAAAAAATTGGTGCTTTCCCAATTTTTGGCGAATTCGTAGGATAATTAAGGAGAATTCTAATTCTTTGCAACAGTGACGAATTGTAGTTTATATAGATATTTTAGGTCAGTTTCTAAAAAATAGCATTCGTTTTATTCACATAATTTATTCCATATGGCAGCGTGTCACATGATACACATTCAGTGATCCTATTTACTCGATTGGCTATTGTCAATATCATTCGATTCGTTCCTAATTTTCATTTGTAATGGCCCAAAGACATTTTATCCCTATTATCATTTATCCTTCACAAATTCCGTTTCACCTTCTGTTCTATCTGCCTATCTTTTGTAAAACATGACGTTTTCCATCTTTCTTATGAGCAAATGGACAAATTCCCTTCCCTACCTACTTATAGGGAAATAAAAGAACTCCCAAGAGGGTTACAATAAAAGCATGAATAAAACTCTATACGTCACATAGAGTTACATGAAAGATTCATTTACAAATATCACAAACGCAGATCGTGGGCACCTTGCCAGCACAAATATTTTTCCACAGAGATGGCCTGGTCGGCTGTACATCACTTTGATTCTACACTGCGTTACAGTTGCTAAAAATGTGAGTCAGACATGTTCCAAATTACATCGGGAAGCTTCTATAATGGTACAATCTAACAACGAATGTAGCTCAGTTTAAGTGAATTTGCGTACAGTATATACAGGAAACAACTTTAAATGTGTTGTGGGTTGGTATAAGTGAAGACAAGACGATTTTACAGCCTTCATACATGCATTTATTTCTTATCCTTCAAACTGAAAGTTCAGATTGATTTGAAGCATCTTTTTAGACAGGAATGCCCAAATAAAAAGCTGTCTCAAACAATAACGAAAATGTCCATTCTTCTAGTTTATCAATGTGTGGTTGATTTCTAACTCGTTTACGTCTACAATGCCATTGCAACGGATCAAAGACCTAACAAAATGAGAAATTAAATCACCAACTTTTATATATTCCTTCATTTGGTGAGGTCCTAAATAATATTAATTTAAATGACAATAATAACTAAAATTACTTCTAGAAGCAGGTGTAAGAAGATAGCGGGGGCTACTTATATTCTTTCCCTCACCCAATGTATAATTCTCTTATTACATGGATGCAGTTCGTTTTATAAAGATAGTCATTACGATACAGCTTCATTGTAGAACAGGCTGTCAGCCAAAACCCAACTCTATTTGTATACAAACATTGAGACGTTATTAATCATTGGTCTTCGTTCTAGAAAATAGTTTTGAGATTACTACCGAGAAGGTGACGTAAACAGCACCTACAGGGCAAAATACTAAAATGTTGAACGAGTGTGAATCCGACATGGAAATAATAACGCCAGAAGAGAAGAAGGTATAAATGATAACTAGGTTCTATTTTTTAAGTTTCCATTAGCCTTAGAAAAAGAACTGTTTGAAATTCCATGTAGTAGATGTTAGTTCACTATACTACATTTTCCTCGTATATACCTCGTATTTTCCTCGTATCGACATATTTCATACTCATTTATTAATACCATCATTAAATCATCGTTTCGTAAAGAATTATTATTAGTTTAGTATATTTTCATCATCATATTTTAACAGTAATTGCCAGAAGTAAACACCAAAACCCGAACTGGACTTACAAAATGAGCCATGATACGCACGCAATTGTTGATTCTGTAACATTAGTTCAGAATCATTTTCCGTTTTCGTCACTAAGTTTGAAATACTATTTTATTCGTATTCTTCCCTCGTCATAGGAAAGTATCACAGTAAGATGAAACATATTAATTCGAGAAAAGGGTGTTGAAAGTTAACTAATTTATGTTACATTATCCGAAGCTAAAGCAAGGAAATGGCACCATATGAGACTAAATGTAACGAAATGGAAAGATAAGCTGGCGGTGTGTGATCAATATATCAGCATTTAGGAGACTAAATTACATATCGGTTGTGTTTTTGGTCGTTATTAGCTATGGAGGAAAACGTTTATTGACATTGCAATGAAAATGAAAAGAGGTTATATGCCAATGTTGTAGACAGTATATTTAAGATATATGGGCGATTTGAGGATGTTCGTGGATTGAGAATGATGGCATGGAATAAAGGAATGAAAAGCAATAATAACGAATTTTAAGATTACTCTAACCCTTGTTTGTCCAAGTATGTTTAATTAAATATTTTTATAAAAAATAATCAGATTAATATTTTTCAAGTATTGTGCATAATTTCTCAATTCCAATACTAAATTTTGTTATTACGCTGCAAAACGTACAAGTGCGAGAGCCACAGATTATATGTATTAAATCCGAATGCCAATTTTAAGATGACATTCACATTCTAGAAAGTATAATTTCTCTTGAAAGACGTTCATAGAAGGGAGTTTGAAATAAAATTGCACCCCTTCCCCTTCAAATACTTTCTGAATCATCGTCTGAAGTGAACACGCGTCTACGGAGAACAAAAATTGAAAGAGGCGTAAAAAGAATTCATTGTTTCATTACACGCAAAGTAAATTACAGGTTCTACTCTCCAAAATAATTACCCAAGGTAATATCAACGACAATTCCACACATATTTGCCCGAGATGGGTTGAATGAAATCGATCGTGTGCATCGTTTATGCGTACCACCTTTCGTCCATTTCACGACATGTCAGTACTTGCGACTCAAAGGTCTCCACTCTACGATAAGCCAACACACTATTTTGCAGTTTGTCATAGCATCGTATGACGCTGTTCCACTTTACCTCAATACATATCATTGAATATAGCCTTTGGCACACTCGCTTTGGCGTGTGCTGTCAAATAGCTTTATTGCTAAAAAAACTTGTTATGTTTGCAATTTCTCAAAATTTACTGAAAATTAAACTTGAGCTATTTTTATAAGCATACTTTGCTCTTTGTGTACAAGAAAATGTTTAAAAAATTGCAGTCAATTTTGAGAAAATTTCAAAAATGTCGTACCTAGGGACATTATATAAAGTGCCTCAAAAATTTAAAAAAATCTTTTTCAAATTCAAGAACCCACATCATCCACATTGATTGAGGAAAATCCATTTTGGTGAAAATTCTGTGTACGGTTTAGCAGTAGTGTTGTTCCCACACAGCCGGGTAGACAAGCGCTTAGAGAGAAAAAAGTTTTTCGAAATCATGGACCCTCCAAAAAGTGGATTCTAATTATACTAAGTTGAAGAGAAAGAATACTACATCAACGAGCAAGAAAAATCCACTTTTTCGGTATCAGGGGCCCTCAAAACGCGTTTTTGTGTCAAAAAGTCGGTACTTTTTCCAGCTGCATTACAATATTTTCTCTATATGAAGTATCTATTCGCGAAAGTAAAAATGGTGATTAAACGTTTAAATAAAACAAACATAACGGAAACATGCTGGACTTGAACGTACGATTTTATGTCATAGAAGCTAATTGTCAATTCCATTTTAAAGACATTTCAAGATTCTGAACATTCTGACCACCCGCGCTGCGGAGAACATGGGGTATGCAGAAGCGATACTCCTCCGATAATGACATACAAGTTCCAAAAATATAACATTTTGTACAATGGTACCTAAGAAATATACCTCGAGACCTTTTGAAAACCCAAAAACTGAGTTTTAAGGCTCTAGAAGGTACTGTTTTGAGTTAATATCGCTTGAACAGCACAACATTTGTTATGAATTGAATATGCGTCTGTCGATTTTCTTATAGTCTGGTTTTCAAAATTATGTATTTTCCTCTAAAATCTGTTTACCGCCCCTGGGAGGTAATGCCCTAACCAGCAAAAGCACATATATGGGGTTTGTACCCAAGGCGTCTTATAATTCATACAAAATTCTAATATTTTCTTAGTGTCTTTCTTTCTTATTTAGGGAAGAGATATTATTCAAAATAATAATTATGCACAAAGGGTTTGTATTATTTTTTTTAGAGATGTATTGATTGATAACTTGTGAATATGCTGTTTTGACTCGCCTTCAGTTAAATTAGCCTATTTGTGTTTCTCGAACATAGTATGTTAGTCTGTTCCATTATTACTTGTCTAAACATAAACGTCATCTATTAACATTTCTTTACATATTGTTTCGGATTTGCATGGCCAACATCTATTAAGGTCTCTATATAATAATCCATAATTCCCATCTAACATGAAATGAATTTGTTTCCTTTTGCAAACGATTTGAAACGTCGTTGTATATTATCCAGTTTCGTGCTCTGAATATTATGAATCGTGATCAGATTAATGGAAACATGTTGATGATAATATTAATAATAAATGTAAAATAATGTGAACTGAAAGTTTTAAATATGAGGAATCTTTCAATACAACGGTAATATTGCTCAATTTATGACTATGAAAAACGGTCATAAATTTAGGTACAATCTCTATTTGTGGAAAAGATCCAAAAGGCAATATTTTCGACATGCCAATTCACACTTTGTATTTAAATTTGCATTCTTACATATGAGGTCGTTTACTCAACGTTGTAACCACATTTTTTGGAAGATAATAACAGTTTATTGGACTTTACAGAATTTCCTAATATTACAGTACGAAAATCAAAACCATATTAGAACTGCTCAAATGTGTTATTTATTTTAATATCAGGGAATCTTTGGAAAATAAGGTATATTTGTATCACCTCCCAAAACAGGAATACACTTACCTTTGTAAATAAAATTGACGAACAGAGGTCGATATACAATTTTTGTCCATTCATACTAAGCCTTTATTACGAGACAAAAAATGTTGGCTCTAACGGGACATATCAGCTAATTTCAATTCCATTTTACATAGATTTCAAGATTCTGAACATTCTGACCACTCATGCTACAGAATATGCAGAAGAGCTACACATCCGAAAATGTTATACAAGGATGCGTTACGAAGATTTAAGTTGGATTTAAGCTGAAATGATATTTAAGACACTCATTGGGGATATTCACTTACGAAATATAAATGAAGGGCTTAAGAATAACTTCTGTGTGAATTAATTACTACCAAAGTACCCTCGCGGAATTATTGTTCAGCGAGTTTATCCCATAATTCTCGATGCGATTCTTAACTGAACAGTGTATCAGTTGGACGGAACAGCACGACAATAAATTACCGCTATTAGCTAAAGCAAATATTGTTTTGAAATACGCACGATTAATGTGAAGGGAACAATCATTTATTAAATTTCATTCTTGAAGAAAAGAACCTTGAAATTTATTACGCGTGATTTGATAACCTTGAAGAAAATTTAACAAACAACATTTATAGTATTATCATTAAAATAATCATTTACCATTAAACTATTCTTTTTATAATAATTAAATAAAAATTTTGATATAGCCATCATTATAATGGCGATTACGTTTATCAATTTTACTAATTTCCAATGTGGGAAGAAATTGGAAAAAACTATGCAGCAAAACACGCTTTTGTTAGATATACCCAAGAACTCAGGAAAAATACAAAAATATTTATTTCACTAATTATCAATGCGCGCAAAATTTGAAAGAACACTATGCAGCTTTTGACCAAGTGAGAAGTGTCTAAAGTTTCATTAGATACTCAAGAACTCGGGGAAAACATGAAAACAATGAAACAGGTACGATTTTGACTAAAAATTGCAAATATTTGATTGTTTATTCCATCAATTAGAATACTGCGCCTACCAACTGAATTCTAGTACAAAGTTCCTTACTTCGTACTACACAGCTGACGTCATGCGACAGCAAGCCTTCAAGGAAGAGGCCGACCACCATTAAATATTTGCTATTCATGTGTTGTGGAACAGCAACGTTTTTATTTTCTTGGTATGTAAAGAATTATTGTTGTTGTGTACACGTGCAAACTGTACTACGTTATTGGTGAACTTGTGAAGACTTTTTGTTAAAATATTTAATTTATTCAAGTGTTATAAAGAGTATGATTCATTTGTTCGAGAACAATGTGCGCGCTCCTTTTTGGAAAACCATTTTTTGTGATTTCTTTTTCAGCAGCATTTTTGCAGCATCACTGCAAGCCGTTAGTTTTTATACTAAATGCGTATTGCTTTTTGCATGAACGAAATTGAGTTTTTTTTGTCGGGATCGACTGGTCGAGGCTAACAGAATGAAGATCACGTAAGAAAAAGTCATTTCATTATAAATCACGTTATTTCAAGCTCTATGATTTCATTATAGCGCCTTTTCGTGACTAATTATGTATCAGGAGGCCTTGGCTGGGGAGTTGTTATTGATTTCTGTCATTATTTTTCTTAAACCGTTTTAGTTAGGGAAGTAATGTAACACGTTTGTTTCAAACATAGTATTATTTATGCTTCTAGAAGGAGTAATATAATACAGAGATGATATCGATCAGAGCTATAATAAGTTCATTAGAACGTGAGCGATAACGAAGGTTCTTGTAGTATCCATACGAGTGCGCTAATTCAGCATTATCGCTTTGTCGTAGATTAAGAATGTCATTCTTCATAAAAGATTAAAAGTCCTGTTTATCCTTGTAGACACGTGAATAATAAATAAAGATCACAATTTTAACATATTTGAATTAAGGCTACTTAGAAAAAACAATCGGAAATGTTTTCAAATTCTAAAAATGTATCGAATTTTAGGATTCATTTGAAATAGAGTAGTAAATATGGATTATTAATTTATGAAATGCAAAATTCTAGTTCATTAATTTTAAATGATAAAAACTTGCACATTATCCTTATCACATAATACTTAATACTGAAGGCCTTCACACTTATTTCAATAACTTAATCTAAGGTAATATATTAAAGATAATATATGCATAAGAATGTTTTTAAAAAATCGACGATTTGAACTGATTTCTCGAATATATTTTGTTAAAGTTCAAGTGATTCACTGTCCACAGTGTTTTGCAGAATGTAGTTTCACACACATACAACAAGATTTTGAATATCAGAAGGACTTAACAAGAAACCTGACACGACCAGTCAATTTAGATACAGGTTCCATGAAATTTACCGGAAAATTATAAATTGTGTTTCGTATGATAACCTTGATTTTCATTATTTTCGAGAGAAACATATTTATGGCCACGTCATACTTCTTGCAGGATCGGCGTCTCATGAAGTCAGACTGGGGGATTATTTTGCGACTAATAACTTTAAAGATTTAATCTTCTTCACAGGCATCGTTGCATGCGCATTTCCTCTGTAGATGTAAATCTCATTGACAGGGACACGTCAACCTCAAGCATCCTGTCATTGCTACGGAAAACATCAATTTGGCGATGGGAACGTTGGTGAATATAAAATCTTCTCATAGTTTTATTTAAATGCAAGTAGACAATTTTCCGTTTCCTTCTGCAGCTCGCTAATCGTGTTTTTAATCAAAATGTATACTTTGTAAAACGAGGCGCGCCCAACGGCGTTGGAAAGCAGAATTCATTATAATCATAATCAGAGACAAGGCATGTCTTTCACATGAAAGCTGGCTGCCTGTCCTAAGCCTCTGTGCCTCCAGACGTTGCGCAAGTGAACGCTATGTTAACGTGGTTTGAGTTTCGCTCGAGGCAAGAGGTCGGTACATACTATGCTGGGAAGAGGGGGCCGCCAGCAGCATATTAGCCTTGCATCCGCTCGAGCGAAGTAGGGCGCGGCTGGGAGGAACCACCCATCTTGGGGCTAGCAGGTGGCGCCGCGCGCCGCACTCTGTCGCAGAGAAATGGGCGAGGAGGGGTTTTGTGAGGCAGCGAGGGAGCTCGCTCATCACCTGATTCTTTCCCAGAAGCTCCGGGAAAACATCGTTACGCCACCGCCCACTGCCATACGTTCCACTGCAGTGTGCCAGTAACTAAGATCATTTACGAGAATTCTTTCGCAGGCGGCGGCAAGCGGTCGCCGGGGTCCAGAGGTAAGCGAGAAAGAGCAAAAGAAAGAGCGCGCGAGAAGTGGGGCGGAACGGGGTGAAGGGTGAGGGGTGAGGGCGAGTGGGGGGCGCGGTCGCGGCGCGTGGCGGGGGCGAACGAGCCGCCGCGCCGCGCGCCAGGCTGGCCGAGACGTCTGCGGGCGCTAAGACGCCAGGGCGGACAGAAGGCGGCGCCTGCGACGCCGGCGTCTGCCATACGGCGGCGCCGGCGGCCGCGCGCATGCCCGGCGTCCCGACGCCGCGCGGTCGTTCTCCTGCCGCCCTGGCGCGGGCGCCGGTCCACCCCCGCTGGCCCCCGCCCCGCCTGACCCCGTTCCGCGCGGGGTTGCCGAGTCAAGAGCCTTTCAATTACGCGCCGCCGTCCCTTGTTGCGTCGGCGCGACAAATGTGGGCTCGCGCCGCGTGCGCCGAGGCGCCTTGCGCAGCGCCGCCCCTCCCGGCGGGCGCTCCCCGCCCTCACACGTCCCCTCCCTGCCACGCAGGGCCAGGCCCCCGCCCGCTCTTTTCTCACCACACCGCCCGCCCAAGAAACCGCCATGACACGCCACCCGGAGCGGAGCAGCTGCTCTCCTTTCCTCCCCCATTTTTCTGAGATTGAGCCCGCCCCGCTCGGTTTACCCCCGCCCTCCTTAGCCTAAGCCACCGCCTAAATATGCAAGTAATGTCTAGCGATTCAATCCCACCATCCTCAGGCTTGAAAATCTCCTGAGCCGTTCGGCGCGAAACCCAGCGAATCGATATCGGCTCTTTTACACGCGAGTCGCCCTTCGCAAATGCTCTTTCTCGCGGTGTCCATGCCGGGCCTGTGTCTGGCGCAGAAACGACGCAGCACCGGCGCTCGTCGTCGCTTCCCAATTAAGGGGACCGGACGCAGCCTGACAGGCGAGAAATGCAAATTAAATAGGGAACGCGCGAAGCACTGCTCCAGAAGGCGGCGAGGAAAAAGCGGGAAGGGGGAAGGGACGCAGTCGTCTCGGGCGAGAGCTCTTTTCTAGGATACTGCTCCTGGATTAATGAAACGAATTCCGATGTTCTGTGAAGATTCCTCGTAAATATCCGTCATGATTCCCAGTTAGCTCTTTTCTAAGGTAGGAAACAAGTCATTCTAAGACATGTGGGCAACTTTTACAGTTATATTATTTTCAATTGGTTTTCACAATGCTTTCTCTAAACACATCTATTGTATACTCTCAATGGACCGTTAATAAAAAAAAGTTGAAGATCCTTCCTCACTCTAGTGTTTTGTGAAAACAGTGAATATAATAGCAATAAACGTTAAAATGATTGCTTCGTATTCTTGAAACGAATCCATCACTTGGATAAAATAGATCTACTTTAAGATTTACTGTTTCCTGTGTAGTGATCACCACATACCTCTGTAGACTTCCTCCAAACTGCACCTACGTGACATTCGTGCATTCTCCGCTTCACGGAGTCGAACGAACGTTCTCTAGGACTCCCCCTACATACAGGAGGCACCGCCCCCAGGAGCGTCTGCGCGTGCAGGAAGAGGCCATCTCAATTGCGGTCTTCGGGCGTCCCCGCACGTCCCAAAGCAGCGCCCCGAGCTACTTCCGGGGTCGCGGCAGGTCGCTACTCCCTCGCTGCTTCGAGGAGCAGGGGGCGCCCGAGGTACCCAGCGGCTGCGGGACGCGCCCTCTGCCGCGCAAATAGCGGGAGATTTCACATTCCGCCATACAACTCCTGCGCCCGATTGGTTTAGTTGTTTGCATTCCTGCCATGACGAGCGTCCATATTCATTACAACGGTTCAAGCATATGTAAATATTGCTAATTTGATTTTAATGAAAGTTCCGTGTCTCTTTATAGTTTAACTCGATTGCATTTTATCATGGACTTTAATTTATAACTCTGTCGCGTCTCTCAAATACGTGCGAGTTAAATCTGAAATATCTGTACAATGGAATGTTCATGTATTACGGCAACGACTGGATAATTATACAACGTATTTCAACATACGTCGGTCAATTATGAAACTTGAGCGGGTAGCACGTTGTTCGTCTGTTCTCAATAACATAATGAAGACTGTCGTTCGGAAAATATTGCCACTCTTTATTCATGAAATTTTGAGTTAGCCATTTTGCGATTTCCCTGCCTACGCCTGTTCCTTAGAATCGCTCCCTCTACGTAGCGCCCTTCTTTTACCCGGAGGAAAACGCAAGATGCTCACGCCATTGAGAAAAGTCAGCGCAGCTCCTCCAATCTGCTAGCAATTCCTCCTACTCCGCCGCCGCGGCCGATACGCATCTCCTCCTCTGCCAGCGGCCCCAGGGAGGCGCCTCCTGCCGAGGCTTCCGACAACGGAACCTAAACGAATCCCGATTCATCCGTTAAATTCTATTACGCAGGCTAAGGGCTATGCCGGCATTGTGCGGCTTAATTAAGCGATTTCTAAACGACACCCGTCGAAGGGAATGCGAGGGAGGCTCAACACAGGGGAACAATGACGGCGGGAAGGAAGCTTCCTAATCCAGGTGAAGGTCAAAGCGGTGCCTGAGGAAATGGAGAATACTCAAATAAAACTCGATGGTCATTTAGTCACCTTTATTTGAATACAGGAACAAAAGAACAATGCCTAATGTTTCTTTGATAACTGCAAACACACAATAATACATTATAAGCTATTAGGAGGCGGATTTGATGCATCTGTCATCACATGAAATGACATGCGGCATCTACATTGAAACAAATATGTGTAAGAAGATAATGGGTGGGAACAAACAGATTATGAGAGATAAGACGAGTCAAAGAGAGATAGAGAGAACATGATAGGAGGAATGATCGGGAACACAACTCAACTGCCTTGTGGATACAGGATACGTCACACGTTCGGTGCGCATTAAGTACATGGAAGATTTGTAATTTGAATTTTTGTAACGTAATGAAGCGGAATAGGAATAATGCTTACGTTCTCACATACATCCTTTTGGACACGAGGGTAAATGACGTCGCTCTCGTCGGAAAACTGTCGCATTTACACCAATTGTGCTTCATCATACATGCTATCTTCTTAAAATAAAAAAAAAACTACCGCGAAATCCAATTGTGGCATAGTTAGAGGGAACAAAGCCCTTATGTCGCATCGCTGAGAGCGAAACGAACACACACACATACATACACACAGGTTATGACGGGAGGTAAGGGAGAGAAGTAAGGGCACGGGCGCAGACACGAAGTCACAATATTGCCGAGGGAAAGAGGAGGAACAGATCGGGATGTTAAAAGAAAAGACACAAAAAAGCAGGGAAGGAGAAAAGTTTGGATTGATTAGTCAAAGGAAAACGGGAAAACGGTACATGCAATTACAAATGAAAAGGTCAGGCGAAAAAGAAATCGAGGATAAGAATACAGGATTTGAGGGAACGGAAATAGTCTGCAATAATCGCATGGTCATCGGGAATGGCAAGAGCTCTTTCACCTACACGGAAAGCTCCAGGACAAGAGCTTCTACGTTAGTGAGGAAATTGGCGCGGAGTTGGCCATGCCAATGAGAGCAGGCAAGCCCTTCGAGGGTAAACAAAACATTCAGGTGACACAACAGGGTAACACGATGAAATGCGAGAGTCGGCGCGGGCAGGTGGGCGGGCGGGCGATCGTGCGGGCGGGCGGCCGGCGGCCAGGGCGCGGAGCCCTTGCCGCAGCGCCCCGCTACCTTCTTCTGCTCTGCGAGACGACATCCACACACATACATAGACGGTAAACGTGTAAACATGTAGAAGACCCCGAAGCCACATACCACAGACTCGGCGCTCCACTTTTTCATGATCCAATCTTTTTAACGAATAAATTAGAGCCGAAGGATAACGACGCGAAACGCTTTAGATTACGCACGATGAATGCATGTAAATTATTCGTGCAGACATATACATATACATGGATAGTGTCTATGCAATACGATATTTAGTGATACGGAGTCACCGCAGATTCTGTACTTGATGAAGCATTTGAGGTTCCGAACCAACAGAAAGCGTCTTGCTGTTCTCTGCGGAGCGTTAGTTCAGAAACTGGGCGCGCACCATTTAGTCTTTCCGAACTCGTCCGTTGCGACAGAAGTCCACGATGGCAAGTCTGCGGTTTCAGCTACATTCAAGAGAACAACGAAGTCCAAAGCTTGAGTCGGGGATGGGAAAGCAATCTTTAATTCTTCTGCTTCTTCGCGCACTGATTTTATTTCAACCCATCTCTTCTTGTCGTCACATATAAATTCGCCTCAAATCCGACGGCGAGGTGATCATGTTGCATTGTGGACACAGCTTCTTTGCTCCCTGCAAATAAAAGAAACATGTTCAAATTTTTTGCTGGTTCATAAGGAAAGTACAGAGAAACTCGCCAAGTCCATTTGGCACAACTGAAAAGTTTGGACAATTTTTAGTCATCAATTATTTTATAGAAACCAAGACTTGTATCAAATGTGCTTTAGAGGCGACTGGGAAATATATCTTTCCAAATGAGAGCATGCGCCTCTTGCATAAGCTGACGAGGATCTTATTGTTGTTAAATGACATGCGACTGAAATAAACCATAAAATGCAAGTTGAACTTGATTATTATGAACATTGCATTTGAAAACACACAATAAAAAGTATGCTAGGATCTTCAGTTGACATTAATACCGATCTTTCATTTTTAAGGCCGCACATTCGGAACTACAATATGGAGATATCTAGAGTATTGACAGTAAAGGACTTCAGAAATTTTATATTGGAGGCAAGTTTAGGAACTTCATGCTGCCAACCGGTAAACAAAACTAACATTATCGATGCTGTTCGAACAAGATACGAATACGCATCAAATAATACACGTCACCTCTGAGCAAATTTCATTGCGATCTTTCGAACTTTCCAGAGCGTTCAGAATATTCTACGATGCAGTGCGGTGGCGCGCGGCATGCGCCGGTGGGATTAGGGGTCCCAGCGTCAACAACAGCACGACGAGGGCGCTCGCGAGGGCGTTGCTTCGCGTAAGACTAGCTACCTGGCGCAAAGCTTAGCTACTAGCCGCTGGCCGCTCGCCACGCACAAAGGCGAAGCTAAAAAGAGACCCAAGGTCCGCGAGGGCTTCTGTGACAGAAGTCAACAAGGAAAAAGAAAAGTGGACGGAGGACGTACGGTATCAGTTTACTGAGGGGTACGACGCTACACGGTAACGACAGCAACAGGAGGTTCAGAGTTAAGTTCCACACGCAAGTGCGGAATATTTTGTAGGAAGGGCGGTGACTTGCGATTGACAGGAGAAAAAAAGCAGAGGTGACGGAATGGATGATGGAATGAAGACAAAATGCGATGGTGGTTTTGGAATTTACAAGATAAAAATATATTTTGGAGGAACGCGCCAGCACTCCGTACATGAACAGGCGAGTAATAGGAGAAGCGAGTTGTGAGAATTAGTGAACGAGTTGAAAAGTAGAGGCAGGGCGGGAGACGTTGATTCGGAGGTTCGGCGGGTCGACCGGACGCTTGGAACGCGCGCTGACGGCGGCGTGCGTTCGGACGACGTATCTTTCGAGAGCAATCTCCCGCTCGCCCCGGTCCGCAGCGCCCAGCGATGGCGTCCGCGACGGCGCGCGCTCTCCGGCGGTTGAGCTACCAATGACGTCGCATCTGTTTGCCAGACCGTGCGCGCGCGCGCAGGCTAACGGCGGCGGCTTCTTCCCCCGCTAACGCAGCTTGACAACTGCCTTTGAGCCGATCACAAAAGCCCCGTGCGGTGAAAAGCGAAGAAAACTGCCGGACATCGCTCGTGACTGACGCCGTCAAGCGACTGTCACACAGATGCGGACGGGAATGGCTTGGCGGAGAACTGCAATAATGGCACTCGCGAACCGAGATTGTTTATGACTGCCGCAGAATAAGAGTTTGTTTGTCAAAATGTATCTTTCTCAGGGGAAATGTACACGAACTGCGTTCACAGACCTCTTTATCGTTTAATCTTCCAGCAATTATACGAGACACTGATCAAGATAAACGCTAGGAATATAGCGTCTTATCAACACGGGAATGTGTTGAAAAAGGAGAAACTATTTCGGTGAAGAGATATTACGGATGAAATCACGGCCCTGAACATCTCGAAAACAGTAACATTAGCAGCACCGTCCCAACTCATATACCGATGAATCAGGAATTACGTGTTTGAACTCTATCATCTCTCTCACAAATGACAAAAACCTGCCATTCTCTTCAACCGAACCGAACTGAACCGGCAGGCAATGCGAACGCAAGCCACGTTTCACGCCGAAACGCTCAGAGGTGCTAGCGACACTGGAGCGGAGGTCGGTTGAGCCCGTTAGGCGCGCCGAGCGGCGCCGCGCAGCAGCACAGTGGGAGCCACACGAGGACCGTCGTGAGGGGCAGCAGGCCGCGAGGGGGCGCCCGGCGGACGCGCTACGTCGCGAATTTTGAACGGGCGGTGCGCAAATACGCGGGCGCGCACCTTTCAGCAAACGGAATCTTTCCCTCTGAATGAAAACTGGAAGTTAGAGCTTTGCGTCAACCTAACGGGCTACAACCTACAACGAACGAATCCCGCTTCAGAACGGTCGAGGAGGTTGAAATTTCGTAGCGACGTCGACGTAGCGAAATGTTTGGACAATTGGGCTAGATCAATATTTCCCATTCGCAAACTAGGAAACCACATTTTCTAAATTCTCTATTTATACTATATTAAAAATAGAAGTCTTATTCATACAAGCGCAGTGGCATCGAGCATTGTTTTGGGTGCTTCAATAAATTTCTAATGGTTTTCGAAGTCTAAATGTCGACAGCAGCACAGCGACAGAGATACGAAGGATTTATGCGGGCTTTTGTCAATCGAGTCCGCAACCGGCAAAGCTCTATTTTCCAGCACTATAAGACACAGAACGCATGGTTTGTTTGTTCGTTTGCTTGTTTCTCTCCGTTTTATTCCTTCCTCAGTTCAAAAGGAAAAGATTCCGTTGTGCTGTGCCGTGGCTCGTCGCTGCCTGCAAAATCCACTCATCAATCACAGGTCAAAGTATGTGGGTCCCAGTGTGAGTTGCAACAGAAAGAAGCTACCAGACAAAACAAGGCAAAGTACTCACCGGGCTTCTTTCCATTACGGGACGTTCTGGTGTCGTACGTGACGTGCGAAATATTCAACATAACCATCTTCTTTTCTTTCTTTCTTTTAACGTACTGTATATGCGTCAGCAGAGGATGCAAATTAATCGTTAAAGTACGTTCTCTCCCATCTTGGGCGCATGCAACCACGTTCTTCGTTATTGCTTCTAACCATCAAACAGCATTTACGGTTATATGAGCCACGTGTACAGTTCCGATAATCTCTCTTCGTTCCCAGTTTGCTTTCAAAACGGCAATCCTTATAGTATGAGTCGTTCATGTCAGGTCACGACAATCTACAGCATACCTCATCTCATAACATTCAACCGAATGTTCGTCCTGGTACGTCGCCAATATTTCCAACATCAAAACGTTGCATGCGACGGTCGCGCACTAGAGTCATTAAATCACGGCCAGTGGCCGGTCGCGGGAGCTATAACTCCTGCCCGCAAAGGACTCAGTGCTGAGACGCGCGGACAATAGGGGTACAGGCGCTCTTGCTCTTTGTGATGTCAATCTGCCGACGTCTGCGCTCAGCCTGCGCGCCCGCTCGTTGCCGACCGGTGACGGACTCGTGATGGAGGCGGCCGCAACACGGAGGCAGAGACGACGACGAGCAGGAGGCCGCGGCGGTGACCAGGCCGAAGGGCTGCCGCCCCCGTGGAATAAGGACGGAGTCTCCAAGTCCAATTGCTGCTCTTCGCCCTGTTACACGCTACAGCTTTGGAGCAGAAGATGCAGAATAAGTGCAGCGGAGTGATGAACGTCGGCCGCAAGACGGAGTACATCCCATCTCATATTCAGGCCTTACAGGCATCTGGGAATTGCTGATCCATGGATTTGAAATCAAGAGCATTTGGCGATATTTTCAAAATTGCTGGGCCAATTTTAATTCACATACATACGTTTCGTAATATTAACTTGCACATTTCATACCATTTATAACATTTCAAACAAATTTGGCAGTCTTTAATAGCCATTATAATACACCATTCAATAATCGCAAATTGGAGTCATGCTTTTGTGAACCTTTCTGACAATCTAACACGATGTTACGACGTTCGAGGAGTTTCAGATTTTTCATTTTGTTCTGATATGCCTTTTAACTTTTGCAACACATTGCATCCAGTGAGAAAGTGATATTTTTATTTCCAAAAATTCTAAATAAATTACGGGCAATACATTCGGCCTTAATGCGGCATGCTAAACTATATTCACTCCGTTAATGAGGCTGCTGCAGATTGTGTGAAATTTAGGGTACTGTTCAGATTGTAATTATATATTTATTTAAAGGTCGTAACTTGTCTTGTCCTAATGTGCTGCACGTTTTCGATTAGATCTCCAATTGTATTGAACTCATAACACGGCCTACATCAATAACTTAGTAGATGACTACACTGTTCTTATTCTTGATATTTTTAGGAAGTGAACTAAAAAGTTGTCAGTAAACGTCTGGAATAGTCAATCCTTAGAATAGTCAATTCAATATTTATAGAACTTCATAGTTTCGTTAAGACGAGAAAGAATTGATTGGTTTATGGCAGTTTTGTATGTTATTCAAATTTGTAGCATATAAATTTATCTTTAAAATTCTTGATATAATAAATTATTTTTTCTTTCTCACTGTTAATACAATAATGACCAGTATTAAGAAACTCAAATCATATTTCAATACTACGGTTTATATTTCCGAAATTTTACTTGTGAATGAGTTTCGTATGATTGATTGATTTATTGCAGGAGATTTCATACAGCAGTTGAAACACGTCATTCAGAAATTGATAAAATTTTATAATTGACTTCACACAATATTTTTGCAATGGAAAATTGTATCACCTTTCCGAACATTCATATTTATAATCGCATTTCTTATGTATATTCAGAATAACATTTCTCATTCCTTGTGTTAAATATATTTTATTTCTCGGATTTTTTGGGACACGTTCCGTTTTCTCCTTCACTTATACCCTTTGGCTCAATAGAAGAATTCTGAGGCATTTCGTAGCTTTTATCAAGGTCTTGTGATTTCTATTAGTGGCCAGTATCATACGTTTAACTCTTTGCTCACGTCAAACGATATATTTAATTCTTTGTTGAAAATGAGATCAAACACATACTAATTTCATTTTCTGAAGAGACCTCCTTTTTTATTGTTTTTACAGCGTTTCCCAAATGTTGCTTTTTATTCTCCGCACATTTTTTACCTTACTAATTTTTTTCACATTTTACCTGATACTCAAACTTCTATCTCGTAAACTTCATGTATTTTAATTATCGCATTACAGACAACACCAATGTTTTGATTTTACGTAATTACCCATTAGGAACTCACTGACTTTATAGGCTTATTGTTTCTAAAATATAAAATTATACTTCTTGTATTTAGGAATTCATAAAATCTATTAGAAACGTCTACTCAAATTCGCCTTATTTTGAAGATTCCATTCATTATCTTTCTTTCTTCCTTAATTTAAAACATTTACGATGGTAGAACAAGTTCCTCACCGATAATTTAATTACTTATTTGTTTTAATATTAGTCACTTATCTTTTCGTCTTACTTTTGTCGGAAACTATGTGCCACTGTTGCTAGGGTACAAGCCAGACAATACTCGTTGGAGGATTGTATTATTTTACTTTCTGAATTTAAAATATTAATGACTAACGTTTGAATTCTTCGCTGATCAGATAATTATCCCTTTGGTATAGTTTTAGATCATTTCTATTTGGTATGATTACAATCATTTCCATGTACTTCTCTCGTATCAAAAAGGACTTGCCACTGTCGCTTTAAGATCAAGTCAAACAACACGCTGTGGAGGGTCGTAGCCACTGGTTCTATTTGCAGCGTTGTCCGTCGGTGTAGGATCCGTACATCATCCACAGGAAATCCCCGTCTCAGGCGAAGAGCCCTAATAACAAAACCACAACACACGGCCCGCAGCGCTCAGCCCCTCATCTAATTATGGGCGATGCGTTCGCGCGCCGCCGCGCAAGTGGCTCAGGCCACGTGCGCTTCAACGCACTTCGGGAGACTCTGCGCACTGGGCTCGGGAAGAAACGCGTCCAAAACGTGTTCGCTTTCCCATTCTCGCAGTCCCCTTTTTTATGCACATTACACTTGGGATCGATGTACAGAAAAGTGAAAAACAATCGAAAAACATTAATTATCACTTGAAGTCTTCACAGTTCCATTAGTTGAATTAATTTATAATTCTCAAAGTATAAAATTAAAAACGTACTACCAGTTTTTTTCCTTTTTATTGCAGTCATAAAATTCATACATTTTCTTCTAATTTTTAAACTTTAGTTTCCTTAATATTTCTATCGGTTGTGAAAAGCATTGTGCTGTTTGCCAAGTTTTCTACGTATTTCATTAACATTTGTCACACATTCAATGGTTGTAAATTGGATCATTACAAAATACAAAAACTCTTGCGAATCGAAATATTTATAATAACGAGATGCATTTCGTCGTGGTCGTATTCTTTTCGTGCCTAAGGTATCACGAATAAATGATCGCTTTTGTCTCCGCAGAAAAACAAATTATCCTGAATAATGGGACTCACGTGGACATTCATCCTTCCAGCTCTCCTGGGTTAAATTAACTGGAAATAAAGTTGTCTTAAGAACAATATTCAAAAACAGTGATCGATCCTTAATGCATCCAAAATGCATAGCTCTTGGTTTTCTTTTTAAAGACGCTGAAGGTATTTGCAGGCGATTCTCTCTGTGAAGAAGCTTGCGTGGCGGCTTTTCCCTTTTAAACATCTGGAGTATTCATTCCAAGTTTTTTCTTACGACGTCGAGACGCATATGAATGTTGAAACGTAGGATGTGAAATGTAGGTCCAAACGATGTCGATATTTTGTGTACAAGAGTCTGAGAAATAGAAATAGGCCGTGCTGACTGCGCTGAAATATCGGGGTAACGCATGATGCCGGCAGCCCTTACGATGGGTTCCGCTTGTATTGGGCTTGGTCCGATGGGATTACTTTTTACTTGCGAGTGTGCGCCGAGCATGCGGCGAAGAATACAGAGGCGCTCAGTAGGAGCTCGACCCCGACCATACCGCGCATTTTGAATTTGCTCCGATGAGGCTCCGTTAATGGGAGTCGGCGGGATCCGATGCAGCATTCAATTGCAAGCGATTCACTCGTGCATCGCCCTCGTGCACAGCGCATTGCGTACTCGCAGATTTCCACAAGCGACTTGAAATCGCAATATATATTGGCATGTTGCCGCACTTTATTTTGTAGTTGGAACTCTTGGGAATGTTGTAAATTTCCTTGATGTTCTATACAGACAATGCTTTACAATCACGCATAAATATTAATCGCAAACACAAGTCACATATTTCGTTGGAGAAGCACAAGACAAATAAGGAATATCTTGTAATGCAAAACGTGCTATTTCCTAACCGAGAATAATGTGAATACAAGCAAAAAATCTAAAATCTGTTATATCATTCCCGGATCTTGAATTATTTGGTATACTTCGCAAGATCATTGTGTAAAGAATAATCGCTTTAAGTGAAGAACTGCTTTGCCTATTGTTACGTGGGCTTGCTGAGATGCAGACTGGAGCTCACGTGCGTTAAACGCGCAAGGAACGCCTGGCACGGGCAACAGCGTTGTCGCTTGTGCGTGAGGGGTCTACTCGAACGTGAGGAAGCCACCCAAAACAATGGTCAACGTCACCGCCACGGCGCCCGGGGCCGAGGCGCGCTCGCCACCCCGGGGTTGCGGCCGGCCAGCCAACATTACCAGTGTATGGAGCCAGCACTCCTCGCAGTGGACGTGCCAACAGCACACGGATATGACGGGCTTCTTATATCGTTCCTGCAACAGAGAGAAAAAAGGGGTTCTTCAAATCTGGAACAAAAGATAATAGGGCAGGAGGGTATATTTAGGTTTTCCATAATACAAGTACCTCACTCCCCCCACCCCCATCTCAATGCACCGGAAAAGTAAGAAAGTATATAAGATGAAGATAATTGTAAAATCTTACTAGTTATTAACATGCAAAATTATAGACAGTAATTGTGAGCACTTAACATTTATTTCCCGTGTCCATTTGATCACGGAGGATGTCACGTCTCGGTTCGGTTCGTATACAATTCATTAAAAATTATTACGCATTCACACACTTATTTTAAGGAGGGTCAATGAAAATGAAACCTGCGCCTTTTATAATATCTACTTTAACGACTTAATGACTTTTTTCATTTAATGAAACATGCGCTTTACTCTATCCCAGGAAGAAATTGGAGAAGTTTTGAGATTTGTTTTTTAATGAGACTTTGAATCACAAATTAGATGAAAACTGCTCGTTTCATTAAAAATTGAACATGACCTTATTTAAAGATACGTTTTTAGAACAAAGTACATTAAGGAAAAATAATCTTCAAATATTATAATATTGTCCTGTTAAGTTTTTGCAGTTTTCGAAAATACAACTACACAGAAAATGGGACCCGCGCCATTTTTATAACTGTAATATGCTCCGTTTGATAAAAAATAAAGAAACAATTTGAAATCGGATTTGAGAACAAATTTATTTCAAAAATTGCCTATATTTCACACAATAATACGTGAAAAATACTAATATTTTCGAAAATTTGTACTGGGTCTTGTTTTAAGACCACTGAAGAATAAATTTCATTACAGAAACAAATCTCTACCTTCAATATTGTAATTGTAGGAAGACGCTGAAAAAGGTTCAATTTTTAAAATTTTTAAAGATTCTGCGAATTCGAATATCTGCGCCATTTTAAGCGTCCTTTGCTCTATCAAAGAAATAAATTTAATATAAAAATTTGGAGTCATATTAAGAAAGATGTGAAAATATTTTAAAGTCATGTAAAAAAACTCCCAAAAGTTAAAATACTCGTTTTAAATTCGTACGGCCTCGGGATCGAACCGGGAATATCACTTTTGGAGAAAAATTGTCAGAATGATTTAGGACCCCACCCGTAGATTCTGAGTACACAATGTGTTAGAGGAAGTAATTTACTACATATTCCTGTTTTAGAACAAGAATTACCCACTTTTTGGATATCAGAGCCCCATAATACGAGTTTTTCTGAGGAAAAATCACTGTCCGCTGCAGCATTAAAATACTTTCTTTTTACTTTGCAATCACGTAGCAGGCGAGACAGCAAAAAGTAGCGTTTCTCATTTGGTACGTAAATAACTTCAAATACTGACGACATGATCTTCCGGATGCGAAAGATATATCCTTTTAATATTTTGAGTAAAATATCGACTAGTTTATGCAATAGTTTCGTGGACTTACAACAGTATTCAATAAAGAAAATCTTGACACATTTTATACACGAGTGACAGTCGGAGCAATTCCATGGACTGAAAGCCGCGGGTCGCGGGACAGCGCCGTTGGATTTCCTTCCCGGCGGTCCCCGCTCCCAAAGCGTTAGTTACTGCTCTGGCCGGAGGCGCGCCAGCCCGCACGGGTGCACAACGCACAATGCGTGCGCTAGGAACGCTTTACACCAGAAACACACATTACTCCTAGGTCATAACGACACGATTCCCGTCCTGCCGGCCACGAGGCTGCGTCGTGACGCGGCGCCGATTCACTCGTTCAAGCGGCTACTGCCTAATATTTCGGGAAGAAATTTATTTCACACGTTCCTGGTCGTCCGGAGGGCAGGCGGTTCGCGGCGGGGGCGGGGAATAATGGGGTGGGGTTGGTGCGGAGGAGAGGGGGAAGAGTGGGGGTCGCAGGCCGCGCCTGTCGCCGGCCCATGAATCAGAAGCGCTCCACAAGGAGCAGACCCGCGCCGCGCCGTCTCTCCTCGCCCCGCCCGCGTCTCCGATGCGAACTGCTAGGTTCCGACGGATTTCTTGCGGCCCGACTTGTGTATGGGCATAGCGAAATCGTTTTTGTTCACGATGTAGAATTTTAAGTGTTGCAGTTTTTTATTCCAGCTCCTATAAATTATTAGCATCTGCCTGAAAAATATTTTTAACAATGAAAAGTGAAAGCTTTGTAGCAATAACGGCGTTTGAAAGCACGAGTTTTGTTTTGTTATGAGGTCACGAAGCAACGTCACAAAAAAGCGAATGGTTCTAAATGTTATTTATGATTTGGTATCGCGTCGGGCGTTTCTCAATGCACCGTTTCCGAAAAGACACTGGTCGCGGGCAAAACCTGAGTGTGACACCGCTACGCAGAAAGCACCTACGTGTATGCTGCTGTCTCCGGATCAGCGTGAAAACAGTATGTACATAGTAAGAACAATGAACCGCATTCATTCGTGGAAAGTTGCGGTGTGTCAGCTTCCATGCAACTATTGAAGAAGGAACCGTGTATGCAGCGGTATGCGAACCAGTTGCGCAGGAGGTACGCAAAGAGTGTGTCGGGCACGTGTTCTGCGGTGCAGCTGTTGTCACTGTTGTCGCTGGGCGAGCGCAGCCGCTGCACCCTCCCCGCTCGTGGGCTCATGCATCTGCTCACGATTCGCGCAGTGTAGTGCGGGCGGCCTACCTCTCAGGAGGCAAGCGAAATTTCAGCTCTGGGCTTTCGTATGTTTCCAGAAATATTTCGCCGAATATAAATAAATATTTAGATAGAAAGTAACAATTTTCGTTTTTACAGACGCTTACAATACAACAATAAATTACATAATAATTAATACGAAACTCGCCGATTGAAAACCTGATATTCCACCCAAAACTTCTGGCTGTGCTTCAGGCCATCAATTGATGTCGGTAAAGCCTCTGAGCGGAGATCCTAGGGTTAAACTCTGGACGGTGGCAGGATTTTCGATACCAGATAGATGGCTAGGTCGAATTCAGCCGCTGTTTGGAAGAGAAATCTGGCGGCCGGTTGTTGTGATCCGCAGTTTTACGTTATTTCTTCGGTCGCCTCGACGCGAAAGGCCTTAGCAGCGCCCTTCGGGCCACCGACCGCGCGCTATCTTTCCTTCATCTTCCTTGCCCTATCCTCATCCCTACTTATTCACACTTACATTTACATGCACTACACTACCGCACATCTCAGGAGACCCGCCGGGAGCTTAGACTTTGTCCGGACTGGGGAGGTACCCGGCTGGTGGGAGATACTTCTTTTGGGGAAAACACCACTTGCTGAGAAAAACCTGCACTACAGTTACGAGACTAATGATCTTAACGGTTGACGCGTCCAGAAATACGAAATAATTTTGTTTGGGGTTGGATTGATTAATACAAAACGCGCAATATTTAACCAATGTTAATTATTTAGAGATGCCAGTCAACACAAAAAGAGTAAAACTACTGCGCCGCCTACAAAACACGTTCGCAAACAGTAATAGGCCAAACAATATTCGCAAACAGTAATAGGCCAAGTGAATTTTCAAACAAATGTTTTGGAAGGGTTGCGCATGCCATATTGATGGTTATTTTGCAACAACCTATAACAAATATTTTCAACACGATAAACAACGCGTTCATAGGAGTGTTTCTTGATAAGCGGATAAAGATAAATTATGTGTTTTCGTCCTTTTTACTTTCACACCATGTTTCATGCAACCCACACACCACAAACAATATTCTGCACACGTTTCCAACTATAAAAGCGTTTTAACACTGAAATAATCGACTCAATTAATACTGTCCCTCGTGTGTGGGTAGCACGTTATGTTCTCATTCATCATAACATCTAAAGTGACACGTTTGGCTCCGATTCCATTCCGAGTGATGGTGCAAGTTTACTCAAATTTTACCAATTCATTGAAATTACTCTTCGATACTATGATTAACAGTCTTGGATTCCTTCCCGCAATTTTTTTCTACAAAACGAAAAAAACTTACGACTTTCCACCTGCAACATTAATTTTAAACATTTTTTCACATAAATGAATTATCACGAAGGTGGTACGACGGGTTTCTTATGAGAATGTCGTTAAGAATGTTAATATGATAGATATCTAGCAGGTTACAATAGATTAATGAAAAGTTATTGATCTCCAATATCACGACAGTAGGTAATTTTCTATAATTTTAAAATATTTTTTCTATTAGGATAACCTCGTTGATACTTTTTAAGAAAATACTCCACAAAACACAACATTGTACGTTCGTAAAAAGCGTAAGCTCACAAATTTTATCTGTAAGAATAAATCCTTTTATATAGTCTAATATGCTCTCAGTAATGAGTACCAGCGTCAGCGACTTTATTGTCTTACTTTACGCACAAAGTGAACAATAATATGGATGTTTAGTTTATCTTTAAAGAAGAGTCAACAACTCGCATTATCACGTGATTCGACTTCGTTCTCCGCCTTTACCTAAGAGATATGGTAAAATATTTCTAACAAAATAAACTGATAATTTACTTCTCCCATTAATGCAGTGAAACCTCTCGTGAACCAACACCTCTTCGTAGCAGACACGTTTTCTAGGTCCAGGGGGGTTAAAACTCATGTTGTCAGAACCTCTCTAGAGCATACCATTTAAGCAGCCATATTTTCGGTTCCAAGCATGTCCATTATAAGAATATTTCACTCTTTACATCAATCTTTACGGCTGTCGAAAATCGGAAGAGCATTTGCTCACAATTCCTGTCATATAGAAAATGTTGAGTCCCGTAGGTGAAATGCATTTAACATGGGGTGAACGGCAGAGTCCACTTCACTTCTGTTGCTGCTATATACCTACCAACCCAGTCAATTTTACGTGACCTGAAATACTATTTCCGCTATTTTTCACTTAGTAAAATCTGCGAATATCCGTGCGCCAGTCACATCTCCTATGATCAGGAACCCAAAACCCAAAAGTCTGTTTAATATGATTAACATACAGGCGCATTTTACTTCCAAACGATCGAGAACAGCGGCAATATCTACGCCAAACTTCAGACTTGAACGGTGAATACTGGTCCGCATTCAAGAGAGCCTAATTCGGGTAAAGGGGCAGAAAACTCGCATCTTTATCGATAGGGCGGGTTACATTAGACATCGAAAAAAACCTAGAAGTGTCAAGCACAACCGCGCGGGAGGCCGCGGTGAATACAGAGCGGGCGGCCGCACGGCGTGGCGTGGCAGGGATCGGGCAGGGGGCGCGGCACGGCACGGGCGGAGACGGGGGGGGGGGGGGGGGGCGCCCTCCGCGATGCGCACGAATCGCCTCATTACGCGCGGGTGGCGCGCCGCATTCA
This sequence comes from Teleogryllus oceanicus, assembly GCA_964035755.1. Lineage (NCBI taxonomy): Eukaryota > Metazoa > Arthropoda > Insecta > Orthoptera > Gryllidae > Teleogryllus > Teleogryllus oceanicus. The sequence goes on from CAXIVR010000001.1 coordinate 97,343,194, forward strand.
TAGCGGCGTTTTCACGACTGCGGCACTGGGCCAGAATAGTTAACACTTACCGCTGCGCTGACGAGTCGCGCTGAACGCAATTTAGAACCTACACATATCCGGTTCGACGTAGCCGCAGCCCGCGCGCCCGGGCCGCTGCACGCGCCATAAAACCGTTCCCACACTCCATTTTACAGCTGCGTCTCGTTCTTGCAAACGCGCCGTCGAACTGACGCGCCTCTTCATAGAGTTATGCCTTTGGCGCGCCGCACGCGAGACGGGACGGGACGGGACGGGACAGAGGCTGAGGCTGGGGCTGGGGCAGTAGCAAGGCGCGCACGCGAAGAAAGCACGATGCGCGTTCGACTCGGAAAACTCGCGTTTAGGACCGAAAATGTTTATAATGTTGAAACTGAGCAGAGCAGGATTGGGCTTGTTGATGATCAGTGTACACTGCTGTAAAGTTGTCTGGACGCGATGTCCGTTCGCACGCGACGGGAATGGTGGGACGGTGCGAGTGGAAGGTGCAGGACTGAAGAAGGGGCAGACTGGCAGCAAGCTAGTCACCTCAGAAGGACTACGGAAACAAAGTTCGCGCAAGTCACAACGAACATCTCAAAAGGGACAGTTAAAATGTAAAACATGTGTGATTCAAACGAAGTAAAGCTCATGCTAAAACAAACAGGCTCGTTATTGCAGACAGAAGACGACCCTAATTAAACGCTTTTATTGACACACGATTCCGCAATTTTAGCTAACGCGCGCATACGCAGTGTAGCTTTGGTTGTCAAATGGAAGCGTGTGAAACTGGGCCAGAGGAAGAAGACAGGGCATGGACGTTGGCAGCTAGTAGGACTGAGAACTGAGCCCTTAGAATGAGAAGTAATGTTCATTCTATTTTCGTCACTACCGAGGATAATGGCGAATCGGAGAATCAAAATTACGTTTCCGAAAGCATGAAAAGACTGTGTACAAGAAAATGACACACCTGAAAATAATAAATTTTCGAAGAAATATATTTAGAAAATCATATTTTCATAGCAAAAATGCATAAAGATACTTCACAAAACAGCCGGGATATACAGTAAAATACGTTCTTTGCGCAGATGAAAACGCTATCCTTCCAAATGAAAATTTTTGAGATGTCAAGTTCTCCTGTGCCCGACGATTTTCACCTGGTGATTGGTTCACCACCCTATTAAACCAGAGCCACGCATAACAAAATCGCTAAACGATAATGGAAAATAATTCAAAGTATGAACGTGCAAGTACAGACGAAGCCGAGTTGCTTATTGCAATTGTTAACGACTCCAGCCCCAGCCCGTCATCGCCGCCGCTGGCCGGCGGGGTGCTGGCGGGGCGGGCGAGGCGCGGGAGGGGCGAGGGGGCGTGGCGGAGGGCGAGCAGGGTGCGCCCGAGCCGCCCACAAGGAGCAAAACAACACGTGTTTATGTTCGCGGGTGTTTGTTTTCCGCACGATAACTCGCGGCCGCGCGGCAGTTCTGGTTGAACGCATTACGGAAAATGGGCGGGCGGTCGAGTGGTAGTGGCGGCGGACCGTCCCAACTTGTCGCTCGTTGCTGATCTCGCAGCGCAATTGCCAACGCATTGAAGGAACTTGACACCTCCTGTGCCGCACACGAGGCCGACAGGGGGTCGAGACTAGGCACGGTGTTGCCGGCACCGTCGCCGACAAACACAACTGAAGTGACGATGGATAAGGAAATGGAGACGGCGTTCATGGTAGGGGTGTTAGACCTTGCAATCCCACTTCTAAAACAAAATTGTCACGCTGAACTACATTTCTCCTATACAAGCAGATTCTCTAAAAAGAAATTGTGAAAAAATAGGAGTCGTCGGCTGTTTGTAAAAGCAAACAATCATTCCAATTGGCAAGCTGTATTAATTTGCATTTGGCTCCTCATAAAACAGAAATTTGTGGTAGATTAAGAATACGAAAATTCACGTAACTAAACGAGCATATGTAAAATTTAATACGCGTTTTTTTAAATTTTTAACAATTTTATTTTCGACTAAAGAGTGATTGATTCATTTCGCCAAAAGAATGTAAAACTATGTAACGTATGGGGGAAAAGAATAATCGGCACACGTTCTCTTTAGTTTCAAAATATGTACCTAACCGTTTTACATACATAGTTGAATAACGAAATAGAACCTTTTACTCCCCAATGTCACCCGAGTAACACTCATTTGTATAAGTAAACGAACTACAGACAATTTTTTTGTATTGGTAACAAAGAGCACACCCGCTCCCAAAGCTGCTCTTCTACCACACAACTAGCAAAAGGGGAGCTCAAGAAAAAGTGCGCAAATTGAAGTACATTATGTTCAGAAGCAAAACAAGGGGCCATTTCAACATTTGCTCAATGGATCGGGGAAACTGGACAAAAAAACTTAACGTAATATACGAAGTACCACCATTTCGTTTTTTCAGATCCGTGAATTATTATCTGATTTTCTACCATTGGATCATCCGGTTCTTTCCATTACTAATAATTTACTATTCACGATACTGGTGTATGCATTATTTATATTTGTATTCATTGTTGGGAATTCCCCCTTTACTTTCCTGAATAATAGATACCGTCTTTTATAATACTAAAATAGTTTTGTCGGAAATACTAGTTTTGGGGGTGCATGATCCAGGAAAAGTTTATAAAATGCGTCAGTCCATCCGTCCGTGTGCCCCAGCTTTGAAGTTTTTCTCGATCAGCGAGAAGTTTGTTATTCTCAATTTATTCATGTACTTTTGAAATATGAAAGAATATTTGTAGACAGCACATACTATTACCCGCACTGTTTCGGACAATTTTTGACGGTTTTCTTGTCTACATTCAAAATCACATAACTATTTTAAGTAATAGCACTGGCAGAAATAATGAAAAATAATGTTATTTTGAACGTTAATAACAAAAATTAAGCAGCATAGATTTTCGTGAAAAAATACTTCTTGAAAGCTTATAGAGATAAGGCCGGCAACCACAAAATTTAATAATACGTTTCCAAAACAAAATTTCCGCTAGATTGGTGGGCAAATAATAGGCAAGATAGATGGATTTCCGGATTGTTTTTAAAAATTTGACCGAATGCTTTAATACAACCAATATAAAGCATTCGCATAATGACTCGTATATTCAATGATTCATTATAAAAAGGAATATTTCCTGATAGAAAACATAAAAAATCAAACCACTTTTTTAAAAAATGCAACAAATGAAATCAAAATTACCAGTGAATTATCAGCCTTTTTGGTCGTTTTCTAGTAATGGAAAGAACCGTAAGATCCAATGGTAGAAAATCAGATAATTCACGACCCTTGAAAAAACGACAACTAGATACTACAGAATTTCTCTCAAGAGAAGAAAGACAAACCACGAACCTCTCCCACAGATAGTATTTCCTTGATCCTCCAATTACGAAAACGTTACTCTCCGAAATACATTTTCAAGAATAATGTCAGCACGTTGTTTATGGCGACCTTCCCTGCCTATCGTTTTAAACGATATTAGGGGATCTGAGGGAACGGCCTTGTGCCCCAGCGCGGATGCCGTCGAATTCACGCTTCCAGTCGCCGGCTCCCCCGCTCCCGATCCCGCTCTCCGAAATTGCATATTCAGGACAGGGAGCGTTCGAGAGTGTGAGGGCGCGGGAGGAGGGCAGGAGAGAGAGGCGAGAGGGGAGCAGATCGAGCTCACAGCGCTCGCCCCCCGTGCCACACCCGAAAGCGCGCGGAAGCCTCACCACGACGCGTCCGGCAGCCCGCTTCCGGACACAAGGCGCTCATCGGAATGAGGAGGAGAGGGCAAAGGAGATCGCGGGGCCCAAGATGAAAGCGGGTAACGGATAACAATGGAATTTGAGGGTGAAGAGGGAATAGAAGAGGTGGGGGATCGATGGCGGACTGGCGACTTGGGAGGGCGAAGTGATACGAGAGGATGGACGTGGAAGTGCGTTATGAAAGTGCGATGGATGTCAAGGAGGGTGTAGGGTGCAAGAGGAGCGTCGCACATCGCGAACGAATTGTCAAGAGTATCCGGAATTAAAAGTGCAGGATATGCATGGCGTGAGTAGCGAGGCAAGTATTGTATGCAACACATTAGACACAGGACGCAGGTGCACATGGTGAGGCATGAGTGAACACGTCAACACAGCCGTGCAGGGCGTGATACGCGTAAAAAGTGAGCAGAAATTCCGAACTGGGAAGGGCGAAGGGTTAGAGAGTGAAACGAATTCAGGAGCGCGAAAAAGAATGCGTAGTATGCGGATCGAAGAGTTAGTTGGACTAGAGTCAGAGAAGTCGGTGTGCCAAGCGCCAGATGCAGAAAATATTCTGATGCACAGAGAGAAGAGAGCGAAGCGTTGGACGTACGATGTAACTCGAGGGCTGGAGGTGCGTGGCACGAGTTGAACGACGGAAAGAAGTCGCAAGGAATGTCCGGAACGAAGGCTTGGGGTGAGGCGCGAATCGGTGTTTGCAGGGCGGGCTGCGAGGGGGGGGGGAGGGGAGGGGGCGCACCGCTTAGGCGCGAGGCCCGCGCGCGGCCACCGCACTCACCATGCAGATGAGACACTTGAATTTGTCGTCGCCGGCCCTCGACTCGCCCTCGAGTTCGCGGATGCGCGACTTGAGCGCCTCCAGCACGGGGTTGGCGTCGGCGGGGGACGCAGCCGCGGCTCCGTCGCCGCCGCTGCCGCCTCCGCCGCCGGCCCCCGCCTCCGCCTGCGCCTGCTGCGAGGGCTGCTGCTGCTGCTGGCTGGGGCCGGCGCCCGCCGCGCCGCGCTCCCCCGGCCGTCGGGGCTCGCAACGCCAGCGCCCACGCGCGGCCCTTCAGTGCAACAGCCACGCTAAAACTCCTCTCCAACATTTAACACAACAGGAATAAAGAAAAGTAACGAGGTACAATACAAAACGCTTTCAACCATTTAAATTGGAACATAGGTATAATGAAACATGAAAAGATTTAATATTGGGCTATTTATTCATATCCCGTCTAGCAAAACAATGAAATGTCGACGGATCTTGTCGAAATCATGCATTGTGTTTCGTTTGGCTAAGACAGCCCAGTAGTTCTCTAGAAGACACAAAATGTATCAGATCTGACCAAGGTACACACATGTACGAGTAAGATAACGCTCCTTTGTGGACAGCACTGGTTAGAAGAGGCTCGTGGCACATGCCCACTGATACGCGTAGGACACGGAGTTTTATATCTTGCCTACAGCACAAGTAATAGCGGAGAATAGCTGTCGACAGAAACTAATACCTCATTTGTGTCCAGCAACACATTTTGCTTTGCATACATGCATACACCAAACAGTTTTGCAATATGCGCGCAATGTATACGTTATCGCCCAGTCGCGCGAGCACCATCTGTTTAATTATAACGCGTCTCGTTGAGCTGAATAATTTATAGACGAACGCAAAATATTATGTAGAATATTTCCATTATCTTCGGATGGACATTTCCTTGGGCATGGTGAGTGAAAGCTTGAAGGCGAGCGCGAGTGCTGAAAGCAAGCAAGCGAGCGAGCGAGTGAGCGCGCGCGCCTGCCGCTCCCCGACGCCGCCCCACGAGCGAGGCACCCGCCCCAGCCATTCCTGGTACGCCGCGCGCGCGAGCCCCCACAGCGGCCAATGGTACTGTCAAGGAAAGAGAAACAAGTTGTCACTGCAGAACGTGACGTTTCCGGACCTCGGCGCATTTGCATTTCGTGCTCGTCCGACGCCGTGTTCTCCAAGTAGGAATGTCCGCGGACATGCTCGCTCTCCGCCGCCGCCGCCGCCGGCCGAGGAGGCCGGGCTGGTGCGCGAACAGCGCTCGGCGGAGGGAGCTGACCGCCGGCCGCGCTCGCCGAGTGCACCCACCACCCCGCCGTCCCTCTACGCACGCAGATTCAGATTGCGTGCACAAAAAATCACTTTCAAGGGGAAACGCGGAAACATTAAATGTAGTTTAAAAATAGGTCTTTTATCTTTACCAACTAAGAAAATGTGGCGTCGATTCGCGTGAATTTGTGCCGCTTTGAAAATGGTGATGCGAAAGGAAGAAAATGTCGCTGGCTAATACTGTCTCGTACTATAAAATATGAGAGTTCCATCAGATAAACACATTACTGAATTTCACAGTACTATTGGTATAAGATATGCTACACATTTACATTTCATGAAATACATCAGAATTAAATTAAATTCTGATATAAACATTTAAGTATGTAGAATCGCAGATAACGCTTCGGTTTTAAGGATTTGTACCTTACATCAATAAACTGCAATTAAAATTTAATAATTTCCTTGCTAAATGAACTACAAGCGCGGTTACACATTACAACATGAAAAACGCGGTTCAAAAAGAATTAGACTAAAATGATTTTTTTGAAAAAAAAAGAAAAAAAGGGACAGTGGTGCAACAGCAGCTTACACTCACAAACTATTTGAAATTCTTACGCAAAATTAAAATAATTGCTGAAGACGTACAAAAATTTCGCACATCTGAACTTGATTCCGCGGTCACCGAAAAGTTACTTCATCTCATTGATCCAACACTTGCCTCTGCGAATGATCCAAACCAGTCAGACATTTTGCCCACGCGGGGATTATAACTGGAGCGCGTAGTTTTACGAGTTCAACATGATAAACATCACACCTCCACGAACACTGGACAGTTCAGAGTTCCAGATGCACGCATAAAAATACAACACTTTAATTTTGAAAATTCACTTCAGTGTTTCATGCTCTCTCTTTATTTTACAAATTATTAGAATGTTTTGGTTTCTTGGTCCAGTGAGCAGCGAAGTATAAAAAACTAAATTAAAAAACAGTGTAAAATCAGACGACGGGTTCAATAGTATAAACCTACCGATAAAATTTCCGTTTAAGTCAGAATACTCCATAAACCCATATACGTAAAACATGAATGTCCCTGAAATTTTTTATATACTATAAACGAAAACCAAGAAATCGGTCACAGCAGAAATAAAATTGACCATTTTTAGAAGACGCTCATTTGCATTTGAGATATTTTAAACAGAACGTAAAAACGGGTATGAACTTTAATCCAGCTACAATCGTGTACAACTCATACTTTTCTCTCTATTTTGGCCAAAAGCACCCTTGTGTAACGCATGCAGCACCAACAGTCACTTGACGATATAATTAAACCAAACATGGATTAAGAACAATTGGAATATATTTGGCGGCAATGTCAGTGAATGTTCTTTCCAACTTTGGCGAGTGCTCAGGCTTGGTTGCCAACCTTCAGCTCGTTGGCAATTCCGACTGGGACTAGTCAGACTCGCTGGCAACCTGCTCCAGGCTCGCATTTAACTCGCAGAGCATACAAACAGCCAGAGAAGAACTTATAAAAGGAAACGAGTTTAAATTTGCCGCTGTTGAAGAGCGATTGGGGGCTGCTTCCGCCCAGTTTTATTTCAATCGGTTTATTTTACGCGAGTAATAATTGCCCATGTTCGCTGTACCAGCAAATGAATCATCCAGCATAAAGAGCGCGACCGCCGCCCGCGATGCCTCTCCGCCCCCTGCTCCCCACCCGGCTCCGCCCCGCCCCTCCAGCCGCGCGTCCCCTGATGCAGTCCCCCCACAGCCACGCAGGCGGCAAAGCACGCGTCTCTGCACCAGCCCAGCGCGCCGCGGAGGCGGCGACCGCGCTCGCTTATGAGATCACGACGCGTATATTAAATACCAGAGGTACTGAAGAAAAAGGGGGAGGTGGCCGCACGCACCCCACCTCAACCTATCGCTACAGACGGTCGCAGTTCGAATCCAAGAACTGCTGGTCTGCGGGTGTGACTCATCACATCAGATTCTGTGGTCCATATCTCAGAGTACGTCGCCCGATTTGCATTATAATAAAACTATATACAAACACAAATCATTCGATTTAAAAAAACAGGACGCTAATATAGTATAAATTTCGTAGTTCAGCTCACAGCGAATAATTATCTGCTAATGCCGACGTGTACCACTGTACACATTGGCAACTTGTAAATCTATCCAGTTGAATACGTGATTATGCCCTAAGATGCTTTCACAGTCGAATTTACACGAAATTTTGAATTAAGCTTCTACATGAATCTTTCTTAATACTCCAGCCTGTTGGTAACTTCCAGACTCGCTCGATATATTTAGAATAGGTGGATTATATTTTTTTAATTCGTGTAAATAAGATGCTTTACGAACGCCAAATATGCGTTATTTGAAAGAACTCACCATGCGACTACTTAAAAAGTTCCACAATAAACAAGATTCAGTATCGTAGTAAGTTATTCGAGATTTAACATTTGCGAACAAACTGGTGTTGAACAAAGTTACTTTTGCTACTGAAAACATCTTCCTGGGCGAACATTTTGTATTTCTTAAAAGCTATAATTTAAGGCAACTTCACATACAAACACTAAATGACTTCTCAATTGAAATTTATAAAACCTCTCAACCCCTGAACTGTTAACTAATTTTCTATCAAATCATAGTTTACGTTGGCAAAAAATATCGCTAGTTGTTTACGTGAAAATCTTTGTTGTAAGGGCCTGCTTAGGAAGTTACAAAATTGTAGACAACTTATTTCATTTCCAAGAAATAAACATTTTGTAAGGTCCCAAAGAATACGTCACCAACAAACGAACACACAAATTTTTCCCGTGGCCTTCATGCCAAAATACAGACTTTATCAACTTCATTAAATCCATAGTTCTACAATCAGACCAAGTAAATTTTGGATGGTGTCCAAAGTTTTGTTTGCCTTTATTTGGTTAGTTAAGAGGGATACCGCACACATCACGTAATCAGGGAATTCCTCACAGATTTTGAAATTGCCATTATTACTGTTTTTTGGTAAAAACGCAAGAAAAATATAATCATTTTATTAGTAACCTCTTGTTTCAGCTACATTGGAAAGGATTCGCTCCTTCATTTGCGAAATACCTTTAAGCATTATTGTGCATCGCTCACCTGATGAGAGCCTCGCGCAGGGCGTCGCGCTCGCGCGCGTCCCGCGGGCCGTCCGCGCTCGTCACCACCACGTCCGCCTCGCTGTACTGCGGCGGGCCGTACGTGGCGGAGTCGTCGCCGTCCACCACCAGGTCCACGTCTTCGTCCACGGGCGACGGCCGCGAGCTCGTCGTGGCCAGCCCAGCCGCTGCAACCCGCACGGCGCGCCGTCAAGCCCTCGCCCGCAGCCCCAGCCCTGCCGCAGCGGCGTTCACGCGCACGGCGAGGCAGCGGAGCCGAGGCTGGCAGGACCGCCCCGCCTAGGGACCACGAAAATCGCGGAAACCCCTCACCGTTCTGAACGGACTCCCCCACATGGTCCAAATTCCACCTTTTCCAAACAATAACAGCATCACACTGTCGCTCTTCCGTCAACGTCATTAAGACCTTTCTTCCCCTAGGTGAAGAAGGACGTATTTCCGGAACAAGATATCCAGCAACAAAATAGGGGATGGGGAGAAAGGATTGCGCGCAGAACTGGCATGAGGTTTCGATTCCAACAGTTCTCGTGAGAAGCTGTAGGAAGTAATCACAAGCCCAATTCAAAAGCTACCTCCAGAAGAGATCTCTCTAGGAATGTCTACATACACATTGGTACATTTATTACGCAAACTAACAATAAATTACCGTATTTGTTCGGTTTACGTTAACTGTGACGCATTTGCTGGAGTCCCGTGTTGAATTTTTCTACCAATATATTTGTTACAAAAACTTAAACAGTTCATTCACGTAAATTCAAGCTTTGAAAATTCAAAAGATTTTTATACCAATTTTTAATATTGCACCCAAAGTAAACTTATTTCTTAAAAATTGTGTGTGTAATGATGAAGACTGAAAGGTCACAAATATTTATTTACGACACCAGTGTACAATGCGTGTCTTAAAACATGTGTAGCGTGCGTGGATTACAAAACACACATGCAAAGAAAGAACGTAACTCGAACTTGACGGCTTCACATATTGATATAGTACTTTTATTATAATTGCATCGTTAGAAGACCATTTATAGGCTACAGTAAGATGAGTTAATTATCAATGTCAAAAATTAGTGAGTTGGTCTTTGATTTCAACACACCTGTATGTCAGACTGCTGGAAATATACGAGATTATACGTTCACACTTCTCATCTGTGAACACACAAGCGTCGAAAACGTATCAATCCTATCCCATGAGTATTGACACTATCAAAACTTATAATGAGATCATCTCTCTCGAAGCAAAGCCTGTACGCGAACGTTCTCCGCAATCAGAAAAATGACCAAACTTGCATAAAACATGTTTACATTAGATACTTCTACTTTAGGAAGATTGCTAGGATGGAGATATAATGCTTCATTAGAAGCGAGTTTTTTCGTAAAAGAGAAACAAAAGACTCCACGTTTTTCAGACCGGAATTTATGCTGGTAAATAAATACGAGTCAAACGGTAGTAAGTGATCATCTTCTCTTAAAAAAAAGAACTGTGTGCGGACTACTTTTAATTAATCAAATTTAATTATAGAACTTGTCAAAAATATGTGAGTATGAGGAGAAAATCATCTGCACACGCTTTCCCGAGTTTCAGAACCCTTCCCAACTAACTATTAATAGTTGAAAGATGAATAATAATAATAATAATAATAATAATAATAATAATAATAATAAATTTAAAAAGTGAGGATTAACATATCAATTTTTTCCAAAAATAAATTTATAGAAATAAATTACATTACAGTATTTTTACGCATAAGTAGTTTATAACGTATTTAATAATGCACCACACCTCTTGGAGTTTGAGATTAAACTTGCGAATTATTTATAAGATAGCTAATATATTAGCTATCAATATTTACTCGCTTGTAAATATTGTCAAAAAATTGCAACATTATTTAACTCTTTTCGTTTATTTAAAATTGAAAGGAGAGAAAGAAAAAAAAATTGTGAAATGATTACATTTGCCTCTCAATATATCAACAGATTCATGAGAGAGAGTAGGAATGGATACAGTATCGAAACCAAACTACCCTAAAATTCTGAATTACCCCGTCGATTGACAACTGCATCTCAGGAATCAGACATTGGCATCTCTCTGGAACCATCGTCCGTAACCCCGGCGTACTCTGCCAAATGGCATAACCACCTTTCGCCGATGGCGCGAATCAAAAGGAGCGTTGTCCATAAAAAACCATCGTGAGCAACAGAGGATCACGCCGCGGAAACGTGCTCTCGCGGACGATCGGAGCAACGTACACAACATTAGCCGCGCAATACTCGCGGGCAGGATTAATGGAAACACACTCATGAAAAGCGCGCCACGCACGCGCTGCCGGGGCGCCGTGCGCGAGCGCGCGCGCGGAGAGGTCCAGATAAAGACATATGTGTTTGGAGTTCACGTTCGCACACACCGCCGACATGAAAGCGCGGGGCGTCACGAGCGACGACACTCGTGCGCCCGCGACTAATGCAACATGAACTCGAGGCGTCGGGGCGTCCACAACTTCCGAAGAGGCGGCCCATTCTTTCCGCGGCGCGGCTGTGACGGCCTCCGCCGCCGCCGCCGCGCGCAAAAACACCCACTACGAGTGCGAAAGACAGAGTTCGCCGTTCGGCGGAAAGGTACAAACAAGTAAGCGGCGTCGACGAGGACACCGGGCACAAGATTCAATGGACGCTCGCGGGGAGCGATTTCAAAGCGCCACTCCCGACGACGCGATGGTCGGGACTTCGATCTGCAGGCGCGCGCGCACGACACTCGTCGGCGACGCGCGGGAAGCACATTCAAAAGCAGCGTTTCATTTAAATCCTCCTTACAACTTATTCGTATGGCACGATTCAACCACGCCCCGCACGCTAATTTATATTTTAAATTTTTGGGCAAGTAACATTTAGGTTGAAATATAACGCATTTTTGGCTCCCACTCCATAATGTTAATGTACGTATATTCACTGGGATATACGCGTGAAACAGACACAAAGGTTTTAGTCGGATTAAATGTGTCATCACGAAACGTACATAGATCATAAATCAAGAAAAAAAACCTGTACTGCTAATTTAAATTGTGTATGTAAAAATTAGGTAAGAATGAAACTTAAGTTTCAAAATCTACTGCGTCGTGAATCTCGCTCCGGTTTCATAAGTAATCTAATCGCAAATACTACGATCAATGAGGACCTGTAACAACCTAATCTTGCTAGCAACGTCCCCAAATGCACGTCAACTTGACCAAAAGGCCGATGAAAGCATATGACCACAACCAAATTACTTGCAGGACCACAAGCGCGCTGAAAGCCCTGAATATCACCTGAGAAGGGTTCAGAATAACAGGGATCGTGGGGAAGGGAATCTGCAGTGTGCGACGTTAGAGTAATCAGGGTGTATAGAGTAGGGAGATGCCAGAGGAGCAACGATAGGTGGAGACTGCACTGTGTACATGCATTAACGAGACAGCTATATCTAGACTGCCAGTTATACATACATAGCGAGGAAATTCAATGCAGCGTATTTTTACGCATTAATACAGAAAGTAGCTGACAATTCTCATAGTAATTTACATTACAAAGCAAGGAAATGGATGTTTCCATGACTAGACAGAGATCTCGGACGAGGCCGACAGGTCGAGTTTAGAAATCCTGTCGTTTTATGGAAAGTCACTTTCGCCGTGTGATGAGCAATATTTTATAAGCGTCCTCCATTTTATGACGATTTATCAGTATGTTTTCTTCATCATTAATTAAATTTGTATATCTCACTATGTATTTTTCCGTTCGGGGGTTGGTACGAAGTTTGTTTTCCAACTGTTGACTGACAGTTGAATGTGAATTGAGAAGGATATTGCGCGGCATTTGCAACGGGGGAAACGACTTGTCCACTAATTTATGTGAACCCACCAGATATTTTGAAATAAGCTACCGCCATTATTTTAGATTTATTGACAAGAAAATCTAGAGAACAGTACGAAAGATAATATATTTTTTGCAATTGGAGAAATCGGAGAGGAGAAAACATTGTTACGGAGAACGTCCTCTGTAGCGTACGAGAATGAAAAAACGAAATGAATGAAAAATATAAGCCCTCCAATAAGTGGTCGCAGTATTCAATGCTGAAAAGCGTGCTTTTGTGTTAATGAAAACTAGACATAAGGTTTGGAATCAAGAAACATATTTATATAACTGCCGGCCACGGACAGAACACGAACGTAGTGTTGCGAACAGATCTTTTAAAAATGTCGCTGTTAGCAATGGCACACTAAGTACTTTCAGTACTAGTATGGAAAATAGTTTCCAAGCTGGAGTAGAAAAAATGGAAACTTCAACATCCGAATACTGTGGTTTCGAAAAAAACTTTTTTAAAATTCTGACAGCGCTACTTCAGATTTTTAGAAAACTATTGTCCTTTAGCAGCAAAAATGCTGCTGAATAAAAACCACACAAAATACTTTTTCAAAAATTAGCACGCTCTCTGCTCAAGAACAACAAATATAGTCCCGAATAACAAAGCAATAAATTAAATATTTCAACAATAATAGTCTTCACGAACACTGCTATAACATAACATAGTGTATACGGATACAACCATAATACCAAGAAAATTAATGGTAGGAAATGGTGCGGCGTTAACGACATTAGCATCATGTAAATGAATTTGAGGCGTTGTTTCGTCGTATATTTATTTTAGCGTAAAGCTTTTTCGGCCGCATTGCGGCCATCTTCAGTGCAACAAATAAATAATAATAATAATAATAATAATAATAATAATAATAATAATAATAATGTAATAATCAAATATACGATATTATAAATGAAATTAGAATTAAGTAAAATAGCAAATTTGGAATATATATATAAACATAATTTTGAATAGAGAGTACTAATAAAAGATGTACTATTCTAGAGTGAAGAAATGTATTTCATTACGTTATTTCGTTTTCCAAGGGTACGTTATTTCCTTTTGACGATATTGTTTACGTACTACAACAATTAATTTCCCGTCTTGCAAAAACTCTCTATTGACGGCCGGCCTCTACCTTTGAGCCTTGATGTGACATGACGTCAACTGTGTTGTAAGTAGTGAAGCACGGAGTATGAAAATAAGGTGGTACGCGCAGTATTAGAATAGGTGGAATAATATAATCAAATATTTGAATTTTCAATTTAAGTCTAACTTGTTTAACTGGTTTTTTTCCTGGGTATCTAGAGAAACCATTTATACCTCTCACGTGGCCGATACTGCAGTGTTCATTCAATTTCGGCGGGCATTCGAAATTAGTTATACAGGTATGTATTACTATTTTTTGACCATTCAAAACTCATATTCATCTTAATTGTATGTTAACTTGTATTCCTCTGAAATAATTTTGAAATATTTGTACTTTTGAGAATTTCTTGATGAAATACCATCGTACAAACACGCCTGGTTTGATCAAACCATATGTATATATTCAAACCTCAAAACAGGTAAGACAAGAGTACCCATGCCAAATATGCGCCTATGAAGATATTCTGAGCTGTATAAAAGCCAGGAAAACAACCAGTTGTAGTAAGATAAAAGGATTAACTCGTGGGAAGGGAACGAGGAAAACTTTTGGTTGTGAAGCCGTCCTTTCCGATAGTATTTCCCCGATTTCCATTCCCGAGTTAAATTCTCCGCCCCTCAGGATTCTGCAGTAAGTGCTCAATTTATTTTCCCCCGAAGTTAATAATATTTCGCAATTTTATTCAATGACTGCTGTGAATTTCCCATTCAACCAGCAATACCAACACGCTAGGACTAACTACCCCCAAGCCACTCCCGTCACACCCACTTATATGGACTTAGTGCTTCTGGTTCTATCCGTTAGGTCATAGCCATTGCACAAAATTATGTAGTTACATCAATGTTCTTCCTGAACAGCATTATAACCATTCCCGACAGGAAATCCTTTCAGAAGCTCTTACCTGCAAAACCGCCGACCAGCAGCGTGGTAGCGCGTATCCTGCGCTGGCCCGCCCATTCGTACTCTTCGAACATCTCGGTGTCGCCCTCCACATCCACATTCTCGTCTTCGTCAGCGGCGCCGCCGGTCTGTGGGAAGAGGGGCTGTGTGGGCGACGCGCTGCGGCCCTTGCTGGCGTCCGCAGGCCCTGATTTTGTAGCGTCTCGTGAACAGAAACTAAGCTGCTCGTTTCCGATGTTTGTCCACACGAATAGTCTCCTCTCTTTGAATGCTATATTGAATACTGACATATGACAATCAAGTGAAAACGGCACAAAAATTTCGGCCTACAATTCCGTATAATCAGTATTACAAGAAATGAATAACAATTTTAATTTTTTTATATTAACACCTTGCATGTGGTTTTAATAAATTTTGCACATGTGACTACATTTGTTGAAGAAAAATAAGTGAAAGATACATATATTTCGCAAATTGGAAAGACATAACAAATATCCAACAAAAAAAGTGTTCTCTTAGAGACTATTACAGTATTCGCTTTTGGTGACCGCACTTCAAAGCATCGCCACTAAATCCTGATGCGTGAAATGTGAATCATATCTGATAGCATGCTAAACGTATAGAGGTTTCCCGAAATCGAATGCAGCATTCCCCTTTTCGCGAAGAGGCCTTCCTGAAAGCGGTCTCCCGCGGGAGACGATATCGCTAAACCGGTCTCCCGCTTCTTTTCTACTTCCACGACTTTTGTTCAGTGCCCGTGTCGCGTTTTATTCCTCTTGTCACTCCGCGGGCCTTTGTCTCTGTCAAGACGATGACGGAGGCAGAGGAGAAAGCAGAGGTGGAGAGACAAAGAGAAAAAGAAAGTGGTGTGTGTGTGTGTGTGTGTGTGTGTGGAGAGAGAGAGAGAGAGAAAGGGCAAATAGAATGTAGGATATAACTGAGAGGACAGTCAAAAGGACAGTAGATCACGAAGGTGGATATTTAGTAAGAGGACTAGAAGGAACGGATGAGAGAAAGTAATGGCACCGCAGACGCACCTTCCTCAAGCACATCTCAACGTGGCCGTTGAGCTCCTCCACGCTGCCTTGTACGCGCTCGTTGCACACAGGGCATGTGGCCTCGTCCGCTTTCCTCTTCCGATTCTTGATCCGTAGGCGCCCTTGCCGGTTTGCCTTGATCCTCTGGTACGTCTGCAAGAGAACGCAGCCATGTTGCTATTTGCACAAGCGAATAGGGCGAATGCTTGAAGCAATCGTGTGTTGCCCCTTTGCAATAGACTCCAAGATGTCGTACTAAGGTATTGTGGAAGTACTCCTTGCCTACATGTGTATAATAAACAACTGTTTCTTCAATTACTTAACTGATTGACCCTTACAATAAACTCGTAATTTAATTTTTACTGAAAAGCCTTATTATTGTGGAACGCCTCGTACGTACAAAGTTCAAAAACGCCAACAAAATGCAAACACAATGTTATGGAAAACTTTATTTTAATAGGTATGGTACATAATTTTTAACATTATCAACCAGAACTGAGACATTTGTCATACTGTGAGAGCAGAATTTGTATCCCTGTGTCGTAAGTCAGCCTGCTGGGATAGATACCAGTGTTGGACAGTCAAATGTTTCAATTCCACTGGTGATGCGAAAAAATTGGGCAACATGCGATGTGTCCGTTACAATAAAGTTTTCCCACAAAATTGTTCTCTCTTCGTTGACAACCTAGGGAAACTTGCTTTCTGGATGCGCCTCGTATAATGATTTCAACTCTTGGGGAACAATAAATAGATTAAATAGAATGAATATGGGAAATACGAATTTTTTTTATAACCAACACCTAAACGATCCTAAACTCTAAATATAATTGCAATTCGACGGCAAGGATTAAACTATAAGTGATGAAAAGAAGGCTTGAGACAAAACGTATGATCTGTCATCCAAGTGGCAATAATTGTGTTTCATTCATTTACGTAAATTTGTTCTGTTAGAATTCCCTAAAATGTTGGAAAATGCAAATTTGCATACACTCCTTGGAAAACAATCAAGTCTTATTTCGGAAGAGAAAGAGCCCATTAGTTACACATTCGTGCTTTGAAGCACTAGTTTGTTAAGGATTAATCTCACGTAATTGGAGGTCAATCAGATATGTTAATGGGCGCAAGGATCTTTACTCAATATACTTTCTTATAACAGATAGGCGAAATAGTGGTTGACACAACACTAAGCTAAATGGCAATGAAATATCCAATGAATCTACTCAGTAACATGTACGTTACGATGAAACAATGCTTGTGTCTTTCATTTAGAACTCGTAAATTATTTTTCTGAAAGAATGCATTATTCCCAAAGTATCTAGTACGTGCCAATCAAGAAGAATTGTCGAATATTTTGGTATAAGTTTCAATATCTGTGGTGGGAGAATTGTATAAGATCTACAGTATTTAATGAAAAAAAAAAAAAAGAGAACATACTGATGTAAAGGCATAACAAGAGATAGGGAAAGTACGAAAGAGAATGTGGGAATATTTACTGTGGAAGAGCGTGCTGGCAGAGAGCAAGGCGGAAACAAAGGTCCAGGTCGAAGAGCAGGCCCACGGGGCCTCGCCCTCCGAGGAGTGGGGGCGGGGACGGGGCGGGGCGGGGCGGGGCACTTACGTCCCAGCGGCCCTCGGGCGTGCCGTCGGCAGCGGCAGCCGCGGCGGCGCCCGCGGCGTCGCGGCGTTGGCCGGGTGCGGGGCCTGGACCGGGCCCGGAGCCGCCGGCGGCGCCGGGGCCCGCCGCCAGGGACGGCCGGGCCGGGCGTCCAGCGCCAGGCGGCGCGCGCGGCTGCCCGCGCTCAGCTTGTACAGGCGCTCCAGCTCGTGCACGAAGTGCGTGTCCAACTCGCCCGCGCGCAGCGTCACGCCGCACACAGGGCAGCATGACGGGTCCGTCGAGAGCTTCTTCTTCCCTGCGGGGCACAAACGACACTGTCAGAGCTCGAGCGCACAGGTACGAGGTCCCACGACCGTCACATGCGACACGCCCATTTGTCTTTCGACGCACCGCTGGCTAGGGGATCTTGTGTCGCGGTTCTGAGGTCTGCCTCGGTGAAGATCAACATGGTAGGTCGCAAGCCGGTCATTTACACAAGAATCACTTCAATGCAGATTGGCTCCTCGAATCTTTGTCTCCTATAATTCTTACAACTAAACAAGTACTGACGTTAACTTTGAGCTCTAAAATATTTAATGGTGAAACACAAAAATCAGCTAGATCATAATCTTAAGCGTGTGCTAAAAGCACCTAAAAATGCATACCTATACGTTCGGCGCAGAAGCGGGGCTAGTTGCTACTAAGGTGAACTGAATATCTACATATAACCTACAGTTGCCTGAGGATGAGATGGAGTGAAGATCTAAACGTAAGAAACTCTTAAATATGTCAAATAAACAAACAATATTGTATAGAAATTTGTATTTCTTCAGTTAATACTTAAATCCAATGTGATTTATCTTAATTTTTGCACATGCTCGCATTGTGTTCAATTCCACTGATATAGGAAAAATTATTGCTTGAATTTTGTATACATGTTTGAAGAAACAGAACTGACGACTCGACGTATGGGAATACATAGGTAACTAATCTAATATTGTACTTGGTCATGATTCGTTCCGACGTATGGCGCCGTAGAGTCTGAATAGGAGTACGTTTCACGTCTGTATGACCCCGAGATCAAGATACATTTTCTTTCCCCTTTCAGACTTAAGTGGCATTCCCCAATCTGTGGTGAGACGTCTAACAATCCCTAACACATTCCTTATTGTTAAAAAAGTCGCAAATTGAATATGCATTAAAAGACAAGTTTGCCCCGTCGTGGTGACAACATTATTTCGGAAATATGCAATCGCAATTTTTTCAACTCTACAAATTTTTCTCAATTCCGCGTAAATAATGTTATACGCGCATGAAATCGTATACATTACGTAGTCGAAACCTCAGTCTACAGATGTGATTGTTGACGATACACCGTGTATAATAAGATTGGTTTATTAAATACTATTAAATAACTAATCCTTAATAAGTACACTGTATCCGTCTTTGCGAAAAGCGGAAATGAAAAAAAAATGTCTTAGCTCCGGTTTACCCTATCAACAGCCTACAACTCTTCCACCATGGATTTCTATGTATCAAGCGGGAAATTTAACAATATTTATACAGAGATTCAAAAAAGTGAGAACACCTATTTAGTTATTTGGAGAACTCGGTTTGAGGCCCGGCTAACAGTAAGTCCAATTTTTTTTATTTCCAAAAATAAATTAAAAATAAAACATCAAACGTTTTCTTTCTCAAAAGAGTAAAAAGAATCCATCGATTGTTCGTCTTCATGTGAATAACATTTGATACACACAATGAGGGAACTATATTTAATTTCAAAAACCGAGGGAAAAAATTGGATTTCTGAAACTGAAGAGCTGAACTAGGCATATTCTGAAATAGAACGTTTTTCAAATATATTTATGAGGAATATTTCTTAGTCTTTTTGGAACCATACGTTAGTAAATTGCAAAAGAATTACTATATTCCTGCAATATCTCCAATTTTTAGTTTTTCAGACTTTGCTGGTTTTGAAAATGAGATGCGAGTGCATATGTATACATACATATACATGAAAGTAGGGAAGATATTCTGGAGCTCAAGAAAACGTACGCAGTTTGTACTTGCTCTCCATACGTCGCATACCATTTTTTACTATTTTTGACGAAATAAATCGAATCAAATTAAATAATACAGGCAGTTGTCTCATAAATATAACTCCACTATCTGTGAACGTCTCCTCGATTTCTATAAGAAATATAAGTATTCAAATTATCGTTCTCCATGTTCTCACGCAGGGAGACGATTTCTTCACGACGGACGAGATTAGGGTTAATAGCCAAAATCCATAGCCCCCATGCAAATAGTTTTTATTATACTGGAGCGAATATTTCTTATTAATTTTTGCCAAAATTGCTCATTTCCATTTGTATTCAGAATTTAAATATATTTGAGTTAGGGTAGGGTTCCCAGAATTTAAGGAAATGTGCACATAATAAACTTTTCCTCGAAATACATAAATAAATAATATTACAAATCTCTAGGATATGTACTAGATGGGTCGCAAATGATCATTATGTGCCAATGAACTTGTAGTGCAAGATTGCATACAATTGAATTATAAGCATTAAAAGTATGAGATTTGCCCTAGGCAACCCCGTATGCACAGATGTTAGGTAGGGACCTGAAATATTTTGAACGCCACCTGTCGAAAATTTGTGCACAAGAAGTTGCTTAAAAATCACGGGCAAATGTTACATGTATAAATCACACGTATTCCACTGTAAGCTGGCAAAAAGTGAACATTTACGATGTCCTAGAAGTTTGTAACATATTCTGAGACACGTGTATCCAAATTCTATGGAAATACATACAAAGTATTGTACGCCGTAATACCAAAATAATTGCAAACTCCGCATCAACACATAATAGCAACAAAGTAAATGATAAAAAAAATCAATGACACTTTGATTTAGGAGGGAAATAAATATACACTTGGATGACTCTACAAAGCCGTAATGTAAGAATCTTTTCAAGAATTGACATCTTTCCAATAAATACGTCCTACAAAACTGCAGAAAAATGAAAAATGGATGATGATAGTTCCTTTTTCGAAGTTGATGATAAACAAAATTCCAAAGAATGCATTTTTACTGGTCAACATCTACTAGTAATCGATACAGAAATAGATGTTCAACCTTGAAAAAAAATTACCACTGCCAACACGACGGAACAGAAAACAAGCACCACTGCACGTTGTACTCCCACGAATGAAACCAGGAAAGTCACAAGATCGAAACGGAGAGACGTTTTGATGTGTATAACAAAAGAGAATGGCTAGAGCCGATGGAGTTCCAAAATACGTTTTAAAATATATATATAGAAGCCAAGGGCGTTTGTGAAACAAGGCAGGTAAAAGTTCAGCTTCTAAATGAAAGGCGGAGTAAATGGCTAAAGAGGCAGTCCGAGCATTCGGCCCACGCCATTCTATCCCGCGTGTGTGTACGCCGATCGTGTTGAGTCGAGGGAGAGAGAGGCAGTGATGCCTCGGGGACAAGCCCGCAGCGGTGCCGCCCGCCCCCGCGCTGCCCAAACATCGGGCAGCCGCCGCCACCGCCACCACAGCGCGAGGCGCGGGGCGCAGGCGGCTGAGAAAACGGAGGAGCAGTGTGCTCCGAGGCAACCAGAGCAAACGTTTATTTATTTGTCGGAGACAAAGCCAACGCTTCCGGAAATCATTTCGGGGGCGGGTCGGCTGCAGCGCGCCGGCCTCTCGCGAGGGAAGTCGCTCGGCCTGTAGCCAGTCGCTTGGCGGCGCGCCGCTCCCGCGCCATCGCGCCGCGCAGGGAGGAACAGCAATCTCCACGGACACAAACTTGCACATTGCGGCGGTCTCTTGCTCCGAAGGAAATGTTCACAAGGGCAAATTGGAAATAAATCAAATAATATATTGAGGTCTTCACGCAGAGTTAAATCTCTGACATTCTGACCTTTTAAGGTGGTCGGGCTAAGCGTCTCTTTGCGCTTCTGCTGATAATGCAGTTTACATTAAACAATCTATTTTCGAGTTTCCTGGAAACAAGTACTACAAATTTACATGTCGACATTTTTCTTCTCTATTACTAACTCAAATATGAAAATGAGACTCGTGAAAACATGGCGTGAATCAACTGGCTGGCAATACAATAACAGGAGGCTGGATATTAGTTTTCAGAAAGTGACTTGGAACAGAATTTAGGTGAGTCTATGCAGTTACAACTATTTCCA
Organism: Teleogryllus oceanicus; assembly: GCA_964035755.1. Classification (NCBI taxonomy): domain Eukaryota; kingdom Metazoa; phylum Arthropoda; class Insecta; order Orthoptera; family Gryllidae; genus Teleogryllus; species Teleogryllus oceanicus. The sequence goes on from CAXIVR010000001.1 coordinate 97,364,952, forward strand.
CTAAAAGCAATGCAACTGATATTACATTCCATAAAAGTTGAAACGCATCCGAACTATGAAACCCATGAAACGCTTTTCTGAGCCAGCCCGCTCAGCCACTGTGCGTCAGCGGCGACGACCGCGCGGCCCCACCGCCGCCCGGCGCCGGCTGAAGTGTCCCATTTGGCGTTCTAGCCAGGCAGGAGCCGCGCCGGGGGCCAGACACAGACACAAACACTGTAGCAAATGGCAATGACTGCTTTAACTACGCGCGAGCTCTCTCTTCCAAAGGCTTCGCCTCCCATAAAACAAGGGGCTGCCATCAGGGTACACTTCGGACGCCACTTCTATTTGATTAACTGTCAACACGGCCTTCTGCTTGACGAGATCCGCACGCGGTTCCCCAAGTGCTTACATTCTAAACAACAATGCCTTGTTTACACAAACATCTTAAAAACGTGAAGATTAAATAAACCGAAAGCCTGTTACACAAAACCGATGAAGGCGTCGGAAAGCTACCGGTGGTTACAATGGGCGTCAGCCGCCATCAAATACGCTGCGAAACGATAGATGCCGTCCGGGGTGCGATGCGCCAATCGTGAGAGGAGACTCGTTCTCTTAGGCACAAGAGAGCACCAGGGTGTACACGTTCACACGCCAACCCACGCAGTTTACACACAAGGTACACTGGCCTCACTGCTGTTCGATTGATTTGAATTAAATGTCGAGTCAAAGTCATTTCCACACGTATAAACATTGCTTTCATTGGAATCTGTTGTTTTACAACAAACGACTAATTTCTGAAATGTAACTGACATTGGTTTAATGAGTTCGAGAAGCGGGAAAGAGGAGACTGAAAAGTGTAAACATTTACATCTCGAACAAATGCGGTTAAGAACATTAAATGTTATAATACAATTGAAGAAAATTATTTTGCATTTGGCATTTGATAGAAAAATAAATGAAATATGTGTCAGATGCAATCAGAAAATCAATCTGTTCATAAAAGACGACTATTACTTAGAAAAAATAACTACTGTAATACATTGCTACGGCTGTGTATGTATAACTGAACATGTTTCGCGCTAACAATCAATGATTCTTGACCCGTTGTAATTATGTCAAATGGTTCTTGAATGGAACAGTTGAATCCAATATGATGCGAGATGGAACTACGTAGACAATAGGGGAATGTAGAATGTATGATTTACATTATTGATAACCTTACAGGTAGAAAACTGTATTGTTAACAAACCAATTGTAATTTTAGCTTTAATGAAAAGGTTCACTATACATATTCCTGTAGATAAATGTTTTATCTGTCCTGTAGCCCTGATGAAGGACAAATATATGGCCGAAACGTCGGTGTGTAAGTGTCTTTCCTTTCGTGTGACCCAAACTCAAGAACCATTAGACATGTTTCACGCTTGCTTACAGCAAAAGTACATACAAGGCAAACAAAATGGCGCCTCCATATTCATTAATGACTAATGTAACCACGAATACACGTCAAGAAAGGAGTACACAAATTAACACGCAATTCAAGGAAGAGACAAGCCCATGTAAAAACCATCACAAGTGCCCAGAGGTAAATATCACTCGATTTCAATAAACTCCAGCCGGTCAAACTTTAGGAGAGCAAAACACAAGTGCTACCAGTCAGGCACCGGTTTTAAAATCATATATTTCAATATGTTTCAAGAGTTTTCCAGCAGCGGCCTGCAGGCCCGGTACGTGTCTCGAAAACACGAAAAAGAGAACCTGAAAATGCGGTCCAGTTCGGTCCAGTTTCGCGTCACCCATTGTGTAGGAAGGGAGAGCAGATTGGAGTATCATAAACATAAAGATTGCGATTGTCTCTCATGCTAATACAGGTCTGGGGATGGGCAAGAACGGCCCGAGAAAATCTCCGCTTTAAATTATCTTCCGGGCGCAGGGACAGGCGCGCGGCAACGGCGGCACAAGAACTCCTCAAAGCTCCCGGCAGCTGCGGCAGTGGCGGGAAGGGGGGAGGGAGGGGCAGGGCGGTCACGGGGCGGGGACGGGGGCAGAGGCGGCATTCCGCGGAAGCCTCATATCAGCGCCGCGGGGCACCGACCAGCAGCCCCGCGCCCGCGACCGCGCCCGCGCCCGCACCCGCGTGCCACTTCTCGCATGCCTGCAGGCCGGCTCTGGCGCGTCCGAGTCCGCGCGGGGTTCTGCCCCGAGGGCACAGGGTCTCGAGGGGCAATGGAAGGAGACGGAAGGATGGCCCCTAGTTATTCCGACGACCTGCCAGACGGTTTCCTTGTATGTGGCAGTATGTGTGGGTGTAAAACATTATTTTATTTCACATTTTTATTTTTATAATCAGTGCATTACGTTAATTGTGTCAGAAATGTACATACAGGCAAGGTTAATGATGTGTGTGTGTGTGTGTGTGTGTGTGTGTGTGTGTGTGTGTGTGTGTGTGTGTGTGTGCGCGCGCGCGCGCGCATTCTCTGCTTCCTCCCTCCATTTTCTTCGTTTCTTCCTCCAGTTTCGGAGTATTTCATATACGAGTAGATTTATAACAGAAATTCGTTAAAAGTGTGTAGTATACACTAGTATACGTAAGAGGCATTCGATAGTCATTTGATGTAAATGCGTCACATTCTTGTACCAAGATCAGCGCTTTTCGACTTTCCAACGTCTTACCTGTGGTAACAGTAAACTGAAGCAAAATGCATTATCATAAACAGGAGATGATGTGTGACAGAAATGAGTATTAAAATACTAAATACGTTTATGTATTGTTATGGTACGGTAGATTGTAGTGATGAACTTCACATTTTTTATTAACACTGTGTGACAACGCAGAACACAAGACTCGCGAAGCTTCTCTCTGCTTCCGCATCCGCCCATGGTAAAAATTTAATTGTTTAACAATGGCAACACGCAGGAAGCCATTTAAGATTCATTGTTTTAGGTGCCGCATTGCGATAATACTTCCTTAACATCAAAGGATTGTTTCAAGGGAATATCCATAAAACCGTACTCGTGCGATAAGAAGGCATAAACTTGTTTGAGATGAATAATATATACAAATCTAACCGAACTATCACTAATCACTAACCGAGTGGGAGTGCGGGAATCGCGCCATTCGGCTCGCCGAAAATGCAATCGACTTGTCCGTTCTTTTGTTATCCTCGCCCGGTGCGGGGGAAAAGGCGCAATTTATTAGCATACCGCGAGCAGAGGGGCCGGTGGAGGCGGTGGGGGTGGCCGGGGTGGCGTAGGGCTTTGGCGTCCGGCCGGCCCCCCCCCCCGGGGGCGGTGGCGACACCAAAGAGCGACGCAGCTTTGAGGAAAATGGCAGTCGCGCGGCCTGCGTTGTGACGTTTGCCGTGCACATCACGCCTGTGCTGGCTTACAGTTGCTCGGAGAGGGAGGGAGGAGAGGAGAGGACGAAGAGGAGGGGTGATGAGTGAGCGAGGGAGTATGCGTAGGGAGGGAAGATAGAGAACGAAAACCTGACGTTATTGCTGTCAGGCAAGGCAGTGAAGATAACATTTTTCTATTTCGCACTCTTTCTTCTCAGGGTTGGGACAACAATACTTGGGCAATAACATCAAAAGGACGTTAAAAAGAACGAACTCGTGTGTAGGCATGACTAACTCTAAAGAAGCACTTCCAATCTTTCCCCGTCAGCTGTTTTTCCTTGAAATCATCTTCAATAGACTATTTCATTTATTCGGTGCAATGTATCCATGAACACAGCGATTTCAATAATTTTGCTAGAAGACTATGTATTTTGTGTAAAACTACTAGCTAAACAAAAAAAAATAGATAATAGAATATTAATATCTCTTCTTTTGTAAACGGATTCAAGAGAAACAAAATAGAACTATGTACACACATAGCTGCTTGGTAAATTGTGAACATCACCAAGTGGTCTGTAAATTAGGTTTAGGGCGTGATTTGAAGGCCTAGTTAAAAAATTAACCGGGTAAACCAAACAGTCCTCTAAATAATGTCCACTAATTATTTCTGTATCGTGATTAAAAACATAAAATACCCTTAGCATAAAAGCTGCATGGAAATTTTAGCCAAGCCGTTATCAAGGGTATCTGACATAAGTTGCAGAAATGTTGGGCACGCAGAACAATGAGCAGATGCAAAGAAGCCAGAACGCGTCTGGGCTTCAAATCAAATTTGCCCGCGCGAAAGCGTGCCGCATGGGGCTCCCGCCAGGCGAGGTGGGCCGTGGCGTCGCCTCGTCTCCCCACCTCCCGGTAAGTGCGTCGGCGAATTTTAATCAGAGGCAGTACGCAGCTGCCATCGAGCCCAAGAGATTGTAACTCCGTCAAACTTCAAGCAAGTGCTCGTTTCGGCCGAGCGGAGAAACTGTTTTAGGTGAAGAGCCAACAGCTTGGACGCCCATTACGTTGCCGCCGACGCCGACGCCTGAATGATGATGCGCCCAGCGCCGGGCCGCGCGCGCCCGCTTTCGCCTCCTCCGTGGGCGTCACCATCACATGTCCTGGGCGCCACCTCCGAACACTCCTGCCTGCACCGTTCCTGTTGTCACCCTTCTCTAGCCCACAATACAGTCTCGAAAACTGTCGCATGATCTCCCCGACTCAGCACATACTACTCTCGCCGTCGTCGTCGTCGCCGCCGCCGCCACCGCCAGGCCGTGGGACATCGCTGAGGGGCGAGTGTTGGCGGCGTGGGAGGGGCCGCGCGCCGCGCCGCCTGGCGGCAGCCGGTGGACCCTCCAGCCACCCTCCGCGCGCGCCGCCCCCTTCGCCTCTCGTCGCTACCAGTCTCCAGCCGGCTGCTCTCGCAGACTTCCATGGTAAACTCTTGGAAACTCCGTGGAACGGGTAAACCATTTCCGCGTTGGCACGCCGCTCCTTTTTTCATAAACATTACACGCCAAGGGAAGAATCTGATAGTTGATTTTACCAATCGAAGTTTGCAAACAGATATTGTACTGTATTAATATGGAAACAAAATATGTTAATAAAGAGTGCAACCCACATCTTTACCCACGGGTCACAGTGTATTCAAGTTATTTCGAAGAAAAGAGCACTACGGGTTTATAGTACATGTTTTTTGTAGCGTATTATAAAATTTGAAAATTCCGTCATCTCGAAGTTGTACCAGTAAATTGTATTTTTTTATAAGTGAAACGCATGTATTTTCTTCTAATTTTTCATTCAATTTGTCAATACTGTTACACGTGTCACTAAATCTATCGATAAACGAAATACTTTACAACCAATACACAAAAAGGAGCAGAAAGGAATACTAAATGGTAGTAGACGAAACACCCATCACCCACTCACCGAACAGCTCTATTTAAGCTTCAGAGAACTACCCAAGTTCCACACAATAAGTTCCTGACATACAAACACTTTGCCACCAACGCTAGCTCCAGCACTCCTTGTCCCTGCCCTCAGCGGGATGCACCACGTCCCAGCACAAAGCACGACGAGACCGGGTGCCGAGGGTGGAAAGACGTATTTACAACTCTACCTGCTGCCCGGCAGCTTCAAAGGAACAAAATCCGGGAGCCCTTACGAAATGGCAACCCACCCGACCAGCTGCGACGTTGCAATATGGTAAATGTTTCCTCGTCTTCACTGCCTGGCCGAATCAGTCACGACACTTGAAATTTGAAACTTATCGCTTTAAGTAAATATCATCCTATCAGAAATGTATATTAACTTTCATACATACACTGCAATAAACAAATGTCACATTAATTGATGTAATTGTTGCCGGAAATTTCTTCGAATACAATATAAAAAACTTGAATTTTTTCTTTCTTGTTTGCTTTTGCTTATTAATGTTGTTCAAGGCCTCTCGATGAGGAACGGAAATAGGCAATATACCCCGGCGAAACAGAAGTTGGGTCCCTTTTGTGGTTTCTGAGAAACTTTCTCCTCTTCATCCCCAAAACGCAGGAAATCTTGTAAAAATGTCTCTACTCCGCCCGCGCATTCGCATACAGATGTTCGCTGTCAAATCTTTCAAAACGAAAGGTTGCCAGTGGGGGCCCAAATATATGAAGACCCAACAAAATCCGGAAACCAATTCTCGATACCTTTACACGCACTTTTCCTCCCGAATTAATCTCTCAGACAATTAACACAACATAGTTGACGTAATTTATATGCCAAGCATTCACCTATCAATGTGAAAATTTCATCACCGTTACCGAACAATGTAAGCGGGTTTGGCAGCATGTATAACATTATATCGAAACAATGTGACACCCCACATGAACGAGTAACATTACACATTCTATACGCATGTACACACAAAGTTTTTTGCCATTCTTGAATATAACCTACATAAAGTTATTGTGTCAGTTCCATTTTCTCGATATAACTTCTAATACGTCATTCCCACGCCTCTCCTGCAAAAACTTACGTACGCTCATCCGACCACCTGTCGCAGAAAGTTTGGTACAAAAAGGATACCATGAGATACTTTTACTGGCAGGTGTCCTGCTTACATCTTAGGGAAGTGGATTAGAGAAGCGGAAGGCAGCTGTCACGAAGACGAATTCTTTCGCACAATAATGAGCATCGAATTTACAACAAACAACCAAATACTATGAGACACTGACACGCATTTCCTTTCTCCGAGGCGTTTTCTTCATTCCAAACAAATTTTTACATAACATACCAATCGCATGTCTTTTAGATACAATTCGCCATTCAAGATCATTTACAAGACATACTGTCAAGAACGAACAGTCGCGTTGATAAAATATGTATACAATATGATCTGTTACGAATTATCAAACACAGAAACAAGCATACACTATGGATCTCAAGCAAATATTTTCTATGAATCCTTTAATTGTTAGGTTCTGAAGAAAAAAATCATAAATGTAAGTTTTTAAAATCTGGATATACACAGAAGAAACATAATTATGACAGAACATAAAATCTGCGACTTTTAAAAAGTTAAAAGATGCTGGAAATCTTAAGTTATCGCCCGTGGAAAATTAGTATTAGCGAATTCAAAACAGTTTCTTTAATTTTGTTGAAACGCATCAAATTGAAGTCAGTTCCAAGAGTAAGAAAATGTACCAAAAGAACCTTTACCCAAACAATTGATAGACGATAATCGATATACATCTGTATACACAAGAACAAACGCTCTTTGAATCATTGCGTTATCATACATATTGAGGGATGTCAGTAATTGTAGTATATGTTAAGACTAAAATTTCTTTTCAAAATATTGGCTTTTTAATAGCACTGCAAGTATTTTTATATACTAGACAAAATGTATATCCGGAGTTCTCTACTATCAACCCGCCGACTCGGTTTAAAGAATCAGCTGGCGTCTCCCCTTAAAATACTAAAATTTCCGTAAAAACATTTTCCACACACTCATCATTATTTTAAATTAAGTTTGATTTACAGTATTAATTACAAGTTTCGAACTCAATAAAGAACATTCTCAGAGATTTCTTTCTAGCAGAAAATGTAATTTACCTTTATGAATATGTTCGCGAATTGAATGCCAATTAATGTTATTTAAGCTATTACAGACGACCCGTCAGTATCTTTTGCAGAGGGAGATTTAGAAACATGTAGGACATATAGTATTTTCTTTAATATTTGCCCCGCTGAGGTTTGCGGATAAATATTCCTTCGGGATGTACTTATTTGCAATAATGTTATTTAAAAACTGCTAATTCCCTTCAATTTTCATTGTCACCAGATCCTACGAAAATTGCAGGTGGGATGTCGGAAATAAAACATGTATTTGTAAAGTTTTGAAAAATAAAGGACAATTTTTGAAAAAATATTTCAATTCATTTCGAGATACTTGCGTATTAGCCACCCCCCTCCCCGGAGCTTTTTGTTGCCAATTTTTTGGAAAAACAAGGGAGGGGCTTATTTCTAGAAAATACTGTACTCTAAACTGCCAAAACATATCGCCTGCAGGCGCAGGCATGGTATTTCCACCTGATAAATAGGGCAAAAGATGTTATTCCTGACAAACACAAACCCAGAATTTGAAGCAAAGAATGGACAAGCCTTTCCGCACGACTATTGTCTGCGTTCTTGGCAAGGATTCGTAACTTATGACTATCCGAAGAGGGCTGTCCAGACCTGCTGGCAACCTAGTCTACAAGTCAGTGACTGTCAGTGTCCACTTGGCTTTTCCGGCAATGCGTGTCCTCTGGAGAACGTCTACAGCCTTCGTGAGTATGCCAGACACGGTCCTATGAGACCAATAATCCGTCACAGGAAAGGTTACAGTCTCCGAATGATGTGATTCGAACAAGAAGAAATGTAACAATTTTCAGAAGATGCTGTGGTATTTAGAGCAAGACATTGATTGCGACGATTTATATGAAGGTCATACTACTCAAACGGCCACTCGTAGGGCCTACGTCAGTAAAAAGCTTCAAAAGTCGTGACTTGCTCTACCAACACTACTACTCTACCTACTTTTGCAACATTTCAACTTCTTTAGCATTGCAGCATCTGCGAACGTGCAAATACGCGTGCAATAGCACTTTCCGTACACATTTATAGGGTTTCGACAGAAATAAGTTCACTTTGTCAAAAAAGAATTCAGCATGTTTCTGACAATGAACGTATAATATCAAGATATAAAGAGGGATACGAATGAAGTCACAATAGTGAACGATATTTGGTGTACAACAAAGGAGATGGTCACCGGTAGTAGTACTGGTAGAAATGAAAACTACAGAAATTATAACGACAGGGAGGGGGGCACTGGTGGTGGTGGTGGTGGTGCGTAAAGTTACTAGCGGCGACGGTGGCCGGGGCTCGCCCATGTGAGGGGCATTCGTTCGACCGGTCCCGGTGCGCCGCGGGCCTGCCGGATACCCAGGCTGTTCTTCAAGACGCGATACGCATCGCGTTAATAACGGGGCCATCAACTTGCCAGCAAACAGACGGCTAGTGACATTCTGTATCGCGTCAGGCATTGTTCCGCGTGCCTCTAAAAATGTTATTGTTCGTTTATGGTGATCCATAGCTAATGTATGCAGTTTTCCGAAGGCCACGAAGCGTGTAATACACACGCGCGCGCGCGCGCGCCTTGAAGCGGTCGCCCGTCCATGTTTGAGCATCTCTCTCTCGCGAGTCATAAGCACTTCACACTTCGGATTTAACGACTGTGCGCCTGCCAAGGAAGAGCGGCGAAAGTTACGCAAAACAAGCATCATACCGTGGGCCGAAAGTACCGCGCGAGGGACCGGCATCTGCCAGCTCAATATATTCACGCCGAGTCGTCGGCATGCGGCGAGTGAAGGGGGGAACGACGGCGGAGACGCGCGGACTTCTATTTATGTTTCGTGAGGTGCGGGACATCGGGCGGGGACTCGAGGGGGCGGCTGGGCTGGAGGCCTCCGCTGAGTCGCGCGTGAGGGTCGCGGGGTCGCCGGGCCGCGCCCGAGCCCGAGCCGCGCGGGGCGAGCGGCCGCAAGCCGCTGGCGCGGTCCAAGGGCGGCTGGCAGCGCGCGCTCCCGATCGGTTCATCAACCGAAGCCACCGACGAACACGCCACTTGCATGGGAATGGTCAAGTACGTACAGTACTGTTACCGTGATGAAGGAGTATATAACCTTCTTAGATGCCTCCAAGGAGTGCGTATTCCTTTCACAATTTTATATTTCAATTATAAATTCAACGACTATATGGGAGGTGAAATTACTGCAGTATTGCAAGAAGAGCAGTATTATGAAAGATGAACTCACGACATGTTCACGTTTGTGATATCGAAAAACGAGATCCACCATTTATCATTCAAACGGACACTGTCGACACTTTCATGACAGTATAACGAAATAAATTTAATCCCAGTGATCTTTTTGTCTACTGATTTCGTTACCATTTATCAATAATTCACGAGCGAAACGGCCTCAGAATTTCTTTCTATTTACAGCCCTGTATTATGTTTAATCTCTGAAAGCTCTTCTGTTCACACATTCACACACACACACACACGTGAATTCAATAGAATCGTTTTCTGGAAACACTCGCATCTCAATTTTTATAATAAATTGGTTATTTGAACTTCCAGAAGTCAGATGTACAATCAGAACCGATGCATCCTATCGATAAAGCCTATCGTCACAATTTCCTGCACAACGCTATAAAGATAACTAATGTCTAAAACTGGGCGTGGACACGTTTCGCTGTACTTTCATTCCGCAACGGTTGTATCGCGATAAGGCGAGAGGGGTGTGTTAAATAACTGAGACTTCAGTCGAAGGCTGTCGTTATGGAAGAAATATCTCCACGGTGCAAGTAACGCCGCGAAGCGCACCAAGTATAACAAGCTACTGCGCGCGGAAAAGAGACAGCGGCATCATGTAACGCAGTTTCTCGTAGACAGTTCCGCAGTTGTTTACAGGCAGACCGGAGCGGGGAGAGGGGAACGGCGGGCCGGGGGAGGAGGGAAGGGCCTCGAACTTGGACGGGCGAAGCACACAGGGGCCGCTAGGCGGATGCCGCAGCGCGCGACGGCCTCGGCCATGCACGCCGCGGGCGCAGCGACAGCCAGAGCACACGACAACTCCAGTGAACCGATGAGGAAGGGCGAGGGAGGAGATAAAAATGCTGCCAACTCGGGATATAGAAGACAGACGTAGGACGGGAGAGGAAATCGAAGAAATATAAAGGACGGAGGCGTCGGTGACTAACGCAACAGCCATGGTGATATTACAGAGCTATGAGGAGTCAGGTGGCAGAAGCAGATTATAGCGGTCAAAAAAAGTTAAAGAGAGATGGCAGAACGCCAACGAGGAGGCGACGACTACAATGTCAGGATTGCCTTGGAGGCGGCGGCGGTGACAAAAGTGTAGTAAAAGACCCTACAATTTACAGAACGGAACGATAGGTATACGATGGAACAGAATCGAGAGGAGGGTGAAGACATCCGATCAGCTCCCGATTCATGTAATGAAAACGAAGGAGGGGGCGAGCACGTATCACGGGGGATGAGAGTCACCGTCCCCGCAGCCCAACCCGGCAGGTTCCTCGGACGCCCGCATCCACTTTACGAGCACTGCGCCGCGCCGGCGCGCCCAACGAGCGGTAGCCGCCCATCTCGCCGCTCCATGACCGCTGCCGCATCCACTTGCCCTGCTCCCGCTCCCGCGCGCCGTGCCCGCCGCGGTTTTCAAAAAGGATCTCCGAGGACTTTCCGAGTATTAATTCTGGTAACACCCTAACAGACTAGAAACGACCCGACCAACGACACATCCGAGCGAAGGTCGAAAGGGCCTACGGCGGTGCGTAAAGTTATGCGAAATACGACCATGTGCCGTAGAAAGCGATGTGCGAGTGGAGCGAAGGAAACGGGGTCTGGCCAGCCTCCGGTATGGCGCAGGGCCTTTGGTCGTAGCTCGTCGCCGCAGCAGCAACCTCCCGCTCCCTCTTCGCCGCCGCGCGCCTGCCCGCCGCCGCTTATCGCCATCGAAATTTATAAACAAACGACTTCTGCGACATATTTACGGTTATTGCACACCAAGCTGATGAAATAGGATGCCCCATATCTTATGACGTTAGTCTGCTTGATTATGACTTAAGGTGTAACTAAATCACGGCAGAAAGGCGTATTTATGATAGTTTAGACAGAATACAAGACGGGAAATATTACTATCAATTTTAAACATGATCGCTTTGTAAGCCGTATCGGCGAAAGCGATCGGCGATCTTTGGAGGAACAAAAAACTGTTTCAAACTCATTCCAAGCAGTGTGTGGAGGTTGTTTTCCCGCCTCGAAGAGCGGAGATCAAAGATATAGTATATTTAACGCGCACTTAGTTCTTAATAACATCTGCAGGGCGGCAGCTGGATCGCCGATTTATGTCCGGGTGCTGACCGCAGCCCGGGGCAGCCGTGCCCGCCTCGCAGACCTGAAAGCCCCCGCATCCCGCACTCTTGCCTCGCCCCGCCTCGCTTCGCCGCTCGCCCCCGTGGCTCCATCGCCCGCGCCAGTCCCTTCGGACACCGGCGATAACCCGCAATTAATAAAGAAAAACACCTCTCTGGGCGGTGCAACTCAACGCAGAGAAGAGAATGAGCACCAGGGTGGGGTTTTGGGCGAAACGGGGTTGAGGGTGCTTAAAATACTATAGCACCCCACAGATCGTTCCATAAATCTCAAATAGGAATCTCTGTAACAACCTCTCTGCTGGAATAATACCCTTCATAACTTACCCGTACAGAGAATGGAACACATCTACTAAAATCACTTGCAGGAACAAAAACCTTATAAATAGGGCAAATTGCCGCATTGCGATTAATTACTTCTAAAATGATAATGCCTGCCGGCTAGTCCACACTAGCTCGCTTCTCTGTGTGGCTTCTGCGAGTTCTTTGTGGGAAATAAAACGCGGTGTTGCATAACGTAGGGAGCGCTAATAAAAGTCGTAATGCGAGGTTTGTTATTGGGGGACAGGGGCGGGAGAGCGCGTGGCGGGATCGAGAGGGCGGACGAGGGGGTGGCGGGCATCGCTCGGCCGCCCAGTTCCCTGGCAGCGGCCCAGGGTGGGCGTGGAGGGGCGGGACGGGGCCGTGAGGGGTGGCTCGCGGTCGGCACTTCCCGCAGGATGTCCTGCTCTTCAGCGGCGTCCGACGCTGACGGTGACGGTGGTGGTGGCGGCGGCGGCGGCGGCGGCGGCGGCGGCGGCGGCGCCGGCGCTGACGCTGACACCCGAGGAAGAGGGCGGCGAGTGACGGCCCCGCCACGTTCGCAGCCCGCCCAGCGCTGACAATTTATTCCAGACGCGCGAGTCGCGCTCTCTTCCTTGCTCGGTCCCCGCTTCGATTTTCACCCACCGGCCGTGAATCACGGCAGGAATGTGGAAATTGCATAGTTGGGGCCGGCGCAGGGCCGGGACAATAAAATCCCGCGGGTGGAAAAGTCATAATGAATGAACACCGTTCGGTGTTACAAAGAGCCGGCACGAGCGACGAGGGCAGCGGGGGCGGCGAGGGCGATGGGTGCGGCGAGGGCGGTAGGGGCGGCGCGGGACCGCGGCTCGCCCGCTCGCTTTCCCGCGCGCTCGCGCTCGCGCCCGCGCCGCCCACTTCTCCCCGCCCCGCTCGCCACCCGGCCGCGCCCGCCCGCCCCCTCTCCCTCCCCCTCTCCCGCCCGCCCGCCTGACTGGTCGGCTGCGATTTCAACGCTGGAACAACCACTGTCATGTTTTGTGAGGCGAAACAAAAGGGCGTGCCGGGCTAACCACACAAAGCCGACCGATATTAATCCTTACACCACAGCTCGGTTGGCAGCCCGCCGCCCGTCCCGCCCCCCGGCCCGTCGCCAGTGGCCGCGCGCCCGCTACATATAAATCTCAGTCCGATTTGTTGCCCCCCGAGCAATATAAACATACGAACACGGAAAGTACGCGGTCACCATATTAAAATCGAGCGTCTATTTTTTTGACCCTCGTTTACGAAGTACGCGCACCCAAGACACGCAATGTAATGCGTGGTGTTTACCCTGAGTCCCGACAAGAGTGAACTGTCACACTGGGCCATAGCGCGAAAGGAATAGCATTTAGATGTTATAAAGTGAATTCCATGGCGTGTCTCCTTCCAATATTTCACTAAAATCGCTTTCCAAAATAAGACGCAGAGAATGCTACACAAACTGGGTGTGGTGAAATGTGGTGTTAGACAGTGTTTTCTGAACTAATGAGTTGAGTCCTCAGCTGATGTGGCTGGTAGCCGCAAAATTCAATTTAATCCCATCAAAATATTCTACCAAGTCGCCTGAGTCAGATGTATCGGTTAATGGCCGTCACTCCTTAAAAATCCTATATTACTTTAAGTATTGCAACGGCTAGTTCAATACCAAACGCCGTATCTTTAATCAGTATTCTCGGTAAACATCCCCCTACCATAATTACCAAACTCTTCGGAAACGTTGGTCTACACCTCTTCAGTTTTCTTCAAACCAGGAACGAATTTCTCAGCTTTTAAAACTATCAATAAAAAGCTCCAGTTAATTTGTCCAGGATAAACTTGATTGATATTAGTAAAAGTGGCCGAATTCTACATTCCATCTGAGCACAATCTATACAGAATCTCAAAGTCGAATGTCAGGTGCTCCAATTCTCCAACGCTTTTAAGATTAATCTGGCTCACATGCAATGATGTCTCAAAATTTACTTTTAAGTAAAACTGTTAGAACACTTTTACAAAGTTCTCTTAAGCCATTATATGAGTTTCATACGACTGCTCACTTAAACGATATTCTTCTTCTCGCGTACACTTAATGTCTTTAATCCGACATGCATCAAATATTGGCTAGCACGGGCACATGTCAGATGGCGCAACCAAGTAATTTCATTCAATTTCGAGACATTCGCCGAACTGTGCGAGATCCGCCTCGGCCAGTTGTTCCACCCCACAGGAAGAGCGGCCGGTTGGCCGCGCGAGTAGCGCAGCTCAGCAGCCGCCTTCGCCGCCACCGCCGCCGCCTCCTCCTCCTCGGCTTCCTCAAGGCTCTCGCCCGCCTCCTGGAGGCTTCGGGGCTAATTTTTCATTTCGCTCGCGCGTAATTCCGGGGCTCACGCCCGGCTTGAGAGCCCCTGATGGATCTGCACCGTTACGCAGACGGAGGCGGCGGGGCACAAGGGCTCTCCACCCGAGGAACTCTTAGAGGCTGCCACTGCGAAGACTGGAAGTGGTGCCTTATTGCAACACTGCACTGCATTGTTCAAGTATACTAACACCCTCCCCCCCATTATGTTTAAAAATGAAATGGTATGCATTATTTTTAAACATCTGGAAGTAGAACAAATGTTTGCTTGGAACCTAAAACATGATTCTGATTAGGACTCGACTAATACTGCATGACACTCACCTTACTACTTACATTTTTCTTATGACAGGATCGTATTTTCAAGATATCAAATGTACGAGTAACAATAAGCCGGTCTTCATCGAATTTTAGTATGATTGTGAGCACAATTCTTTTGGTAACTAATATTGAATGGATATCTTGGGTCCACAAATCACACGAAAAAAGAAACTCATAACACGTGAAACTATAATTCTATCCACAAAACATCTAAGGAATCTTTTCTGCGAGATATGATGCGACCATCACATCCTTCAGTTCTTCCCCACAAAAAAAGCACATCTATCGTACCGATTCCCCGCATCTTCGCCTGAAAAGAGATAAGAGGGAGCGCGGGAAGGTTCTTCTGAGAGCGCGTGGAGAGAGAGGAGGGGTAAGGGCGGGGTTAGGGAACGGGTGGGGCACGAAGCCGGCCTACACCCCAACCTACACCGCCCTTATCTCCGCTGAATTGCCTCCGAATCTCGGTCCGTAATTACCAGTGGTTTATAGGGGTTGACAAGGTGGGTGGCCGTGCGTTCTGATCCCCACCTCCGCGCGCTCGCCCCTCAACTGCTGCTGTTGCTCCTGCCACCACCACCACCACCACCACCACCGTCGGCCGTGGCGGCGGTGAACCCTCCACCAACCGGCACCCTCTTGCCCGCGGCGCCTGAGCGCACGCCGCAGCCGCCGCCGCCTCCGCCGCCACCGTCGCCAGGAGAGACGCGAATCCGCGTTCTTTCAAGCCTGAGCCGCTGCAGAAGCGCAGCGGTGGCGGCCATTCGCGCACCGCGGGTCCGAATTTATAGCTGGGCATTGCGCAGCGGGGCTGGCGGGCACATCCCGCCTCGTGCGCGGCCAACATTCGGAGCAACTTGTCACTTCTCGTCATGTCCCCCGTATAGTGCGCGATCCTTGCTGATCATTTATAACCGGGGCTGAAGCGTCGGGGATATTTGTACGTGTCAACTCCGCTTCAATGCGTGTATGCGCAGCTTGGCTTGCGGTTTTGTTGTCAAACGTGGGATATGTCGCCGGCCTCGCCGTCCGACATTCCTTCGTTCATATGGTCAGCAGAGCACGCATAATCATTTTACCTCTAGCAATTGCGAGAATGCGCGACAGCCGACTGACGTGACGAGGACGGCGACGTTTGTGCTTAGATAGTCGGTCGTTCCGCAAGACTCGCAGGCCACGCCTGTCCGCACAATACGCGCAAAATCCCTGCAGTAATTCACGGCCTATTCTCGCAGAGGAAGGAGTTAACTCATCGCCATCCAATTTTATGGCTATGCTTCTAACGAACAAAGGGACAGAAAGAGTGATGTGCAAGTGTAGCATAGTTCTTCGATGACAGTTGCTGATAGACAAAGTTCTTATTTCTTCAAGAAAGATTCTCGAAATAAAAAATAAAAAATACGTGATGACCATGAAGAAAATAAATTTCATGTAAGATTAGATATTATTCAAAACAAATTTCCTTTCAATACAAGCTTACGTATAATAAGATTTTTATCCTAAAATTTTCCGTTTCAAATATTAATGGATGGAAACTAATAAAGAATTTTTTTAAATGTTGTAAACAAACCATGTACTGTCCTCGTAGAAATACAGAAGCAGTTCTTCTGTAGAGCCGAAATAGAAAACGTAGAATTATTTATCAATACTTGTGACCATCATTGAAGTGTTTGGTTCAACGAACAAACGAGCATAACAAACAAGTGACATCAATATAATTCATAAAGGTCGTGGAGTGTCTTCCCGACACACATCCAAAAATCATAACGATTGTATTTAGAAACAAGAATTCTGCGTGGGAGATTCTTATACGGAGCCAAGAATGTGATGGCAATATAAATCACGCTCTCATTTAATCAAATCACACCGAATTCGCAGTAAGAAAGAACTTCTTTCGTTATACGAAGATATCAAAATAGAAAACAACAACCAGCTTTATAGTGTAATCGGGTACTAAAGATCGGCTAACGATCTGAAAGAACGTAAGGATGAACCACTCGCCAAGTTCTCCATTTCCAAAAAACTATTTCAAAATAAAGTGGTGCGCACCACCATGCGCGAATTCATTTAGCCGGTTTACTTTCCGCCGCGACACCGGCGCATCCATAAATCCAGCGATCCTCTGTAACAAATAAAGCGTTCCCCTTCTCCGTCGAAGCAGGGGCGATCGTGCCGCGTTGAAGAGCGTCTAATAGGCGTCGGCTGTAGATCCCGAGCAGCTAATGGATGCTCCCGGGCGCGTTGGAAATCCGCCACGGACGGAAAAGTGGTGGTAGCGGCGGTGGCAGGAGTAGTGGTAGGTCGCGGGGGGTAACATGGGGGCCACGAGTGGAAGGGGCAGGGCGAGGGGGACGGGGAATGGACGCGTGCGCACGTAGGGTCGGCGGAAAGAGCTTGGGTGAAAGCAGGGGCGGCGGGGGCGCGGGAAAAACGAACGGGAGGGGGAGGCAGGGGCGGGGGCACGGGGAGCCGAGCGCTGGGGGTTGGAGGCGGCAGTAGCAGCAACGCGTGATGGAGGATGGTGCGTCGGAGCGGAGTTTTGAAAAGAAGAAAATTTGTGGGCGGATGCCGCGTCCGGGCGGATGAGCGAGCGCTTGGAACATCGCTCTCCGATTCGGGCGGCAGACGCCCCCGCAAGCTCCCTCGGTCGACTTCCCATTTGGCCCTAGTTCTTTTTGCATCCCAGAGCGCACTCGGCGAATTTCTACTTTGGTTATTGTGGGTGCCAAAGAATTAGTTTGATCCCAAGAAGGCAAGCTGAACTAAGACATTGGGCGTTTAGTAAATGCCTAAGGCAGTTTACTTGTAAATTAACAAAGTCCTTTCACCATAACAAATTTTAGGCGAAATGGAATCTTTTTTTGCTCCAGTTCACCAATAAAATTAGGAAAACGCCGTCAATTTAAACATCCTAGTAAGAATCTATGAATTTATAGACGTGTTAGAAAAGAATTTAATTCAGGTTTTATAAGTGAATTATCTGAATTTGAGTTCGATGACAACGTATCCTTTACAGACAATTTCACGTCCTATTGCTGTCAGAAAACTATGGATAGCGAGCCACGCTGATTCATTAAATACTGAAACTTGGCACAAGAAACGGAGATTCTTGAGAAAACTAGAAGTATGTTGTCCAAAATTAATTCCACACATTGTTGAAAAGATTTAATGTTGGAGGGAGTTAAATGGTCTTTAAACAACACACTTTTCATTGGCACGGGTCCGTGAAAAATAAAATGAAACAATGGCCAAAGCGCACTAGTTAAATTTACAGTGAATCCTCAGGAAAATTTGTTGTTCGATTCTTCTCACATAGAGTAGTCTGTTTGTAAACAAAACGGGAATCTTGTAAGCAAAACTCTTCACAGATTCGTCTAAACTGTCCAACACAACGAGCGAAAATACACAAACGTGAGCGGAGAGAGAGAGCACCTAACAACCAAAAGCACCAGAGTATGATTACACCCCCATACAAATGCCGGCTTCTTCCTGTTTCCAATCAAATGAAATAAGGTCAGGTGTCCAGTTTAACGACTCGTTTAAATAAGGTTACAAGCCCCTTCCAGAATACTAAAATTTGCAACATGTTTATTGCACGTTCCACAATACGACAGTAGGAATGGATTCATGAAACTAATCCAAAACAAGTGCTCAGAACATTCAATTTGGGTGTACCAATTTTTTGGAGATACGTTACAGAAGCGAAGAAAAGAGCATATTTAAGCAAAGTTTGACCCTCTCGTTTTGTTTTTCTCCAAAAACCAAAAGAGAGAACATAAAATTATGATGTTATAACACAAAGTTATTCGCTTATCTAACATTTGTTTCTAAATGATTAATTCTATAATTAATGTGAATAGTAAAATAGTATAAATACATCACCTCGACGAAAAAGATTCTTGTTTTGTAATGCTGATCGTTTCATTCAATAAGGTTTACCAAACCTCTGCCTGCGGTAGCTCAGTGCATCAACTGCTGTCACTGCAGCGCCTCTGACCGGGAGGTCCTAGGTTCGAGTCCTGACAGCGGCAGAATTTTCAAAACTAGCTTTTCAGCTAGATCGAATTCAGTCGCTGTCTGAAGAATTCTAGCGGCCGGCTGCTCTGATCGGTAGTTTTCCGTGGTTTCTGCGATCAACACCAGGCGAATGCCGGAGCAGTACCCTATCAAACGGGCGATCTGTCCTTCCCCTTCCTTGTCCTATCCTCTCCCCTTACACACTCACTTACACTAACATGCCCTACACTACCACATATTTCGGGAGACCGGTCGGGAGCTTAGAGCTTGTCCCGTCTGGGTCGGTGCCCCGCTGGTGGGAGAGTCCTGGTTAGGGGGAAACCCCACTAGTCGACGGTAGATCGGCGCCGGATCTCGCCATCCAGCGGGGGAAGATCACCGCCATCTCCCGAGAAAAAAACATGCACTACACTAACGGGACAAATGACCATAACAGTTGACGCGCCCGGAAACATGAAAAAATCAACTAAAGAAAATAAATGCCCTGGCTGCCAACATTACTGTCAATTTTAAAGTTGGTAAATACAACATTATCCATCTCGAGATTGTGTTGCGCGTCAACTGCTATGGTCATTATTCCCATCAGTCTAGTGCATGTTATAACGCGAGAGGTAGTGACGTTCCTCCCCCGCAGTAACGTGAGATCCGGTACCGACATTCACGATGGTTGTGAGAGTTCCCACTTCCGTGTATCTGCCAGCGAGGAGAGCTCTAAGCTCCCGACTGGTTTTCCGAATGGTGGTAGGGTAGTGCGTGTAACTTTAAATGTATGTGTGTGAGCGAACGCGCGTGCGTATGTGTAAGGGAATAAGTAAGAAGAGGGATGAGGAAGGAAGATCGCATGCGGTCTCTGGCCCGTTTAGGGTGTTGCTCCAGGATTCGCCTGATATTGATAAGAGAAACTATGGAAAACTAACGACCGCCGGCCTCTAAATACTCTTCTCCAGTCAGCGACTAAAGTCGACATACACTTAGCTATGTAATCATTTGTCTCCCTACGTTCTCTAGAAAGAACGTAGTCCAGCTGCCCCAGGGAACGTCGACAACAAAGGCAACAGTTGATTACAGAAGGGTGTGCGTTCACGCCATAAGGCGCGTAGGTATGAGACATGGCTGACACTTCGTATCACCATGTATTATATATCATTCATTGTCTTTAACCAGAAAAGGAAATTGTTATGGCGGATGGATGCGCCTAGCTTGCTCATAGTAGATAGGAATAGGACGAACACCTGGAAGCTCTCGGGAGTTCCCGCGACGGTTAGAGATACAGGCAGCCAGGATGAGGGTCGTGCAGATGCCAGGTAATGTGACTAAACACAAAAAACTAAAACAACTGTTTAGTTCACGAAATACGTAGCTTGTTTAATTTTTCGGCGAGAAGAAAGTAAGGAAACAGATTTCTCGAATTCATTGTGAACTCAATAACGAATTTTATTATTAAGGAAAACTCCCCGTAACGTAGACATTATTCAAGTTTGGTTGATTTACCTGATAACTACTGCACTGATTTAATTTCTCCTCATAAGGAAAACTCTCCAAAATGATACAAAGAACTATCCAGCGAATTTCGTTGTACAGAATTAGCACTGTTTTTTTAAATAAAATTATTAATATAAAATATGTCACTATAAAATAATTTAACTCTTCAAACTGCAGTGAGTACTACATTTATGTACACAGCCTATTTCAAGAAATACATTACTGTTTCATCCAATCCAGTCTTCTACTACACATGTATATTCCATTATGTTTACATTGATGTGTAGAGAGGGATTACATGAAATTGTTTCATCACAGAACGGCATTCTTCGCATCCGTGACGGGTGCCGCGTCGCGTGTGTCGCATCTAGTCTCGCTGCCTTGTCGGACCGCCCGACCCGTGATGATGAACTCGCGTGTCTGTCGCTCTACCACGCGAGTGCAGCCGCCCGAGCCGCCGCCTTCGCCTCCGCGCGCTCCGGTTACCTCTGCAAATCCGCGCTTTGCTGCGTGCGCGGGGCGACGTCTCGCGGGCGCGCGCTTTCGCGCCGCCCCCACATCGCCATGCACCGCCCCGCGTCGCGGCCTCCGCCTCTTCCGTCCCCCCACCCCTCCCCATCCCACCGCCTTCTCTAGTTTCTTTGTCCCGCGGTGTCTCTCGCCCCCGGCAAATTTTCCGAGCGGCGGGAACGCTTGAAAGCGATAGGGTAGGCACGTGAATACACTCCAGTTAATGTGTTGATTAGTTAGTTCTATGGATTCCGCGCTTTGTGAAGACGCCACTGGAATCGGCAGGGACAAGTTGGGTAAACTGGGCTACTGTGCAAGAAGCGAGGACGGCGCGGCGCTCCCGCTCCGACATCGTTGCCTCCGCCTCCACCGCCTTTGCTGCCGCTGCCGCCGCCGCCGCCGCCGCCGTCGTCGTCGAAGAGGACGACGGCAACGACGCGGGTCTCAGCGTCGCCCACCCACCGCTTCTTATTAAAATCTCAGGGCTGGGGGAAAGCAGGGCGTTAAGGAGAAGAAGGGGGCGTCGACACGCGGCTCAGTCGGCGCGGGGAGGGAGCGATAACTACGGAGCGGGAAAATTACGAAGGCCGGAGGTGGGGGCAAACAATTGTCTTTTACTTCTGGCGTCTGCCGTTTCGTGTCTCTCGCGCTGGAGTTATATTCGCACCCCCGCCGCCGCCGCCTTCGCCGTCTCCGCCGCGTCGGGGTTGCGTTTGCCGCCGCGCGCCGCACGCGGGGACAGCCGCAGGCGGGCCGGGCCGGGCCCTCGCGCGCGCCGCTCTAAATCGAACCGAAGAAGATTCATACTCGCCAATTGAAGCGAACGACTTCCCTGCTACGACCCGGAGCGGGGCGCCGGTATTCCCCGCGCGCCAAGCACCGCTCGTATTGTTTTTGATTGGCGCCCCCGGAGACCTCTCGGCGCCGCGGCGGGGCGCTCCGTTGCTGGATCCTCCCTTCCCCCGGGCCCTCGCCCGCCCGGCGACGCATCGCATACAGGACGCGCAATATACACTGCAGCGTTATATTTTCCACGCTCGAAGACGGCGCTGATGCCAATGGAAGTGATATTCAGAGCACTTCCTCTCACTAGGCGCGGAAAAACTGCGCCATGCAGAGAACAGTTCTGGCAAATCCACAAAGAAAACTTACTATAATTGCAGTAATACAACAATGAACCAAAAAACCTTTCCGGAAAGGAAGAGAAAAAGGTTGTATGCAAGCCAGTATTGTAATCACTTTCTGAAATGGCGTATAATAACCCATTTTACGTCAGAGATTTTCGATTTTGTCTATGAGGATGACGGTCGAATTTAAAATTACTTCACTTTCGGAAGTTTTTCCTTCCATATTCTCCGGTCCAAGCGATGCAATCAAGATAGGATACGATTCTGCGGGACTATTGCACATCTGGATCATGAATTAATATATAAATTTTGTATCTGAAAAGTGAGGTGTTTATTCTTTAATATACGTAAATACATACACGATAGACAAGCTTTTATGTTATCGTAAATTATACCACATTCGAAGTCAGAGAATAAAGTTTTCAACTGCCATGATATCTGCGGCTCTCCCTTACATTCTGGATTAATTCTTCGCTATAATCTGCGGTGAAACCATTGCATATAATAATTCTTTGATGCATGGAGAGAGTAAGATATATTGTTCTATTTTCAGTTTTTCACACAATATTGATAAAAAAGGAAAAGTTTCCGTTTTGTACTTGTTTACACAAAATGAACTTTGCTTTGACATTTGACGCTAGGCCTCTGCTCCTGCGATTGAAAGCCCCTCTTGGGCCTTAAGGAGTCTAAATTCGCGCATTTTTGATTCGCGCGCCTTCGAGGTAGAGCATTAAATCTCCCATAATTGCACTGACTAAAATATAAAAAGTTGTGGGTCCAACGGAGCACGGGAAGTACTCTGATCGTAAAAATACCCATGTTTCGTTACTTGGTCAACACAGCAGCACGACGCCCCAGCGAAGAGGTCACATCAAATTTCATGGAATGTTAGACACGCCAGTAATTCCAGCAATTCATGTCATCTATTTAACAAGGCGTTGGGTGACGTCGCAATGGCACAATCGGCCACCGTGTTGCATTTTCTGCGATTTTCAGTATTTCCCCGCGAAGCGGCGAGTGCAGATCTGAGCGCGGCTATCTCGCACGGAGTTATTCATTGGAATTGTAAATGAACAACGAACAATTGATACCATAGTGTTTTAGAGCATATGGCAATTGTTTAATGCTTTTCTATGGTGACATCAATTCTTATTGTTTTAAGGTGCTGACTACGTCCGTTGCCACTAAGATATGATCTTGCAGTCTAGTGTTCACATGTGAAAATTTGTAATCTTCAAAATGTTCTATCATGGTACATATTTCGATGCCTTAACAGTAGCAGTGCACGTGAAGTCCCGCAGCAATCTATTTTAGGCCCTATTCTCTTCCTACTACACGCAAACGATATGCCCTCTACGATTCGAAACGGAAAAACAGTTCTATTTGCGGATGATACGAATATTCTTTGCAATAAAGAAACCGTAAATAGTACAATACCAAATCTTTCAAATTGGTTCCGAAATAACAAATTAATAGTAAATAAAAACAAAACTTTCTCAATGCAATTTTCCATTTCAAATAAACAATTCTGTACTCCATTGGAAATGAACGGTGTGTCATTGACTGATGTTAAGGTAACAAAATTTTTTAGGTCTCTCAATTCAGTCAAACCTTAAATGGAACGTGCATTTAAATGAATTGAACACAAAATTGAGTTCTTTATGCTACGCGTTCATAATTCTTGCAAATTCAGTCAGCTTTCTTACTGCTCGTTGTGT
Source organism: Teleogryllus oceanicus (assembly GCA_964035755.1). Taxonomy (NCBI): domain Eukaryota; kingdom Metazoa; phylum Arthropoda; class Insecta; order Orthoptera; family Gryllidae; genus Teleogryllus; species Teleogryllus oceanicus. Next base: position 97,388,632 of record CAXIVR010000001.1, read on the forward strand.
ATTTTCGCGAATTTATTTCGTTCATTCCCGTCTGAGATACGGCATAATATTCTGGGAAAATACATCTTATAGCTCCCAGAATTTTAGAAAAAAAATTGTATGAATAATAACCAAATCCCACCCAGGTGATTCTTGTAAGCCTCTCTTTATTAATCTAGGAATTGTATCATTACCTTGTCTCTTGATTTACGAAATAGTGTTTTTTGTCAAAAATGACTTACTTAAGGGCGGGAATATATTTTCAGAAAACGCCGACGTCAATAACTGTAACACTCGATGTAGCAATCATATTCATCAGGTGACAGTATCAACAGCTCACTACAAAAAATTCACATACAATATATGTACATTATTTCACAACACTTGGCCAAATGACATGTAACGAATATATTCGATAGAAAAGTTTAAATCCCAAGTAAAATCGTTTCTGCTGCATAATTTTCTGTACGATTAGAGGCTTTATCGAACATCAAAAGGAAAGTAACATTAATTTTAACAACGATATTTAATGTATTTTATTTTGGACTGTATAATTTAAACAACCTGTAACAAGTATTGTACCACAGCTTCTGGGTCAATGACCTCATCTCGATCAGATTTTTCGTCTAGTTTCCCTGATCAATTGACCAAATGCTGAGATTGCCCTTTGTTTTGCTCCTAGACATAACACAGTAAAAATAGTTAAATAAATAAATATCAGAGACTTGTCTGGGAGCGAAATAAATCCCCGTTGCTCTTAGATCTCTTTAATATCAAACGGAAGCTTGTGTTTTTTGTTAATATTGTGTGAAAATCTCACCGGCATCGCTAAACGAATTCTAAATCATCTCTGTGAAGTCGCGGAGGTCAAGCAACTCGAAACCACGGGACCCTGGTTGGATGACAGGCTGGGAATCCCGCGGACCTAACGGCGCCGTGTCCCTGGCCGAACGGAAGGGATGAAAGGCAATGCCTGGCTACGACTGACTAGATTAACGGTTTACTCCAAAACGTTTGACGCCAGTTCACGGTTACATAAGAACGTTGTTACGAATTGTAGCAACATTTTAAAACAAATAAAGTAAATAAATAAATATGTCGAAAGTGACTTAGATCCTTTTGACCATGCTGCAAGGAATTGAGAAGACACTTGACTCGCCAACGGCCGCTCCACGCCTCGTTCCCCTGCGCGCGCACGTGCCCCCGCCGCCGCTGCGGCTGGCGCTGGTGGGGGCGGGCGGTCCGCGCACAGGACGTCCTGCTACGCGCGCTCTGCGCCCCGTCGGCGCGCCCGAGCGCCTGCTGAAAGCTCGCGTAATTGGAACTCATCCCAGAGATATTAATTAATGCTCTACCGAACAAAGAATTGAATTCAGGCGGGGGTGGAGCAGTTACACGGCAACTGCACATGAGAGAAGCCTTCTGAATACGCTACAGGTGTGACAGGCCACGCATCCCTCGATACACACAAATTGTCCATTTCCAATACGAGATGGCTTCCAGAGAATTAGAAAAGCAGGTTACAGAAATATTTCATTGTCCGTCCCATACATTTAAATAATATTTACGTATTCAGTCACATATTCATTGTAGCAAGAGCGATTAGCTGCTCGATAATGACTGCTCATACTCTGACTACCACACCAGTTCAAGCAACGTGCTAGCTTATTTAACTAAATTAGATGGAATTTCAAAAGGCTGTGTTTATCACGAATAAATTCTGTCCTAAACTACTTCAAATGTTCCCAAATTTACATTGACCGGTTGCAATGAAGGTTAGTCTATGCAAAAGCCAATTGTATTGATTGCCAGATGTCGGTGCAATTTCCGTCGATACAAAAATTTCACCCAAATTACACATGATGATGAAGATACATAGTTTGAGACCTACGAGATGCATTCAGAATGTAAATTTACAAAGGTCGTCAAAAACAACAATACACTATTTCAGGAAATACTTTATTGCAGCAAATAAAGCACATATTGCACTATTTTTTCACATTGTCTCCACCAGATTCGGGTCAATTGACATACCGTGAGATCAACATGTGTATGCCTCAGCCGTAGAAGTGTGCCACCTGGGATAGATGACAGTGTTTGACAGCCACTGTGATAGTTGTAATGCTGACGGAAAAAAATCTCGGGGGGGGGGGGGAATTGTAGGGTAAATTGTGAAACACCTCCCAACGGAACTGATATAGAAGGTCCGTTGATTGGAGCCGTGTGTGGCCGAGCGTTATCGTGAAGGAAGACAACACCTGCACTGAGCATCTCGCGTCGCTTACACCTCAAGAAATTCCTGTCCGGTCAGCATTGCGCGTATCACAGTGACGCAGAGTTGCATGTGGCTGTCAAACACTGGTACCCCCCTAGGTGGCAGACTTTCACAACACAGGGATTCAAATGTTGATACCACGGTGTGTCAAATACCTCCATTCTGGTGGTGATTGTGTGGAAAAATAGTGCATCGTGCTGTACATGCTACAATTTTTTCATGAAATTGTGATTTGGTTTTGCTGACGGCCTAGGGAAACTTGCTCTCTGGATGCGGCTCGTGTATGTGTAAATGATGCAAGATGAATACGAGTTAATTCCACTAGGATCCCTAGAAGGAGCTAGTTAATAAAGGAAATAAAAAATAATGAACTTTATTTTTGTAACAAATGTATGTCATTTCCACGATCCAGAATTTTTGTATTAAAACATCTAGAAGCAAATATAAAAGATTTCGCTTTTCCTCAGACAAAGACAGCCTTATGCTTGTGTCCGGGCATTTCTTACAAAGCACTTAAGAGAGCAGCGAAAGGTAAGACCACAACACGCTAACTATTCAGACACACAACTTTTGTATAAACCTTCAATGCGAAAATATTAGAAGTCAATCTTTTCACTGAAATTTTACCGAAATGTTTTCAGAATTTAATTTTTCTCTTAATATTTGCAAAACCAATAAAAATAGAAAATTCCTCTTGTCTCATATTACCTAACACATTTAGTATTTAGTGAAACCTGTGAACTTTTTTATAACGTAATCTGTGTGAACGTGCACTAAGGGCTGCATAACCGTACATCACTGTATGCGCTGCCATAATAAGGGATGAGCAGTGGGACTAAGGGCTAAGGGCGAAAGAGAGAGGGAAAGAGAGAGAGAGGAGAGAGAGGAGAGAGAGAGGGAGAGAGAGGGAGAGAGAGAGGGAGAGAGAGAGAGAGGAGAGAGAGAGGGAGAGAGAGGGAGAGAGAGGGGGAGAGAGAGGAGAGAGAGGAGAGAGAGAGGAGAGAGAGGGAGAGGAGAGAGGGAGAGAGAGGGAGAGAGAGAGGAGAGAGAGGGAGAGAGAGGGAGAGAGAGGAGAGAGAGGAGAGAGAGGGAGAGAGAGAGGAGAGAGAGGGGAGAGAGGGGAGAGAGGGGAGAGAGGGGAGAGAGGGGGGGAGGGGGAGGAGGAGGAGAAGGAGAGGAGGGGAGAGAGAAGGAGAGGGGAGAGGGAGAGAGGGAGTGAAGGAGGGAAAGGGCGAGATCTCAGCCGCGGAGTGCTGGGTACGCGCGAGCCCTCCGTCCCCCTCGGCCTGACGCCGCCAGCCACCCCTCTGCGCGGCCGTGTGCAGCCTCCCGCGGCGCCAAACTATGGGCGTGGAGGCCGCCCGCGGCGCACGGGCGGCCAGGCTCAGGGAAGTGAAAAGTGCCCCGTGAGGAGGTGACGCAGATGATGCTTAGATCACGGGTCACTGAGGTTATTTTCCGTGTTATTAGTTTCCGCTACAACGCGTGAAAATACACCTTACCCTCTCTGATAGTTTGTGGACATGATAACATTACCACTAGGATAATAAACAAATATCCGACTTTTTTAAAGCAAATCATGTAAGTATCATGTAAGTGCTCTGAGATCACAAGATGCTGATTTTACTACATTAAATCGGTACAAGCGGGCCATGTGTACTGTAAGTTTCAGTGAAAGGGGTTTGAAGAATGAGTAACATATCTGGCATGTGCTGGAAATTACACTTCGTTTTAATTAAATCTTCGGTTTAGAAAAAAACTTAACAGATTTATAAGCGGTTACAATGAATTAAATAAATGTGATCTAAGATGATACCAATTTCACGATAATGGACACTGCTGAATGAGGAATACGTCAACGATTAGATATGTTAAAACTTAATAAATATGTACTTGGCTGTCCGGGAGACGCCGCGTCGATGTGGCTTGGATTGGCACCTGCGCCTTGGACACAGCGTCTCCGAACAGCTAAGTGCATACTGACACCGCCCGCGGAAGCCTGGGCTCTCACCTATTAAATTTTTTCTAATGACTTGCAATAAACAACAAAGCAATTATATAATAATAATAATAATAATAATAATAATAATAATAATAATAATAATAATAATAATATGGCATTTAACGTGCACTTATATCTTAATACTATAGTCACATACAAGTCTTTGAAGGTAATACATATAGGTTTAGATTAAAAGCATAAATTTACAGGTCAAAAGGTTTCGTGTGACGATCTTATCATTTATTAACGTGCTTGCATGCACAATTGTAAGAAAGGGAACAAAATACATTTCTCCGGAAAACTCAACTTATTCTGCACTCCAGACTTCAAAATTAACGCAATAAATTCTTTAAGCCACTACACATCACGATAAAAGAAACCAGTCCTTATACACAGCCTGTTTTCATGGGGTACCACAGGGAAACACTGTACTCCTCAGATCCCTAGCCCGAACAGCAGGAAGTAACGCAGAGGAACGTCAGGCCCCAGCAGAAATCAGTGCAACGCACCGCAGCGAAGCGGCGAGGGGTCGGCGGAGGGCCGGACAGGGTGGGACGGGTCAGGCCGGAGTGGAACGACCGGGGACGGTGCGGGGTCGGCGGCATGCTGGTGGCCGCTGCCGAAAGCCTCACTGCGTGTGGGGCCGAAGTAATAATAACGCGTGACGCCATGCCGGGCGGACGCAATACCAAAATAGAATAACACATCAAAGCGGTTATTGCTAAATCCTGGCCGCGCATTCTACGAAGCTCATATTTGTACCCGTCGCAACGGAATCAAAATTGTTCCGGTGAGAGGAGGCCCGGGCGGCGGGGTGGTGGGATGGCGCGGTGGGTAGCCGGGGCGGCGCGACGCCCCAACGTGGTGACCGTGACACCGGAAAAACCAGACGCACTCGGACCACGGTGCGACGGCGACGGGGGGCGGCGCCGCCGCCTCTCTGCTCGTCTGCCGCTCGTGTGAGACTGGGTCGCGGTAGCGCGCTCGAGGGCGCCGGAGGCGGTGGCAAAGGGGGTGGCGGTGGTGGTAGCGGCGTCGGCGGCACGCCCGCTGCCGACATTAATTAACGTAATTAGCGAATCGTTCGCTCTCGCTTTGCGAAAGCGTTCGACTGACTCCTTTCCGGTCAAGTTCACCTACAGCGGGGGCCCGCCGACCGGGTGCCCGAGCGGGCCCCACGGGGCACGGGCGAGGGCGGGGGCGGGGGCGGCGCATACCAGGCGGCGAGGCAGACGCGGGCGCGGCGCTGGCGTGGGCGCACGCACCCTGCCGTGACCGCGCCAGGCCGCCCGCCCATGCGCGAAACCTCCCGCGCGCGCACACCCACCTGTCGCCGGCCGGCGAGCCGGTCTGCCGGCGCGGCGCAGCGCGCGCGGCGTGGCGCGCCTGCCGTCCGCCCGCCCGAACGCCCGCGCCCGCGCGCCGCTGGGCAGTCCGTAACGCAGCCCTCGCCCGCGAATAATCAGCCTGGGTGCGCGCCCCTTTGGCGTGGCGCGACCGCTGCCGATTCCGCCCGCGCCCCCCACTCCCGCCCCGCCGCTGCCCGGCCGACGGCTAAGAAATCAAGCGGAACTGCCGAGTTAGCCGAAATAACGCATGTTCGCCCGCCCCGTTGCGTCCGTTAACGCTTCGCACGACCAAAAAATTTCAGCGGTATTTCCAAACAAAAAATGTAGAATACCTCAATCACTATGGTTTTTCACTTCGTGTTCAAACCTAGAAAATTTGTATTTTTAATACTTGAAATTACTGGACGTCTTCTACTCAATAATAAAGAGTTCGATCCATCTAAGAAAAAAACGCGACACGCCAAATAATTGGCACTGGATATTCGAGCCAATTCATTTTAAACCATCTAGAGGTCAACGACACATTTGCAAAACTACCATTCGCGAAATTCAACTAGTTGTTGCTTCCGCATGAGCAACCGATCAAAAATAAATTCGTTCTGATAGGCGACTAGAAGTTGGCAAATGCGTATCTGTTAATGTTGAGGACGGAGCATTTTCCCACGTTAAAAGAAAGAACCAAGCGCCATTAGAGATGGGTCCGCCAATCGTCTCCTTTTAAAAATAATGCTGAAGCAAATATGGACACACAACGGATGAAATTGTCCCGTAAAAGCTTGTCAGATGCAATTTGAGAGCGCAGTCAAACTGCTATTATTATAACCTCAAAAAATAAGAAAACAAACTCGATGGGTGGAATTTGACGGTCCTTTCAAACTACGCGCGTCCTTGCCGTCAGGAAGCGAATAGGCCCTAACCAGCAACCGTTGCGTTTGCGAAGCCAAAAACACACGGCTTTACGATGTCTGCTGCGTACTGACATTTCGTAATGTGACTGCCAGACGTGCAGTACTGCTCACCGCGCACGACCCGCAGCCAGAGAACATAAAACAATTGTCTTTTTACTGCGACGAGGCGCCGCGCGTCGGGGCGGGCAGCGATGGCGCGACAGGCAACGTCGCCCCAGCGGCAGGAAGCTTCGACGTCCAGCGGCTAAACAACCTCGCTCGTCACACGGTAAAAGGAAATCAATCAACCCACATGTTAAGCTACGGGGCACGATGGGAAAGAAAAGTCTTTTCTTCTCCGCTTTTCCTGTACAAACAAACGGCGGACTGCAAGGGTTGTTTTGCCGCGCGATACAAGCGCGGCTTTCTCGGGTGCGCGCTCTCGGAAGCCTAAGAGCTCGCCAGCCATCCCGCCAGCGCCCGGGGCCTCGACAAGAATAAGACCAGCTGCAACAACTCAGCAGGCAGCTCTGTTTTAGCGGCGACAACTAACTGCTTGTTTGCTTCTTGAAGAATGGACGGGGAGACCGAAAAGAAGAAAAGAAGTATACACGGCAGGGAAAAGGCGGAGGAGAAGGAAGTAGTGGCGGCGGAGAACGCGCAGGCAGAAAAGGAGACGGAGACAAGCGGAGAAGGAATGGCATTCCTTGTTCGCTATCCGTGGAATAAATTCCCTCTTGAGGTCTCTCGCCGTAGCCCGCCATCCGGTAGCTGGCGCGCACTATATATAAAAGCGCGGGCGGGTGCTCGCGGACGTCTAGCGGCCGGCCACCGCCCCCGCCGTCGCCCCCTTCTCCCCCTCCACGGTCGGCGCCGTCTCCCTCGCCTCTGTCGTCCCTGTCGCCGACGTCCCGCGCCGTCGCGGCGCTCGCGCAGACGATCGCGCCGGCAATTTTGTTTCAAAAAGCCCGCAATAAAAGACGATACTTTTATAAGAATGATCGCACGCCGGCGCCCTCTCTCCCACGCCGCTCCGAGGGCATGATAGACGAGGAATGTCCCCGCGCGCATCCCACTGCCGGCGCTGCGCCGCCGCGGCCTTCTCCCCACACGATCGTTTAAATGGAGGAGGCGGCGTGGGCGGGGGAGGGGGAGAGGGAGGGGAGCGAGGAGCCGGCGCGCGTTGAAAGATGACAACGGTGAACAATCGGAGCAGTGCGCGCCGACATACCGCACATTCTCGAGGGTGCGCAGTCGTGGCCTCCGCCTCCACCGCCGAGGGCTCTGGCGCTACGAGATCTCCCGTCGCCTCCGCCGCCTCGGCAACGCCCTGCCCGCGCCCCAATTGGTCCTGCGCACCGCGCGCCGCCCCCCCCCGCCGCGCCTCCCGCTGCTTCCAGCCCGCGCGACCACTTCTCAGGCCCCATCCGAGAGACGCCCGAGGGTGAACTCGCAGCCGGCAGTCGTACGTTCGCGTTTGACTGCACAAGAGACAGAATTCGAGCGTTCGAATTCGGGGGAGGGAGGTGCAACCGGTTCTGGAAGCACTATTTCAATTAGCGCTGCAAAAAGCGTGACCCTCCCCTAGCGGAAATACAAATCCATCGTAATTGAACTAATTAAATTCGTGTTTGATGTTCTTTTTGTAATATTTGAACAGTTTATCACTATGCGCCGCAGCAATTTTACGCATCTAGACATTTAAACCTCTCCCTACTAATTGATAGTAGCGATATGAAACCGATTATTCTCCTTTGATATAGCAGCCAATACACTAGTTAGCGTTGCGATCAGGTGATTATAATGTAATTATGTCGATAAATGAAGTACTAATGTCTCAAGAAATAATAAGAGCTTATGCAGAGGAAATAGGTGTAATGGGAGCCCATGAACAAAACGGAAATAAAAACGTAGAATTTGTATTCTAGCAGAGATTTAAATTTTTGGGACTCATTATACGTCTGTATGGCATAACAAATAAATCAAATTTACATTTTTGTTAAGAGCAAAAAACTTCATTGATCCAAATGAGTTCCAGTACCGCACGTATGGGGCAATGACACCCCCACGAGGAGCAAAACGATTCAAACGTGTTTTTATTTAACCTACGAAATAGCACGATATTTTTGTTTAAATAACTTACAAATAGTACATAGTACTATTTCTTTCTCATTGTCAGTAACCTTTGACAATATTCTTTTTTGATATTTAGAGTCAGTGATGTACTTTCCAGAAAAGTTGCATAAAAATGAGTCAATTTCAGAATAATCCCAGCAGTTTAAAACAAGCCATTTTGTTACATATTTTACATGAAATCGTAAATTTATCCGAATTGAAAAGACTGACGCAAATTAAACACAAGTGAACTTTCGTAATATTAGCGCCATTGCTGTCAACTCAAATTGAATAGGAAAATGTGTCATCCGTCGCGCATTGCCCACTTCGACATCGGTTTGGCGGTCTAGCATCCAGTCATTTTTTCTCGAAGTTTACCATCTCTTCAGAACTAGTCGAGTTTTCCTTGCTAATCTTTTATATTTTTTCTTGATCGTTTTCGGTCTTTTTTTCTTTTGTGGATGTTTCTCAACGAAGAGACCGATAAATTTCTTAATGCTGATTTTTTTCGGGCATTTGTTTTAATTTTGTTTTCCAGGCGTGGAATCGTGTAAGGTTTATTTTGTCCTCTCCGTGTTTTTTGGGTTACATTGCATTCTGTTGACAAAACAGAACTCAATGTTTGAATATTGTGTCCAGTGTTTATACTGTATCACTTTAAGTTAGAAAGAGATAAAAGAAATTTGGTCTGGAGTACTTGAAGCCTGGCTCCAAATATTCCACTAAAACGGCTCTCATTACCCCAAATCATCGTTGACCGAAAGGTCCCAACGGTGGCGGATTTTCGACGATAGCTAGACGGCAAGGTCGAATTCATGCACTGTCTGGAGGAAAATTCTAGGAACAGTCAGCATCAATCTGTTTTATAGCATGCGTAATTTAAATTGCATTTGGGGGATCCTATTACTCAGCTTTCCCTACATATTACACACACATGGAAATTAAGTTGTTTTTACAATGTTGCAATGTGTGGTCACGATGCTTTCATGATACTTTGCATACGTATGCATACATGATACTTTCACTGCAAACAATAAATTTTATTATCAGAGCTTATTAGAAAAACAGTCGTAGGTATTCAATACAATTAAAAATTGAGGAAACTAATTTAGGTTTTACAAATTAATTTGCGAGTGCAGCTCGAATTGTCACATATCGTGAGCCGATTTTTTATTACACCATTAAAGTTTATCTACAAAACACTGGGAAAATACACAAGTGACCCAACATACCAGTATATGGGTCGAGAGTATAGGTGTTTGACGCGGAAGCAGGGAAAGGCGAGGGGGGGAAAAGGGAGAGGATGAAAGCGACCAAGGGCCAGATCGGGGCGGACAGAGGAAGAGGACAGGGGCTGAGGACGCCGCGAGGCGACAATGACTTGGGCTCGTGCGAGGACAAGGCCGAGAGCCGAGGCGCAGTCAGAGGGCCGGCGCGCGGGCGTGCAGTGCGGGGGAGAGACGGTGGCGGCGGCCGGTGTGCAGCGGCGCGAGTACCGGCCCGCAGTCGAATGTTGACCGAGGCGTGGAGCGGCGACTTGCCGGCCGCCGGTCGGCCGCTCGGCCCGCCGCGCTATCCCCAATAACACAATAAACTCGGACTCCTCAAGTCATAAACAGAAACGAGTTCCAAAATGTGATGCTATCTGTTCGTGTTTTACGGCTCGAAGTCGGGGCCCTCCGAGGGGCCAGGAAATATTTTCCGTGTGGAAGCGGAGGAACCCGCTGGCGGGTCGGACTAATTGACTGATAAGTGGCGAATGGCGAAGATGCTATGCCGCGATCGATCGCTCTATCGATCGATCGGTGGCTTCACATCCCGACATGCAAGACGAGTTCAAACCGGACAAAAACTGGACGAGATACAGGCAATGTTTTTTTAGAGTGCTGCTTGGTCGTCACTGACAACAATATGACCACTGACGTATTCTAAGAGTGTCTTCTCTACGAACAATGTTTTGCATCTATATATTTTCATTTTCCTGGATGACGAAGATCAAGAAAAAAATTATATTTATCATCCATTGAATTGTTCGTATTTCAATATATGCAAAAGAAAAGGTTTCTACGTAATACTTAATATACTCATTATAAAAGGTATGCACCATTGTTTTCCGACATCCACCATTAAGCAGTATTGTTCATAATACCGCTACATGGTGGATTGTTCAAAGATCCACAACGGGCGGCAGTATCTTAGAATGAAATTGGAACGTGTCTGATGAAAAAGTGGAAGGAACGATACTACAAATATTTGGGAAGATTTGATAGACAATACAAATATAAAATAGAATTTTATATTTTTTCAGGATATTGTAAAGAAGAGTAGTATTTGCTTCCAAAACCACTGTTTGCCGCTTTGCTTCGAAAGCCAAACTACAACCCCACATGAATATCCAGTTTTCGTTCAAAGAATATAAACTAAAGCCTGATTCACATAGTAAAATGTCCTTACTTTTTTAAAATTTCCTTACATTTTTTAAAATTAAAAGATGATCATAAAATGACGTGCTGCGTTTACACTATGCAGAAACTGGACGAAGGAATAAAGCATTACACGCAATGTACGAGTAAGTAAAACCCACTGATACGGGGAGCGTCATCGACTGAAGTCATTACCGTACGTTTAAGGTATGTTATATCTCGAAAGGTGGTACTGTCCCTTCCCCCACTGGAGCGCGCGTTCCGGCGACGTCATGCACGTAGATTTACGTCCTTTTTCTTTCTTCAGGTATCTCCCCCCAGCGGGGCAACATCTAAGCTCCCGACTGTTTTCCCCGCATGGGGGATAGTGGTGTGTATGTGTAAAGGAAGACAAGATCGCGCATGATTCGTGACCTGTTTGTTAGGTTATTCGCCTGGTATTAATCAAAAAACGACTGAACTACTACCGATAAGAGCAGTTGGCGGATGGAATTCTCCTCCAGACATTGGTTAACCTAGCTATTTACTTACTGTCGAAAATTGGCCATCATCTGGATTCGAACCCTACGACCCACAGGTACACGAATGGCGAAATGAACGAATTTGGTTGAAAAATGACGTAAATGTTTAGTCGGGCATAACAAGTTGTGCTAGTTTCAAGCAGTTTAAAATATCACATGGTGCATGCAGTTCGCGCGTGTTCGGACAGACAAATTACGTTTTATACCGGAATCCCACAAATGATTAATAACTTTAAGATAAACAAAATCACATTTCATGGTTTCAAAATAAAGCTAGAGTTACCTTTTTCTCAGTATCGTATGATCAGGGTAGCCCTTCCCGCTTCAATAGGAATAACTGTTATACATATTGTTATTTGCTACCTTTGCTGAATGGGACCAGCTACAGACAAGACATGAACCGCAGAGTGCAGCAAAATATAGTTGAGGCAGCGTTAAGGCAGAGTTAATGGTCATATTCTTTTTCGTATCATGTCTAATTGTGATTCCTGAATTTGCTCCGTAAAGGGTGTTACGTTCAAAATAAGTTTTGAGGAAAAACAGGCTTTCAAAATTGTCTATTATACATCTATTTATTTTTTAATCTATTTCAGCAAGATGTCGATGTAGTGTAGTGAAGCCATTGAACAGCCCTGTAGTTCAATATATTTTCACCCAAATGTGGACATAATCCTCTTTATAATACCACACGAATGCTTTTCTCACATACACAAAAAATCAATACAAATAACTGTGTAAAAGTGACCTAGATCTTAGATCTTTCTACTCACAAATATAATTTTTTTATATTCGGCATAAAGCAAAAATTATTTACAATAAAACATCAAGTGGGCTGGAGACAATACCTGTAGCCCCCTTCCCTCTCTATCTCTGAGAAAATGCAGGGAGCACCTCTACATACACCTACAAAATCTTATTTTTGCTACTCTTGAACATAACATCCTTTACGCAGCCAAACACATTTAGAGAAAGACAACAGCGAAACAATCATCGCGGCATTATACTATTCCCGGAAAACGAATGCTTCTAGAATACCGTTCCCTAACACTTATGGGTCGATTCGGAACTAATGTCATTTTCTTAGGAGGAAAAGCACAAACAATTCGTTTCCTGGTTTCCGATCCAAGACGAAGCTTCGCACTGCACGCGAGCGGCTTTATTAACGCCCTGTGCCCCGGGATTAGCGCTCTGAGTGGCCGCTGCGGAGCGACCGCTTGTCTTGCGCCGCGACCCCGGTGCTTACCGAGGGGGGCGTGCGGCCAGTGCCGCCGTGCGGGGTGAGGGTGAGCGTGGACGGTACACGGGGGACGGGGTGACGGAAGGGTGGAACATGGAGCGGGGAGCGGGGGCGGCGGCGGAGTCAAGCGGGCGGGCGGGCGGGCGCGCGTCGCGGTGCGACCCGGCGTGCCACATATGTATCACGGAGCTGACACGCGCCTCCGCAGTCCCTGTCTAAAGCGAAGACCAGATAACGGGTGATAAATGAAGATGAGCCGGGCCGCTGGCACCGCGCGGACGCGATGGACCCGGCCACAAAAGCTCCTGGGCGGGCGACGTGGCGAAGGGTGCGCCCCCCCCGGCCGCCTCCGACAAATTACGCACCAAGAATGTGCAAATTAAAATCTCACCCCCGGCAAGAGGTGAGAATCGTCGAAAGCGCATATTTGGGAACAAAAAGAGGCGATGTGATTGAAGAGCTCATCGACGTCTCTCAGGAAGTAAGTGATCTTCGTCAACCTCTTTTCATATCCTTCAAACAGCGAAATAACAATTAAAAACGGTACAAAACATATTGAGAGCCTAACAGCAATTAGTTTTAAATCAAGATTCAAACCGACGTGTGCCAGACCAGCAAGGTGAAGATATTTGTATCTGCATTTTAAGTTCCAGACTGAGTGTAAAATATCCAGAAATTACAGAGAAGTTCTGTTGATGCCAGACTCTATAGCATTCTTAACATAAATTCTTTAATAACGGATGATCAGTTTACCCCACAGCCTGAAAGGCTCAATCATAACTTTTAAATTCACAAATATAATACTTAGAAAATACTTCAATGTCCACATACTATTTATTTTACTATTTAAAAGCACGTATATCCTCTATTCCTTACACATAAAATGAGATGATGTATTAATAGACCAACATTACGGGACACTCAAACAAGTTCCTAAGATCTGGGAATTACACAGAAAAGTGAAGAGAAACATAAAATATACTTAAAAGAAAATATATATTTCAACTCAGCTATGCGTAGAGGATTTTCATTTAGTTTTTCCATTCGAAAACTATTTTCCCCAGCAAGAATTGACAAAATCATGCTAATGGAAATATATAATGGATATATATATATATATATATATATATATATAAAATATATATAAAATATATATAAAATATATATAAAATATATATAAAATGGATAATACACAGTTCTATAATCCAACGCTGTTCTGTTCCGTATTTTTTCACACAGTAAAGGGAAAAAAATAAGAAAAAATAGATTGATGAGAATGTCTAGCCCTGATTATCTGCAACTGAGCTTAAATGCAAAATCATACTTCTAAAAAGAACATAATTCTAAATCCGTGAGTTGGCTACAGTAAACATTTCTGAAGAAACGAGCCACGTAGTCTCATGACTGCGCGAGACGCTCAACACAATATAAACATTGGAAAAAAAGAGTGTGGAAAGTTTCGTCACCATATTTTGCTGCGAAAAACGAATGCACAGAACTGGCCCAGCGGGTTCCACACAAATTGCACAAGTGAAGCATCACGTTTCGGCTATCAAACCGAGGCATGAATAGCATCATACACTGAGCACTGTGGGAGTCGAGTAAGCAGACGCTCGGCGTCAGTCCGCATGCCCTTGCTTTCGCAGAGGTAATTCTCTTGCACACTGACGTAATACTTTTGACTCGCGCGACCAGAGCGACCGCAAGACTATTCTGCCGCTTTTGTGCGGCCTGGCGACTGCTCGCGTCCGCCCTGTTCCGGTCGCGCAAAAACGCAGATATCTTATAAGCACGTCACGTGAACAAAAGCGCCCAAATTGAAAGATAATGTTAGCCGTTCTCGTAGACTTCTTAAGTCATTCTTCCTTTTATCATGTCACTATTCCACGGGAAAAAGACGTCACACATTTTTTAAGAGCTGTGGGAAGGGGCAAACGAGCGTAACGGGCAGCGTGCGGGCCGTGGAGCGGGGACCGAACGAGGCGACCGTGAGATCGTCAGCCAGCACCAGGCTGCGCGGAGGCAGCAGTGGCGGTGGCGGTGGTGGCCGCCGTGAATGGGCCTGTGGGAAGGCAACGGCACCACGCAGCATCGCTCAGGACAACACTCGCCGCCAACGTAGAGCACAGCCGCCCAGCCGCCGTCGACCATGGCGCAGCCAAAACGCGGCTTCACTCTTTCATTTCGTCTGCGCTCCGCTGCATCTGCCTTTCAAAGAACGGGGTCGGTGGGCACGGAAGGGCGTTGCGGCGCTGGTGGCGGGGAGGTGACGGCGGCCCGCGGGCTGCCAGCGAGCATTCCGGTTCCCGGGCCGGCGGGTCGCCTTCTGTGCAAACTTACACGCGTTGTATCCTGCCGCTAGGATGCGTCCGAATAGTGCCCTCCGCGCGGCCGCCCCACCTTCTCCTCCCGAGTGCATTACGCCGTGAATGGAGGATCGCCGTTAAGGCGAGGGAAGTCAAGAGGCATCCCCCGCGCTCCCTTCACAAACCCTACCCCCGTTTAGGCTAATTGACGCCTAGCTGCGCTGACATCTGTGTTTCACTATAGGCGAACGCTAGCGTGGCAGAGGCCAGCAGGAGGGCCGGGTCGGACCGGGGCGGGGCGGGGCGGGGCAGGAGGGGGCGGGGCGGGTGGAACGACAGAGGGCGGGGCCGGGGGGCGCTGCGGGTCGCACTGCCGCCGACAGATGTCAACTAACTGGCTGCGCGTCCGCTCTCGCGCGCCAGCGGTAGCCGCGGGACCGCAACCCGCCCTGCGCCACGCAGGCGGAGGGCGGAGGCTGCGTGCGGCGGCGTCACCGCCGCCGGCTCCACGCCGCGCTTCATGACGCGAAGGTGCGCTGAGATGCATCCGGACGCCATCTTTGCGAAAGACTGTCCATCTCGCCAAATGGCGACACGAGAAAGAGAGCAACACACACGCCGATAAAGTGGTAGTAGAATGACAACTCAAAGAAAAATAAATCACCATTTTCTTTTATGATTAAATGATGGCACACAAAGCTAAAAATGATGAACTAATAAGGCTTTTAAAAAGGAAAAGAAAAAAGACGAAAAGCGCAGGAGCAAAAAGGAAAGAAAGAAGCCGTTTAAAGACTGCTGATGGTGTTTCGAAAGACTAGTTTTAGATAGAACGTCAGAACATAAAAAAGTAGCAATAGTATCTCACGACAAAAGCCGCAGAGAACGCAACTAAACATAGGAAAGGCCGCGTCATGGAGCGATATAGCTATACATTTTGGTGATAATGAGTGCCATACTCTGTTGCAGAGTGCAAGCGAGTTAGGATGCTTATGCGTTCATGCCCTCCCGTTTCTTGGGCAAGTAATCAGATCACAGTTGAGGGGTGCTAGTGCTTTCCTTTATATTATAAACATCAATCCGTCTGTTAAAGAGAGGTCGGAGAGCTAAAACGTACAACACGCACAATCTATGACTTCAACCAAAATGCATCTGCGGCTCAGAATCAATTCCATTCTTGTTATAACAGGCGGTGACACTGAAGATGGTGCATATATTTTCAATGATAAAAATTGTTGCTTTTCCAAGGACTGATGCCAGGTGGTTGACAGCACCGAGATTCTTTAACCGTACTTATGGGTGGTGACCAGGACCACGCCCGCCGCGCAAATCGCGGGGCCGCGGCAGGGTCCTCGGAGCCGCGACGAATTAAGCTAACGCATAAAACGCACACAGCGTCCTCCCATCAACGAGAGCTCGTACGCGAGCGCGCGCCTCCGCAGTATTTCACGGCTGTCGCTAACTTAATTTATTGCACGGAGAAGGTCCGTGCCGACTGCAAGGTCGCGCTCAGAGCCCGTAAGTGGGCTTTACCGACATCGCGCCAAGCCCGGTCTCACCTTACCGCTAGGGACGCAACCCGCCGGGGACGCAAAAAATCACTGGAGAATATCCAGGCGCCACCTCGTTACAGTTCGTTCAATCTGCCCGTGGTGGTTTCATAGTCAAGGGTGTACTGACTCCGGAATGCCGTTTCGATACTGGTTATTTCGAAGTATGACTTATTTTTGCGAATACTATATAATAGAAATCATATGTTCTGGGATTAGAAGATTTACTAGTGCGCCCCTGTTCTTATTGGGAGCAAAGACTGCTACAAAACTTCGAGACATGCACGCTCAAACGAAGAGTTGACACTACGTGGCTACAGGTAATAAACGCGAAAGCTTACACAATGGTTTCCACAGAATGTATCCGTACAATACTTCAAGAACCGTATCATTAGGCAAACTAAAATTCTGATTTCTTTAAAATTGCCTTCAGCAAAAATTACTGAAAATTACTTATTTTCGAAAAATTGTACATGGCCTTCTTTTAAGATTACCTTTTTAGAATAGTCTTCGTTAAGGAAAAAATCTCTTAACAATACTGTGGTTTTACAATGTTAATGTTTTCCAGTTTTCGAAAATACAGTCCAACAAAAAATGGAATGCGAGCCATTTTTATGTGTACTTTGCTCTATTCGAGAAAAATAAAGGAAAATTGGAGCTGCGTTTCGAAAATATTTCATTGCCTACATTTTACGCCAAATAACTCATTTTCGAAAAATTGTACACGAAGTTTTTTTTTAATCTGTCTTATCTTCAATATTGTAGTTCTAGAAAGGACACTGAAAAAAACTGAACTCATCTAATTATCAAAAATTCAGCTTTCAACGAAAATGACATGCGCCTTTTTAAGCTCTATTCGAAAAAAAATCTAAAAATCTGACCCATTTCTTGAGAAAATTTGAAAAATGTAAACGCTATTCACGTTACGTTTTGTGGCGTCGCGGGGGACGGCGCTGCTGCGGCGGGCCGCTTCGAGGAAACCCGCTCCTAAGTTGGAGGTGGAATGGGGGTGGAAGGCGGCGGTGCCACGCCGGCCGGAATATCCCAGTACGCAAATAACTGGGAGAAATGTGATGTCGCCAGCGAGCCGAATGACGCCCGCCGCCTGTAGAGCGGGGGCGAGCCGACGGATACTTAAGCCTGCGCCGACATGCGCCTCGCGGGATACGCAGAGTGTCGAAAGACGAGAGGTATCTCCAGTGCAATCTTTGCACGTGATCTTAAGGTCGAAGATCGGTTTGGCGACAGGCCATATAACTTCGGTGGTTACGGGACTCTATGTCCGACAGCTTCGCACCTCGCGTTGCTTTTTGCTGTTTCCGAGCAGTGATTCTGGGCTAGGCCTAGGGACGGTCGCGTGGTTTCGTTGCTAAGAGAATCGAAAGGTTGCCAAGGGGTAAATTTTGTATTATAATATTTATACATTAATTGTAAATATATTGTAAATATCAAACAGAAATAGTCGTCCGTGTTATTCTTTTCTAGTACGTCACAGTATCCTCCGGAAATCAAAATATCCGTTTCAAATTTGCAGGGCCTCGAGTTTGACCAGATCGATCAGGAAATGTCAATTTTGGAGAAAAGCGTCTGAACAGTTTAGGCGGGTGTTAACCTCAAACGGCCGGACAGACTGTCGGAAGTTTTTATGTAAACATATTTTCGCTATAAAAGTTCCACAAAACGTGGATCCTGACTTCACAACGTGTTAGAGAAAGTAATTTACTGCATATGCAACAATATGTATCCACCTGAAATCAATACGTATGACCTGAAAAAAGAAGGGGTTGTTAAGAGTCCCCTGACCTCAACTGCCTTCCATACAGATGGGGAAATTTACTGAGGGAGTTTACAGCGTGAACGAGGACGTGACTACATGAAAAGGCACCGCGCATCAGTGGTTAATTTCCATCTCGTAGCATACTGCTCAAGGTCATACATTTTAAGAATCGGCACGTACAGAGATCTAATCACACACTTAATCGTACATTATCACATGAAGTATGGAAATTAAAGAATTGTTTACTTCATTATGCAAGCAAACTGAAAATGTCAACGATAAACGTAAGTATGTAGTAGTACACAATATCTAAAAAAAAAAATTGCAATGAAAGATAATGAACAAATAAAACAAATCAACCGAAATGTGTTTCCAAATATTAAAAGCAGCAGATATAATTTTGAAAAAGGAAAAAGTTAAATATTCATGCGAATGGTCCACCTAGAAATCTATTTAAAATTGTGAACTCTTGCAACAATATTATCGAAACAAGTCCGTTTTTTTGCCACTCAATCAGTTACAACAACCGAGTTCTAAAAAAATAGCACATGCAACATGTGACCATTTGTTTGTAATTCAGCTACGTCTTAAAAGCATGTTGGAAAAAGATTTGATCTCGAAATAGAAGGGCGTTTTCCATCCGAAGTAGATTTCATACTCTAGGTCCGGGCCATTAACAGTCTTTTTACAACTTTCCCAAGGCGATTGAGAAAAAGATTCAGGGGAAAAAACGCTTGTTTTTATGGCCGCGTCGGAGCACCCACTCTCGCAACTTCCGCCTCTTCCCGTCCGTCACCACCAATGCTCCACTCAGTGCTGGCCTTTCCGCGTCGGAGAAAAAGACAATGCTGAAATTATAGCCACGTTTCCGAGTGATCGCGGCATGAGGCGCGGAGGGCACACCACTTACTTTCATATGCAGCACGACAACACGTGGAGCGGGGAGGCAGCTGGGAAAGTAGGGTGATGGAGTTGCGGAGGAAGCCTGGGTGGAGAGGTGGAGGAAGAGCCTGAAGACGCGGTGAGCGCGCGAGCGGGAAGGATGGGGCTCCGAGAAGAAAGAGACGGCGAAGCCGACGGGCCCCTGCCGGGGAAAGGGAGGGGGCGTTAAGATTGAAAGTCCCCGTTAAGGAGGAGGAACAGGTGTCGGTTTCATTTTCTCCCCCCTGCAGCCAGCGTTCCCAATAACGCCGCCGACGCCGCATCGTTGAACATTATCATATAAAATTGCCACTTGGGCGGCAGGAGTTCGTGATTAGGAAGATATCCTATCCTCGCAGGGGCGGGTGGCAGACTGCGAGAAGGGCCTGGGTGGAGACCTACCTACTCTTACAACTTGGAGCAACACTTCTCCAGTTATTAACGAATCTCCGGTTGGGGTTCAGCACTTCACCCGGCAACCCGTCATCTTTGATTATATTGTCAAGCGGCGTTGCCCGTCACCACTTTCACCATTTAAGGATATCATAAATAGAGTTTTCCCGTAATCGAGGCACACATGAAACAATCTGAATGAAGCCACCATGGCTCGTTGACACAAATGCAACGTCCTACAGAAATATATTCAGAACTATGAAGAAACAATTCAATTTGAAAATAGGTTTCTTTCTCTTCGCGTTTCTAGCCTGTAATCAAACATTACTTTGACTAAACATTATCGTTATTTTACGTATATTGAAAAAACCTACTGCATATCTGCATATCAGCCTGGCAAATCTAAAATGTATGAATGTAGTGTCGAGTTAAAACGATTTTCTTCATGATCAGACTTCACTGCTACGGCTCCGGGATAAAAAAAGAAATGAAAAATGCACTCTTGCGGGATTGTTATGAGCAAGCCACTGCTACTGCATCGTAAGATAACTTCAAACTCACACGGAACAGTGATTGTACCAGCAATTACACTCTCCGAACAGCTGTGACTACGGACAGGTGAACCATGAAGCGAAAACAATCATCAATGGATTAACACTGAAATATACCGAAGTTCCCCAACGCAGCCCGTTCATCTGTCGCCCAGGGAGCAACACATTATCCCTCAAACGTTGGGCGTGTAGGAACCTTGAGTTAGTGCTCGCGGGAGAGACGGGCGACTAAGTAGAAGCTGCAGCTTTGCTTTTTACTGCCGAGGTCCACCTCAGCGCGCCGTCCGGTCGGCTGGCCGGCCGCGGCCCCGGCCCCGGCCCCGGCCCCGGCCCCGGCCTCGGCCCCAGCCTGGGCCCGCCGCCGGCCTGGGAAGCCAGGGTCGGGCGCGTTGAAAGCCGGGGCGTGTTGCGGGAGCCTCCCTGCTCGTAAACCCGGGGACCGCCTGCGCTCGGAACGCCATGTACCCCGAGCAACTCCACAATAAAACTCCGCTCGTCCGCGCAGTCGTAAGGCCTCCTTGTGAGGTGTAGGCGCTGGCAGGCACTTCCGAGGACAGAGCGCGCGTGCCCGCCCTCTCCTTGCCCCCCTTCGCCCACCCCTCGCTGCCCTCGTGCCTCCCTCGCGCCTGCACCGCAGTAGGCAATCCACCAGCCGCCGGCCACACCTCACCGGTACGACGAGGCGGTGTCTTTGTAACGTAATCCGTTTTATGGCAAGATTTGTGGCGAATACAGCGATCCTACAAATATTAGACGTTTACTTCGCGGTCATGATCCCGCGTCTTCGGGGATATATCAAAAAGCTGACGCACAAACGTGTAACCTTTGGCAAAGGGACGATGACTTATAAGCGACGCGAGAAGCAGCTCTGAAAGCAAGATCTCGGGTACCAACGTCACAAACATAGGAAAGCATCTTCAGACGTCCATAGAAGTTCTCGAATAGCGGCAGAGCAACCTGAGGAAATTCCGTCCACGAGTAAAGGAAGAGTCTGCAGATGTGTAGCGCGGACAAATGGCGATCGGTAAACTACGATTAACACCGACAGATTCATACAGTGAAAATTCCTGACATATGTCGCCTCCCTAACAATTACAGGCAAAATTAAATTTTGTTCTTTCTGGTCTTCGAAAGTTTCGAAAGAACATTCACTGACTTCGTATTTAAGACAGAGACGCTTTATTCGAGTAATAGCGGAAATTAAGGGGGAAAAACGTAATTCACGTAATACATCAAGAATTTAAATGAGGAAAGTTGGTTTTTCCGGTCTAATAGAAAACGAAATAGAAGGTTGTAATTTCCGAATACGCTGCCATTTTACCATAACTCGCAACGACAAATGAGAAAACGAAAACAGATACTAAATAATACTAGAGATAATAATTACAAACACCTCATTGGCTTGAAGGTCGCAATGGGTATGCAAGTTGCGTGTGTAACGACGAGGAGTTGCAACAAGAGTACATTCGGTAAAGTGACCACTGAAACATGGCAAAGCCCTTATAGAAGGCGGACAACTACGCGAAGACCCGATCAGGGTTGAAGGCAGGCCCAACGTGCAAATTCTCGGCCAGGAGAGCACCGGATCGCGGCCAGAAGCAGGCGAGGCACACGGGCGGGCAGCGGCGTCGCCAACTCGGGACACCGTGGCCATCGTCCGGCCGCAGCTATGTTAATTACTGGCAGCGCACGGAGGCGCCGGCCACGGGCGATGCGCACGCACAGACGCGCCCTGTGGTCGCAGCGTTAGCGCACTTCCTCGCGGGCGTAGATGGCTGCGCGATACGCGTGTGTGCGCCGCCGCCACCGCTGCTCCCGCGCAGCTTCCGGCGCCGCACTCGCCGTCCCGGGTGCCCTTTAGCGCTCCGCGCAGACCGCTCGCGTCTTCTAGCGGCCAGCTCGTTCTTCTGGCGCTCCCACCATGACGTCGTCGTCTTCACCACAAGTGTGGATCAGATTCTTAGAAGTCACAATTTTGAGTTCCTTTTCGAATTACCCATTTATGAGACAAACGTTGCAAGGTTTTACACATCTAAAGAGAACATTAAATCCCCAATTTCTCAAAGATAATAATAATAATAATAATAATAATAATATAATAATAATAATAATAATAACAACAACAACTATCCATGATAGTTCTTTCGGATTAATGACACGGCCCATTCCTCTGCTCTAAGTGCCTTCGATTTATCCACCCACTTTTGACTTACAAATAATATCTCAACTCCTGCTACCGTCATACGTCCGGAGCTCCGACTATCTCTTGACCTATAATGCATGTTGGTAACAAAAACAGCGGATTTCACGTCGCCCCCTCCCCACACGTCCTCACTCGTTTGCCGCGTCACCGCGAAGGAGCTGAAGGTGCATGCCGCGCTGCTCTAACGCCGCCGACGTATAAGAGGGGAAGCGCGCAAAGGCGAACCCTCGTCGTTAACCTACCGCTACGTAATTAGAGCGCGGCTGGCCGGCAGCGGCGGGGGCGGAGTCGCAGTGAGTGGTGACGACGGCGCCCCGTGCCCCCGCGCCGCCCCGCCCCCTCTCCGCCTCAGACACTTACGCGTCGCGGCACCAGGCAGTAGCGCCCATGGCGGTCGTTGCGGGCGCCACTCTCACCGCAACGAGCCGTCCCTCCGCCCAAATATTTAGTATTTCCAGCGCGCCGCCATAAGCAAGAGGGGCCCGGAGGCCATAAATGTCCTGCCGATCATACTCGTAATTGCCGCTTGAAATACATACGCTTTATACGATCCAGCGTCTCCGAAACAATTCATTTAGCGTTTAATAGAGCCATAAGCAAGCAGGGCACGTGGCGAACAGCGCGCGCGCAACAGATTGCGGAATAGAAATTACAATATAATTACGCGGCACGCTATGTTGCTTGCGCCGGGCGGTCTCGCATTCAAAACGCCTTCTAAATCGGCAGAATTCTTACCGTGAGGGGCAAGAAAACGCGAAACCTATGCGCGCAGGATGGCTGACAGGCGCAAGCGAACCGTCCGAGAAGCACGGCTACCCCTCCAACCTGCTTACGGTCAGGGGATCGTTCCCCCCTCCTCGATTCAGAGTGCGTCATTTCATTAGCTCCTCTACGCTAATGGGCTGCTAATTAACGACCCCGACCGGTAAGCGGGACGGGACAGCTCGGGACGGGACGCGTGTGGCGGCTGGGAGAGTAGGGCGCGCGAGCGGGTGGAGTGGGACAGGGCGTGAGGGGCGACGGAGAGTGAGGGGAGGAAGTGGGTATGCCAAATAATATGCGCACGAGATGTATGGGCGTGTGAGAGAACTGGTGAAAGAGTAGGGGATTCCAACAGATAAACACAGAGGAGGTGGGGTAAAAGGCGGCGTGAGAATAAAGAGGAGGCGATATTAAGTGGGTTTGGTTCACTGACCACTCATTATTCGTGGCTGGGGTAGACAACAGGCTACGCACATCCTGAGCTCTCCACACCTCCAAATCCACTCGGAACTACCGCAAACAAGTGGAACATTCTAAATAAAATAATGCAACCTGAAATACAAAAACAAATCCTCATCAAATGGCATTTAATTAAATCTGCATATGTCAAATAATAATGCAAGCAAACGCTGTCAAGGAGCGATTCCCATGCTCGTTTTGGGAGTACAAAATCCCGGGTATTATGAAATAAACAGTAAGTTATTTTGTTCTTTTCTGACAGAATATTCGCAAACAAAGAGTATTCAATTAAAATTCTGAAAAGTATTCAATGTGACACATTCTGAAGAGTATTCAATTACAATTCAGGGATCCACTTTCAAAAGTCTGTAGTTAAAGAGATTTGATGTCTAGTTTTGATGAACAAAGTTTCTAATTTCGGTAATTCTCGTTCACACAGCTATTTTTCCATTTGTCTAAAAGATGTGATTCAATAAATAGAATACCCTAGACAAATAATGTATTTTCGCAATCATAGCATAATAGAATAATTGAAGTCTAGTATATATGGTGCACAACACCATCAAATGATACACACACACAAATATTTCGTGCGTCCAAAATTTCGCGATTTCACTTTACCGGGGACTAATGAACAAATGCTCAAATGTATAAATGATAATACTCACATGCCCAATTATTTCATGTAAAATTCATAATTCAATGAAAATATAATAATGCAATAAAAGATCATAATTGATTAATAATGTTGTACAGTATCATATATATGCTACAAAAATAATATAGAATATAAAATGTTATTATTTAACAAAAATGTATGATGCCTTCCGTCAAAAAAATAATCGGCTGTATCCGCTCCTAATACTGATCCGTACGTAATAGAACCCAAGAGAAATATATTCTTAAATTCCTTGTAAATGCCATAGCTTTTAGATGACGTACATTGTGAATAAGCAAATGGGCTACTTAATAGAAAACACACGAAATAACAGAATCTCCATCATAGTCAAGGATATATTAATAACAATCGTACAGGATTTCTCATTTTCAGTATATCCAACAAAATCTGTGCTTCATAAATGTCAAGATAAGTAGCCACAAAAGTTGTCGTCCTACCCGGAAGAATTTTTCTGAATGCCTGACAACGATCGCACTTTTCATCGTTCGCAGTCCGCGTCCGTCTTTGCCTTTGTTGGATAGCAGCTGGCAGCAGACGAATTAAGTCCTCGCTCAAAAGATTTTTATGACTCCAATCGCAACTAATAACTCGTATTATTGAGGGGAAAACGCGATAGCTGTTCAAAAGCTATCGTTAATGAAACGACACAAACCGTCTGCTAAAATTGCCCTGGTACTCGGAACGATAACGACTCATTATTTGGTAATGAGGACCCTTTATTTCCACTATCAACATAAAATTTACCTCGCTGTCGCTACGCACAGGGCACGAGAGACGAGCAACACCGCCGAGCCGCCGCTTTCACTCAATTGTGGGACGGCGAGCAAAAATAATTTCCCAGCACGGAATGAAATCGGCCACATCGATTTTCGTCTTCGTGTCAAATTTTACGCGGACCGTATTTTCAAATGACATTATTATGTGGCTAGCGGCAGAAGTTATTAATTTAAAGAGGTAGGTGAGGGGGCAGTTTGGTCCGTCGAACGTCGCAGGCAAGGTAATTTACAAGTGACATGATTTGCGCGACCCTTCAGCACAGATGCAGTGGCTGGAACGCGGGCGGCCTGCCATATAAAGCACGTCCGTCAATTCACACTCGCATCCGTTTTTGATACATCTTCTATCAATCACGGCGCCTGTCAGGTGTAACTCGCAGGTCACGCGCCGCGCAACCCTCTCGCCCCCGCGCTCTGCGGGCGGCGGGGCCGGCCCCCCCCCCCCCCCCGCGCGGCCGCTGCCCCCGCCGGCGCCCGCGCGTAATGGGTGTTGCGGCGCAAACGGCCGGCTCCTCCACAGAGTAAACGCACATCAAACCGCTAACAGCTCCGGCGCTGTATTTCAGCACTCGCGGGCGCGTACGTGCAATCCCGACTTTCACACAGGTACGGACGGGGAGGACACCGCGTCCTTAACCTGATTGACGTCAATGAGCTACAGTAACTCTTGGTACACAACCATGCCGTATACATTTACGAACGCAATTGACTATGTTCGTCGCGACAGAACCAGCTTCTACATGGAATCACAAAAATACAACTAAATCAACTCGCGTAGTTAAGTTATTAGCATATGAGAAACCAAGAGCGGAATGATTTATAAACAGATTCAGAAGGTTTTACGAAGAAAATAAAAGGAATTATGTTTATCTCCGGACTGTGCTGCAGGGCACTGTCCACACCCTCATTTACGCACTCCGTACAGATCCACTCTACAACACACGCTCTTTTCCCATTCGAGCGTAGTTTTCAGATAATTCGCATTGTCAAACAGCGGAACACTGATAGAGAGCGAAAAGCCAGTTACTACCCCTCGCGCTGTAACCCACAATCTGGCTATAGAAAAAGGGGATGGACAGCCAACTGCTGGTTTGCAATGCGTATTTGCCATGTTCACAACGCGATCTGTGATACTTTGGCCATTCAGTAAAAAAAAATGAGATCGGCTTCAGATGTAAGCCTTCGAAATCAATCATTTTGTATTAATGGCTCGCCGCCTTCCTTGTTGCAGCGAGGTGTGAAGATTACAGATGGGCTCCACGTATTGAATCTCAAGATGCGCATGACGGAGTGCGTGTTGTTGACTAGCCGGAGCTTTTGAAAACAGGTTTACTGTCAGCCGGGCAACCAGGCGCTGGCGACTGGCGTAATAAAGTAGGTTTTACGGTATTGGGCCGCACTAATCATCAGTTAACTCGCTAGCTAGATTAGCTGAGGCAATAAAGTTTGTCGAGTCCGAGCGCGCGAGTACCCGCGCCCGGAGGCGACCGCGCGGCGGGGCCCGGCCCGGCCCGGCCCGGCCCGCGCCAATCCGCCACGGCCCGCCGCCCTCCCGCCCCCCCCCCCCCGCAACCGTTCCCGCCACGCCTCGCGCCCCGTCGCCTTCCTTATCACCGCCACCATCGCGGCGCGGATACTCTTTAGGATGATTTCTTGATGCACTCTTCTTAATAGAGTTGTTCCAACGTTCTTTATAGAACGGGTGTAAAATTACTGCCGTGGAATAAATTTGGGTAGGGAACGATTTCCAACTCCTCTTCTCGAGGGCACGGAGCACTGCTGTTTACAAGTGCTGCCGTGTGATAATGGCATGTAGTGTCATTTTGTAATTTTTCCAAGGTATTCATGAGTTCCCTTTAAATAGTTTATGACTTTACATAAATCGTAGACCTACGACTATTTGAACCGAAAAGGCTTCGCGCCATACGGAATGCGTCTCGCGGGCTTAGTTTACCGCACATGCCGACCTAATGACGGGAACATAAATATGTCGCGGTCAGAGCGAGCGGGATGTGATCACAATGCTTGGAGTAATTTCCCGTTCTAGATGCTTTACGAGTTTATTACTGCGTCTTCCGCCGATCCACGAGCCGCAGAAGTCCACGCAATCTTTCGCGAACTGTTCGTGAAGGGAGGCTAGCCGCGCAGGTCGGCGCGCCACCTCGCCCAGCCGCTTGCTCGCCGGCCAAAGTCTCTCCCTTGCCCGCGGGCGCATCAAGGGAGCGAGCGGCCACAAAAAGCAAAGCACGTTGATATGAGATTATGTACACCAATTGTGAATGAGTTCATATCAGGCAATCAAACGACCAGAAATAACGTCGTATTCCACTTATCACAGCCATTAAAACACACACTGTTAGTAGGCGAAGAACTACAACAAAAAATCATAATTCCTTTCTGCTCCCAGGATAAATCATGATCAATTGACAATGATACGGCATCCGCGCTCTTTTATAAAGAAAAACCGGGACGATCATCAAGTAGAAGCTCGCCACTCATTAAAAAATTGGTAAAGTTTTTTCCCGGATTACTGAAATATGCAACTCTTACATTCATAAATATCTTATAATATTTACGGCATTCTTATAATTCAAGCAAAGATTATGCTTACAATCCCGAGGTTGTCAATAACGTTTTTTTTTCGATATACGGTGCCCAAAATTACATTGCTACGTCGACCTTATCGGCATTAGTTTCATTACTTAAAAGATATTACATAAAAACGTATCGTCATGGAATAAAAGCCTGACTGGTTGGCGTGTCGTAGGCGCGCCCGCTCGAACGGCCCGCCAGCGAGAGCAGCCCTCCGGCCGCGGCGGCGCTGAGAGCGGCGCGGGCCGCTTCTGTTGGGCGGATCTCGTTACCGCTGCATGGGCCCCTCGAGGCGCCTTCGACATCGGCCTCCGCGCGCTAAAACAGTGCGCGTCCGCAGCCACCCCCTCCCCGCTCCGCTCCGCGCCACGCCGCCTCAAGCCACCCGCCTCCGCCCCCGCTCCGGCCCTGGCGGCTATTTCGGGGTGACAGCATTAACTCGAGATATCGAACAGATTGTTCGCGCGTTCCGTGGCGTTGCCCCGTGCTCCTCATGTTTCTCAAAATTATTTGTCTCTTTTGGAGCACTAGAAATGTACAAACGAGCGCCTAACAAGACCCCGAGGGCCTTGTCATAAACTTATTTCAGTAACGAATCAGACGAGCACAATGGTACAGATTACATGTATATTTTTATTTATTACCTAAAGTACAAACATTCTATTGCACTTCTAACAATAAGACACAATTCATTCATTGAAAAATGTATTATATATTATACATTTATAGAATATTTCGTCAAAATATTTGAAATAATAAATTGCATTTTGAAAGTCTATTAAGTAAACACAGAATGTGACACGTGATACTGACAAGAAGTGAAAGAAGAGGATTGTACATAATAATCCACGTCAAGTCACCCTACTGGGAACATAGGTATAAAATTTAATTACAGATAATTTAATGATCTAAAGGAATTTCGGCGAAGGAAACAAGGCGAAAATAAACAAACAATATTTTTGCCGTATCTGAAATATTAAGTGAAAACTGTTTAAAGGGAAAATGGCAATAATATCAATATTACTAGCATAATAAACTTCACAAACACCTAATCACATAACAATAAACTTCACGAAAAAAACAAGCTAATCCCTCCTCCAATACGAGATTTTAATAAACAAGAAACGGAAAGAAATTACGTTCGTCATTGTAGTTAATATCTTTCTCTCTTCCCACTTCCGATTCTACACAGACTATTCCAGAATACACAACAGGCTTTTCATCACAAACACAACCTTCGCACCCCGGCCCGTCTATCGCCCACGCAGCTCCGACCACCAACAAAACCGTACGTGACTAAACAAAACTTCGCTCGTTGTTCAAACTATTACTTCCCGAGCGATAGCGCGGCACCCAATACTAACGCGTCGACCCAGTCGTATTCATTACCGAGAGAATCCACTAAACGGCCACGGGCAATCCGCGAGCGGCGCGCGGGTGCGCGGGCGTGCGGGCATGCACGCACGCACGGGCGGGCGATGGTGCGGCGAGCGGCGCCACGCCGCGCACGCCCGCGCGGCGCGACAGAAGCACGTGCGGCGTCAGCGGCACGGCCGCGCCGCGCACGCCTCCGCATTCCGGGTGGGCGCCGGGAACGCGAGCCGGCCGGCCGGCCCGCCCATTCCCGTCCCCACCTCCGCCCACACCCCCAACCTCGCCGCCGCCCGCGGCGCTAACGACGCGGCGCCCGCAACCGCCGCAGAGGGCTTTCGCCGCCCCGCACGCCCCGCCACTGCGCGCCCGGTTTAAGTCATTTGGACATCTCTACTCGCGTAGCTGATGCTCTCATTTGAATATGGCCATTTCCCACAACCGAGATACAATTATAAAAACAAATTCATAAGCAAAATTTTGGGGAATACCATTGAATATTTCGAACGTTACTTTCGTTAAAGTTCTCTCTTAAAACATACTTTTACAGAAAAGTAATTTTAAATACGAAAAATAACATTCATTGAAAACTCGTATCAATATAGTAAATATTTCTTAACTCTAGTTTATAACGTTAACTGGTAGTTTTATGCAGTGTCAGACTAAACTACTGAACACCAAATTCGTTTCCGAAACACCATTAATATTAATTGGAACCAATCTCAACAAAGGAAGAGTACGTAAACATACGAAAGAAATAATTTCCACCTTCAGTAAATACAAGAGTTACCGCAAATATTTGTTTAGCAACGACTAATGAAACAAAAATATAAATTAAATTAAATATTTCCAAAAAGCTTGCACACATTCTGCAAACTAAACTACTAAAACGTATTTTGCAGATTGCACAAAACAAAAGGTTGTTTTTTGGGAGTAAAAAGAGACAGAGGCGACAGCAATTGCGGGAAGCCGACAGCCTTAACACGGCCCTAACGCCGCGACCGCACGCTAAACGAGCGCGATGGGCGCGGAACGAGGGGGGCGCCGCACGCGCCGGAAAATGATCGCCCTTTAATTGAAATAACGCGCACGCGGGCTCAGGCGGCACCTGAACAATCACCTGGGATAAAAATGAATCAGTTAAGACAAACAGCCCACTTGCGCCGACCGGCCACCGGCCGCCGCCCGCTAGCCCGCTCGCCCGTACCGCCCTCCCGCCTGCGCTGCCGCCCTCCCGCACACATATCACATCCCTCCCCCCGCACGGGACTACACGGCCGCATAACGTGGCACCCTACGTCGTGTCGTTATTGCCGTGTTGCCCGCCCCTGCCGCTCGGCGCTGCCCCGCCCCGCCCCGCCCCCCGCGACCTCGGCCGCCTCTCAGCCCGTCCCCCGTCCCCGCACCTCGCCGACGGGCTGTGCCCCCAGCTTCGTTCTACGCCCCGCGCGCCCATAACAGGACCCTGGTTAATTGAAGGTAAAAGGGTGGAATCGGTGTCAACATTAGAAGGCGGCAATTAAAACTTAATTCAACGCTAATGCTGAAAGCTATGGAGGGACGAGGAGGTACAATAGTCTACGGTGCCGCCGGCTCTTGCATCCCGCCGTTTGTTTTCAGACTTCCTGCCGCCTTACGCGACAATAGAAGGGATTACGCCGGTATTAAAAAGGGGCAAACATGGTCCGTTGTAAGCATTTCGTGCGCAAATTCTACCAATAATAATTTTTTATGTTTCTGGTAATAACATCCCCAAACGATGCATACGAGCTATCAAGGGCATGGGCTTCTCCAAAATTTCCCTTTCTGTCCTGTTTGTTTTACCTAATAAAAAATGCAATGACAACAAAATGTTTATCAAATTATTACATAAAAATACAGCAGTAGTGAAAAACGTTTCCTATTTTTTACTTTAATATCATAACTTTACACTAGAGAATTATTTACAGTGCACAAGCCCAGAAATGTTGCACGTATTAGCATACAATAAAGCAGTAAAAGTCTCACCTGACCAAAGGCACTGTTTAGTATTGTCCAATAAGTTATTCATGTGAGAATCGTACACCACATTTAACATTCTGGGTAAACTACCCTCCTGAACGTTAATATTTCAACTTAAGAATATTCTATGCGAATACTGAGTGGCCGTCGTGCGTTCGTTACGCAGCGCTTTTGTTTTTCGAGCATTCATTACACCACAGAAAACATTTATTACTAGTGGCTGGTCATACATTAACCTCGGATTTGTTAAATTGCTACCTGGCGCAAAACACGCTTAAACCAATTATTTCATCGAGATATAATGGGTTGTCGTTAACTGTTTTACGAAACATATTTTACTATTTTATACGAAAGACCCAGACAGTTTTATAACTGGACATAATAATTCCTTAATCGCCAATGAGCCCCAAATAAAAACGTATTATTACATTATATAAGCTATTCTCAATCGTTATTTCTCAAGTGATTTCTCTTCTCTCATTTTTCTTACATACGCAGACGTATATTTGTGGATCGCTCGAAAGGCGAGGAACTTGCGGAAGAAACAAGTACGCTATTACTAAATTAAATAGTCGGAGATATGACTTTTATAATTCAATAACTCACTAACATGAGAATATACGAATCTTTAACAGGGATATGCGAAATCAATTTGCCGTTTTGTTTTCCATAATTTTAAGAAGACTATAGGCGTTCGCCATTCATAACGATCTGTTAAAAAGGTATATTTTCAACATTGGTTCAGTTTTGTTTCTTTGTTTTTCTGCCTGAATCGTCTAAATCTGCCAACTTCGATGCGAGACTGCGTGTTTGCAGAATATACCGCGACAGAGACAGTTCGGGAAATACAGAACAATTATTATGGGGAGTTGTTGACTAGTGGGTCCGTGAAAATCGTGAATCAGCCACATGACATCCTTCACTTTTGCAACGTTCCGTATAAGCCACGAAAACTGGCCAACGTCAGCGTCAGGGCCTGGCAGAACGAACGGGAACGAAGGATGGGAGGGGCGGCCGGATGGATGGGCGGGGGCGAACGATCACCGCCGAGGGCCCAAGGGCTGCACGCGTACCTGCGCTTTCAACTCGCCCCGCAGCCAAGATTGACGGCCTGCCTTCACCATTCAGCCGGCCGGCGCGAGACCGAGCGCTAGGCGGAAGAGGGGGCGGGGCTGAATTCGGAGGCTAACGCGGGGGCGGGGCAGGGCGGGGTGGAGCATGGGTTGACGACCGCGCGTCGAAGCGGCAGCAGAGGAGGAGGAGCAGAGCTGGTGCACGAGCGGCCGCCGGCCCTATCTGTCGCTCGATTGGCGCCGATCTGTCGCCGGAAAACGCAGAGCTGTCCGCCGCTGATCGGGAATTAAAAATATCATTTACTCGGCGAGGCTTTTCAATACAGACAGGGCCGGAAAAGCATTTGATAACTCGCCCAGTGTTCAATAATGACCGTAAAGGGGGTACTCATTTCTAAATTGCCATCTCAAATAAACACTCCTCGACATGTTGCCCTTTAAATTCTCATCAATCACCGTGGCTGTAATGGCATTATCAATCAATATTGAGCTGCGGTGAAGCGAGGACGGTCGGCGCGCGGCCTTCTCGCTGCCTGCGGCCAAATGACGGCGACGCCGGCGCCTCGTTATGTCCGCGTCGCCACCTGCGCTACGCCCACCGCCGCCCCGCGCACGGTGCCCCAAGAAGTACTGGCCTCAGCCGCGGTCGCGTTTCTACAGGTTTCCACGAGAAATCCGTAGGCTCAAGCCTTTTGGGCGTTAAAAAAGCTTTCTTTCAAGTAGTTGCAATACGCGATTCACTTATTACATAAAGAGTGGTTGTACGCAATAACGAATTAATATCTTCTTTATTTTGATTCTAGGATGAGCATGTCAAGTTCCTGACAATTTGCGCAGCGTAGCAATACCACTTGAACAGGACACAGAATTAAAAGGATCAACAAAGACGGTAGCACCACAAACCCTCTTTATGTCAGATTATTATTATTATTATTTCTTCACGGCAGACACCTCGCCACGCCTGACAAAAAATGCAAGTCTGACCACTGAAACGCTGATGACGTGTGAAACCATCCTAATACTTTTCATTTGAATACCTGCATTAGCTTCAACTCGAGCCAGACACTTGCGCCTGCCTTCTGCGCAACTGGGGGAAAACTGTAAGTAGTATAAGGTGGGCTGAATCCTTGCACTTTTAATATGATTTATGATTCTCGAATCATGTTACAGGAACTGAACAGAAGGTAGTCACAACTCTCCTAACGCGCTCTTGGCGTTTTGGGAGAGAGCATTTCACAGAAACATTATTCCAGGCTCTGCAAATCGCTCTACTGCAATCTGCAAGCGAACCACACGTGCGGAGCCAGTGTGTTTGCAACACGAAACGCCCTCTTCCTTAATAACACAGAAATCAACTACTCTAATGTATCGATATCCGGGACATTGCGCCTGCTTTTCCGCGAAAACAGCGTGTATCTCGAGTCACTGTAGCACAATAGAGCTCAAGTATCGACGCGCGGATAGCGATACATTGGATCATAATTCTCTTCTCTGAACTGCTGCAAGGTAATGCATTCTACAATGTTCTGCTACGAACACTGGATAGACGCAATGGTTTAGGCAACCCGTGAGATAAGTCAACTATCGCTTTCCAGCTGGGAGCGAAAAAAATAAAAAAAGGGTTATTCCATTTCACGCTTTCGCGAACTTTCCAAAAATATCCCCAATTTCTTCAAAAATACATTTATACAATTTACTATTCAGGATCAATAATATCCATGCATTATCGCATTTCCCTCTTATTCATAATTAGGTAGAGAGATTGCTTCAACAACACAACAAACCTCAAACTTCGAGTAGATTCTATTTAAAGAACGATTCGCTTACCCCATATACACTCTACGTCAACGGGTTTTCTTTTTCCCTTTCAGAAGCATGGTCATCTACAAAATATTTATGCTTAATTGTGAAACACACTGTATCCTAGGCTTCCCGCCGAACATTGCGGTATGTCGCAACTCCTCCAGAGCGCTGCGGCAACTGACACGGGTCCCGAAAAGTGCAGATACAGAGTCAACATTATTTAAACCTCATTATTCTCCAAATTTAGAACTTGGCCTTTTGTGGTTGGATTTATTAAGAAAATTAAGTTTTCTTTATGCAAGAAACACAGGATATGGCTATTATATATGGATATTATTATTATTATTATTATTATTATTATTATTATTATTATTATTATTCTCTGAAAACGTGCAGCGCATAACTGGAGCATTTGCCAGCAAAATGATACAGAAAGTATTTGATCAATGTCCGCAATGTCCAGGAGACGTTGGGGGTAAATCAAATCAACTTTAATGACCGACGAAATCCAATTTAATTAATGCACGAAATGTGTTCTTAAAAAAGGTACAATAACACTGAATTAACTTTAATGTAATATTCTAAAAGATGCACGATCAACCGATCAAAATCTTGCCATTTAAATAAGTGGACGGTGACAAAATCTGAATGAAAACTAAAACTTTCTAACATGTGACAGCAATAATATAGGATCATAATTTCTCTTTCAAAAAATATTTAATTTATATTTTTTTACAGGCATTGGTACTCCATTAGTACAATTGTCTTAAATACGACAATTATTCAAATGAACATGTAAATCATTGTGTGTTTCACTGTTAATTCAATAATCATTAACTAATGTTCAGTTTGCCCCTAAAATTCCAAACAGCTGGAACAGAATGAAAATAGTTCTTGTTTTTGGCTAGTTCTTATTTTCGTACCCATGAGAATATTATATTCTTGTCCAATTATCGTCGAGAAAGAACATGGCAGTCTCCGTAATCAAAACGCGATGTTTTAACATGCAAAAGCGCATCTCAGCATTCTGTACGAAAGGAAAACGGTGAATCACGCCGTCTACAGAAGAGCACACTTTCTCGAGAAAGGTGTACGAAAATCTTGCGGGAAATGTGTCAGGATATGACTCCCAACGACAAAACGAGCTCCGCAGATGCTCCTGGTCTCACAGTCTACGTTGGAACTTAATTTCAATGAAATTGAAATTGTATGTACAAAACTCTCGTAAATCATTTCCACAGTTCAGTAAATGTAAAATTTGAATATTAAATATTTCTTAAACAAAAAGATATCATAGCAACATGTATTTAAATACTGACAAAGGTCACAACGATAACCAATTCAAATCCTATCCGCTAATTGTTAATTTTAATCGTCCGCGAAATATCATGTAATATGATAATATAAATATGTTCACAAGGCAAAACAAATATTTGTGTTTTATCGGTCATTTTTCAAGACGCAGAAGAGGAATTTTCTAAATATTCTTTAAGAACTTTAACAATGAACTATTCTAAAACACTACTTACTATAAGTAACTTATAACCCGACTTGTTTGCGAAAAGCACGAGGGAGGCGGGCATGCAAATTGTTTGACGTCCAACCACAACCACCAGAGAGCGTTTAACTCCTGCCGTGAGCAAAGTCTGAGGCTTTCCGCGGGTCCCGTGGCCTAACGGCAGCGTACGCGCGTATCGTCCGCGAACGACGACGGCGGCGCGCGCTTTCGTGCCAAGCGCGTACGGCCGACGCTGCCAGAAAAATCACACGACGCGCAGCTAAGCGTGAATTTTACAACTGCGACTGCGCTGGCTTGTTAGTGCGACTACGTCGACGGTCGCAGACAGACGCACGCCGCGGCATCATCATCACAGCAACAACAGAAGCGGTGACGGGGGAGGGGGCAGATGGTGCGGCGACGGGGACAGTGGATGGCTCCGGAGGGTGGCATGGGGCAGGCGACGGAGTTACGTCTGGAGCCGGGGCGACGGCCGCCGCCGCCGCCGCCGCCGGCAGGCGCACGTCACGCCGCCGGCTCTCATTTGCCGCGTAAGGAGCTTCCGCGCGCAGACAAAGAGGCTGTATTTTATTTTACGCGCGGGGATTATCTGGAAGGCGTTCGTGAATAAGTGGCCGCGGCCTGGCGCGGCGAGGTTCGCCACGGCCCAGCGCTAACACGGAACTGGCGGCCCCCTCTTCCGACAGAGGTTTCGTGACGAGCCTTACCGAGAGAGCTCTTATGCTTTGATTTATATTTGCGCTATGGCTGCGGAAGTAATGAGCGTTTGCCAGTTTGCGGCCCCTTCCGAGACTGGTTCCCTTCCGCCACTCCCTTTCCCGGGCGGAGGAGTTGGTCCTTGTTACCCCGCAAACTCCACTTCCACCCTTCCTTCTCCTGCCCGCACCGTCGCCTGGATCAATGGAGATGGTGACGGTTTGAGGGTGGCGGGGCGGTTCACGTCGCGCCATACCCTCCTGGAGCTTCCTCCTCTCTTCGCCATTCCTGTCCTCAGTCGCTTCTCAAAGCTCAGCGAGTCGCTGGAATAAACGCCTGCTAGCGCGCAGTCTCGCCTGTCCCAGCACGCCCCTCGCCACCCTTTCCACAAGCTTCGCTCCTCTGCACCCTCCCCGCTCAGCAGCTCCCGCTCTCGCCTCGTCTTCGCTGCCTCGTCCGCCGCGGCCGTTGTTTCCTCGTTTTATACCCTTCTATTAAACAATTAATTAAGAGCCACTGAGAGCGGGTTCGTGCACGTAATGTGCATGGGATGGGTACTCGGCAGGGAGCTAATTATTTCTACAAAGTAATAAGTGTTGAAGACGCACACTTAGCGACTCGGTATTGATACGCTAATAAAATTGATTATAATACCCTCGTTTTGGCTTGTAATTTTCATTTTTTATCGCGCAACCTTCCTTCTCAACTCGAACGCAGCTGCCTTAGCGCTTTCTCTTTCCAGCACCTCGCGCGGGAAAGGCTGTAAAAATCTTCCGAGTAACAGTCTTTACACTTGGATAATACGCGGGTATAACGAATCTTTTATGGAGACTTATATTACTTTGTAGATGAAAGTAGGCGTATTTCGCGCTGTCCTGCAGCGGCCATAATACGAGCTTTAAAAGGCGAGGAATTCTGGCTCTACGAGAAGCCAAGTAAAGCTTCAAATTGAAACAAGTTCCAAACTTTGGGATGTGACAACCAAGAAAGTATTATAGCCGGCAGAATACATTAATGGCTTGTTACCACCCGGGCGTTTTAAATTGAGTTGCATTCTTTTATAGTTCTGAGAAATTGTGAACATTTATTTGGAAAGAATTGCACATAATTTCGTCAGCGATCTTTCTCAGCAAAGCATAATAGAAGACTTTCTTCTTTGAACTGGTAGTTTAACAAGTGTAGATTGATTCTACTTAAATATATGCAATTACATGAATTAATTAATACATATTTTACATTAAAGTGAAATGAGCCAAACATAAAAATAAAAAATGTTTCCAACATTTTTAAACAAAAAAGGAAACGTGAAACCGATAAAAAGTCCTGTTGTAAGAACCGAGCAATAAATACGTTTGCGCAATTGCCAGAAATAATTAAAACCCGTATGTTTTATTGCGTGAAATCACTTATAATACTTTGCTCTCTAGTACAAGGAGTATCATTGGAGGCTCATTGAATTGATGGAAAAAACAAGTATTCAGTTACATTTACAATCACCAGAACACGTAAAAGTCGTGTCGCATGCGACTCGTGTATTGCTTCGCAGTATCCTGCGATCGTGTCAATCGATGCTTTTGTATGCAGGATGTCTCAATTTTACACGACTTACGAGGTGTCACAAATCTTGTGATGGAAATGGAAGTAGTGGCGGCAGGGCGTCCTGGCGGTGAGGATGTTATGGAAATACGGAGTACGACAATACTTCGACAACCTTCGGAGAATAAATTTCCCTTCCACTCATATGTTGACTGCGGGACGAATGTCCTTTCGGCACACGACTACTAGAGACCCTGACAAGCGGGAAAACCGCGTGAAATAACATCCAGAGGCGACGAGGCGAAAGATACTAGGGATTATCATTCCATAGCCACACTTAAAAGAGCAATCGATGAGTGGAAACTGAATATTTCATTTTCGTTCCGAGTTCTCCTGCAACACATGCGAACTCCTCGGCGATGACGCACTCGGCCAATAAGAACCTACAGCAGACGTTGCCGCTGCTAACAGAATTCGAAAGGACGAGAGAGCCTAACTGTGGAATTTACGACATGAGAACCGGTCTTGTTCACATGTCGGGTCACGCGATGAACTACGAGTCTCCGATTACGGCGAACAAGCGCGCCTCGCGTCCTGCGACCACGGCGCGCAGCCGAGGGAGCGATGGCGGTGGTGACAGTGGAGGATGCGGCGGCGATGATGTCGACCACGATGCGGTGCAAGCCGGGAAGCTGCAGTCCCGAAGGTGAGGTACTTCCATCGACTCCCGTTTCTGCCCTGCACTCCACTGAAAGTTCAGATGGTTTCATTCGTAGAGTATGCGTGTGCACAACGGTTCTCTTCCCGCGAAACAATACAATTGTGCACAAACGAAATGTAATACAATCATCACTACCAACGTATCACCTTCATTGTCCTTCTTACTGATTATGTGGAGTAAATAAAATATATTAAGTTTTGTTAAGTTCACTTTCGAAACCCTACGTCAAGAAATGTACAGAGGATCTAAAGTCCTCAGCATATTGCACTGTTCTGTAATACCCAGTCGGAACATTTCATACAGAAGTACGGGATATTTTAAGGACGACACAGCAGTTTTTACGATAATGAAAAATCAACTCAAAATTTCACAAGAGCTCGAACTAATGTTTCGATACGTTTGTAGTTAAATATATAAACCTACCGAACACACCTACAATGCATTCCGCTCTCATCAACCCCGCCCCGACCGGAAACCACGCAGCTTTCATGGATCACGCCGCTCAAAACAAATCCGGCGGTCCCGCTGCCGTCCAGGCGTCAGCTCGCCCGTCAGCAGCGCCAACCTGCTCGCGCCGGGAAGAGTGGCGGGCGGGAGTGGGCGGCGGCCGCGTGCTCGGGCGGGCGGCGTCTGTGGCAGCGACGGCGGGCTCGTAATCGGCCGCGGTGCGATAGGACGCGGCGTCAGCGGACGTGCTGGCACATGCGGAGGCCACCGCGACGTCCGCGCCGGGGCCGCCAGCAGCGTCGCCGCCGCCACCGCTACCGGCTTGTCCCTGCTTCCCTTTCGTTGGCGGTCGTTTGAATAAATCACGGACGAGGAAGGGGGTGCAGGAAATTAATAATAAAAAACAGTATATCTCGGCCGCCGCCAATCGCTTGACAGGTTATGCAGCGAACCGAATCCCCGATCTAAATTATTTGGAGGCGGCGAGCCCGTGTTGTCCGCGCGCCGCGTCGCGGATGTCTCTTCGTCTGTCTGATTAGACGCGCGCGCGACGTGGGAACCCTCGCGCGCCCGCTCACGCCCCGCTATTGACGGCCGCGAGCCGAACGCCCTCGCTGCAAATTAATACAGCGTTTATCATCCGCTGCGGGCGAAGTGATGACGCGCAATATTTTGCGATAACATACGATATACAGGTAATCTCCAATGCAAGGTCACTCCGCGGACCCGATTTGTGCGAAAGAGCGATGACCGTTAACTGTTTTTTCTTTAACCACATGAGTTAACATTTAAATACTACAGTATTAACTAATTTTTATTAAACTAGTAATTGAAGTTTGTGGACTACCCTGGGAAGAAATGAGGGCCTTTTCCTATAGGAAAACGACAGCCAACTTTACTGAATTTACTGACTTTAATGAATAATCCAATAAGCCTCAATACTATTTCAATTAGCCAATGATCTTTCTTTATGTGGGTGATCACTTTTCACTGAACCTTCCCAGAGGACAATTCCTAGTTTCTCAAACGCACCGATACGGGAATTCTAGTAAGAGATTATTTCATGACATGAAAAATCCAACGCAATTTGGAGACGTTCAGGGTTACGAAGAAAGATTGTCAACGTAGACAGTCTTGCAAATCAGGTTCCGCGAAAAAACAAAAAACAAAGGGAGAACATCAACTAGCATAACGACGCGAGAACGAATGTTTTATATGCGTTCGAAGCTGAACGTTTGGAAGCGTGCGGAACGAACTGAAAACTTAAGCTCTAGGGTTTGCGGATGCGCAGACACGAAGAGGATTCAAAGCATTAATCATGTCTTCGCCATGAAACGCCCGCTGGCCGGTTTCTGGAATAGGCGCGGGGGGACACGTGTCTGTGGACAATGCGGCGCCGCATAGCGGCCAACCAATGCGAGTGGTGACCCCACTGGGCAGTTAGGAGACAAAGTGGCCAAAGGTCTACCGCTCGCCGTCATAATACGATCATGCAATCAGGGACACGATATTACTATGTCTCGTCGTTTTATACCTGCAGTCAATTCCTCGTCGTAAATGTCATTTTATATTAACAGCGCCCGCGTTGACGGCGCCTCGTAAACGTCGGCAGGCGCGGCGGAGTGGAGTGGCGAGGCGCGGCGCGGCGCGGCGCAATGTGGACGCAGGGCGCGGATGGCAATGCCATGCGTGGCCCTGGGAGGCCAGTCAAGGCAGCTGCGGTGGGCGCCGGCGTGCGTAGGCGGGTGATGATCCGGCAGGTGAGGTATAAAAGGGGCGCCTCAATAGTTCACCAGGCTGCAGAGCATTTTATACACGCAAAAAAACTAGCTAATTTCTTAAGACACAAAAAGGATTAAAGATAGAAAAACTGAAAGAGACAGCTGTATCTTTACATCAAGTTTGTTTAGAAGTTCAACTTATTATAGTGACATCGCGGCAGAAGAGAATATCAGAGTACTTTCAATGAATGTAAATTAGAATGAGAAAATCACATTTTAAGGAAACCGACACAAGAATTTTGGGGAGCATTACGTAACTATTAAAACGAACTTACAAAACTGGTTTGATAACCGTTTACACAATGAAATTGGTTTGATACACGTATACACATTCCATGTCTTAGTGACACGTTGGCAACTATAGAACTGAGAAGGCACTGTAACAGCCACAAATATTTTATTAATATGTTTCATGTTCTGAAATGACAAATAAATATTTAGTTAGTGTCTTTCCCATTACAATACTTTACCGAGCCCAAAATAATCTCTTATATTTTTATGAACAAATTATAATTAGAATCACGAATCAAATTGAGTATTAGCTTTGTGAAAGTTACCCTCTTCGTTCTCGCACGATCATCATAATTTAACACTTCCGTCAACGATAAAGGGGTCAAATACAGAAATGTGTCCACCCCCCTAACTTCAGTGCTCAGAGTTGTCATTCTCGCTCCCTTCTTCCCTTTTTTCTCACTCACTGTCACACACATACACAGGTAGAATCCCTAAAAATGACAATGTCGAACCACGACACCACACATGAACGTTATTTTGAGAGCTCGTTAAAATGCGGAGGTGCCCCGATAGATCTTTCAGCGCTCCATTTCATTTTCAAGTAACGATTCTCACACTTGTCATGAAAGGAGCGACAGTGAAAGCGGCCGCTGCACTTGACGTGGGAGCGTTAACGAGCAGAGAGGCACCGGCCAAAGGGGACCAGGCGCGGGCCCTCGCGCCCTATGGCCGAGACGAGGAGCCCAGCAAGACACCCACCACCGCCGCCTCCACCACACCCCCCGGCCTCTTTGCGGCAGAAGCCCTCGCTCAGACAGTCCGGCGTGTGTCGCGGCGGCCCTCCTCGCAGCGGAAAAAAGCTCAAAAGGAATAAATCTCTTTTTAGTTATTACACGCCACGCGCTTTTGTTCCGCCGGGCCTTATAATGAATTCATTTGCGAGACTTTGTACGCGCAAAAAACAAACATACACACATAGTTACGAATAATAAGGCCGAGCGGCTGCTTGGGTCGGGCAAAGCACGTCGCGAATGCAGACATATGCGCGCCGCCTCGCAGTGCCTGGGAAGAAGCTGCGAGAGCAGCGCGTCGTTCGCAGAAAAGTTGTCGCCAACGCAAATCCTGCGAAACACTGCGGCAGGTGCGGCAGAATTTCGTTTCGCAGCAATAGCATTTCGATCTTATCATCATCGCCATGACATTTTTAGCAATAGAGGTGAGAGAGTATGGAGGATTCCGGACGCATCAACTATTTACGTCATTAGTCTTGCAAGTGTAGTGCAAATTATAATCCTGGAGGTGGTGGCCTAACTCCTCAGATGAGACGTGAAATCCCGCGCCGACCTAAATTTCAGCTTTCGAGGTTTTTACTCACCAGACATCTCTCACGGACGGACATTGCCTCAGCAGGTAATCTTTGGTCTCGTGACATATGTAAGTGTAGCGCAATAAATGTGTGTGCGTGTGTGTGAGGTAAGCGGTAAGGACAATGATGAAGGCAAGATCCCGCGCGGACCATGGTCCGTTTTTTTAGGGTACTGCTTCGGCATTCGCCTGGTATTGTTCGGAGAAACACCGGCCGCGAATTTTCTCTCCCAGTGGTTCAATTTGCCGTTGTGCTTCAGCCCTATGATCTCCAGGTCAACGATGCTGCAGATGCAACGTTCAAGATATGGGAATATATTATACTTGAAAATTTATTAACGCTGGTTAACAGTCCTAAAAGTTCTCTCCGTTTTTAAAATCATAAACGCACTTACAAGCACAGGAGCACGGTAACTTATCAAAACCTTCATCGCGGAAAATTAATTTATATAAAATCTTAGTAGCTCAATAAGAAAGCGATGTTAAAAAGAATACTGCATTTTCCCTGCAA
The DNA here is from genome assembly GCA_964035755.1 of Teleogryllus oceanicus. Lineage (NCBI taxonomy): Eukaryota > Metazoa > Arthropoda > Insecta > Orthoptera > Gryllidae > Teleogryllus > Teleogryllus oceanicus. The sequence continues at coordinate 97,431,444 of CAXIVR010000001.1, forward strand.
GTTCCCCGCCAGTAATCCCTCGAAAGGTTCTCTTTACCAAATAACTAAACATTCGATTTTGCAGTACAAGTGAGAGTGACCGAACTTCTCCAGAATACCACTTGATAAAACAACGCAGCTCCGGCGTTCCACAAAACCAGCCGGCCGCGTAGTGCGAAAAGGGAGAAGGGTACGAAAAGTGCAAAGTGACGAGGCGGGCATGCGCTTGTGGCAGCTACGACTAATAAAAAACAAGACGCCCAAGAGCTACGGGCCCACGAAGAGCAGGGGTATAAACGGCCTCGGCGTCGACTAAGTCGTCTATCTGAGCGAGGTTATTAAGCCATGATTATCGCTTGTATGTGGCTGCGCCGCACCAGGCTATAACCCGATCGCGCGTGAGAAGGTAGTCAACCCACTTAAGCGGGGCGCCCGCGGGGGGCCGGCGGCAGCCGGCGTAGGAATGCCGTAGCTGGGACTCGCGGCGCAGCGGGGGATGATGAAGCGCTGTGCACCCCTGTCCCCGGCAAATACATGTGTTGGCGAGTAGTTGTAGACGGCCCGCGGATCGCCGCGTGACGTACGGGCAGAACAGCAGCAGGGCCGCCGCAGCCGCGCAGGGCTGCTGCAGCGCGCACCGCGCCGAGGCGAGGCGAGGCGGCCGGCGGGCCACAAACAAACGCGCCGGTTCTACCTCGCGCGCGCGCGAGCGGCGAGCTGCCGCCTCCGCCGGGCCGAACGGCCCGTAAACGTGTGGCTTTACCCAGAGTTCAGCGGCCGGCCGTCGGCGACGGAGGAAGCGGTGATACCGGCGGCGACGACGACGACGGCGGCGACGGTGACGGTGACGGTGACGGTGACGGTGACGGTGACGGTGACGGTGACGGTGACGGTGACGGTGACGGTGACGATCACAGCGGTGGAAAGTTTAAACAGCGAAGACAAAAGTAATTCGCGTCATATTTGAAATAACGCATATACTGTGTTTAGCCCGTTTCTACGTCTCTTACGTCTTGATTGATGCAATATTTGGAAAACTATTCATCTTTGTTGTAGAAAGCAACAGACAACGTAAATATCTGATACAGTAAGTATTTTATTTTGCATGGCAAATACATTGAAAACTATTTTCATGACTTGGTTTAAACATACAAAGTAAAAAGAAAAGGAAATTAATTTTGCGTTATTGCATTTATGACCACTATCATAAATATTCAACATTACTTCGGAACAATTTAGAACTTCACATAGGCAATTTCGAATAAATTTTGATGCCACGCGTAAGTGTACTCCTACACTGACATGTTTAAAAGAAACTTTATTTGAAGAGAGTGACACTTTTTTTTCTTTTATCTGCCATCAATAAGTCTTCGTGAAATGCATCGGGCAATTGGAATAGCAATGCACGTTCCTATAGCTCAACGTCAATTCAACAAACGAAGAAACAAAACAAACAACAACTGCCGACGGCCCTCGACATCTGCAATAAAAATTACTCGTTAATTCTTCCAACAGTTTAGCTTCTCGTCCCGCGACGACATAAGCAAAGGACGACAGAACCGGAATTTAACGTATTGTCGGGACGTGTCTAGCCGAATACGGCGGGATTCATGCCGGGAACTGGACCCAGCGGAGCTGCTAGGTAGCAAATTTCATTTATCGGATGAATACACACCGGCTGCATGGCTCAAAGAACGCGGCTGCTCTTACGCGAATAACTCTAGCGCCCGCCGCGCGCCTGAGATTCCACCGGCGGTGGAGACGCAGTCGGCGCGTTGTTCTCGTAGAAAGTTTTGTGATTTAATAATATAGGACGCTATAAATATATTCGCGCCGCGCCTGTGCTTTTTAATATTTAATCTTCCCTCGACCCTTTGCCTGCGTGAGCGCACGCGGCCGAGCGGCGCGCGCGGGACGTTTGTGCGTGGCCGGCGGCGGCGTGTCTATGTTTCGAAGCGGCAGCCCAGTTTTAATCTTGTTGTGACCACACGAGGTTACTTCCAGCCCCTTAATTTCTGCGGGCGGCCGAGCGCGTCGCGGCGGGGCGTCATTTTTGACGAGCGAGCGGGCGAGCAGGCGCGCAGACGGGCGGCGCGCTGCCCGCCAACTGCCGGCGCCCCCCTGCGGCGCTTCCGGCGTCGGGCCGTGGCGGAAGATTTGAATAATTGCCGCGTATTTCTGCGCGCTTTGTTTTATCTGTGCGCGAAATGTCCGCGTCGTCTCTCTCGCAGGGTAAATTTCAAAAAGGGCCCTAACTTGCGGCGCTGTTGCCCGTGTCCTATTCGTAACGTTATTGATGGTTCTTCGGGGCGTTTTAAAGGGATTAAACGCTCCCCCTTGTCAGTGCACCGCATAACTATATCTAGTAACCTAGTTAGCGCAGTGTTAGTGCGAGTGGAGCATTTGGTGTTCGCGCGGCGACAACAGCAGCAGCATCAGCTGCTGTTGCTGCACGAGGGCGGGCGGGGGTGCAGAGGTGAAGCACGGCAGGACGTGAGCCTGCAGGAGAGGGGCGGAGGCCGGGGAAGGAACGGCGGGGACGGCGGGGACGGCTGGGACGGCGGGGTCGGCGGGGTTGGCGGACGAGAAGGGCTCGGGGCGTCGGCGAGAAGGAGCCGGCCGCTCCAGCGACAGCCCTCTCTCCGCTGCTCGCAGGCCCGTCACGGCCCGTCTCACGAGCTAAGCTTCTTAAACCCCCGCCTGATTTACAGTCTGGCTACAGGGCAATTAACAAGTTTTGCCCGGTTTATGCTCCTAATCCTATGAATGATGCTAGGAGATGAGTTTATGGGGGGTAATATGATTTTCCGCTAGGGGTCCCCGAGTATTTGATTTCCTCGGGCGATGCAGAATGGGCGCGGGCTTCCTCTCCTCTCGCATCAGGGCCGCTCGCTCGCCCGCCGCACGAGAGAAAGCCAGGTGCTGGCGGAATATTTATGCTTCCTTGCATATTTCGAGCGGCATGATCCATTTGAGCCTGAAATGTATCGCCATTTGTCATTTTAATGTGTTCTCGCTGCAGCGCACACTCGAGGGAAGAAATCGAGGAAGGCTGAAAGACCTCTTAAAACCAAGCGGCGGGTTTTTGGTGGATCCGAGAGAGAAAGAGAGAGAGTCACAAAGAGAAAGAAAGACAGAGAGCGCGCAATTGTTGTTATACTGCACTAACCTACTCCTCTCAAATTGAAACATTTGGAGTACTGTTAAATTTAATAATTTATATATCTTTCGACGCCGTATCAAAGTAGCCACATAAGCATGTCATTAATGTTAAAACAATTAATACAACAGTAAATGGAAAATCGGAAACGATGACGTTCAAACACCAAATTTGAATAAACGAAATTTTTGTTTAGGAAATTCATTAACCTAAAATACCTATCTAAAACATTCATTTTGATTACTACTTTTGCACAATATATTAAAGTAAGGTTTTAAAAATAATTAAAATGAATTAAATTAATATCAATGATTTTCATTTTATCAGAGCAATAATTTCGCTGCCAAACCATTTTATAGCTGCGGAAATTAGATTAATCGGAGAACAAATATTTCACGTTTGAAATTATATAATATACCGTCTCTTCAAGTTAGAATTTCTAGAGCAATCCAACCGTCTGATGTCACTCTCGTAACAATGAATCATATGACGTGAATATAGTATGTTACTCTCTGAAGTGTCGAACGAAATGTTTTTACAATTGTGATGTCGGATTATATCACGAAGTATTTGACCGGAGTTACTTTCCCGTGAATACGCTGTCAAATACACGAAGCATAGCTTAATATCAGCCGTTCGCGAATAATCTGCACATCGAAATTAGTAGCCAGCGAGCTAAAGGCTCGATCTGTCCGACGTCCCGCGGGCAATGACCAACGGGCTGTAACGAATGCCTCCCGCTGACGCGTCAGTTCACCAATTGACAGGGATACAAGACCGCGAGTATCGTAGTCTATCACAGCAGGGTGATAAGTCGAAGTACGTGGTGAGGGCCATCGGCATCGTGCGATTGTCACAGTTATTCGTTAAATTCGTTCATCAATCGACCGCAAAGTTACGGTGCTGTTACGGCTACACAGAAGCAATTACACATTAGTCCAGAAAAAAAACTTAATCGTGGAAAACAGGGTTTAGATTTTGGTTACTGGTGGGGTGCGGTTACAACGGGCTCCCGTGCTTATTCACCTATTAGCCCACTTACCAACTCGGTTTGGAGTGGCGATGGCGGCAGTAGTGGCAGAGATGAAGCGGCGGCAGAGATGGCTTCACCAATGGCGGGGATAGTGATGGTTGCGGCGGCGGTAGCAACAGTGGTAGATGGAGGCGGTGTTAGGAGTGGGGCGGCGGCGGTTTTGGCGGCGATGACGGAGGGAGCGGACAGTGGCAAGCGTAGGCGGCGGACAGAGCGTGGCCAGCCAGTGCGGCTTGCGGGGTACAGGCGGGGAAGGGGCGGGGCGGCACGCAGAGAGGGGTGGTGCTGATGGAAGGGCGGGGATGAGGCGGGGTGGTGAACGGAGGGGCGACACAGCGGCAGCAACGCCGCCCGCCAACCCGCACGCCCGCACGTTGGCTGCCCCGCGGTGACGGAAACATGACACCCCGCAATCGTTATTCATAATTACCGGGATTGATTGGTTTAGCGACAACTAAGCCCGGCCATCAAGTGCTCTACTTTGAATCTCGTTTATCCCCGGGAGCCAGCATTTTGCGGTCACCGAGTATCGCATTAGCATAAACTCGATGAATTCCGAGTTCGGAGGCGAGCCGACTGGCCCCGGCCCGAGTGTTCCCAAACAAGGGATGCGTTACGCGCGACGGCAACCGGCTTGCGCGCTAACAGACGCGTCTCTGCGGTGCGCAGAGAAGCCGCGGCGCGCCACCGCCGCCACCGCCGCCACCGCCGCCGCCGCCGCCGCCACCATCGGACAAAACAACGCGCGGCTTCGAGCGCGACCCACGCATTACGCGCATTCCCGCATTGCAGGTGAAAAATAGGATATCTTCTGCAGGCCCAGGCGCCCATTCTTTTCTCCCCCTGATGGTGACGGTACACACAAACAAGTACTTTTATTTTCAGTTGTAAACATAATATACCGGTTGCGTTTACTTATATATGCCATTAGTGTCCACTAGCACACGTTTATTTGACAATCAAGAAATTTATTGATTTAAGAAAGTAACGTAATGGTAAAGGACTTCAGAACACCATAATTATCTTTACATTTCATTTCGAAAAAAACAAAAACAAACAGGTAATTTTTTTAACTAACGTATGAACAAATTAGGAGAATACTTAGCAAAATATTGAAATAGTTTTCCTCCTGGACAGTAACTCATCAGAATGAATATGTCCATACATTAACACATTCGCTTTGCGATGAGCTGACAATAATATTAGAAACAAGCGATGTTAAGTGAAAATAAAAAGTGACTGAATATATTAATATTTTGAAAAAAAATCTAGTGAATGCATACCTACTTCTCAAAATTAGGACATCAACTTAAAAACAACCCGAAAGAAAGCAACGATTTTAAAAAAAATCACGTCTCAAACAGAAAAATAATATTCCATTTCATTCGCTTCGTTCGTCATGAAATGTCAAGAAAATTGCCGCAGCGTTTCCAGCCCGCTACCCGCGAGCAGTTCCCGCATTAAGAAGACTGCTTCCGGCTCATCAGGACGCAACTGCAAAAGTCGGCGCTAATTGTAACTGATTGTCCGCTCCGATGGGCCGAGAATCATGAGCTCTCGGTGAATAATGAGTTGCCGAACGAGGGCCGCGGTGCGCACGCGCGGCGGTGCCGTTGGGGTGGCGGGAGGGGGAGGGGAGGGGGTGCGGGCACTCCCACGCGACACGCTGCACTCGTTGCGCTCACCGCGCGCTTCCCAAGGCCCCGCTCCCGCACGCGCGCCCACGCGAAGGCGGTCGGCGCGATCCTGCCGACGCGTCGCCCGAGTCCAGCCGGGCGGCGAGGGTCTCGCAGACACGCTTCTCAATAATACTACTTCATTCACAGAACTATCGAGCAAAAAAACTACAGTTGCATGTCGATGAAGAATTTTACCGTAACAAGGCCCAAATATCGCGTGGTAACTGGGCAACGCATCTAACAAATACCTTTCACAGCTGGACGATAAAGTTCATTTCCTTTTCTTTGGACGTTCTTTCAATTTTGATCATCTCTCCAAGGTGTCCGATTGGCTTTCATTGCTCAAACAATGCTGCAAAGTAGAATATATAAAAATCACGTAGCATTCTCTTTATAATGAATGTAACAGGTCTACTTAACCCGCAAATCAATATAATTCCTTATTTTCTGGTCCAGATTAAACACTTTTTTAGGTCTACACGTTTAGTATCTTCGTTAGTAGCCGAATGGAAATGAGAAAAGGCAGCTGAAAACAACCTGGTGTTAGAATGATAAATCGCTGTGCAGAAGTGCCTCTTTTACTTCCATGTTATAATTATTCGTGTTGATTATTGTTCGTAATTACAAATATTTTAGTCAAATTTAAAAATATCAATTGCTCATAGCTATGGTGGTGAATATTATTGCAGCGTAATAACATTTTAAAAGTGTGAAATATGCTATAAAAGAATATTGTGTACACGTATACTGTACTGTACGGCTCCGTGAGTTTGACCCAACGAATTTCTGACTCATTGCTCCCATTAACTAAAATGATTTATTTGCTAAAATGTTCCGATGTAAGATTTTTTAGTGATTGACAGTTGACTGAGGTGTCTGGATACTGTAACTAATTAATATACCACCCATTTTTTTAAAAATAATTTGCCAATTAAGCCAAAAAACAAACAAACAATTATTCATTTCGAAATTATACTTGTAAGTGTAATTTTATGTACAGTTTTTACGTAATGCATTTTAAATCCCAAATTTCACTTTGTGAAATATCGGACTCGCGTACTTCACATATTTCACAAATAACATATTCTAAACATTATCTAAGAAACCCACAATAAAACAACTGGATATGATAACTTTCAACTTCTCATAAGCACCTGCCTTAGTAATCGCATAATTAGGAACGAACTAGATACCTAATATATTTAATTGAAAGCAATATCATAAAATATGATCGAATTTTCTTTTTGTTTGATTTTATTATTGTTGCTGCCTTAAGTGAGAAAAGGTAATTGATAAGCTAGGGAGGAAGAAGACGCCAAAAATGAATTTCGAAATTTCCCGGTTCGTCAAGCGAACAGCGCTTTCGCCTCCCCACACGGGCGCTAACGAGCACATCTATCTAATCCTCGAACGGAAGCTTGGCAATCACGGCGGGATACAGATGGGACACCCGTAATCCGACATTGTTGTCATGCACCAACTTCCAGACTAAGCAGCAGAGGCGCAAAAGCCCGCGCAACCAGTTCCTGGGCGGCAGCGCTGGCGGCGGTGGCGGAGGCCAGCGAGAGCGGAGAGGGCAGCGAGGACGTTCACGCGTCACCGGCGGCCGGCGCGCGTCCCTCCGCGCATTCACACCCGCACGGCGCGTCGGAGCAGCTAGCGGCGGCGGCGGCGGCGGAGGCGGAGGTGGAGGGGAGGCGAGGCGCGGCATCCCACACGGCTGGCGGCGGCGGCGGCGGCGGCGGCGGCGGCGGAGGCGGAGGCGGCGCGCCGCGGCGCCTCACACGACTGGCATGGACGGCGGCGGCTCCGGGAACCATGGCAACAGCGGCAACAGCAAGAGCGCCAGCCCCCGCGCCACAGAGCGAGCGAGGGCGCACAGCGGAGCGAGACATCTCTATTAGCACTTGCTAGTCGCCAGGTGTCAGCATGTGGCTTGCCAGCCCCGTGAATTACCCTCCAACATCCTAACTAATGGTATAAGGATCATGATTAATGATGAACTCGCTGAGCGTGCACACCACACTCGTGCCCCCGGCGCGTCCCGAAGAAAAGAAAACCAAAAAAACAGAGGGGAGAAAAAAAACGCCAAAGGAGAAGGGAAAACGAGAAACAGAGAGAGACCTAGACGGGGAGTCGGAGGGGAAACATATCTTTGCCGGGGGAAAATAAAATGTACGCCGGCTGCAGGCTAGCGAAACAAGCCTAAAAGTATGGGATTTTACAAGACGCGCGTTCCGCCCGAGCGAGGCTGGACAAGTGAGTGACAGGGGGCAGCTCCCCCGATTCGATTCGGAGATTCTACCAAAGAAAAAGCCATCGAACCTTCCTGCCGCGCCGGGCCCATCGGGCGGCGAGCAGGAGGGGTTCGGCACAACGAGGAAAACTGATCGCTTGGGGTGGGTGAGGAAAGAGAAAGAAAAACGCGTAGAAAAGAGGTAAAAAGGCTTCATAGGGAATATTATCCCTTTTATCGATGTGATGTTGCTTCGCGAAAGGAAAGAGAGGCGACAGTAAGATGGCTCGGAAGATGAGCTGAAGAAAGCTCCAGGGTGACGCAGCGCGAGGCCAGTGCCCGAATGCGTGGAGAGCGTCGCACATCCTCTGCCCTAATCTATGCGTTCCTCCGCGTATATCCTATAAAAGTGTAGGAATGACCTCCTTTGCATTAATGATTTCGTTTGCAATAGCATCCGACATCAGAAATCAAGGCTTTTGATAACAGAGTTAATTTGTGGTTAATGTACTTCAATTTTAATTTCAGTTCTTTAAGTATCATCTCCAATAAAAGTAATATGGCACAATTTCGACTTATACACAATTAGTTCTTTTTCCTTCATTTCAAAGAATATATAGAGAAATATTAGTCGGTAATCGAACTCCGCGAGATAGTCTAGTATTGAAGTAAAAGAAAAGAGAGAAATGGGAAAATATAAACCAAAATTTAAACAAGCAATTTCTATTTTTTAAATAGCCAAAATCAATCTTTGAAACGAAATATCAACCAAAAAATTTTATGAGCCATATGTTTTGGAAATGCTGTTTTTTTCTTGTAACAAATATTCCCATTAAAGAGCTCATATGCTTCGCTCCGGTTGACTCAGGGTAAGGAGTATGCAGGTCGGCCAAGAACTCCGAAAGATACGATGCGTCACAAAGGTGAGGGAATTCGGTAGTTTTAATTTAGAGTAGGTACTCAAAGTTACTTCTGTTTTCCAGAAAACGTTGGCGCAAAAGCCTAACGAGACTCGAGTAGCGATTCCCTCTCGCCCTTTCAGTTATATCGGATAGAGCTCACTACCTACTTTAGCGTTACAGTAGCTCGTAAACTGTCTGCTGATAACTATGAAAAAGCTGCCTGATTCAACTGTTCGGACTAAAATAACACAAAGAAACTAAAGAATCTCCGACAAAGAGAACAACAGATTGCATTGAAAATAATATACTACGATTGTTTTTTTGTTTTTTTTTTTTATAAAAAGCATTCAAATGTAGGTCTCTTCCCGTCATTCAATTAGAAGATAATGCTCGGCTGGCTCAAAGTATAGAGCACACCTGCGTTGGGCAAACATGGCGCTAGCCGCAAGAAACGCTTTAGAAACGTGTTTGACGAATTAATCTTACTTTGCGAAATCTTCAAACACGATTAAAGTATCACGTATTCAAAAGAATAGAATTTATTGTAAAGTGCAATACGCGAAGCGTCCTTTACACCGCAGTCATTACTTTAATCTCGCGATGAAAACAGCCACGGAGAAACACACAAAGGCCGATCCGCACAATGCTCTTGAAAGGGAACACGCGAGGGGAGGAAAAAGAGCAAAAGAAAGCAGGTGTCCGATCCAATGGTCCACGGCGAACTAAAACTAAATTACAACTTACAATAACAACACCGCACTTTTGTCCGACGGCAGGCAGGAGGCGATACAACGGCTTCATCCCAATGCGGTGTGCTTCGCGCGTTAACGACCGTCCGCAGCCAGAAACACACGGAAAGAAATGTTCCCCCCCAACCAGGCAGCGGGAGCGCGTACGACGCGGAGACAGGCGTTAAAAAAGCACACGACCGCTGCATCGCGCCTCTTGGAATTCAATCGGTCGTCACACTCGATCTTTCGCCCCTCTAATGAATCTGCGGCAGAGGAAGACGGCCGTATCACGCAGATCAAATTGGCACAGTCACTCGGTTAATCCGCGACCCAGCAGCGCGCAGCCGCGCTGCCGCCGGCGGCGGCGGGTGTCGCTTCCCCTCGCGGCCGCGGGGCTCAGCGGGGCTTTGCGGGCAGCTGCCGCCTGCCTGTCGCCGCTGAGCACGATGCGAATAACGGCGCCGCCGGTGTTGGGGAGGGTGAGGAGAGGCGAGACGCGGCATGAGATGCTGTGCGGGGCGCAGTGGGCAACGCTGGGTGCAACTGGACACGGTGGTGTCGGACGGAGCGAGGCGCAACGACGTAGCCATGACAAGAAATCGCGGACGTGTACGACTGAGTAGGGCGGACAAGGACTGAGAAAATCGGAATTGGTGTTGAGTATAACGGCAACAAGGGGCAGCAGGAGCAAAGCGTGGATAGGCGTATCGGAGCCGGAACGGGTAATGCGGGCAGCCGGCATAGAGGAAGCGATAGATTGATGATTGAACATAGCGGAGTAGAGGACGAACGGGGATGTGGCGGTGTGGGGCGCGGGCAATGTCGAGGGAAAAAAAACATTGAAATTGGCAATGGAGCAGAAACTACGTTGTACGGGGGTGGAGAGAGTATGTTATGAAGACGTGGCAGAGGGGCGGGTCGCGGCCGCGAAATATTATGTGTGACGGGGAGTAACGCGTACGCTTGTAGTGTGCTGTGGAGGAGAGAGCGAGACCCATGCGCTGTCGCGGCTACCACCATTGCCGCCAACGCCCCCCTCCCTGTGTCAGCCCCTGCCCCGGACCGGGCCCGTGCAAACACGCAGCGGCCCCCGCACGCGTCGGGACTCGCGATGTCTCATTTTCGCTCTGAGGCGTTGTTAAATCTCCCACGCGCTTGTGGGCTTGTACACACAAACCGATACGTATCGAGGATGGAATTCGACAGCCACTGAAACGGTCCGGTACAGCCTAATCAGGAGAATAATCAAACCTAGAATACGCGCGATCTCGAACAGCACGCTAACAATCAAATAAGTTTTGCCCTTCAGAACCCCTCATCACAAATTTAATCAGATTTCTATATTTGAATTTATATCAAGAAGACATTAAATAAAATTAAAAATACTTGAAACAACGTACAATACTGTTTGCTATTCAGTCTTTGAAATACGATACGATATTTCAATGAAGATACGTGAGCTTAAACATACACCCCGATAATAGGCTTTTAATAACTTCAAAATAAATAATTAAAAGAAGTTCTTCAGGATAGGAAAGTGCACGTTTAGGTATCATAAGAAAAAAATTGGATATCATACTAAACATACAAGGTAGAACGAAAAATCAATTCGCTTTCCACTTTTCTGTAAAGTATCATTCTCAATGGCCTTTTATAAATGGTCAAATTTTATTTGGGGTACACATTTCCAACTTATAAGAAACCGCAATACGGTATTCTTCGGATGCAATTTAAAAAAATTGTTATTAGTTTTTCCTAACTTCACAGACGGGCGAAATTGCATTGAAATTTCGCAAAAAGAATATTTCGTTGACGCACTTGCTCGTAAAATACTTGCCCTATGGGGAAGAAATTTATTTATAATAATGGTAGGAAAGACAGTTAACTCTGAAATTCGCTAAATATTTGTTACCAACTGGCAAGGATATTATATCCCTTTTTACCTTTCTTTCCAAATACGCCCACCCCACCGTTCACAAAAACGTCTGCACAAGAGCGCCGCACTAGCTGAAATTTCCATCCGGCCGGCTCTTCGCTCCCTCTGGGGGCAGGTCAGAGGCGGCGATCCCGCTGACATATGTGGCCTAGCAAGGGCTGCGGAGCTATCACCTTCTCCCACGCGTCATATCTTACATGGTAAACCCGCGCTTTGTGTGACGCAGGACACCTGGAAACCTGTTTTGACAGCGCCGTCTGCCGAGCAGCCGTGAGCGGGATCGGGAGGGGATGGGATGGGCCGGGCGTGGGGCCAGCGCTCCGCTGCCACCGACCCGCTGCCTCCGCTTTCGTCGCCGCGCCTCGGCTCCGCACCGCCTCCACTACCACCTCCTCCGCCACCGTCGCCGCCGCGGACAATGCTTCGGGGCCACTCAATTTCTTCACGGCTGGCAGCATCGCGGGTAGCGAGCCGTTCCGTTCACGGAAGAGAGAAGCATGTCGGATCCCTAGCCTACGAGTCCGAGCATCCGACACCCAACCGGCCTATATAAAACAAATGGGGGATCCATTGCCATGCATGGTAAATGTTTCAGAACTTGTCTGAACTGTTTCCGCCTGCGTGGATTTTGGCGCCTCTTTGCGGGGCAATGGAGTGAGGATCATTTCACCCCGTGAAATATCTAACCCTCACTCCCCCGTCCTCTTTCTCCGCATTTCCTTTCTCTTTACGGAAGAGGGGACGGGGCTCCAGAATACCGCCTGCTCGGGCACAAAAGAATAGGGCCGCACACATATTCACATATCAACAAGCGAGACAGCGTTAGCATAGGACCGCGCCCGTTACAACGTATTATTTTGGGTGGGCTGCGCGCCGCCCGCGCCTCGGCCGCGGTGGCGGGATCATGGCGCCCGCCCGCCGCCGCAGAAACAATATAGAGCGAGAGCAGCCGGCGCTCCGCCTTCGCCCCAGCGCCTCTCTGCCGCAATCCTCGTAGACGTGCGACGTCGGAGCCCGCCAGATTCGCGCCTAACGCTTGGCAGCGCCCCGCATATGAAATGGCGGAGCGAAAGAAGGATTTCGGGCGTGCCTGGGGGATAATGGAGGAACCCGGGCGGCTACAGGCGCCGAGGTGTCGGCGTACGCCCTCCGTCTTGCCGATACCCACCCTCCGGAGACGGAGCGGCAAATACTTCCGCCTCACCCCACCGACCAAACGCTTATCACACCCCGACCACGAAAGCCTGTCGACGCTGGGGCACCCCAATTGTACGTCGGAAACTTCGTCACCGGCAGTCGTGAGCCGCACCGTGACAAACGGACGTCCGCGACGAGCGTCGTCGTATGTTCTTCTGGAACTGCCTTGCCACGTCTCTCCCGCGGCCCCATCCCCACTTCCATTTCCACACCCACCATCGTGCTACGCAGGGAAGAGCTAGAAATCTCTCCGCATCTGTCAGCGCACCTTTCATTGTTTCATTGTCAGCCTGAGACGTTTCTACGCTCCTTTGCTTCTTCACGAATGAGAAAATTACCCAGTGACGAGCACGATCATCTCCCGTTAATGTCTTACTATTCATACCAGGAGATGAGCGCCGCCGACCCAACCAACGCACAGAGAAAAAAAAGACGTTTCTATTCATGGCTAATTATGAGACATACAGAACGCGCCGCGCTTCAAGTGTCGCCCTTACGCGATTAAATGTCTGCGAGAATGCGCACGAAGCCGTCACATGCGAAGTCTCGGAAATTACCATCGCAGCGGACTCGCATCACCTTACTCATACGCCTCAAGGCTTCTTGCACTATTTGCTAACATTCCCAAAGGCGTCAAGAAACAGACTGCACATTTTGTCGACTACACACCCACAGTGAAGAGTTCAAAACTATGATTTCGCAGACATAAATTGAAATAATAGTGGCATTTCTTGGCAGCCTAATGAAGTCCGGTAGCCGCTCTAGATCACATGAACTTGTTTTCCTAAAGCCTGAGAAATCTCCGGCCGCCAAGTCTGCAACTACATGTCAATTACCAACTTTCAAATTGCTGTCCACCTCGGTACCTGGCATGACATCATCTTTCCAGATGACAAGAAGAAGTCTCACAATTGAGGGCGATAGTAAATTTCTAGGCGTGTCGCTGCAAAATAGGGCAGCTGTGCCTCACAAAAAGGATGGAGGACGTTCTGGTAGGACCTCTGGGCCCCTATTCACCTAAAGAAAGGCGGGAAGACACTTCTTTCGTCTTACTTCAACATTATATAACACTTAAGTACAGAATTATTTATCTTTAAAAAGGCATTAAGTCCACGTGACATTTAGGACAATCATGCTTTTAAAAAAGCACCACTTGCAAGACTGAGACGAGACTACCCGCGGCCGCAAAAAAGAAATTAACTCGGGCCAGAGGCCGCACCCTTTGGCCGCAACGCACACGTCACCCCAACAATATGGTTGTGACGCCTCGGTATTCTGTGCAGGAAACAACAAGGCTCGACATAAAAAATCCTAATTGCAGTGCAGGGCTGCTCGGAGGGTGGGCGCGGCGATGGGGCGGGGACAAGGGCGGGACAAGGGCGGGTCAGGAGGCGGGGATGCGACCATTGCTCTTTCAGCCAGCCACACCGCAGTAACGCTATAACCGTAAGAAAGGGCTCGGTTTGCAGCGAAAATTGTTTGGGAGGTTTAGTGTTCTCCGAGTACTCGCCGTCATAACAAGCTGCAATATAAATAATGCGCAAAACGGTTAAAAACCCCCTAAAGGGAAATTCACAAACTATTACAATTGTTCAATAAGGTACATTAATATATTGAAAAGATTACAAGATTCACATTTTATGCGTGAATTGCGAATCTTTTGACCACTTTCTCCTGACAAAAGATCCGAAATCTTCACGACTTAGGTAAGAACATTTATAAAACGGAAATTATAATTACAAGATGGATGTGATCAGACTCAAGAATTTTCACAACCCGGCCCGAAAAAGTTCCTTGAAGAAAGTTAAGTCCGCCCGAAAATTCCTGCACTGCACAATATGAGAAGAAAACGAGCATGCATGCATGGATGTAACTATCTTTTCAGATATGGGCCATACAAAACGCAAATAAAATATGTTCTACTCAGATTTAAAAACAAAATCGTATAATCATAACAAAAAACAGAAACGCCATACACAGGCATCATACCGTTCTATCAATCTCTCATTTTTTTCATTCACGAAAATTATTGTCTTATTTTTATTTTCTTATGTTCCGATCGAGAGTGCTTATAGAACATTCCAAAACCAAATAACACGCATTTTTTCGAGTCTATGCTTTTTCAACGTAGCCAAAGTAAACTTCCACAGAAACCAAAACCCGAAATGAAAAAAATAACTAAGGGCAGTAGGCACGAAATAAAACAAAAACTACGACGGCGCAAGCAAGGCGGGCGTTGGAAGTCGCGAAGCTCTCGCCGCGGCTGCAGACGTGCCTGCGCCGCACTCGCCGCCGGCCGACGTCGCCGCGTCGTCAGGGTCTTCCGGGCGCTACTGAAGTTTGCCAATATCTTGGGGATTGCCACGTGACGCGAGAGTGGGCGACGGTGGGCGCGCCGGCCATGACGCGCCTGCTAATCCTGACGAGCCGAGAGGGTGGACGCGCGCCCGCGTCCGGAGGGCGGGCGAGCCGAGAAGGCGGGGTGCGAGCGCCGGCGGGGAGGGTAACAGCAGATAAGCGGCCGGTTCGGCGCGGCTGAGCCCTCGGCAGCCGCAGTCGCCAAGGCCCCGACCCCAACGCCCACGCCGGCCGGCAATCTGCCCACTTATCCGCCATATGGCCGAGTTTACGCTGGGCAAACAGAAGCGACAGAAGCCCTCGGCCCGCCACAATTAATTACTCGCCAGTACACGAGGACCCGATACTCGCTTGTACCCGGCGATAAGGAGGCAATTTGCAAAAATCAGCGCCGTAGTTGTATGCCGTAGGTGCGAGATTACTTTTAGTTAGTGGTTATTCCTGCATTCATTCATTACAATATTTGCCAAGCCTTATCACAGACATTTTAAATGATCGCCCAATTTACGTCGTATGTCTTATTTTAACAACAACAACAACAACAACAACAACAATAATAATAATATTATTACATTACTACTATTATCATTATTATTTTTACATTCTGATAGGATACTCTACACTTCAGCAAATAGTAATTATTGCACGCCTGAAATAGTTCGACAAACGTCATAAACAAATGCGAGAAATACATCAACGAAATTTCTGCTTTTTAAAACACAAACTACGCGGGGTTGAGGCAAAGAACAACGCACCACAATCTCATACGTAATTCAACGGTTCAACACATAATCAATGCACAGCCTTAGAAGCGCGCGCAAAATTACGTCAAATTACGAGAGAATAAAGCCAGACGTTGTGACAAGAACATCCCCATTTCAAAAGGGTTCCCATTATCTCATTCGCATTCAATGACATCCCGAACATCGGGTGGATCAGAAATCCCGTTCCGCAAAAGTAGCGAGGAAACAGACATTCAGCTGCCGCGTCAGTGTCTCTTTGTTTAGCAAATGCATTTTGATAATTTCATAATCAATGCCAAAAACAAATGGCTTCGCGATACTCCGGGGACAATGAAGCAGCGAGCGCAAAGAGCTCCTCTGGCGAAGCGACAGCCGCAAAGCGCGGCGGGGGGCAGAGGTGGGTGGCGGGGGGCGGCGCGGGGCGGCGCGGCGCCGTGGCCACGCCCACGCCGGCTGCAGCCGTCGCCGGGCGTCGCGTCGCCAGGCGGCCGCGATAACGGCTGCGCCGCGGAGCACGGGGTGCGGGGGGAGAACATACGGGGGCGGGCACTGGAGGGGCACGGGAGTCGGAGGAAGGGCGGAGGCGAGCAGCCGGGCATTTTGGGCAACTCCTCGACGCCTCTCAATCTCATGCCATCGATTGCGCTGCAATTGTATTAGCTCTTCTCGAAATTCGGCAATCATACTAACGTGGTCAGAACTGTCACTCAAGAACAATTACTGAGTTTTTGGAAAAAATGTTTTTGAATTTCAAATCAATTCTGGAAATTATTTTCCATAGCGGGTTGCAAGGTCCAAAATAATCTTTCCTGGAAAGGGCTGCAAACTGCATAACCGCAAGAGAAGCGAAATATTTCATTCCAAAACCAAATAATACAAACGTAATAATAATAATAATAATAATAATAATAATAATAATAATCCAAACAAAATAATCCCATTATATCCGGAATTAAGTGACTTTAACTAAGGATTTCCTTTTCCTATAGTTCTTCACTATACGAAGAAAAATGAGAACGTCCGACACAAATTCAAAAACAAAAAATCTTTGTCCGTCAAAATCTAAAGTTAGCCAGAAACTTTTTATAACGAACAGAACCAATTTCAATATGTTTTGCACACTTCAAAATACTCTAATATATATGCCAGAGGCACGTCTAAGAACCTCATGATCAGTTATTGGAAAGAAATTACTTTCAAAGTTCATGGCTCTGAAGAACGTCGCACCTTGCGCAGAAGGTGCAAAAAACAGCTATGCTTTTTTTTTTCTTTTTAAACAATTTACGACACTATCCAATTAAATTCGACATTAAGTATGAAATTCAAAAAGTACCTGACTGCACATCCGCTTCCTGACATTGCACGTCTTCGCGAAGGCTACTTCCACTCATTCGACTCGAACACTTAACGCGGACGCATGTCTGGATATAATAAAAACTCTTGTATAAGTTTATGATCCTAAGTGTTGGAAGTAAGTTCGTTTGGAACGCCTCAAACGCAGAAAATAAGAAAACTTGCAGTTGTTCACTCCGGCATTTTAGATACTTCGCGACGCCAATTTGCTCCACTATTTTCACTTAAAAGATAATTGGACGCAGTCATCTGTTTGAGAAATGACAAGACCTTGAAACTAAGTTTTCAAATATAATTCATTTAACACGCACATTTCCGGAGGGTATAACAATACGTAATAAACATAAAACGTTAATATTATTAATTTTTTTTTTACAAATACGCTGTGTTAATTTTTTCAAGTGAAATGAAGCTTTTGAAACGTACGAGATTACAGAGAAAGCACGAGCCGAAACGGTGTCACAAACAGAAATGTCATTCACACATTATATTCCACAAAACATCCAATTAATTCGTTCCTGAGTTATAAAAATGTTTGTGATGATTCGAGGTGGGTTTAACCGTTCCCCAGCATACTGTAATCC
Organism: Teleogryllus oceanicus; assembly: GCA_964035755.1. Taxonomy (NCBI): domain Eukaryota; kingdom Metazoa; phylum Arthropoda; class Insecta; order Orthoptera; family Gryllidae; genus Teleogryllus; species Teleogryllus oceanicus. The sequence goes on from CAXIVR010000001.1 coordinate 97,449,335, forward strand.
GGAATATATGTATGCAAAATACCCTATATGCATATAAAAGTTTTTTTTTACGATAACTTAGTCTTCATAGCGCGGTATTGAAAAGAAAAGCCTTCTGAGTGCCCATGCTACCAAGTTACAGTTTATATTTTCTATGAGATAACCTACTATGTATGCATTTCACAAAGAAGTAAAAGGGTACAAATCCGATTACAATATTTGGCAAAAAAACACGAATGTTCATCAGGTTACACTTTCTTTTCACAAGTGTTTCTTCAACTCCCTGAAATTTACAACCCAATAAATGGCTGTGAAACTACTTCTTACAACGACAAAGGCTCCGCAAACGGCAGCGGAAGGACAGCGTGGAGAGCGAGGGGAGCGAATGGAGCGAGGGGTGCGAGGGTGGTAAAGGCGGAGGCGGAGGCCGCGCCGGGGAGAAAAAATTCGCATGCGCTCGGGCGCGCCTGCCGGCCGCGCTGGCCTCCCGGGACGAGCGCGCAAATCCCGGCAGGGGCAGAGCGCCGGGTGATGTTACTGGGAAGGGGAAAGAGGGAGGATTTAGCATTGGGGATAGCGAGGGGAGCCCGGGGAGCGGGAACCTAGCGAGGGCAGGTTTCCCGCGGACTCTGATGAGCAATTGATGAGTTCAACGTGTCGACACCAGCTGAACCAATTACTGCGCCAAACCCCGGCACGCCGCGCGCCTCCCCCGCGGCCTACATAGCGAGCTGATACTTACTATCATCGGGGATTACGTGCGGCACTTTGTCATTATTGATACGGATTTTCCGTTCTGGGTAGGTATATCCCTCCCGTAGGAGCATCGGGGCACCACACAGTGAATACAAAGTGCGACTTTTTTTCGTCTTGGGAAGACCGCAACAGGAGCCCGACGATGACAGGTCCGACGAGAGGAAGGGGTTGTGGTGACAAGCGCACAGCATCGACAAGAGGATTGCGACGTCAGGCTAGGGGAAGAAGTGTGATACGAAAACAGTTTGATGATGACAAAGAAGAAAAGGACGAAGAGGAGAAAGGAAAGAAAGAGGAAGAGAAGAGAACAGAACAGAAAAACATGAGGACACACAGGAAGAAAAATAGAAGTGTAGAAAAATAGAAGGCCACAAGAAGAAAACGGGAAGAGGTGAACACCTCGTAGAGGAGTGAAGGGGGGGGGGGAGTGCGCTGGCGCAATCCGCCTCGTGATCCCACGCGGTCGCCCCGCGGCTCCACGCACGACACGTCGACGACACAGCTGAGCCGGGCTCGGGTGACGTCCGGCAAAAAGCCGAACGCACACTCTGGCGGCGCCATGGCCAGAAGAGAGGGAACAGCAGAGGTCTGGACCGAAACGGGGGAAGGGGGGAGAAGAACGAAGTAATAAGAACACGGAGTAACGGATGGTACACAGTGTTGCATAAAAAACGCAACTGGAATAAAAAGTAGAAGGTTAGTGCTCACATGACGATGCAGAAGAATATCGATGTGGAGCAATAATGCAAGAAATATGAAAAATATTGGGAAAGGACCATAGAAAACACGCGTGAAGAAACGAAATCGCGTAGGTGGAGCAGCAAGGAGCGCTCAAACGAGAGCACGACAGAACGCTATTTGGCAGCGTGCTGTGAAAAAAAAAAAGAGGTAAAGAGGTGTGATGAAACCATGTCTGCGATGGGCAGAATGACTTAACTGGGAGAGACGAGATGGTGGTGCGAGGTAGATAAGAAAGAACCGCGCGAGAGGCGGCGTGGAGGGATGCACGCGGCAGGGGGTAGCGGGGATGCAACGGGATGTAGGGGGTGTGGGGGATGTAGGAGGCAGGTCGGGCCCAGAAGATACACGCGGCGATTTATTTTACGGCCTAACGGAAGCGGGTCAACATATCCGCGTGCCGCGACGCGGGTGCTGATGAGATTGCCGCTTCCCCGCGCGCCGCGCTGGGGGATCAAGTGGCCGGCGCGGAGGCCGCCGGTAATCCCGACAGGCCAGGCGGGGGAGGGCGAGGCAGCGACAAGCGCCGCGGGCGAACAGGGGTAGGAGGGGAGGCGGCGAGCGAGGCGTAGCCGTGAGACACCACCCTTAAAGGCACGCCGCATTGTTTCAGCCGCCGGTCAAAAGACTCGAGGTTTGGGGGGGGGACGAAATGAGGTAGGGGGTTCGCGTGGCTTCCGCAACATCTGGCTCGTCATAAAAAAGACCAACAACGAGTCAACAAAGTCCCGCGGCAGAAACGAACGAGCGGGTCGTTGGTGGGGCGCTTCCCGCCCATCGTCCGCGGTCCCTTCGGTGTCCCAGGGATATAGCGGGGGCGTCGCAGCCCGCAACCCGCGTGCGCTTGTTTGAACGTCATGACGCCCTCCCCGGCCTCCGTCTGGACGCGCTTCACTCTCGGCCACTCGCGGGTCTCGGTTTACCGCAAGGCTGTCCGCACGGGCCCTCCGGCGACACCCAGCGACCGCAACTAACGGCAAGAACAAACATGCCTGTAAGTAATGAACGGTGGAGTACCGTGCACTAACGTCCAAATGAAGAAATAATTGCAGTTGCGAGTTAGAGAACCACGTGAGTGAAGGGGCGTTCTGGGGCACGAACCAGTCCTACAGGCCTTTCTCCGAACGGGAAGCAGGCTGCTCACTGCTGCGCCGCTACTGCCGGTGATACGTATAATTTTATGATCCGTCAACATCAGTATTTCATACTTGCCAGTGCAGCGAAGTGAATCAATGTCAGTCAACGACTGGTTCGCCACTTGTCAAAGTCAGGCGTTTACGGGGTATTGGGGGTGAGGGCAGCCGATGGCAGAAGTTAGCTTAATTCTTGCGTAACGTATGAGTGATGGCTGAGAAAATCGATGTTCGGTATCAACTACTCTAATAAGATGCGTACGTCAAGTCTTGTGCAATTAAATATTACGCGTCAGAAAATTAATTTCCCGGTAAAAATGGCGTCTGGAGCATAGGATATGTTGCGTGCGTTAACGGAAAAAAGACAAAAGCAGCGACTGCGACCGCTAAACAGGTGCATTCTTATTGCAACATTATACGTTTAAACGAAGAGTAAGTAAACCGTACTCATCCCGCTCGACGAGTTCGGTCTTCTCACGCAACATTCCATCCACCAACCGTCAGACGACGCGAATTACATCCTCCCGGGCCGGATGTCATTGGCGCACGAGGAAAAAACAGCAGCACGCGGCGACCATCGAGAATAAGAATCTTTCACCGAATGGAGTTAACTGCTCCCACAAGAACTAACAATTACCACCTGTTGGTCAGGTTATCGCCGCAACATGTGAAACGCAACGAGGCGCAATCGTCAAAGAGGACGTCAGGATAACAAAACTCGAAGGCGCACGACGATTGTTCCTCACTGTTAGGAATAATAAAACCGTCACCGTGAAGAAGTACAGGGCATTCCAATGTTTTTAAAGGAAACCGCCACCGTGACCCAGGTACTCACCGTCTCATCGGAAAGACTATGTCCCTGACTATGAACACTTACCTGAAAAACAAAAACACACATTAAACCATGAAAGGTCTTGCCAGAGACAGTTCGCCAACTGGTCTCAAAGTGCTCCCCTCCTTTTAAAAATAATACTATTTAAGAACAATCACCCAGCCAACAAAGTGCCGTTTGCTTAACGCAGCAAGCTGAAACTCATATTCGGTTGTTACACGAAAGAAGTCGCAAGAAGTAGGGACACACTGTTCAAAGGCAGAGCCAATGAGGCAGGCGTCTGTGACGAGGAATTTCCTGATAGACACGAAATTCTTTGAGCCAAAGCAATACTGGCCGGGGCGTGAAAAAAATTTCAATCACTGTGCGAGCCCAAGCATGAAAATTGTAATACCTCGCGCATCCTTTGATATCATTTGGGATGTCATCAAGCCACAAATCATCTAATTTTGAGAAGTTGAGGGTGAAACATTTTCACGGGTCGTCGTGTAGGGGCGGCTGGGATGCGAGCGCTCGGTGGCTCGCGACTAAAAGTAGCGGCGGAGGCGCCGAAAAGGATGCGAGGCACTGGCGCGAACAGCGCCAGGGGTGGCAGGGACGGCGGAGAAAGAGGGCGCGAGGGGCGGCAAGGGTGTCGTCGGGTAGAGAAGGGTGCGAGCGGGAAAGAGGACAGTGGCAAGATGTAGAAATTTAGTAGCAGAAATAGCGCAAGCGAGATAGATAAGATTAGATAGATACCGAAAAAGTGAGGGAGAGAATGAACTAGCGATTGTGAACACAACATTTGTGCAAATGATAGCTGAAGGACTTATGTTAACGAAAGTTGTCCAGAAAGAAAGTGACATGGCAAAGTTAATAACACAGAAAGTACAAATAAGAAACCAACTGGGAAGCCCTATGCGGGAATGACAGAACGGGGAGAGAGGGAATGGATGACACCAGGTGAGAAGACACAAATGCAAGCCGGAGAATGAAAAAACCAAAAAACCAGAGAACAAAAAAATAGCTGTAAGACCGGAAGGGGAGAGGAGCAGCAACTATGGAGGAAAGACAGGCGAAGGAATCGAAATGGCAGACAAAAGCAAAAACCGCTTCTGAGGCGGCGCCGGCCTCTCTCCTCCCAGAGCGCGAGGGGTCGGCGAAGAGCTCGGGGGCGCGACGCGGTCTCCCGGCTGGTGCACCCGACAACGAAATAAGAGCCAAAATTTAATTTGCTAAATAAAAACCTATGCCCGCGCGCTTCCTGAACACTTCACAGGCGGGTAAGCGCGGAGCGACCCATGTTGCGGGTGCTCCTAGTATATTATATTCCCCTTCAACCTCTCAGTCGACGCGGAGAGAAGAAGATGCGCGCATAGAGAGAGAGAGAGAGACGCTAAGAAATTCCACACTCAGTGGGATTGCTTGCAGCTCCGCAGCGGACCAAAGGCACTGAATTTGCGCCTCTGGAGTCGAAGGAAATAGGTATGATAACCGGATTTACTTTTTCATTTTTCCGCTCCGGTTGTGCTGATCCTCCGCCCCCTCGCAATCCTCCCTCCAGCTTATTTTTGCCCCGGCGTTTACTATATATGAGTGGTAGCAATCCATACGCCACTGAATATATCTTGCAGGTCTCGTCTCGTTTCCACTTGCGGGGGGGAAGAACCCCACCGGACGAGAAAATTTGAATGTCAGAGAGGCTCACGCGGCCTTTCTCTCCTCCGAAATGGGAAGCGCGCTTGATCCCTCTTTTCAGCGCGTTGAGATGCGATCCGATCAAAATTAAAACGATCCTGTCCAGTCAATGGCGCTTACATTTCATCGATTCTCGCGACAAAACAAATCCGCCCACAAAACCATTGTCAACTGTTTAATATATACAGGAGCAGGATATTGGGGATACGTTAAGGAAAATTATGCGTTATCCTCCTCTGTAAGAGTACTGACGGATATGCAGATATAAACAGGTTATAGGGTTTCGGTTAGTAATAATAATAATAATAATAATAATAATAATAATAATAATAACAACAGTAGTAGTAGTCTACAAAAACAAATTTAAACAGCGCGACGTTAGGGAAGAAGTTAGTTTTAGTAGTAAATGCATTATGTAAAAACCAATTAATATAAAAAGAATAAACAATGGTAAAATAATGAATACAAAAATAATTAAGTTACATATACGTTTGTGTTAGTCGACACTGTTCCTGAGGCTTTAAAATAAATAATGCATATTATTTTATTAATTTATGAAATATACTATTTAAGTTTCTAACACTGGTGTGCAGTATTATACATTATGACGCATGATTCAGGTGACATGTTTCAGATATTGAACAATTATTAATAGAACTATTACATGGTGATGTACGTAGTGATAATTCCAAATTAACAAAAATGCACATCCTCCAATAAGAAATTCTTTTCACGCAAAAACAACTTATTCGTACAGGTAGCCTATTGATTCGGCAGGAGCAGAACTTACATTTTATTGAAATGGCCCAGCCAGGATCATGATGACTCTTACTCAAGGCAACCCCTGCCTCGGAAGGTAGGGGGGGCGCGCTTCATTACCTGTGAAGCCGTTGACACATATTTCCAGAAGCAGTTCTTAGAATATTTCTGTAGTACCGCAAGTCATTAAATATCTCGCCTAAGTTATAAATAACTATAAACCAACAAAAATTATTTTGAAATATTGCTCAATAAAAAAATGTTTAGATGCGAATATCTTCGTCTGGACATCACACTTATATCTCCTACCTTGAAAAAATCTGCTGCTCTTTCTCATTATTTGTACGATACACTTCACGTAATCAGTTTCATCATATGTTCATTCGATTTCAAATTTGATTGCTTTGAAATGCCTAACAATGTTGCGTTTTTAACCTGAAATATTAATTGTTTATTAAAAGAGGCGCGTGAAAAATTTGTGTCGAAAAAATTTATTGCTGCGATTTTCCCTTCATTTATTACTAGTTCATTACTTCGGAACCAATCAGAAATACCCGAGAGGTTCTGTTTCACGACTCGTTCAAAAAGCATTTAGTGACGACAGCGAAAAGAAATGATTTTTCCGTACACGAAAGTGGAGGACACATCACTTACAGAAGTGAACAAAACCGTAAGGTTGATCCCTCCACAACTCCATGCTGAACTGGCATTAAATTTTATGAGAGGAGGCTTAGCTTATACAAAATAAATAAAAAATACTTACTACATATACTGGACATTTTAGTTTGCAAAAGTGCTATCTTTTACATCTTCAGCCCATCACGGAATGTGAAGAAGAGTAGAGCTATTTTACTGGCATGTAAACACGTTAAAAAATCTTTTTTCGTGCAAAGTAATTATTTATGGAGTAGCACACAGTTTCATTTCATATTATTTTCATTATTTAACAAATATTGATGTGCAACCATAAACGAAAAATTCTATTAAGAAAACAAAGTCGGCTGGGCACTGCATCTTCAGCCACCCCGCCTCCCTTCCAAAGAGGAAGCCTGGTACCGTCACCGTCGAAAACCCATTTGTCGTTTATTCGTCTGGCGTTTCATTCTTTCGATGTTATTTCCATTGTGATACCGGTACAATTTTTTAATTAGATCTTACGATTAGAGTATGATTTACAGCGTTTAAGGGAATTAACAGCTTTTCAACACATTTAACTTAAATTAGGAATCGTGAGTCGAGACTTCGACCTATCAAAAATTTTCACGGCAATATGAATGGCTACCTATAGGTAGGTGCAGTCGTTCCACAGAAAAACACGTAGTACAAATCATATCCCCAACGCGTTACAATACATGGTGTTAAGGTGTATATTGGCAACATAAAATAATCGAAGGAGGGCAAAGAGAGGCATAACAAAATAAGAGCTAAAGTAAAAAATGAGCTATTGGAGAAACTATGAAACAAGGAAATATTAAAACTAAGTTGCCACGGAGGCAAACACTAACAAAAAACAACGAAGATTAGCACACAAATACTCGAAGGTTAAAGGCGTAATATGCCAATGAACGGATAGAAACCGTTGAGTAGGAACTCTACGTAATCACAAAACGGCATTCGTACCCCCTTCCCTTAATTCCCTCTTCCCCAGAGAACATTCACAACCCCAAAAGCATCTGAAACTTTCTATGCGCTAGTTTCACTGCGCAAGGAAAAAGTGTCTGATTTTATGTTGTAATCTTCCTGGGAAAATACGGGATATAAGATTTTTTTAGGAATAATTGTCAATTAATAAATTGTTTTGGAAACACAATTGATAAAACTCAAGTCGGATAATTTTCAAGTGAAGCATGGGGAACCTACGAAAAATTAATGCTTTGTAAAATGCTTACTAGAGCTGGTATCATGAGTTGATTTATTAATTTATTTTGCAATATCTATGAGGGGAAACAACTTTTACGGTTTCCCACCTAAAAGCATTCATCTTTTGTTTTTCGTATTGTGACGCTCGGAAAAAAAGTACTTACATGATAAACTTACGTGTTGGACTTCAATATTCTACACATATAAAGTCGCCATTTTCATTTAAAGGTGGAACTCTATCCTCTACACAATTTCGGTGTTTCATTGCAACATTTGACTTCATACGTAGAGTGATGTGATGAAGAGGTAGGGGCGAACAATAGCAAGCGATGGACGTGGACGAGGAAGAGCAGGATTCGCCGGCCGAAGCCACAAGCAAATACAGCCATTACTGTCATTGAGCTAGTGGCGCAGCCGCCGCTTGAAGGATCCGAACAAAGGGAGGCAGCGTCAAAGCGCACGGTGGCCGCCCTTCGCTCCCTCATCTAACCCAACGAAGTGCATTTCTGGGAGCTGCGCTCGTGGTTGCGGCCGCTTCACGTTACCCCAAGTTGATATGCAAGGCCACACGTATACATCGGATCCTCGCAATTAAGGCCAATAATGTCATTGTGACATCAGAGATCGCAAAGCAACTATAATTAGGGAAAATTGGCTTTTAATCACGATAATAATTTTATCTGACCCCGTGTACACCAAGGCTTCTACGTGTATGTCGATCATAATGAAATATCCGGTCAACAAGACCCACACCATCAGCCTGCCTTATTCCTGGGGACAAGCATCAGAGTGCACCCCTAAGATACACAGATGAACCTTATATTTCGACCACTATGACCCGAGAGGTTTCGCTCCCGAACGCGCGATGCGCTGACCACGTATACTCTTTCATATACATTTATATAGATTAGACTGCTGCAGACTCACTTTTATCTGCGTCTGCGTCATCAATACTGAAAAACGGCCGACCTATTCCAGCTAGCAAGAGATCAGATGGTGATAAAATGACGCCTTGATACCAACATAATATGGTTTGTAATAACCGTAATATAGTTTGTTCTGTTGAGTGCTCTCGTGACGCTTGCGAATAGTAGGGATACGTCACGTCATCCACCAATGTGTTCATCTCAGCACATTGATGCCAGAGAGCAGTGGAGGTTGTCACGTGTTGCCCGGAGCAATCGCAGGGTTGAGAAATTGCACAAAGGTACAATAGTGAAACCCGGGATGTGTGACCACTCTTCATCGAAAACTACTGTAAATGGGGCTGCGGAGTCAGACTCACCCGTGTCCCAATGCCGAGTGCACGCCATCGACAGCAGCGCATTGGCACTGGACTGTGGACGATTGGAAACAAAGCCTTGTCCGACGAATCTCTCTCTTCCTGGCTCATCACACGTGTTTGCCATCATCGGGGCGGTGGTACGAGGTGCTGATGGGCGGAGACCTCACGGAGGTACGATGGTTTGGACGATGTTTTCAAGGCAAACAATTGGACCCATCCATCCGGTACAACAGTCCTCGACAACTATCCGTTATCTGCTCGTAACTGAAGACCAGGCCGTTCATGTACACAATTTTCTCTGCTGGCAACGGCTACTTCCAACAAGAAAATGCGCCATGCCACATTGCCAGGATTGTAAAGGACTGGTTCGAAAAACATGATAGTGAATTTGTAGCAATGCCCTGGCCTTCAAATAAGCCCGGATATGTATCCTTTATAACACCGGTGACTCAATTTGAAGACGAGGGTTCGTGTTATATCACCTCCATGCACTTACGCTAACTATAAGACTAGTTGTTCTTAGCAATCCATCAAGGAAATCAAGCACGTTAAATAAGCATTCCTTCTAACGAGGCAAATAAATTTCTTTTTAAAGTGGATTTCATTGATTTTGCCTACTTCTATACTTCCTTCAGCACAGAAAGTTCACAGAAAGTTCAAAGAAAGATGTAAATAAAAGACAGATATGCTATTCAAAAGAAAGGTAGGAAATAGTACTCACTAAGTTGCAAAAGATCTCTTTCTTTCGTGTCTTCTCAGAGTACGAGTGATTGTTAAGGAAGCAATCTGCCTAAAGAGTGACGGGTGCGGTGCGCCAGTGGGGGACGATATAATACTCTGAACGCTCCTTGCAAGTTCCCCTTAAATAATTATAAAACGTTCACGCCAAAATTAATTTTCGAACCCGTTGTAGCAACACCAAGAATATTCCAAAATTTCTTGCGAAAAGACACATTCATTTGACACTGCGAGTTTATCAATAATTAATAAAAAAAATTGTTTAAAGAATATTTTATACTAGAATTGAGTCCGGTTATAGTGAACCCTCGGCTATGGTGAATTTAAGTCACTGGTTCCGTTTCAGTTACAATACGAATAAGCATAAGATGATTCGGTAATAGTGAACCTAGATTATAAGAAATACGACCTGAAAATTAATTACCTCCTGGAAAAGAATATATCGTCTCAGTATCACAAACGCCAACACTGGGCAGCTTGAAAAAATATCGGAAAAATGTCATATTATGGAAGAATGGGACTTACAGCAGTGCACGAAGTATTGAAGGGTGGTTGAGACGGCATTACGATACTTAAGAGACAGTGAATAATGCAAAGTCAAGTATGGAGAGAGCACGAACTCTGGGGAAGAATCAAAAGAAGTTTCTAATGAATAATATACGAAACAAACAATTGAAAATAATTGCTTTTTAAGGACAAATAAAGATATTGAAAATTTCAGTTTTTTTTGCTGTTAATGTATTTTACTGAATATCTATATTAATAAAATTAGTCATTGTGGATAAATTCTATTTAATTTTGACCTCATCGGATATAGTGAACCAAAAATGTTAGTCCCCAGAAGTTTACTATAACCGGAGTCGAAAGTGAATTGTCCACTAACGAATAAACACTAGGAATGACTTCGACTTCCCCATTTCTCGAAAATGTTACATTTTTTCTGGTCGTCGCTTGTATACATGGCCATCACACAATGTTTGGTCTGTTTCCCACATCGATCTTGGTCGAACAATCGTAGCAGTTATATTTTTTGGAATATGCTGACAGACGAATCCTTGGATTTTGTGATACAGACATACTAATTTCTTGTCTCCTGCCAAGTATCTTTCCTACAAAAGTGCGCGCAAAAGATCAGAATGTTACATTAAGCCAATCATGAGATAATTGTTGAATTAAAAATATATTTCAGAAATTTCAGCGCAGTAAACACTCGGAAACGGAAAATTGAAGCTTGTATAAAATACGGAAGAATGGTAGCAACAATGAAAAGGACTTTAACCGTCTCATTGGTTCACACACACCTTTCTTGCTGTCGCTAGGTGCACATTCGTGGAGCTGGTGCAGAAAATCACTTTGGAATTTATGAGCAGGGGAAAAATCACGTTATCGTAAATGACAAACAGCAGATCAGGTAGATAACTATCGATTTGAGTGTGCGGTATATCAAGCTATCACATGATTTTCTCTACGAATTTGAAATCTTCTCTTCACAGCGTTGGCAATACACACTACATCTATTAGTTGTCAACTGTTTGTGGGTTCAGACAAAAAAATGACTAAATGATTACAAGTACCTTTTAAAAATTTAGCTAAATTGGTACAAAAAGTAATGTATTGGGATAATAATTTTCGTATTGAAATGATAAATTAGGCCACAAATGCAACGACAGAATCGACGGGTGGAAGACAAGTAATAATAAATTTCTTTCAGCCCTGTCCATAATGTAATATTTTTTATGTTATATATTATTTATACAAACATCAATTCCTACTTGAATTGCCTTAATATTCTCGAAAAATAATAGTCAAAACAATACAAATGGATATAAGAGGCTTTACTCCCCAAAATTTGGAACAATAACGACTGCATTCTTTTAAAACCGTTACAGACATTTCGCGTTTTAATACGGCTAAGCGAGAAAGTTGTCGCTGTCACGCCCAATGCGACACCACAAATGCCCAGTGGGCGCCGCAGAACGCGTCGCGTCAGCTGCAGACGCTGTCCCCACCGTCGCTCGGCAGCAGCCCCCACCCCCCACCCCGAACTTCTCCAAGTCAAACAACAGGACGGCCGCAGGCGAGAAACATTCAGGCAGTTGTACCCGCACGCGGGCCGGTTAGCGGGCGAAGCGATTTCTGTCCGCGGGTCACCTCAAGGGGAACAAGGAGAGAGCACGGCTTGCAACTCCCCCATTCACGCGAATTGTTTAGGTAATTGAGCGCAAACCTGGAAACAAAGTTAACTAAGCGGCGGCCACCTGCCCCTGCCTCCGACCCCGGGACCGGGTCCGGGGCCGGGGCCGGCCCCGCGCCCGATTCGCACTCCACCGTGCGCTACTGCAGCCGCCGCGCGGAATCTGGAACCCCTCAATTAGCCAGATTGATGGAGGTTAACTGGCGCGATCGCGTCTTGTGTGCCTTTGTAGGTAGCCGAGAGCGAGGAAGGCCTTTGTGCCAGAAGTTTCGACAGCAGCATCACCGAGAAGCATTACGAAGTTAGGCAAGGCGGCTCACGGGCTGTACCTCGCAGGGAGCCCACATCCATCTTCAGGGATGCCTAAGGCTATTTTACGCATAGACTATTCGGATTTTTTGAGATTCTCAGAATATTTTCAAAGTGTTGTAAGCCTAATATTAAGTTACATACATAAATGCATGCAACTAATTCTGCTTCGTATCTAAAATCTTGAAGTTTGCTTACATTCCAATGCATTCCTTAATAGACAAATGAATTTAAAAATTAATATATTGCCATACAAGAAAAAAATTCAATGAATATTTAGTTTCAAATGATATTTCCGTATCTTATAGTTACAAACAGTAATTGAATGAGAGGGCCTTCGTGATCGCATTTTTTTGCTTTTAAGACTAAACGCTTAAACACATAAATTTAACGAAAATGTAGTCTTATCGAGAAAATGTGAATTACTATTCATTTTCATTTCACATTTGCACGCCAAACCTGTGGGTGAAACGAGGTGAGCGACGACTTGCGTCGGTGTTGCGAGCTGGTAAGATGTTGCAGCAGCCTCCCCATCTGCTGCTCCCTCGCACGAGCGAAGACAGCTCTGCCAACGCATGCCGTGCGTGCGCTGGCACGCGGGAGCAGCCGAGTATGCTCGTGCGGTGATGCGATCACACGCTCGAGGGGGCATGAAAACACTAGAAGACATCTACTGGGGATCAATACACATCAAAGGCGAATATTCACGGCCGACTGCCACGACATTGTTTCTCGATGCTAATGTGGCGACTTTTGCGTGCGGTGAAGTCTCAGCAGTCGGTTTCATGAACGCACACACATCCACAAGGAAACCCCCAGCGGAACGCGTAATAATAGAATTCCAAAAGAGCCTAGGCGCAGGGAAAACTCTGGGACCGGGAAGGTAAAGTACAGGGATCCTGACATAGGCGAGGGAGAGCAGAACGAGGGAAGCGGAAGAGAAAATTTTGAAGTGAAAAAGACTTCACAATGTTAAACTTTTATGCAGATCTGGAAAACAAAGAGAAAAGAAAAATAAGAAACGGAAACGAACAAGCCGGCAAGGAAACGGAGCGGTAATACTGCCCCACTGCTAACGGAGCAGGCGTAGAATGACGGACGAGGCGGCACGACTCTGAGCGGGCGCACGGTCTACTGAGCCGAATCAGCTTACAATGCGGAAAACTGCAAATAGAAACCTTCCGCCGCCGCATTCCTCCTTTAAGGGAATAAATATTCTAATATGCCCCTGAAAGAGAGGAGTAAAGGTATAAGAGGGCCTACCTCTGAAAACCATGCTTCCCTAATTCCCTCTTCTCCACCACCCCGAAGAAGTATTTTCCGCTTTAAAAAACACACAGTAACGAAAACCGGGGACGCTAACCGTTATTCATAAGTTCCTTCAATGGATTGACGTTTGATCCTTAACCTCCGCGTTTAAACTCCACCGAATGTTTGACTTTAGCGTGCTCTCAAGTGGCATATGCAAAGCCGAGTGGATTACAAGAGAGGGTTTCTTTCCTCTTGTGAAAAGGAATTCTCTCAAAGGGCTGTCGTTGCGCTCTCTTTTTCTCCCACGAGGATCAGTCCGTGCCCTCCCTTCATCATCGTCGCCCGACCTGTCTGCCGCTCATCGCTACCACCCCCGCCACATGAATTAATCAAAGCGCCAGCGAGATGGATGAAGTAGTGATGAATTTTCATATCCTCCGCATCCCCTTCTTAAAATGACGCGTCGAGGTGTCGCTGGGGAAACAAAAAAAAACTTAAGAAATATCAAAAGATTTTTTAAAAACTGCGAATATCTTAAACGCAACCCAACGAGCGTGCAACCCCCATACTTGAAAAAAACTCAAAGACACTTAGCATTCCCCTCGGTCCATAGAGTGCTCAGTCACATCCCGAGAGCCAGAAAACGGAATATTGAAAAATCGATGAACTGCAAGAAACGAAATTACGTTTCTTTCTACCATGTACAATTTAGTAGAATTAAATACGCAATTATCCAATACCTGAAGTGTTTCGAGGGAGTGAATTGGCGTAAAGGGCATACTCAAATTTCAAAATCGTAGCAAAACAATTTTCCTCATACCCATTAAAAACGACAAGTTTAACTTCCGTCCACATGTCCCAAATGAAAACTTCGAACAATCAGACCGGCCGAGCGACATAAAATTCAAGCTCTTTTAATGGACTAACGGTTTGAAGCGAGACAATACTTTGAAGAAACAACACTTGTTTCTGACCTTTTGTTTCTGCAAGGGGAAATACAGTCTCGCCGAGAAATGATAGTTTTTAAAGACTAAGGTTAGTAAGATTCCCTAAAAATTAGTTCAAAAACGCATTAATGCCTTCTAAAGGTTAATGATCACTTACAATTTTCCACATGATTCAATGTATCAGAAAAGGTTTTCTTTATTGTGACACGCACTAAAGCGCTCACGAAATTGAAAGTAATTCTCTTTCCGTTGCATTCATTACTTTCATTATTCAAAAATATCATTAGCTTAATATAAGAAACTCACTTATTCTACATGAAATTTTACGCTAGCACAAGGAATTCAAAATTCATCAGGTTTCACTTATCTCAGCAATTGCAGTAGATTCGACGGAATGACTCTAAATAGTGGTATGTATGAGACTTCTTGCTCTTAAAATAATTATTAACATACTGAACATAGGAATAATCAGAAGCAATTTCATTAATTGTTCATGCCTTCCCAATCGAAGGATTCGTCGTGAACGTATTAAATATCAAGACTTTTAAACTTGTTTCCCAGTTCAGTTGAGTTGTACACGAGATGACACGCCAGTAGCAATACCTTGGCTATAGTATACGTCGAAAATTCGTAGGCAGCATACTTACCTGTGATATGGAAAATGGTGGGATGAACTCCTCGGATAGTCAGGATTTGAGTAAAATGTCTGCCGTAAGTTTCGCAGGCAGTTCTCACCCATTGTCTGCCTCATCGCTGTATTAAAGAAGTTCAGCAATAAGTTATCACTGATGTTTCGCAATGAGTAATAGAATTATTTTTTCACATCCACATACATACGGGCGCACATACACCAGACATATACGCATTGACTGAAATTCCAAGACACAATCCGATGAAATGAATATGTATACTCACTGTTTCCTAAAATTAAAATTTCATTTCTGGTAGTTTTAGTTAAGATACTATGTTATGTATACATTTCATTTAATTTATCATAATTATGTTCTGTATTTTTATAGAAATATATAACGTAATATGTTAACTGTATTTTCTATTAATAAAAAAGAAGTCTATAATGCGCCTTCGTCCCGAGAGGGCGTAAGTTCGAAATACGCAGTGGGAACACATTGTGGTTTATTCTCAAGTATTGTACTTTAGTGACTTGTACCTAGGCTCATCATTCGCCCACATTATTTGCACATGCTATGAGTCAAGTATATCGCTCAAGGAATGTTACGTTAGTTGTTGACAATGTCGCCTAGCACGGCATGAAGTTTGAGCATGAAAAGCATTTGAGCAGTTCTTGGATGTTTTTTACTAACAAATCTGTGTAATAACATTCTATAAACAACGTGGAAACATGAGTTTTAAGTATCTACAATTTTGGAGAAACAATTTAAATCTGCAAATAAGCAAAAAGATGGAATGTTTTCGTCAGGAAAATGACAAATGATTAAAATAAATGTATTCGTTTACCTACTATTTTTAAGATATATAAATCAAATTCAAGAAAAAAATACAACATACACGTTTAGAGACCATAAAAGATCTAGGAAACCGAATAAAATTTATAATTAGGAATACATTCCCTTTGTAGCTATAATTAAACAATTTATTACTGTTGAATAATATTTATCACCAATTAGCAACATTTTATGTCGATGTTTAGCAGCCAGGAGCCCCCCACGCCCTAAAAAAAATCGAAAGGGAGAGGGGCTCAAGCACTCCTACAGTGTTGATAAAAGACTGATTCTTTCCCAAAATATAAACTTGAATTAAGACCGAAGCAATAGTACTTTACAACTTATTATTCCATATCAAATTCTCTATGGAAAGATTCTCGTTACTTTGACAGACACTCGGCAGGCAGGATGATTTTTTCCTTTAGTAGTTATCTCGGTACATTGTGCATCTCGATATAACGCACCAACATTCCTACCAATACTCAGGCGTCAATTTATATACATTTAAAGCCCCTTCAAATTTGGTCATGGAAACCCATGAATGATAATATAATGAATACATGATGGCAATAATGATGAGTTACATGATGGAGAAACAGTGGAATATGAGGCAGAGAAACAGGGAGAGCCACAGGAAAACCTGACGAGAGCTCGCTTTCTCCAACACAAATTTCACACTATTGGCCTGGGATCGCACCAGGGTCCCTGAGAAAGGAGGCATATGCCCATCACGCAACAGCCACCACCCTTTAGAGCGACAAAGGGTAGAGCCGAATATGGCTGTGAAAAGTACACTCAAACCAAATCGATAATCGCGATGCTCGTATGAAAGATAATACAAAATTCACAAAAAATCAATCCTAGAGCAATCTGTTGCAGATACAACGAGAAACCTGTCATTCATGCTATTTTTTCTCAACTTCTATTGAATGTTTCAGGCTGAAAACAATTGCAGAGACGGGGAAAAATCGCTGAATTTGAAGTTTTTTGTCAACCAATTTTGACGCCAAATTCATATAGGAAAAAAAATTGAAATTGATTTTAACGTGATAACATTGGAGTAGTCTCAATTTTCCGCCCTAGAATGTGTGTATTAACATTGTATAACATATTTTTTCAGATTTTTAAACAATGTGGACGATAGTGAACAAAATAACCTATTTTATCAGTTTAAAAATTTGAAATTGGCGCCAAAATGCGATTGGAAAAAAATTTCACCAATGTTTAAACAATTAATATAAAAAATATTGAAAGGTCTCACTTACCAGGATGTGTTTTTTTTTTTTTTTTTGGAAAATATATTATCGAAGTAAATCATTAAACCTCGTTTTTTTAGATTTATGTATTGTTTCTAATATAAATTAATTACTCGATTTCAGGTATGTTAATCATTTGTTTATAAAACAAATAAAATTACTCAATTGTAGATTTATTACTCATTGACAATTAGACAAAGACGATCATTGTCGCTGTCTTCTTCAATAACAGGGATGACGCGTTCGTTTATAAACAATCAGCTTTTTTTTAAAATAAAATTTCAATTTCAAATTTTGTTTAACAATTTTCGCCAAGTAACGAGCGTGTGCCAAATAATAAATGATTGCTGCTATGTGGGAACGGTATCCCGGGGTGCCACTTCCGTTTGTACGTTCACAATAATATCGTTTCACTCTCGATAATCCCATGATGGAAAGAGATTAATGGTCTCCTCCGGTGCACAGATTTTTGCTCGTTCTGTGCAGCACCAGTTTCCGTCACGAACCATGTGACTACTTCGTTTGAAAAGCGAAACTAGACGTCGGCCGCCTGTTGCATATAGAGCAGGAATTGTTGAGAAACATTTTGGAAGGGGCATAAAGTGACAATTTTCAACGGTGGCAAACTAAAAATAACTCGAAGGGATAATTGAAATAAAAGGCGTAACGTTTTAAAAAAGTGCTTATCTGTTTCTATTTTAATGTCGTGATCATTTTGGCATTTAAAATTCCCGCTGATATGACGCAAACTGGTGCCAGAAACTCATTGGTTGCAGTCAGATGTGCAAGAGGCCTCCTATCTCTTTCCATCAAGGATATTTCGAGTTCATAAGTCGTGATTAAATATCGGTTAAAAGGTGTTTTTCTCAATCACATTTTGGCGCGAATTTCAAATTTTTAAACTGATCAAATCGGTTTTATTTGTTTCAACTATCGTCCACATTCTTTAAAGATCTGAAAGAAATATGTTATAAAATGTTATTAGACACTTTCTAGGGGGGGGGAATTGAGACATTACTCCAACGTTATCACGTAGAAAATTAATTCCAAAAATTTCTTAATTATTTTTTTTTCTATACGAATTCGGCGTCAAAATTGGCTGACAAAAATACCATCAAAATCAACTATTTTTTCCAGTCTCTGCAATTTTTTTTCAGCCTGATATATGCAATAGAAACTGAAAAAGAAAACACAAACACATTTCTCGTATCTCAGCGACAGATTGTCCTAGGAGGCTGATTTTTTGCGAATCTAGGGCATTGTTTTGTCGCTTTCATATGAGGATCGCGATTATTAATTTGGTTTGGGGGCACGTTTCACCGCCTAATTCGGCTATACTCTTTCTCTTCAGTATGCCAACACTTTTCCGGCCTTCCGCAAATGTTTCTCATAATTCCCGAGTTTCCTTAATGGCCACCATACGCACATACACCCGTAAATTAATGTAGATTTAATAATATTCTCTGATCATTCATTGTTATATATTAGTTTCTTAAATTTACTTATAAGTAAAAAAATATCGTACTGTTTTAGGCACGTACCCGTTCCTGCCATTCATCTTGTGTTCCCACCACTAGCAACTGAAGCTGAAGTAAAAGAGGGCGTGGAATCTTCACAAAGTTTTCCTGACCCCATTTCGCGAATTGCAGTGAACATAGTGAAACATTGCAAATAGGATTACCAGGCTTAGTCATAATTGTTAAAGAGGGTCCAGAACGAAAGAAATTAAATTAAGAGATACTTGAATCGTACACTTCTTTCTTGAATTTCACCAGAATGACATGCTTAAAAATGATTATCACATAAAACGTTCACATATTCTATAGAGGTTTAAATCGCCCTGGTAAAACCAGATTGTTTTTTTTAGGTGATTTTTTTTTAAATTAATATTTGCGCCTTAAAGCCAACAATTCATTACATATTACGTGCTGTGCTCTTACGCTTCGTCGTATTCCATTCGGCGAGAAGGAATACAGTAGAATTCAGTACTTTCGGCAGTGTTCAGTAGGCAGTTCCCAAGCAACGTTATTCGGCGAGGTTAATGTGGACTGGAGCGGGGATAGGGAAGGCAAAATGCGATTATACACACACGTATGCATAAAATTACTTTAACTCAAAATATGTATTTAACTCGAAAAATCTGATAAAAAGACATTCCCTTACATAAGTTTTCCCACAATTGATTCACGAAAAAAAATATGTATTGTTATAAAATACACAAATGTAATTTGTTGTTTAGAATGTCGAAGTTAAATGCATAGTCTCGAAATGTTTCATATCGCAGAAGTTTCCGTTTCCCACAAGCGAAAAAAATCTTTTGCTTAGCACGCAAACTTTTCTATTCTGGGCTTCTGGAACTTAAAGCAACAGGAAACGTGCTGTGAATTCCGAACCGGATTGATAGAATCCTTCGGTTTTATAGAGGTATTACACACCAATGGTGGGCCTCAGAGTAGATCTTGAAGCATCGTCAGTATATTTCTAGCCGAATGCCGGGATCCAAGTCTCGGCTGTTTCTGCCATGTCGTGGCGTAGTTGGCTTCTTATACTACTTACGTATCATACCTGTGCATTATCCTACCAACAATCATTTACCATCACTCACAATTCATGCTCGTCTTACCATCCTTACATTAGTAGCGAAAGGCTCCAGAAGGGGAGAAAATACGGAATTAAACTCCTCCCTTGCTTACGCTCAGCAATGGAAATGGCATACAAAAGTAAACATACCTATTGTTTTGAATACCAATACAAGCAGCTCTTGAAGATACAAACGAACTAAAAATTAAATGATCAAGTAGGTTCAGGACTGAAGTCAAACTTTTTTTCGAGTCTCAAATGACAATACGAAAAGGTAATTTTTCGAGTGGCAATGACCATAATCTATGAAATTAGTGCATGTTAAGTGTAATTAAACAGTCACGACCTGATAATTAAATTTTTCTAACAATTAATTTCTGACAAACTTTCTATTTGATAAATATTGATATAAATGGACTGCCATTCTACACACACACACACACACACACACACACACACACAGTGTGTGTGTGTGTGTGTGTGTGTGTGTGTGTGTGTGTGTGTAATATAGTGTTCGCACTTTTACTTAAACTATTTTGGATTATACTCTGAATGAATGACACATGAAAGAGAACATTAAATTAAAGCAGTGTAAAAATCTGACCGAAAATACAATACTTTACGGCTATTCAAATGTTGCATTTGTAATCGAATCCCACCTAAGAGATCTCCCAAATAGAGTAAATCACACAATTTAACATAATCAACTGAATTATTGGCACGTCATGAGCCATCTATACAATTTCATTATTACCCCGATCGAGTATCTTAACACCGGAATTGTTAACTTCCGTAGATTGGTAATACCAATTTGAGAATATTGATATGGAAAGACAGGCCATCCGCTGTTTTGCCCAGCATGAGAAATAAGCTTAGTATCCTGTCACAAGGACAGGAGGAGGGGAGAGAAGTTAAAAATTGCGATAATGAGCGCATTAGACTGGGAGACATGTCCCGTCTGTTGAAAGGAAAGAGACATTGGCCCTTCGCTCTCCTTGGACAAAAACTAGCGGCCTTCGTGGAGCCGCAGGGGCGGTGGCCGCTTGGAGGGTTTAATTAGTACTCACAGGCCAGCAATTAGTAACCTCCCTTCCCTTTCTCCTCGTCCGGCCACCCTCGCCGCCCGATGTCCACCCCCGGGCGCCGCTGTTCTCGCATTCTGATACGCGTTCGGGGGCGCGGCGCCGCTCGACATTATTACCAACGTTTCTGCGCGGAAAACAGTGGCGTGGCGCGGAGCAAAAATAAGATCGTACTTCACGCGCCACCCCTCGAAATGGCCAGCGGCCCCGCAGCGCGAACCACAGAAAAGAAATGGTGGCCGGGGCCAGCGGTGGGGAGCGGCGGAACGCCCTTGTTTGCCGAGATTTACAACGGCCCCTGCGAAATGTAGTTGACTGATACCCCAGAGGTAAACCCGCCGAGAAAATCTGATATCAGCGGTGCAACGTAAACTGGCAAAAAGTGATAAATATAAATATTTTGTTCAGATGGTAAGGGGAAAATAACTCGTTCATCCATGGGATAGAATACCACCCGGAACCGTCACCTCAATGAACGTCCATTACATTACAGTTAATTCGGTATCTTGTGGTGAAGGAAAGAATGCTCCGATATTTAGAACAATGACATCTCGAGTCGCCTATCTCGCTAGCGGAGCAATTTCTGTTTCACATGACGAAAGATTATTCTAATAAATGTTTACTTAAGAAATAATGTGTTTGATTCGCCCAATCCGCGGCATCTCTTGAAATTTGCTAACCTCTGCACCCCTCTGTTAGTCAACGAATCGCGGAGCATGCCAAGTGCGCGAAACCGAACTAAAGGTTACTCGCGAACTCCGTCTGACGACCCTATTCTAAAGCATCTACAATATGGTAATTGCATCTGCAAGTACTTTGCTAGCGAGTTTGATAAGTAGAAGGCGGAAAATGAGTTTTTCGGGTAAGAGAACAAGTGTTGACAAGGGTGCGTTTGTCATTAACAGTGACGAGGCAAATGATTCCAGATCGCTTGTTTAATATTTATTTATATATGATTAAATAAGTATTGAAAATAGACGATCATTACAAACATTAAATCGGTTGTTTAAGTTGTATCTTGTAGATGATGGCAATTAAAAATTTAAGGAAAACATACTCATAGCAATTAGTAGAATGACTAGACCTAATGGAATCTTCTGAAACCTCATAAACCCTGCCACTTCTAAACAACCAAATTTCGGAACCGTTTAAAACGAGCTTTAGTGAATATGAATGTTAACACCAGTTACAAACTTAACATGTATTTCTGAAAATGTATTTGTCATCAATAGGCGTTTTGAATTAAAACTAGCGAGAATATTACTAACATACGCGGTACTGAACATTCATGTCCTTGTTCGGCTGTTTTTCCGTTTCTTGAAAATTGTTAAGAAGTTTTCTTTCAGACGGAATTTACTACATTCGTTTATGATATTATCCCTTAAAATGAGGGTGATCGACAAGACTGATTCGGAGAGGCTGCTCTCACCTGCACAAATAAACGAAGTCTAATGCGAAGTCACGACCGGAACAAAGTAATCTATAGTCATTTGCCAATTCCACGCCAAAAAAACTGCCCTGCAGAAATAGTGAATACGTGCGTAAAACTGTGGTTAACATGAGGACATTAGTGTTGAATAAAAATCAATGACCCGTTTTGAAGCCGTTAGCGGCGTGCGCACCGCAACTCTAGAGCGCCCGTTTAGCACTCTTTCCCCAAGTGAAATCAAATCCCTCGACCGCGCCGGGGAGAAGCGTGAACCAGGGCGCGGGGTCTGTGTCGAAGGCGCCGAGCCAAGGAAGGGGTATAATGGCGAAAGCACAGGCTCATTACAGCCCCAGCGAGAGGCGAAGCACGGGGCACGGGCAAGGGGTGCGAGGCGTAGGCGTGGGGCCGGGGAGCGGCGCCGCGACGCGCCTACAGGGGGAGCGCCCGGAGAGGCGAGCGATCCAACATCTCCGACAGCTGGTGCCTCCGCGGTAGAGGTTTGCGCTCTGCCGACGGGACTCCACCACGACTCCCGCCCTCGTCCCCCCCCCCCCGCGCGCTGAGGGCACGGTACTCGGTGTCAAACATGACTCCAGTAAATAAGTAATGGGTCGTTATTGATGCTCCGTAAACTCGACTGAAACAGTCGGGGAGGACGAGAGGTGATAAGGAGGAGTGTAGCTGTCTTAGCTGCGGCTGCGGCGATGGCAGCGGGGGAGTCGGCTGCGCCGGCGGTAGCGGTGGCAAAAGCGGGGGCGGAGGCGTATACGGCAGCACGCCCCGCGAGGGCCACGTAATTGGCTTACGATGCCTGAGGTTGGGTCGGAGGCGTCGCTTCCTGCTTACTCGTCTATTTGTTACCTTACCGCACACCGCGTGCAGCACCATGCCGCCGCTGTTGCAGCCGTCGCCGCTGCCTCACGTCTAGCCGGGGCGTCGCCTCTGTTGTCACAGATGCCGGCGCTCTCCGGTGACGCCTCTCTGCGCCTATGTGGCTAGCTGCAAACGCCTGACGACCACGCGGCAGGAGACCAACAAAATCTTTCCACAGGGCAAGCTCCCATTGTAATACGAAAACCCAACATACATAGAATTTCTCATGAGTCACGAGACTGAATCAATTTAGTTCAAGTGAAAAGTGAAAGTTAAAATCAGTATATAATTTATTTAATCCTTTTAAACAAAAATATACTATGTAAAATGTGCATTCGCCAAGTGTAAATAATAGAAAAGTATACATTGATTTAAAATGTTAATTAAACATTGACACGTTTGCATCTTATTAACATTTCTTAAGAATGCGTCTCATGGAACGCTTCTTTAAATAATCAACATAAACGAGCGTTCAAACTAGATAACGGAAATGAAACGGACATGCTATGGGATACTGGACGCTTCTCCTGAACACGCATGCATTCCCACGACAAATGCCAGGCGTGAATTGAAACGTTTACGCATTCCACGCACAAGTTACACTAATAAACGAAATTTGTAAAAACAAGTTTATATATCCGACTGATACCGTTATTGAACGAATTACGGCCAGTTGAAACACGAAAAACGAACATGAAAATGCATCCGATAATGAATTTATACGTATTTTACATATTATTACAAGCCACGGTAAATATGGAGCAGCAAAACACGACTGCAAAATAAAAACTAAAAGCCGGAGCTCCATAATGAATGTACTTTTTTATTTAAAAACTAAATCTGAATGTGTTAGAGCGTCTCGTAACCTTTTAAACTTCTATTCCTAAAATACAATTACCACTACCGGAAAGATGGAACAAATTGGCATTCACAGAATTGAATGAATGCTGTAATGATAAAATGGTGCGAACCATTAATTCATTTTACAACTTTCCTTTAGGTTACAAACTAGTTTACAGAAAATAAGAGGAGATTGACGTTCTTACTGTAGTTGCAAAAAATATTTGGAGCTGTGTCATCTACACCTCCGTGTGTAATTATGTGACAGCCGTGGTTAAGAAAAATGTTAAGATTGTCTGGTTTGTTTATATTGGGTTGAAGCTGACGAATATATTTTATTTAATTGAATTCCACCTTGCATCTGCATGAACAAAATGCATTCCTTTCCATTAGTAAAGTATCAATTCTCTTCTGCAAAGTGACCACGGCAGTCATCGATAAAGAGTATTTAAATATTGCGGTCTTCTGATGAATCTTTATGTTAAATCGCCTTATTAGAATATACTAGCGTGAAATCACGAGTTTTGTAGCTTGTCATTAACAACGTCTTGATGGTGTCCAAACGATATGTTTCTGGGTGAACATTAAGTCTAAGGACAGATCTACGCTATCACAAATTTGATTTAAACTACTATTATTCCTAGGGATTATAAGCATGCCGCTCACTTTTTTAACATCAGGGACGAAATTGTAAGAGTTAGTCTAAACGATTCTACAACATCCATCAAAAGTGAATATTATTCCCTTTCATCAGGACCTTGTCATTTCATCAGGACACTACCATTTCAACTCAGAGATGCTAGTGAAAGGGCTGGCGAAAACCCTTGAAGTGTTTCCTTTTCTGACAATTTTTGGTTGTTATGCAATAAAAGACGCTCCCTTTCCGCTTGAGCGACGAGACGGGGCAAACAGTTGTTTCTCTCACCGCAACCCCCTGTTTCTCCCGCCGCGCTTTTGTAAATGATCGCCTTAGTTCGTTGGGGGAGACATTTGAACTTGACGACAACTTGCGGGGCTGTGAACGCGAAGAGATGAGCAAGGAGAAAACAATTTTGAGGAAGTTTTCACATCGCGCTTCTTCGTTGTCGTCGTCGTCGTCGTCACTTCCCTTTCCCCTGCCTCCGACTTCACTGCCCGGTGCTTTCTGCCCAGCCACAAGACTTGCCGGGGGCGTGTCGGCTGCGGCCAGGCGGGGGGAGAGGGGCGAGGGGAAGAGAGTGGAATGGGGCCGGGCGGCGCGGAATAGAGTGCTGGTAATCGCCGCGGGCCGTCGGGCTGTCGCTCCATTGCCACTAACGAGAGCCACTGCGGGCCCGCGGGCGTTTCTTTTCCCGCATGAAACATGATTTTCGCTAAGTAAGAGGGATGACTCTCCTTCCGCCCGCTGATGCCGCCGCCGTCGCCATTTACCCCCAGCGGTTCATTGGCGTGCGGTCGCCGTGGGCGGAGGTCGGTGAAGTCGGCGGGCGGCAGGCACAGGGAGGTACTCGGAGCAAAAACGGCGGGTGGGGAGGCGGTGACTGCAGGCTGAAGGGCATAGAGGGTGGAGCAGTAGCAAATATAGGGGTAAGGGGAACAAGCAAGGTTGGAAAGGGGTGCGGGGTGAAGGATGGCAAGGAAGCATTGCCGGAAAAAGTACAAGGAGGTGAGAGCGAGGAGGCGCGGGGTGAAGAGCGGCATAGGGCGTGCGGAACCACGCGGCACGGGGAGCGCGGCGGGAAGCCCGAGGCCGCCCGGCGCGGGGGGGTTTCATCTGGGGCGTCGGAATGTGCGGGCGGCCTGTGGCTCGATCCGCCCGTCAACCCGCTAGCCCGCTGCGCCAGCGCCAGCAGCCGCCCGCTATTGGAGATGTCAATCCTACTAATGATGCCCACGCTACGCGACCACGCCAAATTACCCTGCGAGCGAGCTTCTAGCAGGGTGGAGCCAGCTGGTGTGGATGAGAGTTAGTTTTCCCCTGTTGTAATATTCCTAATGATAGCGCCACACCGCGCTCGCCCGCCGCTCCGCCGCCCCCCTCTCCTCGACGCGTCCGCCCGCCGCCCCGGCCCGAGCCCCTACCCCAGCCCCGCCCGCCTGACGGTCGTTCGACCGGCAGCCCGTGGCGTGGCGGCCGCCCATCAACGCGTGCAGCTCCGCAGCCGCCTGCAACGCCGCCCACCGCGCGAAGTCCGCGTACGCCCGCCACCCGCTCAAACCCACCACCATCTTTTCGGGTCAAGTGGAAGGTTCCGGAGGCGAGTGCCACATTCGCATTTCTAAAACTGTTAAAGAAATCCAATTGTTCAAAAAACACTCACACGAGCGACAGACACGATATCTCTTCAAACAGATGAAACAACTTGTCGGCAGTAGCCAACAGCTGTTGAAACGAGAGAACAAAAAGGCTGAGCGCTCGTGCGCCGGCTTCGCAGAGGCTTCTGCCGCCTGCACAGACTCCGCCACGCGCCGCCTTTCCCCACAGCCCTCCCCCGCTGACGCCCCTGAGCGCAGATTACGCGGGATAATGAAAATCTCCCAATTCCCTTTGAAGGAAGAGATTTTCGAAAAACGGGTTATCTTTACTGTCTGAGGAAGCCGAGGCGGAGGGAAGGGGACCGGCCACTCTAACGAGATGGGACGTGCGGTCGTGCGGGCAAGAGGCGGCAACCCACGGAGCGCAACCCCACGTCCGGTAAGCGAGACTCCTCTCGGCGACGAAAGGCAGGCCGGCCGGCGCGGGCGGGATAGGGCAGGACGCGGGGATGGAAAAGGTCCGACCTCCGTGGCCGCCCCCACCCCCTCGGCGGTCTCACCGCGGGTTCCGGTTTCCGGGCCCGACCCCACCACGGACACCCACGCCCCGCTCCGCCTCACGGCTTCTACGGAGGTAATCTGCCCGTGACACCACCGAACAAAACAAAGTCCTTCAGCCGATAACCAGAATGGCCGAGTGGCACGATTTGCCAACAGAGTTTGCATCAATAGAAAACGGCACACATTTGAAGTGTTAATGAATATCTTCAGTAAAAAGGATTAAATGGGTTTATATAAACGGACGTACACAATTGTTTCGTGATTCCATAAACATAGATTTTTATCTAATTTACAGTTCTACTGAGTTACTTCATTTTGTTTCTAATTCGGCAATCACAAACTATTTAATCGATTTCTAAATCGATTAAATTTCCCTTCTAAATGTCCTTAAATTGTGTAATCTTCGGAAAAAATACAATACATGCCAAATATTGTAGCCCCAATAAAGTCCAATAAAAGGCTCATTAAGAAGCGTCTTAGAAGCTAAAACACCCAACAGGACACCAAGCCCTCCAGACTTCGAATAAATGATCGGCATTTATCGTCATATTACTGGTACTACATTACTACATTTCACAACTATCGCCAAATAACACCGGATATCTTTATATGCAGAACGCCAGATTCCAAAATCATTGCGGATACGACAGTAATTTGAGAGCGGTTTATCGCCCTTCATACAGGAATTAATCGACACAAGAGGTCATTCTAAGGGTATTGCGCTCTTGGAAGACTTTGTTCACTGCAGCAGGCGACGTTAAAATTAAAATATCGCAGTTCTCGTAAAATAGAACTGCCGCTTACAGCGAAATCTCGGGTCGTCATGGGCCATAACACGCTGCCACTAGTTGATAGCTGGGACAGTTGGCGACGACTAACCCGGGCGTTAAGGACACAAGGGAAGCCGGAATATCGCGGCTGGATGTGAAAGAAGAGAGAAGCAGAAGGCTAAGGTGCGGTAAACTTGGCAGCGGCGATGTTCATGACCACACATGGACCACGCACAGCGGTGGACGAGACGTAATTACGAGAGTGAATTGAGAAGAGGCATGTTACGGAAGAATAATGAAGCGGAAGAGATCACGGGGAAAGGATGAACTAAACGTGGATACGGGGAATCCAGCAGTGATTAAGTGAATGTGAATCTATGAGCGATAGTCGACGGCCAACATGTGAGGGATTCTGAAACAAGGCAAGAATGATGGGCAGTGTAGGCGGATGAAGAGTAAATGGGGGAACAAATATACAAGCAGGGAAAATGTGGACAAAATTCGCGGCGAAAGGAAAGGAAACAAATCTTATGACGGAGTTCGTTACGTGACGAGGACGTGAATATGATAAACATGGCGGTTACAAAGAGAGTGGTTCGAGGGCAAGAAGAATGATTTTGCGAGGAACAAGCAAAGGAGTGCATCAAAATGGGGCGAATGTGAGGCGAGAGGGAGACAGGGGAACGCCAGGAGGGGACGCAGGCGGAGGCGCGGGGAGACTACTCGGGCAGCGAAATTGCTGGCGCATATGATGCCCGGTCGCAGTCTTAACGTGCGAGCGCGCGCGCGTGTGTGTACGCAGATGCTTCTCTAAACCATAAACACGTTACGGCCTGGGCCTGTCCGGACACTACCTGCCCCGGACCGGTTATTCGCTCGCGTCGGCGGCGCGCGCGCGCGTGACGCTAGAACCCCGGCCGCAACAGCAGCAGCCCGTGCGCCGGTGAAAAGCACGAAGACGGCGTCGCGGGCTGGGAAATCCTCGGCGAAAGGGCGTACTAGTTCCTCCCCAGTTGCTCCCTCCAACTATGCAAGGCTGCTAATGACTGATGACTGATGGTTTTGTCGAGCAATGAAAGAGAATGGTGTGCCACTACTTAAAATATAAACCAAGAGAAACTGACTATTCACCAAGTCGTTTAGGAACATATTCAGACTTCTCCTATTAACTGAAAACTTTCAGAATACATTATGAAATTAACCGAATCTATGTTTTCTTTTGCATTTTTTAATAGTATATTCCTCAAGATAATCTTAAAATCTGAATCGTATCATTCACTTGAATAATCACTCTTTTCAACGTGAACCAGGTGTGAGTACTTTTGGAAGATCTAATCTTACTACAAATGTCAATACATTAAACTAACCATTCCCTATCGCGTAAAATCTGATACCGAAGCCACACAGTTGAGAACAAGAGGAAATCACTTTCAAAACAATTTTCTTTTCTTTACGTACTGCATCATGCCGAAGTCTGTGATATTTATATACTCTCAGTATAGTAACCGTTCCTGAACCCATCAATATGTAGAAAATATGCAGTAATTCCAAGAACTGAGCGATCCCTAAACTTTAACTAAAACATCATGAAGCATTGTTTAAAGCGCAGCTTCTTGACCTAATGCATATGACAGTTCCTTTTGATTTCTTTCAACATATATTTAATCGCTACTAACTGCATGCAATATCAACACACAAGTTCGTTAATTTTGGAAGTATCTTGAAATAAAGAAAGGATAACGCCTCGGATTTTTCGTAGCAATGTAATGTATTTAGTCTTTTCTTTCTCCTCGACGTACATACATATCATTTTGGGATATAACAAAGAGGTAAGGTCCAATCAGTTTTTATTAACAATCACCTTGTAAGTGTATAGTTACAAAACTTCTCTTATTGGACCTTACATCATTGTTATATCGCATAACGAATTGAATGACAATTTGTACCTTATGTATATTAATACACATCATTTCCCCATTTATGGTGGAGAGTCAGCCGATCCAATACTATCCATCACCTCCTCCAACATCAGACATTTCATGTTTATTATCAGTGAAGTCAGATGTGAACCCTGACCAAGAACACCGAACGGGGCCAAAAGGAAAGAAATTACCGCGGGCCTTGGGGCGATCGTCGCAGTAGCGTAGGCGGACGCAAAGGCGAGTAGTGTCGCCCGTAGCGCCAGCCTCAATCGCTTTAAGCGGGCGCTTTTATCATTAAGCGGCCACCCATCGTAACGCGCTTACAGAGCCATCTATCATCGCGTATTTAGTGTAAGGGTTGAAGCGAAAGCGGCGGCGACCAGCGGGCGTGGCGCCGGGCAGCACGTGGGGATGGGAACGGGAGGGCGGGGGCCATCGTCAGACTCCCGACGTCGGACGCACACACCTGCCCAGCCCCACAACCTCCGTCCGCCAGCGTGCGCGCAGCTGGCGTGGCAGAAGAAATCGTCGACCATCGCCGACTACGAAAAAACATGCAAAAGAAAAGTTTACATCACAAGTTAATAGTAGTTACAAGACATACGCTTGACCCCGAGTCACCCTGAGCACGAGTCGGATGCAATAATGCCATAACCACGAAACGAAAAAGCTTTCAAAAACGTTAATTGGGTAACTTTTAAGAGAAATGTTGTAATCAAGAATAACTTTTGCTAATGGCCTGAAAACGTCGAAATCAAATATAAAACTTAGGACATTTTATTTAAATGACACCATTGAATAAAGTTATTTACGTAGCTAATCAGGTTGACAAACGCATGAAATATTGACGGACCAGGCGATGATAGAAGCAGAGTACGGCACTTTAAAATAAGTACACCAAAGATACTTTCGTACGAGTTGCGTACATTATTTATTTAGTACGAATACATAGAAACTTGAAAGTATATAATACTCTTGGGATCATTCTCAATATGCGGAGCGGCCATCATGTCACCCCGGTGTTCTGTTTACTTTGCAGTACCCAGTTGTTTTAAATGGACATGACATCCTTACGGGACGCGTAGGCAAAGTAATAGTTTTTCACACATGAACATTTTTTTAAATTTATTTTCTACTTCGGTTTTAAAAAACAGATACAAAGAATAATCTGATAAAAAGAAATCCGTGGCCTGCAGCAGCAAAACTGTTACTGAAGAGAACCACACAAATAATTGCCCAAAAAGTACCACGCATAATGTCTATGAACAAGAAATAAATTCCACTCACATAACATTGCAATAAATTAAATATTTTATCAAAAACTGTCTACACGAATACTACATTAATATAATATATAAGTACATTACAAGTACTTTGCATACCAAGAAAAAAATGCTGTTCCATAACGCAGAACGAGAATACCAAATATTTCATGGCGAACGGCGTGCTCTTCAGAGCCTTGCAGACGTACGATGTCAGTTGTGTTGTTAGCTACGACGCACACAGTTTGAGAATTTAGTCGGTCCACACAGTATGCGAATGAGTGGATTAACACAATAAAATTAAAATTCTAACTGCTTCATTGTTCTGGGATTTTTCCTGCGATCCTGTGTCTATCGAAACCCTACTTATATCTTGCATGGCCAGATGCTGTAGAGCTTTTTTCAATTTGCGAGTGCATTGAAAATTAGTAATATAGAGAGATTTTTGTTGTTTTGTTTTTCGAATTCCTGGGTATCTAAAAAAACCGCATGGTTGGCGCCCCAAGTTTGCCGGTGAGAGCAGCAGCGCGCTATAATAATGAGATTATAACGAATCTGAAAATGGATGCTATTTCAGAGAGAAGCTCTTAGCGGCAACTTTGTTTCCTCTGCATCGCTCCCTTGCTCATCGAGAGTTCCTAGGTCCCGAGTCGCATCGGTGGCGGATTTTCGAAATGAGCTACACTGCTGGGTTAACTTCGGCCACTGTTTGGAAGCTTGATTGATTGCAGTTTTCAGGCATGCCAACTACTATGATCACTAGTGATGTTGGTGTAGTGAATACTTCTTTTATGCCTGGACTTATGTTCTTCCCCCATTGAACACTGAGGCCTAGCTCCGACCTACAGGACGGCTTGCGGGGTATTTCCCCTATCAGATATCTTCTCCAGCGGAGCATCGCCCTACCTGGGAGAAGTTCTAATCTCCCGACATGTGTGGTAGTGTAGTGCATGTAGTGTATGAGGGGAGAGAATAGGTCAAGGAAGAGAAAGGGAAGATCGTGCGCGGTCCGAACAAACGAACCACGGACCGTGCGCCATCATTCCTTCTTCATTCTTCTTCCCCTACTCTCAAACATACATCACACATGCATGCGCTGTTCTACTAGACATGTTGGGACATCGAAGTTTGTCAGGGTTTGGGGAGGTGCCCCTCTGGAGGAAGAAACCTGGAGAGAAAAGCTCGCGAACTGACGTGCAAGTTGACACAGTATCTCACATTCCAGTGAGGGGGGAACACCACCTCTCTGGGGATAAATTAACTACATTTACGGAAGTAATGACCTATGTGGGTAAGTGTCCGGAAACAATATTCCCTAAGAGCAGAATATATACTATATTAGTTTTTATTATTTTTTTCTTCAAATTTCTACTTTTTCGATTTACTTTTAAGGGCAGTTCCATATTTACACAGTCTTGACGTTAAGTCTCTTCATATTTCGAAATTATGGAGTAATTCATACTTAAATGATAATCCTTAAACTTTAGTTTTTCTGTTTGTGTTTATTTATATAGGTTTAAAATCCCTTGGACTAGAATGGCATCGAGGCCCAGGAGCGATAAACTAATGAATAACTGAACGATGATAAGGTGAATAATAATATAGTACGATGAGAGACAGGGGAAACGGGGTAACCTAGAAAACAAAACAGAGGTAGTTTTGTGTACCATTTCGTACATTGAAGGGGGAGCGAACCCAATGTCCCACGGTACTAGACGTACGCGCCAGCCATTACACCACACCTTCTATTCTGCAAACCATGGGTCATATGAATGTATTTTCAAAATTTTGACCAACCTCACTACCACAGAGCATGTAAGCTCGAAATGTGCGATCACGTCGCATGTTGCGAGAATCTCTCCCATGTAACTTGTGACCAACTTGCCTGGGTCTCACCCCATCGGGTGGGCGGCTTGGGCCGAAGCGACGCTGCAAACGGTGCCCTGATCCGCCAGTCGGCATTCTAGCGGTTCAGTGCCGCGATTCCGCCGAAGCAAATTTTTCAGCGCTGATTTAGTTGCTCGAAAGAACGTTTCTACAATTTGACGAAATTCCGTTCAGCTTTAAGTCCAACTCGAAAGCCCATTTCTGAATTTAGTTGAGAAAAACAACAATTATCAAATTATTTCGTAGCGTTTTCTGGAGAGTGACATTTACAGTAATTTACAGGTTTCGGCACGTTGGTCGAACAGCTCTGATAGATATTGTGTATTAAACGCTGGTATGTGAATGGGCGCACAAGCCCGCGAATAATATTTATTATGATTCTCAGTATCTAAACCAGGTCTCCATAGCAATTTTATCTTTCGCTGACCTCCGGAGCAGCGCGAGCCACTCCAAAGCAAATGCCGAGAGTTGGGAAGTGTGGGGACCATCAATGAACGCGCAATTCAAATGGTAGCGCCTTCTGTATTATATTGGAAATGTTTGTTGCCGATAGACAACGTGAAATATTGACCTAAAATGAATGACACGTACAAATGTTTTACTTGCTTGTAGGGCTGATAACGTCATTCGCCTCGCTACGATGTAATCACACATTCAGTGTGGTGCTAAATACAAAATTGTAATGCTGAAGGGTTTTAGTTCCATGACAACAGTAATACACATTTTTTTCATTAAATTTATTAAAAAAAATTTTAAAATATCATGATTATTTGTTGCTTTAATATCTGACAATAGTACATTATATATTTCTAGTATCTAATCAATGAACATTATTTATTGATAATCGTTTATGACATCGTATAAAAAGATTAACCTCTTTGTATCCTATTTAGCAATACCCATAATAATCTCATAATTGCTCTCACGTAACGTCAGAGAGGTTTTCTCGTTGATATCTCTCATTGAGATTCATGCTTGGGAAACTTGTCACAAATATATTTGCAGTTGTTTCCCCAGAACGTTCATTTATCTTCACTGGCATACATTTAAATCTTCATAAATATCTCTTGCATAAGAGTGGAACGATAGCCAGTAAATCGGATGTTTTCCTTAGATAATATATAATTTCCTTCGTATCATTTGGAGATTCTAACTCTTCTGGTGAAAAATCAATTATTAAATTATATTTTTTGGTTAAAATGAAATAATTGTTTTAAAAGGTCATTACATTAAAATATTGTTTAAGGGTGACAGTAAGCATAAACAAAAAAATCAAAAAAAGAAAATATGCCGATACAGCAGTGCAAAGAAGAATATAAACAGCGAATTATGGCCCTTGTAACAATGGGAGATTACTCATTTAAATAAGTGGACAAATAATTTCACAGCGTGGATCATTGCTTTCGATGTCCAAATATTCAACCTACGTCCCGCGTCATCCTTAAGGTGCAACGACAGGCTGCCCCCTTCCCGCAAAACGGTCTCCCTCCAACTTCTTGCACTTTCGCCGCTCTCGTGGGCAGACGCCCGGCTGTCGAGTGCACAATGCCCGCAGAAGCAGGTGTTGTGCAGGCCTGATCTAGACTTTCGGGCAAACTGAGATGAGTGGTTTTGATTGATTGGTTCGTTTTTCCGGGCGCCTCAACTGCTACGGCCATTACTCCCGTGGTGCACGTTTTTATCACGGGAGGTGGCGGTGTTCTTCCCCCGTTTAATGGCAAGATCCGGCGCCTATCTACACGTCTTGTGAGGGGGTACCGAGTGGAGTGGTACCTCTCAAGACACCGTGCCAACCGAGACTCCCCGCATGTGTAGTGGTGTGTGTAAGTAAGGAGTGAGGATAGCACAAGGGAAAGGAAATTTCGCGGGCGGCCCGTTTGTTAGGGTACTTCTCCGGCATTCGCCTAGTACTGATCGAATAAATTACAGAAAACTACCGATTAGAGCAGCCGTCCACTAGAATTCTCCACCAGACAACGGTTGAATTCGGCCTAGCTATAAAACCAGCATCAAAAATCGTGCCATCATGGGGAATTGAACGCTAGGACCACCAGGTCAGAGGCACTTCAGTGGCATCAGTTAATATCTTGGGTCACCTCAGCCGGTAGAAGTGGTTTCGATGGACGGGTATGATGTTGATATGATTTCATGATGGAAGAAAGGGTTGAATGAGAGGCAGAAGAAACGGGAGAACCAGAGAACACCTGCAGCGGACCTGCTTTGCTCGCAACAAATTCCCCTAGTACAGACTTGAACCCCCGGACTGCGGCATAAAATGAGCGATCGTCCACTCCATCACGAGCCGCCCACGGAGTGAATGCACATACACGTGTGTTTGTAAGGGCTAGCAGGAGTTTAAGGGTTCAGATACGCGGGAATTGTTCTTCGGTTTTGATAGATAAACGTCTACGCATTTTTTCTTGTGCATGTCCCCATAAACGTGCGCTCGTAAAATGACGGAAATAAGAGAGGGAAAATCTTTTAAATTTTGAAATCAATTATCTAGACGTAAATCCAATCATTAGTTTAGTAGACGTATCTGCGCATATGCGATCTGTGGCCGCGCAAGTGCTTGCGTACAAACCCATCAAGAGCCTTCATGTTTTTGCAGCGACATGTCGATTTACACAACCCATAGAGGTACGTTCGTGCAAGACGGCAAACGCGTGCCAAAGCTAATGGAAACTGCAGGTAGTGTTGTTAGATTTCAACGCATTTCTCTTCTTACTCTGGCTCAAATTACATGAAAAAACTGCGTACATACGCGCACCATGATGTGCATGTGCTCATGCATGCTTATCTGGACACTCATGCATTTCTATGCAGAACGCGCAAACCCCTGCACCGTATAACACTTGGCCATGACGAAAAATTGATATTAACTGTATTGCTCGAGCACTCGCACATTCGCATTCGAGTATGCATCCACAAATCGGACAGTGGACTCGGTCGCCAACCTGACCATGGCATGTGTTCATGACAGGAAACAGCTTATAATACACTTCGCCCAGAGATAATCAAAGAATTTTTTTTGAAGTCCAGCGCCCGAATTTTATTTTTAAACTCTACTTTTCAAAATTATTGAGCAATTACAAAAGTATGAACGAAATGCAAGGATACATTTTAGTTGTGCTTATTTCTGAGCGAAGTGAAATTTAGTCGATCTTAATTCTGAGGGAAATTTCGGGAAGTAGTGTGATCAAAATTCCGGATTATAATTTAGTTTTGTATGTTAAGTCAAATTGGTTAAGTAATTTTACTGTAATTACAAAACAACTACGAAGGCGAAAACCCTTCCATTTCCGTCGTTCAAAATGCACAATATTGTAGTCCATTCATCAATAGTTCGTTAAAACGACAATGGTTGCAGATCTGCGAATTCAGAGTTCGTAGTGTGCGTCTGATCAGCAAAGTACCGAAGACTAAAGCAAATTTGTTTTCAAGGAAAATAAAGAAAACATTTTACAGTGCTTTCTTTTTTAAATATTACGAATTACAATATTGAGTATGACAAATTTTGTTTGCTGAGAATACTATCTAGTGCATTCACATGGACATATTGCAATGAAACAATTTTTAATAGTATGTTTAATTGAACCTGAAAACGAGTAAGTACCAAAATTAGCAAGATTGTTGAAAGGTTATCGTATGCGCTATACAGCCGACAGGTTATTAAAGCCAATCACGGGTGGGATGATAGATAATACATTCACTTTTTCCACACCCTATACTGAAGTTTATTTCTTCCGTAAATCATATGGATTTGCACATATAAGCTTTTTTTTGGGGGGGGGCAGTCTTGCTCATTTTTTAACATTAGGTGTTGGTTATTGGCAGTTTCAGTTACATCCCAGAATCGGTAAACGGTAATGTCAACGTCGAAAGAAGGATTTTCTTGTGCGTTTCGTCATGCTGTGCAAAACATTTGAAACCATCGTCTCCATAATAAACTTTCGAGGACTTCTTTCGACGAGGATAAATATAACGCAAGCCATAAAACTATGCCCTCTGATAAGAACATTATAATTTATCGTGTCGAAAACCCAATGAAAACCAGGAACATCAAAATAAATAGTAACCGAATACCTTTTGTCTTTGACATTTTAAGAAGTCTATCGACTACAACCCATATACTCCTGAAAACACGTATGTTATCCAATTTATGTAATCCTTCATTATATAGCATGACAACTGCGACACAGGACATATTATGGGTAAGAGTTGATACTAATAGGTCATGTTGTAAATCGAAGGGCATGTAATATTGGTCACTGCCAGTACGATAGCAATTAGTGATGCAATTTTGCACATATTCTACAGCTTCATGCACTTTGCGCTGATGAATGTCCAACTGCGTTTTTTTTTGTTTTGTTTTTTTCAGAATCCCCATGATCACCAGGCAATAAACAACGAACACATCGTGATAACATTCGCCAATCGGCACTTATAACATGTCCAAGAAAAATCTACTGAAACTTAAAACGCTGTCATCTGTTGCCACCACTACAAAAAAGTGCAATATAAACGAGCAAGCTTCCTTTGCACACATCTTGGCGGTAGAAAAAATAACCCTTTCAAAAGCAAGTATTTCAAAATAAAATATTGTGGCATTTTCCTTCAGAAATCAGGTCCTGGTGATAGTTACGATACAGTGCTTTTGATAGATTTGGAGTTTCTCAAATTCCATGGCAGAGTAATAATTTCTCATGTATTATTCTGCAACAATACTGATATTAATATTTACATTTTTATAATCTGTAATGGTCTGTAAAATGGCGAAATTTGATTAATTCGACATCGAATAAATCAAATTATTCGAGTGTTCGATGTAAGGTTTGTTATCTTCGAAGTCTTAAAGTTGAAAATATCACGTTTAACTTCGATTTTCGTACCAGTAGAGATGTGACTTTTAAGAAATCATTAATATGTAAAAAAAGTATAGGAATGATTTCGGAATAATATCATTCCTATCAACGACATAACACAAACATTTAGTACATACGATTTTTTCTTTAAACAGATTGACTCTAGGTCTTCGTAAGACGAAACCTTTAATTACGTAAGTATTTTTCACTTTACTTGAAACTTTATAAATGGAGACTGGCAAATGATTACTTGCCAGTCTGAAATCTACAAAGTGAGCAATATAAAGTGTAATATACTAATTATATATCCCTGGGTCGACATTAAACCTCGCAATACTAAGGCATATTGATTGATTGTTACTGATCCCGAGCGCGTCAACTAGCGAGGTCGTTAGTCCCGTACGTGTTAGTGCATGTTTTTCATCGGGAGGTGTCCGTGATCTTCCTCCGCTGCTTTGTTGTTGATGCAACGCGTCTCTTAACCTTTGTTGGGCGTTGAGCACTTTCTTCTGCAGTAATCCCCCGTTACTAATTACTATACTGAATTACTATATTTGTCAAGTCCGTCGCAGTCAGTGCCTTTTATCCCTTCCGCCAGGGGCTCGACGCCGTTAGATCCCGGGGTTCCTGGCCGGTCACCCAACCAGGAACCCGGGAGTCTCGAGTTCGCTTAACCTTCGTGACTTCACGGAGCGTAGTAAACGAAGGCTAGCGCCGCCCGCTGGATAGCGAGATCCGGCGCCGACCTACCGTAGGGTAGCAGGGTTTCCCCACCCAGGTACCTCCCATCAGCGAGGCATTGCACCAGCCGCGACAAGTTCCCAACCGGTCTCCCGGCATGTGGTAGTGTAGTGCATGTTAGTGAGTGTGCGTGTGTAAGGGGTGAGGATACAAGGAGGATAAAGGAAAGATCACGCGCGGTCCGTGGCCCGTTTGTTAGAGCACTGCTCCGGCATTCGTCTGGTGTTGATCGGAGAAAGCACGGAAAACTACCGATCAGAGCAGCCGGCCGCTAGAACTCTCCTCCTGACGACTGAATTCCACCTAGCTGAAAAGCTGGTGTCGAAAATCCTGCCCCGTTGGGATTCGAACCTAGGACCTCCCGATCAGAGACACTGCAGTGACATCAGTAGATGCACTGAGTCACCGCTCCGGGTACTACGATACAAAATGATCTCTTGCATTCTCGGAAGGAGAACTTCCAAAGCACAGTTTAAATTTTGGTTTTACAAACAATTTTGATAATTTTGTTAAATGAAATTTATTAATCTAATAATATGCATGTATACTCACTTTAACAAAAAATATTGAATTACAAGTTCTGCAAACGGAAAAAAGTACCGACTTTCTCGCATCAATATTTGTAGTTACTGATGAAACCAACGATTTATGTGAAAAGACGATTGATATAATCTTCATAACATTGATCTATATTATACTGTCACTTAAAATACTACAATATTTCCAAAATCTATTCTGAATTACCCGTTTTGTAGTGAACAGTACCGATTTTTTTACCGACAAAGACGCTGTGATAAGAGGCGAGTCGGCCGTATAGTCGTCACTAATAGTAAGGAAAATCTTAAAGTGTTCTTTATAGCGTTTTTCAATTCACAGTCGATACTTATCCGCGCACACAAGGAATTCCTTACAGCTGTAAGGAAGATCCAGCCTTGGCTCATAGCCTTATTCTAGGTACCTTGTCTTATATCTATAAGTGAACTCTCTTGATGCGTTGAAAATAGTCATAATTTGAAGGAGAAAAAAAGAAGAAGAAAAAGAGGGCGACGATTTCGAAGATTATATGTATTTTTATTGTGGCATCGTTCTATGTAGCAATAAACGATATTTGCGTGACATGGAAAACGCGTTGAAAATGCCCAACTCTCAAGAATGTAAGAAACGATATCGTTTTACGAAGACTTGAACACATTTTGATAACATTAATGGTAAAACCAGCCTTAATTAATAGAGTTTCAGTACTATTTAAGGCACTGTTTAAGATACCACCAATATTTAACAAATTGTGTATGTCAAGTTACACGGACGCAAGCGTATCTCTAGTTCACGGCCAGCTTGATGGAATGTTTCAGGCAGGCTCGGAGGACTGCGGCAATTCGGCGGTATCCGGTCATGCCTAACTAACTAACTAATGGCACCTTTCCAACTCTTAGGGCTAACGTGTGAGAGAAATTGTGTGTTTTTTAGTGCGCCCTGATTCTTACGCAATTTTTGAACGTTTTGGGCTTTTACGATTATATTAAATATCGTGGATTATGAAGTAAATTTACGAAGACATCGTACTTTGTCTTAAACAAAACCCCATTTGATTCGTTTAAATTCGAAGAGAAGTTTTTGACTGCAGAAATGTGGACCCTGTCCTTTAGATTTGACAAGGTAGTTCGTTCCATAGACCACGTTAAAGTACTGCTAAAAATAGTTCAAATAAAATCTTTGTTCATCAATATGGTAAGAAAACATGTTGCCCTTACCGCCCTAATTTCTAATAAAATAATTTTAAATTAGTATACGCTCTTATGGAAAAACTTCCTGACCATAGGTTTCTTTTTAAGTAATTGAAGTTATGTAGTCTAAGTATCTTTCTTTCA
The DNA here is from genome assembly GCA_964035755.1 of Teleogryllus oceanicus. Taxonomy (NCBI): domain Eukaryota; kingdom Metazoa; phylum Arthropoda; class Insecta; order Orthoptera; family Gryllidae; genus Teleogryllus; species Teleogryllus oceanicus. The sequence continues at coordinate 97,489,427 of CAXIVR010000001.1, forward strand.
TTCAATTCGTAATATATTATTGAGTTATCAGATGGGATTAAATGTTATGTACCTCACCGAATATTCTGAGGAGTAATAAATAAGAAACGTATGCGAAATTCATCGCAACCAGAAGTACTGGCACTCGGTCTGCGAGTTATACTGTGGAAATCATGTTATTCTCAGCACTGTTTCTCTTCGGGTATGATTGAAAACAGTGATAACTGAAGTTCTTGTATCATACAGTACCACAAACCATTTGACGATATTCAACGCAGAGCAAGAAAGTGCGTGAGCCGCAGTCAACCTAACCCCTTACTTCTCTGGTGGGATCCTAGTCCCCCAGCCGAAGTATGTCATTATAATTCGGAAACCAATTACCAGATAGCGCTCATGTCGCCAGTATTCCTCAGTGGCATTGTGTTATTTGTCTTGACTGGTTGTGCGAAGTGATTTGAGATTTATTTTTGGAATTAGAGGAGAAAAGGTCTCAGAATACCCCACCGTAGTGTTAACACGAGTTCTTTCTCATTTCCTCGATTCATGTCTTGTGTATATTTAGACTTGACGATACGTATTACAGTAAAATCACAAAGCAATTGTATTAACCTTCAACATCCTTTGTGTCAGAATCAACCAGAAAAGCAAGATGCTACATGTGTGCTAGAAATGCGGACCGAAAGATAAAGATGGTTTGCAAAAAGTGCTGTAAACATTTATGCCCAGATCACAGAAATTCAGTGGGTAAAAATTGCTGGTAATCTCCGTTTTTCTTATTATTATAAATACTGTAAACTGATTCAAAGCACAAAATTTGAAGAAAAAAAAAAAGAAGAGGTTTTCATTCAGATAAATAGTAATATACCTTCTGGAGCACCTGAGGACTCCGCCAAAGCTTAGGCGTAAGTAAATTTCATCAGAGTAGTTGAGGGCTAACCTATAGTAGCCATTGTCAATTTATGAAAAATCATACGAGAGAATGAATTAATATTAAACATTGTTTTTATTGAATTCCATACTTCTCTTTGAACTATTTACAAATAATTATTTAAATACTCAATTTACATCTTTTAATCTATAGATGTAACGAATGGTTGAGTATTTGGCTAGCGACTGACATGAACATTCTACCTTACAGTTACCGAAAGAAAAAATTTACACCGGGCACATTATGGTGCCTAGATACGTTTACGAGTGGCTCTGTGGAAGTCTTGTGTCACAACTTTTGTTGGGCCTTCTTTTTATTTCTAAAACGGAACACCAAAACTGATGGGTTGCTGCTACATTTTTTAAATTTAAGTGCACTTACAACATCCGAGTAAAGCTCATGAAAAATCAAAACATTTTATATCTTATTGATCGGAATGGAATAAATTTTAGCTTTGACCTCACCGGGTACTTGGACTGCGCCTTGTGTACCTGGTCACAAAGCAGGTTCAAGAATCAAAGAATCCTGAAGCAATTTCAATTTAGTCCCAAGTTATTCAGAAGACTCGCGGAAGGAATGTGGACGAATAATACCAGAAAATGAGTTGATTTTGAATATGTTAAAGACAAATCATCCCATGAAAAATATTTCGAATTCTTTATCGCCCAGTCGGTTCAGAAATATAGGCCCGGATATTGCAACAATGTAGCGACGACTTCGCAAAAACGCCACGTCTCGCCACTACCTGTTATAACTCAAATTCTAACAAACTCTTTATAAAATACATTATATTTTTAACAAAATTCACATCACATTAATAGTATCAATGATTTTCAGGCACCTAAAAGACACATTGAAATCTGTAAAAAACTATCATCGGCGGGCCACTAAGCCCGCTTGCCATTACTAGGTTTCAACTAATGTATTTACGAAGATTCTTGTTACTACCTACTAAATACGACAATTACGTATTTATTTTAATTCAGATTTCTAACAAACCATGTTTATTTATAAATACAGGATGTCCGGGGAGAAATGTCGAAAATTGAAAAATAAGACAATTTTATGCATATTTTGTCTCGTAAATTACTTGGATTTTCTGAATGGCTGAGCCGCACTCAAAAGTTGATTCGAAAAAATTCATTCTGGGCAAAAATTTGAAATCCAGAAGCGCAGAAACTCTCCAGAAACATCTAAATTGTTTATTATTTACAAAAGAAATAAATATATTTGTCCCGAAAGAAAAATTAACCCACAAACAAAAAAGCATCCAAAGTACACAATTCCACCATTTTTTTAAATTTCTCGGTTGTTTTCTTTCTGAACAAATATATCCATTTTTGTAAATAATAATCAATTTACATGTTTTTGGACTGTTCCTATATTTCAGCGATGCAAACTTTGGCCTAGAAAGAATTTTTTTAAACCAACTTTTGAGTGCTTATTGCGGCTCAGCTATTCAGAATATATCCAAGTGGCTTTTGAAAAGAAAAAAAAATTCTTAAACGTGTCTTAAGAGCTTATTTTCCAATTTAAAACGCTTCCTCATCTTATATATATATATATATATATATATATATATATATATATATATATATATATATATATATTACACACACACACACACACACTTCTTTGAATTTGTGAAGTTCTCTTTTTCCTTGAATTGAAGAGTTGTGTAGTTGTGTATAACGGTTAAGCATAGCAATATACGTTTCTCCCTTTCAGCTGCCTTTAGAGTACAATGTAATGGTTCAGTTTCCTCAACCACGCAAATAGATCCACTCCTATTGTACGTGAAATAGAAGCAATTAAAAATATATTTCCTCAAAAAAGTTCAAATGTTTACGTAAAATTTGTCTCAAAAACAGCAAAATACGCTTATAAAAATGGCGAAGGTCCCATATTTGGCGAATTCTCTGCATTTTCGAACATTGCAAAACTACAATGTTGATGACTATTGCACTCATGAAACTAAGACCAATAGTATTTAAGAATGCATTCGGTATTAACAAATCAGAGCAGTAATTAACAAAAAATTGTCAGTTTTCTTTATCAATTTTAATTACATCCTCCTCCTCCTCAGTGCCCAATCAAAAACAACGATTCATCCATCTCAGGAGGCGGTATGTACGGATCCCTATGTCGATGTGCAATAAAGCAAGCTTTTCCATTGTGTCATTCAAACGGTTGTTAACTAAAGGAAATGGCGAAAAGATTTGGTGATGCGTCACAAAAGGAGATAGACGATATTGTTCGAAAAACTACTCCAGAGAACTCCAATGAAAGTACAAAATATGTTTGGAAATCGTTTGAAACTTTTTGTAAGGATCGAAGCTATATATTCGGAAGTGATATACCAATTCAAGAACTTGTGAACATTTTGAAGGAAATGAAATCAAATAAACCCATATATACATGTGGTTTTCGTAAGGTGCATTCGCTACGTACTTTCAGTTCTGTAGTTTTGGGTTTAATAAGTAATGTGATATTAATAATGAAAACAAAAAGTATAATTTTCTTTTTCGTTAGGTGTATTTTCTATTTATTCACATTTGCACTATATTAATCCTTAGCTATAGAGTGTAAGCAAGCAGGCTATACGTATAACGCTACCTCCTTGATTTTAACATTGCAGATGATCTTGCACAAGTAAACAGCATGGAGGTTGATGCACAAAGGAACTGAAATCATTGAAAACGCGTAAACATAGCAGATTAACTTATATAACGAGTATTAATGAACCGGCTTCTTAAATTTAAATTTCATTGAAATAGTCCTATTAAATTATACTTTGGAAATTCTCAGATAATCATATCCTTGCTTCGCGTCTGGAGAATTTATTGACCATTTCTAAACAATTCGTGGAATTACAAAGGACCCCCCCTTCAATTATACATCTGTTTTAAAGATTAGATCTTTAAATGAGGTCATGAGCATCTTTGAATATATTAGTAGACTATATTAATAGTTTTCCATTTTAAAAGTGGTGCTACAATGCATACTTTCTCGCATTATTTCTAAGTTTTGCAATTTTTGGACAATAGAAAATTCAACAAAAATGAGACCTGAGCAATTTTTTAAGATTTCTTAGTTCTATCTGAAGTAAAAATAAAGAAATTTTTCTGAATTTTTGAGAAAATGATTTTGCATACATTTTTAATGTAGTAAATTAATTTCAAAAGGAAATTACGTGAAAACTATTCGTTTCTTCAACAAATTGTACATGACCCTTTTCAACAGTTTGATTTTCTTAACACTGATTTTTACGACAAAAATCTATCTTCAATTCGCAATGTTAATTGTTTTTGTACTATTCGAAAATGCAGAGTTCACTGGAAATGTGTCCACCATCCATTTTTGTACCGTGCTTTGATACATACGATGAGAAAATTCAAAGAAAAAATTTGGAGAAGTTTCTGAAAAATAATTGTTTAAAAATTCCCTGTATTTCACGCAAAATTACGCGATAACTATTTGGGCGAAAACTATTTTCAAAACATTGTTCACAACCTTATTTCAATATTTTTTAACAGATTTTTTAAAAATTTTGTTGCGTCTACAACTTTTTATTACTGGAAAGCTTTTTACTACTTTTTTTATTACAGGAAAGCATTTATCTTCACTATAGGAGTGACAAGGAGACAGGGGAAAATGTTGGACTGTTGCAATTTTCGAAAAATCAGGGATTTCAACGAAAATGAGACCTGCGCAATTCTTTTTAGTGTCATTAACGCTATCCGAGGAGAATGAATAATCAAACTATTTAGAGCCATTTTTTGAATACTTGAAAGTGTTGAGATTTCATGCAAAGTGCCACCAAAAATCAAAATATCCGATTCAAATTCGCAGGGCCTCGAGTTTGTTCAGATCGATCGGAGAATATTAATTGCGGAGAATATCATCTGAACGGTTTAGGTGCTAGCTTCGACCGCAGAGAGACAGACAACACCCACGCGCGTGCAGGCAAACTAGACAGACCGACGAAAGGAGGGACATACAGATGTTTTGCCGCTATTCGGTTTTTAGTAATCAAGGATCCACAAAACATGGATTCCGACTACATAGTGTTTTAGACAAAGTAATTTAGTACATATAGAAACAAGATTTATCTTCTTTTTCGTTACGCGGGCACGGTGATAAGAGTCTTTCTCTCGTAAAGTCGTCGATTTCCAGCGCACTATGGCAATACTCTCTCATTGAGAAGTAAGGCGAGAAGGTAAAAAAGTTTTCTCAAAAAGAGCTCATATTTTCCTTTAATTTTTTCTTGAATGTGCTTTTGAAATGTGCTTTAAGAATGCTTTTAAAATTGGCGCAGTTTCCATTGTCGTTGAACTCTGAATTTTCGAAAATTGCAGAAGTTACAAATAATGCGAGAAAGTATGAGATGTTGTAGCACCACTTATTCAAAGCTTACGCTTACCCACAACTGCTAATCGTTCAGAAGATGATAAAATACATTGTTTTAAAAAGGAATGGGCTTGAAATGAAGACGTTGAGATTTTAAGAGCTATGATCATCTCAAGAGCAACATCATTTGGATTGTGAAAATGATCAAGAGCAAGAGAAGAAGCAGTGATTTTTACATGTGACGCACGAGAATCGAAAGATTCTATATTTAACAATTCTTGCAATTCAATTACTAGTTGAATTTCAATATAAACAGATTGATGAAAATACATAAATAGTACCCGGCAGCTTCAATTAGGTTAATACTGTACTCAAGTCAAGGTTTTAGTTCGCCTTTTAACCGTAAAAAATTAACATTACATTAACTCGTAAAAAAAATAAGCAATATGTAACGGATAACAAGTAACATTCTCATGTCATGAATGGGTACACCCTATGAATGCGTTTCCGAAGTCCTTTTCTAGTCACATAAAGCAAACGTCTCGAGCTAAAACTCCATTTGCTCACATATCAACTCACAAATAACTCTGATAAATTTAAAGTGAGTTTGAGTTGCAAGCCGTTATATGAACTTTTTATCATTTAATTGTTCAGAAGAATTCAGTTTTCTTTGACATCGACCACATACATGTCGGTCCTTTATAAACTAATTTCATTCGGCGGAATGTTGCGTGTTAAGTGTAGTTCATATTGTATTGCCAGGGCAATTTCAATGACTTCAATTATCTATAAATATAATTGAAACGCGCGTAGGAAATTACGTGTATCGTCAACACTACAAATTCTAGTACCTAATACAAAAGTAAATCGAATAATATTAGTTATTAAATTACGTTTCGTAATCTGTGAAAGCGGTCGAGGAGTTTGAAAAAGGAAGAAAAAAAAAATGAAGGGTCCAATGAAGCTAAAAATCACAAGAAACATAAACAAAGGTGCAATTTTTTAACATTTCATTAGTCGATGAAGTCTTGAAATTCTTCTGGAATACACTGTTTTACAAAATATTTGTCGTTTGAATCCCCCAATACAACTAATACAATAGTTATGAAACTATTGCGGTTTTCCTCTTCCTTGTATTAATGGACGAAAATGATCGGCCATCTATTGCTTAAAGGAGATTGGGGACGAACAATATAACAAAAAGAGGATATGGAAGAAATGGGCGGACAGTAATTTACTTCGTAAATATTAACGAAGCGAGGATCGTGCAGGATCAAGGCATCACGGAAATCATCAGACGCATTAACCGTGTGGCTGCTTCACTTTATTCTATATAACTCCACGAAACACACATCAACTAATATTTTTCAACTTACCATCCAATACAAATTGACAAGTCCAGTGCAAAATACTACTAACTCACAAATCTGACACTTTGAGCGTTTTTATCTTCAGAGAATCTGCCACTGTGGACGAAGTTAAACAAGGACGAGGATACGATCAGCTGAATCTGTTTTTCTAAAATAACATGAAATTGTACGATTTCTTAGAATAGTAACTGCAATGTATCGTACAAATTTTCATTGTAATTAAGAGGAAAATAATTAATCAAAATTCTCGCACCGTCCCTTTTTTATATTTGTAGCACACTTCAGGATTTGATTGTAGAAATAAATTTTGTCTTAAGGTATTTTTTATCAATATACCATTTTTAACAGCAACAATCTTCTATATTTTATGATTTCATGTGAACGTATTTTCTAAATTGATTTCACATCTTCATTTGTCGGGCATATTCTTGCAAATCAAATTTATTCTTTTCACATTTGTCTGGACTTCCAGTCTGATAACACTTCTTGAACTTCCCATTATTTAAAAAAAAACATAGATATAAATTCTTCCACGTAAGATGGATCTTTTCGTAGTCTTCGTTCTTGGATACAAAGTAAAAACATAAGAAAATCTGGCAACGTGCAATGTCCACTTCAAACAATCCCATACATTTTAAGTCCAAAAAAACCTAACACGAATAAGTAAAGACGGAAGAAAGAAAGCCACATTGTTTCGTTTCAGAATCATAATATTCTAAAGAGCACAAAAAGAATTACGACAAAATCAAAAACAATACTTCCTAAGCAGTCTGCTCTACCAGAAGATTCAGTAGCATCACAACAAATGTAACAAAACATTTCTAATGTGATACTGAAATGTGGAGACTCTGACCGCAATGTCAAGCGAACATGAATTCTAATCCACAGGGAAGGAGCTTAGACTCCCATTATTTAATTTTCCTGAGTAATAACAAAAGATAATTCTCTGGAACATTCACTGAAGGAATTGGCGCAAATAACTGAATTAGACGTGTAATCATCATACATATTAATTAATACAAGGATTAAGCTCTTGTGTTCGGTTTTAGAAACTACATACAACAGAAAATTCAATAATAAACATCAAAATAAAATTCCAGTGAATATAAAAGAATATTCTGTTATCGCACAATGGTAACCTCCGTACCTCCAATAAACGGAATTCCACCAGCACAACCCCCCTCTCTATTTCTAAAATCGGAATACTGTGAAAAGCTCGGCGCACTGTTCAGAATGACAGAACGCGGAGGGGGTACTGAAGGAAAACCCCCGATAACGCAGCCCCTTCCATTCGCAGTCTCGTATCGAGGACAGAGGTCGTTTGTTACAGCAAACCACCTCGATTTTGCAGAGATCACGCCGCCGCGGCCGGGTAACAAAAGAGCACGAGGGGGAAGAAGCTATCGTCGAGACAGTAATTCTTCTCTCGCCCATCTTTTTTCTCTTCATATTTAGTCGCGAAATGGGCGAGCACACCGTGGGCTGTGACGCCGTCATTTGGGGCCGCAGACAGCTCCCCAGTCGCCAAATGTCGTGGCTAGAGGCGGCAGGGAGACCGCAGCAGGTCTCCAGCGCGTGTCACGGCCGTCGCCGCAGCCGTCGCCGCCAGCGCTCGCGTTGCGGCGAGCGCGTGAGTTGTCACTGCCTTCCACCACGTCTCGCCACAGTTTCAAATCCTGTTCCCTAAGGAATTTCAGATGATAAATACTACGGTCGCAATATCCTTTCTTTCCGGCAGAAAATAAAAGGCCTTTACAAATGTTATCACTTCCATATATTTATGAGTTCCCCACCATCTTTTTCCAGCATTACCCCCATTCCTTGCAATATTGCGTAAATTTATGTGCCCGAAATATTAGGTTGGGCTTGCGGCGGGATCCCTGGCCAGAAGGGTCGACGCGTGGCGGGGAGGAAAGGCGCGCGGGAGGGTGGCGGCGGAAGCCGGAGGGGCGGAGGCGGGGCGGAGGAGGTGGCGGGGGCGGCCGAGGGAGACCCGAGGGGCGCGGAGGCGAGCGAGGCGGACGGCGACGCGGGAGGGCGATATTGTTAGTCGGGTCGGGCCACGACGACGGCGACTATACAGTAAATGCGCTGTTATTAAAATCGTCTGGTGATGGATGGAGGCATCAGTATTGATGTACTGATATTATTGCTGTCGGTGATGGAGTGGAGATGACCACCTATGTCAAGGGCCGTCTTCATGAAATATGGGGCGGAACAGCAGGGTCGAAGGAGCCGCCGACGGCTGGGGCGTCTCCGGGAAGCGGCGGCCGGCACCCGCCCGCCGGTCGGCGGTCGAACGTCAGGCGCCCGCCCCGCGCGACCCGCGACCCGCGGCGCGCCGCAGATTCCGCGCCGACCATTCACTCGCCCTCCGCCCACGCGCCGCGCGGCCCGCAGAGGGCCCAAGAAGGCGGACGTGCGCCCTGCGCAGATTGCGCGTTCGGGCTCGCTTTCGCCCTTCGTCCCGCCGATGACAGCACGGTTCATACTTTTGCACACGGCCGTTGTAGTTGCAAATCCTCGCTGGAAATCGACCGGAACGTTTCTTTTGCTATTACAGGAAAGTTAGAATATCTTAAACAATTCATGAGATATAAGCGATGTGGAAGTATATGCTATTTATATCTGGTCATCGTCGCTATTCGTTGGAAAAAGGAAACAAATCGTGATGACTTACTCACCGGTACCCTATTGCCACAGCATGAGATTCTAAAAGACATTTCAAAGCCCACACACCGAAAGTATCAGAAAAAATTATGAAGACACTTTGTAGAATTAGAAAACAAATCTCTATCAACTTACCAAAATGACGAATATGCCAGTTGTAGGTAAGAAGTGTTATAGAAAAGTACAAGAGAAACATCCAACAACGAATGAATAAATAATAATGAATTTTGTCTTAGCACGTTACCTCTGGACCACGAGATTTCAATTATGGTGTTCCTCACAGGATTTGTCGAAACATTGAAGATACTGATAATACCAATTTGTAAGTCGTGACACCAGCACTCTTCTGAGGATGTAGCAAACTACATATGCACAACGTATGGAGGTAAGCTGCTGACGTTTCACCATAAACGCCACCTTGTTCACCTAGACCCTTCGCATTTACTAACTGACATACGCAATACCCATTTACACTAAGAGGACAATAAAGAAGGGAATTAACGAACCGGTAGCAAAGGCCGTACTCACTAAACAAGTTGAACGTACACCTTCTCTTCAGCAATACACGAGGACAACCTATCCTATTCTTTGAACAAACGATTCCTGTAAGATGTACAAAGAGTAAAGAACTGTATGTCAGTTAGTAAATATCCAAACAAAAAAAGAAAAAAACACAATGATGTATCCATTATCTCGCTGAATAAAAAACAGGGTGAACACAGAATTCCTTTTATTTGAAAGCAGGATTCAAAGGGAAACTCAAAAGAAATGCTGAGAGAAAGAGCGAGTAAAGAAACTAACATGTAGTGAGGTGGGGTCGCGGAAAGATGGGGTACGGCCCTGCGCGCGCTAGCCCTAGGCCTACGCCGTGCATGGGGAACTGCCATTGCCACATCTTCGCTCCTGAGAAGTGATCAGGCCCGGGGGCGGCGGGGCGGGGCCTTCCCGGGCCCCAGCCGGCCCCATCTGCAAATTTGGGAAAAACAGGCGTCAGTGTAGCGCAAAAGTAAATACAGCTAAGAGCAAGGGACGGACATAGCTTATCAGTGCAAGCGACTCAATACGAAAATGCTTTTGAATCCTTTTTCCGATTGCATTAATGCTTTCAAATACACGCTACGATTTTCGTCCAGAGCACCTACAGTGCATATCTGTTGAGTAGCACTTAAAATACCGTGCTGTATTCTAATAATTATCTCACCATGTGGTGTTTACTTCGATAGATACATCTACATCACTATAAATAATTAAGCAAGAATATTTCAGAGCGAACGATAAAACAATTATTTATATGTTCAGAACCGACAATACTCCATTTCACACCGCTATACAGCTACAAACTGTACATTTAATTTAATTTACAAACTTCAAATTAAATCAGCATACAATATCTAAGACGCGCGCTGAGCGATATTCAAGCAGGTTCGCTTGCATTGACTTTCCAACGTTCCCGCCACTTGCTCTACGTAACATGAATAAATTTTACAGAAGTAATTATTTTAAATCAGGGAGAGCCGAAAGCTAGATGCAAAATAAAAACATTAAAACGAACACAAGTGCACACGATATTTTGTGACTGTTAGTGAATTAGTAAAGCGAGTTACGGGAAGCAGGAAATTAATTCCAATAAACCAAGCAAAAAGAAGCAGGATTTAAAAATGAAGGCGAATGTGGTGCGTGCTCAGGGTAAGGCTTAAAACGAACACTAAACGACCACACTAAAACGTGTACTTCTATTTCACATCTTCCACACGCCCACACCACAAAGAATGAGAGTACAATCAAGCAAGCACCAAGACAAATGTGTGTGAAGAAAAGATGACAAAAAGTTCACATACCGGGTGTACAGAACGAAGCACGAGAAACAACACGATGAAAACAGAATGAAGCGGGGCTGGAGAACGATCTGGGAAACTAGAGAAGACAATCGGGAAAAGCCAACCGGCTTGTTGCGGGCTCGCCGCGCAGGGCCCGACGATTCGCGCGAGATGCTGGATCGGATACGATACGGTTAGCCCTGGCTCAAGGGCGCTGAGCGCCCGCATCATGGACCGGGCGCTGCGGGGTGGGGGAGGTGCGGGAGGGCGGCTGCTGCAGATGGGGTTTGAGTACACGACGTGAGGGAGCAGTTTGCCGAGATTACAGGGATCTCGCTGAGGGGAGGTGTCCTTCCCGCTCTTTCCGCGATTCGCGCCGCCTCCGCCGCCGCCGTCGTCGTCAACGCGCCAAACAAGAAAGGGAGGTCATTGGACAAAAATTGGGTGTCATCTACTTCCATATGCATACGCGATGGGGCCAATTGATCAAAGTGCCGGCGAGAGGGGAACGTTAAGCTGGAAAGAAGACGAACTGCCTCAATCACCTTGCGCTGCTTGCACCGCGTAATGAAACAACAGAGGAAAGAAGATTCACCCCGAAGATACCAAAAAAAAAGACATACATGAGAGAAAGCACCGTACACATTTTCTCATTCAAGTACTCATCAAATCGGCGTTTTCGGGCCGCGTTTTTCGGCGACTTCGCGTCTAGGGGCAACCCAGAATATGAAAGCGGAGAACTCGTGGATGCACACGCATCATGGGCGAACACGAGGAAACGAAACACAGTTAGGGACGGCCGCAAGCGTTCGAGACTTCAAAGATCGTTAGTCCGTTGGCGGAAAGCGGCGTGTGTCCATCGTTAAAAGGCGCCCGGGTCGCACCAAGTAGCTTCTGGGGGACGGCCGTGCACTTTGTCGTTTATTACCAACTTTAGCGAGTCGCCTCGCTAATCAAATAAGGCACCCTGGAGCTGTCACGTCGCTCTTGCGAGGGTCACTTCTTGCTGGCGTGCGCGGCACCCCCGTCACAACACTCGACAGCGCGACGGCCCGTCGCCTCCACAACGGGGGCGGGAAGGGATGCGTGGAACGCGGGGAGATCGGGCTATGATGGCGAAGGGACGGCCGCACGGGATGCAGAAAAAAGGCCTTAGAAGATGCGAGAAACGTCCAGGCACGATGTGAAATCAAAAATTAACCGATACTTGGCCTTGGTAATGCGTGGTTATAATTCCAGGTTCATTCGATTATGCGATAGAACTATTCCCGCATCATAACATAAGTTCAATCCCCATCAATTGCAAACGATCGTACCCAATTCATTCCAATTAAAGAAACGAGAAGATGTCTGTAAAAGGGCATAATCATCCACAGCAAAATTACGAGAGATTTCCGTATCCATTCTTCTCGTAACACTAATTTCGACCTTTTGCCAGATTAATTGCCATTTTCCTCTCTGCTGGAGATAACATAATGAAGCATATACACAACTAACATATTACAGCGACATGAAATAAAAAAATCGGCGAATACATTAATCAGCGTATTCAGTTCAAACAGAAACTTTTGATTTAGTTTTGGACTAAGTACGACATTTGAACGTTTGATGAAGTTGCCAATTAGATCCATGATTACACAACTTTAGAGAACAATATTCCAATTTCTCTTGGTAAGAATATTGGTGCACACTTTAATGACTTTGAACTTAAACAAATTATCCTAAATACATGAGATATAAACTTACTTTATTACTGAGCATATTTCGAAAAGTAAATGCATCTCTACTATGTCTTTTCTGCAACATCACATAAAGAGTGCGGTGGGAAGCCTCCATAACGATTCTACGAACACATCCACTTGGGATCGAGATATCAAAGCGCTCGGAGCCTCTGCCGCAGCGGATGTTCATCCACGCGTGTGCAGGGCAACTGGGCCGTCGCCTGCCGGGCCGTGCTCAGGAAAAGGGGAGGGGCGCGTCACGGTCCGCGCAGCGCGCAAGATACGAGGGCGAGTACGCACTGAAGTGAGGGGAGAATCCGTCCAATTACGTTAAGGGGCCTCTAATAACGGCTCCCGGTAACTCGATAAATCGAGAGTGATTTAGCGGGGTGTAAATCACACGATTTTCTTTCGTGGTCCCCGCACCGGCTGACGAAAAATAACAGATGGCACGGTAAGGAGCGGGCAGGGCGTTGACGAGTATCTATGTCTGCTGGCAAAGCAGAGCAATGAAAATGAATGAGTAACGTTTAAGCCCACGAACACCTAGTTTTAACAGCACCCTCACTGAAATAAAGGTTAACATAAAGAATGTTTTACCTGACACTTAGCAAGCGAATTTAAAGTTCTAAAAGCACGTGATTTACATCCCAAGAAATGTATCAGTATTAATTTCCGTGAAGATAACCATCTATAGCGAACATTATGATGTAATTTTTTTCTCACTCTCAAATGACAAAATTGCCGTTTGTTACCAGCACATTCACGTAGGAATTCAATTCATGAAACATCAATTTGTATTTGTATTTTAAAAAAATTGTACTTTTTCATCCAAAAGTCGCAGCAAACTTCACAACTATACAGTTTCAGAAAACACTTGAAGGGTCTTCCCTATTAATGCTAAGTATTACCGCTTATTTTCTGATTACGCACAGACTGCCACAGATATCAATCATCGATTGCAATCGCCCAAACTAATGCTGAATGAATTTTGTCCACCAAAGGCATCTATTGTGAAGTTCAACTGTGTTTGGGAATAAACACAACCGTATCGATTGTTAATCGTTTTTAAATTAATAACATAATTACACTCATTTGAAGCGGGCGGCGGGCGGCGCGCGAGGGTGCCAGCGGGGGCCGCCCCTCCCACGCGCCGCGGCACGCGCCACCCGCGCGGGGCGCCTGGGGAACCGCCGCGCAAGGGGCCGCAGCGGCCAGCGGCCAGCCGCTCCGCGCTCTGTGGGCGCCCCGCGTCGCTCGTCGCAGAGCTCTCGGCCCGCGGACGCGCCGCATTTCCGAACCACTTAACACCGCGAAATCAAGTCAGCGATGGGTTCTGTTTCTTCGTTTCAGCTTTAGATCACCTTTAGAATAGCAGTTTCAGATCGGTAGTTTGCAACCCCCTAGGGATCATTGGAAAAAATATAACAACCGTTTTTAAATTCCGAATGTAAGAAAGATAAAATATATATACTTCGTAATATTTTTCAATTTAAAACTAAAGCTTAGTTATGAATCAGTTTGGTATTCAAAGACATTACAGATAATGCCGCTTGCTTAGCTTACGAGAATGAATATTTTATTGCATTAATTTTGAATTATTTTTACTTTCTAGGTACTAGTACACATGCATTAAAGAGAGCGTTGCAAAATATCCATGTCGAGATTTTCAAGGAAATCGCACCTAAGTTTATTTCTACATCTTACATACTACATTACTACGTATTTACAATATATGTATAATTTCAATGCATTTTTGTGGACACAAATACTTCCAATTCTTATGAAGTTTCATGAAATATCAGAAGTTTTCGAGTGCAAATATTTCCTTCTTTGTATACATAAGAAGAGTAATCCTGTTGTAGTGTCATTAGTTGTGATGGAAACGTTCTGTCTAGAAATAAGGGTGGCGATTCAAATACCTGCACAAGCAAACTTTTCCACATTAATGTTTAACATATTTGAAAACCAAAAAAGAGGGGAAAGCGTACTGAAATATAATTCTAGCATTTGTTTGTTGTATGTAGAATTTTGGGTAGCTCGAGTTTATGAAGTTACGAGCCGCAACTATTTTTTAAAAACACCATTTCATTTGCGTAATTTCAAACAATACCACAGTGTACTATTGTAGCGTCACTGTTTTCGGAGGCTACGCTATTTCAATTTCATTAATGTTTGGCAGTATATTCATTAGAAAGCTTTGCATTTTAGTTGTTAACTATTAAATATGGAAAACAAATTTTGATATCAACCCAATTTTATTGTTTTTACAGTAGCTAATGAATTCATGCAGGATTCGTAAATTTCTGTGTTTTTAAAAGCGATTTTTTTGCCAAACCAACACACCAAATGGCTTATATATATAAAAATACTACCGCCAATCATTGTAAAAGAATCGCACATACGTTTATGATCTTATACTAGTCAACGAGGATTATTTATTTTTAAATGAATTATAATTTATTTCGAAAATAAAATGTTTCCTGTTTGTTAGTCAATTGACTGGCATTCCACTAGAATCCTCTCCCCTCCATAAAACAAGTTTATTGTTCAAGTTGCAAACCATAAAAATAATTCCAACTGATTCATTGGAACGTAGTCTGCCAGGAATATCCAAAGAGAATTAGTATATTCCCCGAAATAATTGGATCTCCAATTTATATTTAATATTGTTTATATTTTAGAAAGTATTACGAGGAATCGATTCTTCATGGATTTCCTGAACATTTTACGTCACAAAAGATACACGAGAAATGCGTGTGCGCTGTTGTACAAATTTCTTAATGTATCTGCATGTTATTGAAGAAGAGCCTACATTACATCTAAATGTTATTTTTCGTGAAAAAAAAAATTGACACTACATTTTTATGGTCTCGCCAAATTAATCATCGGCATTCACCATTTTATAAATCGGGTAAGACTAAGAAAACAGTCCCTTTAACCTCAAGAATATCAAATAAAAAAGAATAAACTGAACGCTGAGACGAAGAATAACATGTGGTTTTATTAGAAATACAATATTGTCAGCGCCCCACCTTATTTGGTTATGAGAGACGCCGGCCCGGACGAAGCTCAATCGGATGCTAGGCAGCAGTTCCTTTTGAGTTTTTGCTCTCTGCGTACGAGCCCTTTGCCCCCCCCCCCAAATTGCTTACTTGCTTTCGAAATCACCCCTTTCCCTGTCAGTTGTGATCTGAATGGCATAAGCCTGTGGCATCGTGGTTAATTCTTCGCCAATCAGCTGCCGAGATTCTCTCAAATTTTCGTCAGTTCGACATTTTCCATCTCAGGATCTTTAAGTGCGTGCACGTGTGCAAGTGCACAAGTCGTGCACAAGTCGTCTCCAAGGATTGGGGCAGCACTCATAGGGGTGGGCCTTGTCAGCGCGCAACTGTGGGTCTTTTTTTTTTTTTTTTGGTTGTTGTTGTTGTTGAAACGAGCGTTTACTGAGGGCGCCTACCAGTGGCGAGGGTGGCGGGCCCGAGCGTACCTTTCGAACACAACCCTTTTGTTCATGAATAACTTTTATTATTATGCATAATAATAATGTGCCGCCACAATATATAACAGGAATTGTAATCAAATAAATTCAGAAAGTACATACTAAAGTTTCTTGATCAGGGCTTATTGAGAACCATTCCAATTACAAAAAAAAAGAGTCTTTACAAATAAGTCCGAAAATTAATGATGAGCAACATCTTTAGAGTCGAATTTTGAATAAACATCAATCTTCTACCTTTATACTGCAACAAATTCGATGTTTGTATTGTACGAAAAAAAATCAGAAAAAAGTTCAATATAATCCCAGAATAGAATCAACTTAAGAATGTAGAAACAATAAGAATTATCCCACTCACAACGTAACAAGATAATTAACCAGCCACTATTTACTGATACGTACTAACGACAGTAGCGTTTCCTGATAATATATGCCTTTTATAATCTAACAATGATATCACTTCGAAAATTGCAATGTTCTCTTGTAGAAGAATGTGCAGGTTTTTAGAATGAAATCACTAAATTACAGCCATTTGATTTTTAATACAATTTTGGGAAAATATAAAACAATACTGCAATGCATGTGCTTAACTGTCATTGTACAAAAACTGTGAAATCTTTAAATGAAACGGTGAAGGTTTTCCGTACGGAATTACGAAATATGAGCAGAATTTTGCCAACAACAAATTCGCCATCTTTCACCTATATCGAAACTTGAAAAAACACCCTGTATAGCCCGTCTTATCTACAGAAAAAAGGCTTCTGCTTTTGCGTTAACATTTCCCTTGGAAACTAAGTGTACTTCCGCAGAAAATATATTTTAAGACATACAATCTATACAAGCGTGTAGTAAGAATTTGAAAGTTTGCTCTACGGATAATTAAAAAGAACTTACGATTACTGGGAAGATCTCCATTTCCAACAGCAATTGCAATTGTGATATTACATTTCTTTGGATCACGGCAGTAAAAGGATTACAAATGAATCAATATAAAAAATTATACAATAATTCATAAAAACAATAACATAAAATAAAACTTTTGAATCTAATATAATTTTCGTAATGTTAAATTATTTATAGTTTTATAATTCATATGATCTCCCAAAACTAAATAAGATAAGTTGTATCGAACAAATTCCGCTTCCTTTATAGATGCAATAACCCTCACCCACACTGTTTTGAGCATATGCTTCCCCCTCTCTTTAGCCGTTTCGTTTTATCCGAAATCTAAAGCAATTCGATGATATAATGGTCATGATTTGTTTCTGCGGCCAAGACATTGTTTTTTTAATGTTCTTCTCGATTTTTGATCGGTTTGCTTCGAACGACAAGCAAGGGTTCTGTGTATTCTAGAAGTCTGAAGAGAATCGTTGTACATTAGAAAAAGGTGCCGAGGAGCCAAAAGAAATTTTTACGACGGCTTTTCAAAAGAATGTACTTTTATTTTTTCTTCGAAACAAATACTTATGTTGTCCCCAAATCATACCCTTCAAATTTCGGCAATCCATTTTGATGATTTAATACCTCTCACTAGTTCCACTAGGCAATCGCTCATACCGTCCTCAACGTCTCAAAATGACAATACAGCATTTTCGGAGACGTGAACCTTCCAATTTTATTAAAAATGCTCACTAGTTCCTTGGCCAGAACCCGACACTTTTGCACCTAGTGGTTGCCGGGGAGGCCTTTTGTCATGGCGATAAAACGTGTCCAGTCTGCCTTTTATTTCTCGTTTTTTAAGAATTCTTCTGACTTCATGATCCTTCCAATGTGTCATCCCCCACCATAATAGCTATTTTAAATTTAACTTCCGACAAAACGCAATATTATGCGGATTTTTTCATGACCTTTTGAAGCCCTCCCGGATCCGCCACCGACGGAAGATTACATTTGAGGAGTTCTTCGCGTAAGACCACTTGAATACAAACAAAAATGAAGAGCCGCCTTCTATGGCGAAGAGAACTCTAGCTAGTCTTTCGGAGCCAACTCGGGGTAAAAATAGGAGGGAAACATAAAAACAATACTCTGGCCACAAAAACAAACCAAGACCATTATATCAATGAATTTCTTTCATTTTCGAAAAAAGGGACCAGCCACATGTATGGTGAATTTGTATACAAAGAAAGAGTTAAATTAGGTTTCCTAGGATAATCAATGTAATCATAGACAACAAGATTTCAATTTCAGATGCGTCTACAAGGGTCTTGAAAACTCTCACATTATTGTATAGTTCTAGGTCAATTTAAAACTGTGTACTTAATCCTGATTCCAAACGACGTCATGTCAGTAACCCGAAATATTTGTTTGGACTTTGGGGTTCAACTTCAATTTTTGTATTTACATACCTCGCCATTACTAGATAATATTACCAGTGTACGGAAGTGTAACCAAATATACCACACAACACACATACATTTACAAAATTTGTCTCAATATTCTTCATTTGCGGTATCATTCATGGCGTAACACTGGCGTTGCTCTCTTCTACATATACATTCATCACTAAATCCATGCTGCTTTTTTTTTTTCCAAAAGAAAAACTGACTTTTTTCACTGTTGCATTTGCTGCAAATTGCGGACAGTTGTCACAGTGCCGACGGTTAGCAAAAACACACTCCACAAAGAGGCATCACAGCTGACAGATCGCACTGCATTGGCATCGGCTCTGGTAGCCGACTAGTATCAACTGCGTCCAATAGCAAGTATTTTTACACACGTACGCAATTAACTGCTGGCGTCACTCTGATTTCCCAGCATTTGCAGGATATTCGCATCGCGCAGAATGCTGTTCGATATTTGCATTTGTGTTTCTACTAAACGTATTCGACCATATTAAACAATAACAAATAAAATTTCGTAGCAGATGTTTAATTTAAATACGAAAAAAGAGCTTCCACAATGCCACAAATCTACGTGTATTTTGTAAGACAGCAATATTTCTGACTACTTTTTTAGGAAGTGCTAGGGCTGATTACAAAAAAATTACTCACGAATTCTACTACTAAATCGTATCTGAGATTCGAACGTTGGTTAGGTAGTCGTCTTTTAAGATAACTCAAAACAACGCCGTCCAGCGACATATTGCAGGGAATGTACAAAAAAGTTGAAAACTAAAAAATAGAGCATTTAGATATATGGTAATAAAGTAATGGAAGGTAGAAACAGAAAATCTTTGCAGGGTTGAACGATTGTTTAAAAGACCGCTACATTGATTTTATTATACTCCTAAACAGTCATAGATATTATCATTGATCTATTTACACAGACTAATCCATTCGTAAAACGTGAACCGTAAGGTTCAAGATTTTTGCCACGAAATAAAGAGATACACTTGCGTGGACGGTTTCACAATTTCATTATATCGCCTAAACGTGCATTACATTTTCTTCACGTTGATGTTTCATACTGATAGTGAACTAAGTGAATTATAGACATCGGGTAACATTTTCGACATCAGGTAACAGAATCGAGACCGCGCATACTGCAGTTATACGAAATTCCAAGGCAGATTTCGAATAACTCAGTATTTTCGTTTGTGTATTTCGTTTAAATTGAAGGAGATCACGCAGCACACTACTTCGATGAGATACAAGAAGCACGTATAAAATACCAGAGAGAGTATTCGAGAAGGAAAGCCCCCACTCTAACCAACAGGCAATTATCATTCCTCGTTATTCCTTTCAAAATTCATCTCATCTACCTTCTATGAACCTCCCAAAGATACGACCGTACTCGACATCTGCATCTATGTATTGGCCAATGCTGATAAGGATAGATATGAACAACCTGTCCCGAAATCTCATTCCACCGCCCTCTAATTCCTCTTGAAAGGGTACCAACATCCATAAGCACATTAACAAAGAGAAATGTTGAGAGAAAAAATTGGAATGATGAAATGAAACCAACAAGAAGAAATCTACACTTCCATTACAGTTGGAAATTATCGACACACATTACACAGGATTTAATTTCATTCTGGATATTATTGTTTAAACATCGACAGAGTTATGGACTGGCGAACTAACCACACAACGCCAACAAAGGGCAGCTCATTCGAAATCATCGCAATGCGTTAATGATTTTATCATGTGTTTGGCACAATAGGCAATGGCAACCATACACATTTAATAATAAGTACTTTCTTTCCTCAAATGCCACGACCCGAATGCTACAAAGCAGATTAATAGAACGAATTATCCTACAATAGGGACTAACACTATCGAAACCTTGATGAGGGGTGGTAAGGGATTTTTATAACTTCAAAAGTCCGCCACCGTTCTCCGAGGTAGGGAAGTCTCGGCGGCGGAGGCCCCGCCAGCGTCGGTGCACGCCTCGAGTCGCTCGCTCCCCGTCTGTTTCTGGGTGCCCCTGCCGCCCCCAGAGGAAAGACGTTTCGCGGTCTCCTTCGCGTCGTTTCCTGCTTCATCCCCTCCACATCCGCGCTCCCTTCGCGAGCTTGCGCCCTCCTTGGCCTTCCCTTTACGCCTTAGCTTTTTTTCTGGCGCCCTATTTTCTCCCCCCTCCCGCATGGTCAAATCTTTTAGACCTGATGAAATTAAACGCCGAGTTTTAATGTTCATTGGCTGGAAAAAGTTCATATCGTCCCCGAAAGAAGGGAATTTAATTAAGTGAAATTACGCTGCTGCTTGTCGTTTAATTATGTTAGTTTCAGATAAAAGGGGGCCACCTCTTCTCCGTTTGTTGTGAAGCTTACTCCCCCGTTATAACGACTCGACGCTACGCTGATAAAGCGAACGGCTTCAATCCCCACTCCACCCTTCGCTTGCGAAAATGTATTACATTTTTTGTCAATCCAAGAGGCGGATGGGAGAGAGGTCGTAACGACGGTGACGGGAGAAGGCGGTGCAAGAGAGGGAGTGAGTGGGCAGGGGATGAGGAGAGAGTCGCAACCAAAGGACATGACTGCGCGTTGCATGGCCGCGCACGCGACTTCAATACGGTGCCCACTTGCGCGAGCTCGGTCGCGATCAACGAAGGGTAGGGGGCAAGCCCGAGTGCAAGACACGGGAGGAAGGTCGCGTAGGGTTGGGGGAAATGGATAGAGGTGAAGCGAGGAGGGAGTGGCAAACGAGGCGATACGCAAGGATAGCCAGCAGTACAGCGCTGGCAAGGACAGCAAGGAAGGGGAATATCAGCGAAGACTGTTGCGGGAGTATGTCGATCCGATAAAAGAGGCTGGCATGTGAGGGCGAGCATAGTGCCAAGGAGAGAGAACGGGTCGGGGAAAGGCGAGGGGGAGGGGCGGGATAGGGGGAGGGGAGGGGGAAGGACGGAGGGGGGTGAACGAACGGATGGAGGTTTGGGTGGGCAGATGCGGGGGAGGGAGAGGCGAAGCGAACGGGGAGGGCGGGGCGGTAAAGTGCTCGCTGTCTTCGACACGAGTCGCGATGCTATCGCTGTGCCCGCCGCCGGCGCAGCGGCAGTGGCAGCCGCTCGGTCGCCCGCGCCCGCTTCACAGGCAGGGCGATGAGGCGGCGTCACCTCGCCGCCTCTCTCCAGCCGCCTTCATTGCCCTTCCGAATAAGTGAGCCTAGTCATCAAACAGCAGCGGGGTTTCCGCTTTTATCTCTCCGTTTTAACTCCCTCTCACTTCCGGTTCGGAAGTTCTCTCTCGAAATCATCCCGTTCGCGGTACTTCTGAAATGTTTTCCCGCAACTCTAGATTGAAGGCAAGCGTTTTCAGGGTCAAGTGACTTCATTTTCATATCAAAGCCCATTACCTAAATCATGTACAAAATTACACTTTTTTGTACATAGAAAAATCCCGCACGTTAACTTGTTCGGCCTAAAATTACGGAAAATGTATTGTGGCCTCTGGGTTTTGGCAATCTGCGCAAAAATTGGCTATTACAGGTAGCCCAAGCAATGTTTACGTGCTGCTTTTGGTCATCTCATAATATGTCACAGTTTTAAACTGATTTAGACTACAAATAAATTAAAATAAATTGGTCTCGGCAGACACCTAAAGAAGTTAAAGAAGGAGATGAACATCAATAATCGACATCTTAGACCATACATATATTTTTTCATCTCAGAAATTTTTCGTTTTTCACAACTTTCCTAAAATGTAAAAGAAGGAATTTACCAGCTATCTAACAATAGTAATGTTTGAAACAATGTACACACTCTTTACGCTAAGGAAGTTTTAAGCCCACAAGACTCCGGCAATAGAAATGGACGAAATCTTCCTTTCTGCCAATATTGTGTTTTAACATATTCCTAAACTAATCGTACCGTTAAAAAAAGGTGCCCAAACCGATGAATGACGAAGAGCAATTTTAAGAAGACAAACCTGCCTCTTCCGCATTACATACAAACTAAAAGCCAAACCAGCTCCAGTAAAGAAGAACGGGAACGGCATCACGCGAGAATAGATCGCCTAAATCCCAGAGCTTGTGTAGTAAGTCAGCTTTTTTTCGAACGGGGGCTTACAAGTAGTAAATCCCTTTAACGGGGGAGTTCCCTGCATGGTGTGTGCAGATAATTATTGCGCGTAGCAACCGAACGGAGAGCACTGGGTCTATACAAAGAGCCACGCGCCGAGGGGGCGGGGAAGGGGCACTAGGCAGAGATGAGAGCGGGGAGAGGACACGCCTGCCCCGCCCCACTTTGTCTACTTCGGGAAAGGGAGCCTCGACGGCTCGCGCTACCCCTCATCCCTCCCCCTCCCCCTCCCGACACACAGCAGACTGCGGGGCGCTCACCGCCGCGAGCCGCGACCCCGAGATCTGGGCAGCCACTTAGACGAACTGGCACAAGGGACCACTGGGCTGACCTCACAACGGGCGGCGGGATCAAGGGCCAGGGTGTTGTCAGTAGGTGCTCCCCAGGGATACTTCAACATTCTCACACCAGTCCCGAGGAATTTATTTCGCCTTTTTACTCGCTAAAATCACTACTCGCGTACCGGTCACATCTATTATACAATTCACCATATCATTTCTACAACAATTAAGATGATTTACGAAATCACACTCATGTTTTTTTTAATATTCCACTCGCCAGTGATGTTTTACAACTGATTTTCTTTAACCACCTTGCGAACAGCAGGAACAAATATTAATTTTCGTTAAAAAAATTTAAAAAATTAAAAGTAGTTAAAACTATACATACACAACTACCGGGAAGAAGTGCAAACTACACATTTTCTTGAGCTCTGGATTCCATATCCTAGTTCTTACACAATATTCGTTGAATTATGAATACATATAGTAACGAGCGTTTTTGGCAAAAATTAATAAGAAAATAATCGTTCCCGCCTGATAAAAACATTTGCAAGCGCAAAGGCAAACAAGCTACAGATTTTGGATAGAATCCCTTATTATGCTCGATGTGAAGAAATCGACTTACTACTATAACACGGAATTTATTTATTTATTTATTTATTTTACGTCAAAAAACAGTTAAAAACTGCGTATGACGTGCTTTAACTTTTATTTTCCACTGTGAATAACTTTTATTTTCCACTGCACTCAAGAAAACGTGCGTACAATTAGTGAAGCTATGTCCAGAAACTAAACAAGAAGCCATTTCGCCTTTTGTTCAAAGGATCAGGAAAATTAAATAAAAAACTGATTGAGACGGGGTCAGTGACCCAGAAACAGACGTACAATGGTTGTTGCAGGTTGTTGCGTTGCATGGTTATTACAGGCATATTTAGTCATTTAGAATGATACTGTACAAATAGTAACTATTGCATTAGATAGCATTGTTAAAATCAAAGTTAAATCATTGTACAAAGTTAAATCAATTGTTTAAAAATGGAGAATCGTGAATTTACGTCAGAAATTATTCTAAGTCTACCTTCGTGTCAGAACTTAATCTATATTTAGTTGAAAATGGTTTTTGAAAGAAGTCATATCTTACTACGTAAAAAATAATCTTACTTTGCTTCTACTAGATATGAAATAACAACGTACGGTGTAAGTTACAGTGACCACGATGCACAAATTCTTACAACTACCAGTAACTTGGAACACTGACACATTAAATAGTACATATGTGAATTATTTACTAAGGCTAAAATATAAATATTTACGCACTACTTGATGCAAGTATCTCGAACATCGATAAAAAAAACAAGTATAGTCTATTTGCATCTATTTCACTCTAAATCAAGCTTTTCCTCTTACAAAGAGAAAAATCAAACATTTCATAGAAAAGCTATACTTTGAGGAAGGAATTAGAATATAATGTAAAAACAAACGTAGTTAACTTTATTTCTAAACATCACAACGCATCATTCAGTTCCTTGTCTACTTCCGAAAATGCAAAAGCATTTGAAGAAGAGCAATAGCAAATGTCAGGATATTTTGAATGCTAGTAACAAAACTAAAGCAAAGCAGAATATCGTAAAATCTACGTGCACATCTTCTCGATACTTTGAAGAGAATGTCATTTTAAAGGACAAAGACAGAATTAAGCAATCCCGAAAAAATTGAAAGTATCGTCAATCAAAAATTTTATTTAACTGCGGTTGATCTCACGAAGAGACTAAAACCACAAAATGCATCCTCATACGTTAACAAAAAAAAATCGTCACTATGTTGGTTTGCGAAACTTCTTCCAGTGAAATCCTCACTATTTTAATAAATAATCCACTGATTCAGATAAATTTACGGATTGTTTATTTAAAAAAAACAAGGGCTACTGCCTTTAAACACCGATTTACTGACATTTTCGGTGCTTCCTTACGCACAGGAAGATTTCCAATTTCATAACATCAAATTAAGCCAATTTCTCATAAAGGCGACAAAAATGAAATTTAAAATGTTCGGCTAAACTTTTCTTTCAGTTTTCTTAAACATATTAGACTTTTCTATAAACAAATACAAACTTTCTCAGGAAAAACGCTTTCTCTGACTTTCAACATGCATTTAAAAAGTGAAACAGTAAAATCAATGGAAACGGCCATTTTTTCTTTCGTAAACAAGCTGCTTTATCAATGGATCAGATTGAAGCACTTATTGGAATACTTTAAGGTTTTTCCAAAGCATTTCCAACATTCATCATTACATTTTGCTTTCAAAATTACTTTCATATGGAATTTGTGGTATGCCCTATACTGGATTTACTCGTACCTTAAATATCTGTCATAAAGAGTAGAAATACGACACTGGCCCTAAATAACCTTATTTACTTCTCTTTTCAATTCTCTTCGAATTGAATATGTGGCCCCGCAGGGTTCTACATTACGCCCTGTCATCTTTTATACAGAAAAGTTATACCCTCGTCCGTTAGAAACGAAAAAACATTTGTTTGTTGATGACATGAATGTTCTTTCCAAAAAAGAAACACTAGGTTGTACGATTTCAGATGTTTCAAATTGGTTTTGTAATACATTAATGCTAAACGAAGGAAACACTTTTTCAAGGCAGACTTTCCAACTGGCAATCGCATGTGCCATTGAAAATTAACAATATGCAATTGGCTGACGTTAAGGTAACAACATTTCAGGATCTCTCAATTCAAACTTCAAATGGAATATTCATATAAAGGAATAGAACATTAAATTAAAATCATTATGTTACGCATTGGGAATTCTTTCAAATTCAGTTAGCCTCCGTGCTGCTCATTTCGTGTATTTTGTCAATATACATTCTCGCCTGAGATATGGCATTCTATTCTGGGGAAGCTTATACTATAGTACCCAGAGACTTTTAGACTGACGACATAAATTGACCGAACAATAAACACTCGACGTGATGCACAGATCCACGTGATGCCTGCTAGTCTCTCTTCATTGGGTTTGGAAAGTTATCATTGCCTTAACTTTAAACTAGAATTTGTAGTTTTTATCATAACTCCATTACGGCCAATGAATCATATTCATCAGGTGACAGTATCAACAGCTCACTAGAAGAACTCCACATATAATACATGTACGTTGTGCGCGCAGTCTATACTTCTTCCACATTAGCTACATACAGGGTTTACTGTCTTTGACAAAAACAAATGAAATAAATTACATCAATAATTTTATTTTTAGATGTTCAGAATAGTTTCTAATTATATAGAAACAGTTGTTCATCCGAAAGGAGATTACTTGGCACTTAAACTTGTGAACCGATTGTAATTGTTTAATGTCATCTGGCAGTGTTGACAAATAATGATCATGTACTGTAGTACACGTGATTTTTTCTGTACTGAACTGTTGGTACTGACACCTAGTGAATATGATTCCTACGTCATGTGTAACAGACATATGTATTACATGAAAATCAGTCCCCACAATTGAGTAAGTCGGTTTTGACATACACCTGATTCGTAAATCAAGAGGGAAGGCACTGTTAGAATTTCTAGTTTAATACAGAGAGGCTTACATGAATCTTTAATGCAAATCTTCACTCATACATTACAAAAATACTTTAAAATAAGTGAATAGAAGATAAATAATAAATAAAACTTCTAATGCATATGCAATTCATCACAAAAATGAACCTAAACTGGCACTTTGTCTTCGAGAAAAACAAAAAAATTAATAAGTCAATACTTAGTGGAACTAACTTTAGCTCAAAGAACGGCCTCCAGTATTACTGGCATTGATCCATTGGCCATTGATGATGACTAAATTCACAATAAGTCTTCGTTCTTCCAATGTCGTTTCCCTACTCGGCGTCATTTTCAATTCGATGATGTTCTCCACATATCTGACCATCAAATAACCTATTTGTCGCAACCTTGTGTTCAAGAAAACATTTCAACGCGTACGTTTCAAAACGCGCTTCTGGTGGTGTAGGCCCTATTTTCATTTCTGTGCAACGCTTATTTGTAAGTAACACAAAATATTTAATTTTACACCACATAAAGCACTTTTCAAATTGCACTAGTCCTTCCAGGAAACCTCAAATACAAAATTACATATTTAATTTCCAGAAATATTCACAAGAGAAGAAGTCATGGTATCATTAAAGGTGTACGTTCAATTGTGAGAGCCACTGTATTGAGAGACCTATAGCAATTTGTCATTTTAACACTAACTGCATGTAGTTTACTTTACAATCATGATTCATTTTCAATAAATCTGGAAGCAGAACAGTATGTACCTGATAATTTAAACTAATTTCACGAACAAAATTCAGAATGTTATTAAAAATGCATGTAAAAGTAAAATAAATTTCTAGCTCTGTAAATATAATACCAACTACGGATCAATCAATTCTTCGCAAGACAGTATAAGGTGTCCTAGTTTTCTATTTCACATAAATTATAACTGGGTGTAAATAAGTGGATTTTAAATGTTATACCAGTGGCTTCTTTAAGATATTTGAAGGAAACTTCTCCTAAACCGTTACAGATAATGGAATGCAGTTTTCATTAAAAACGAACATAGTGTACGAGTGGTACATACGATTATGTACAATATTAAACTCTTATTAAATTAAACTATAGATTTTTAATTTATGAGATACCGACACAACTTTCATTTTTTAAATGAATTACTATAGAGATCTTTAGACAAGATAACGAGCGTAAAGAGACCAGTTCATAAATATACGTACTGTCCTACGTTACATTAAAATCATTTTGAGAAATTTAGTGTTTTAACGACCTCACCGACCGTTAATATTCCGCCACTACCGCGAGGAAACGCTGTTCACGGCCATTCTGTGAGGGTGCTGTGGCCCTGCGGGGCAAGTAAGATTGCAATGCCAAATCTGGAGCGAGGACGTAAGGAAAATGCGCGACGAGCGCTACAGGATTATTCCTTTGCGGCTTGCAGATACCGTCTACTAAATTGTTAACTAAATAATTATTATTAGTTTCCCAGCAAAACGAATAACTTTGCTAAATAGAAATTAATTACTAATCATTCATAGTTGTTAGTTACAACTGCACAAATAACCAATTCAACCAATTTTCTCCCACGTTTTCTTTTGTTGTATTTCCCTTGATTCATGTTATTTCTAATTTCCTATATAAGTACCATACTTCATTAGAGGATGGGTTGAAGGAAAGGTTCTGTTGCATTTTGGGTTAAGATACGCCTCTTACTGTTTGCCAATGAACTACCACAATACCCTCGTTGAACGGGACTCTGTTCAACTTTTTGCACGAACATTATTTTAAAAATTCGTCATTAATTTCATTTATCCCGATGTAATGCAATTCCAGACACTATGAATTTAAATGTCCAATAAAACCCCCTATTTGCGTTCATCTACCATTTCGAACTTATGATCTGATCAATCGTGTGAGCAGTTTTTGACTCTCATTGATGCCAAACAAAACTGAGGGGGGATGGGGGCCGGCGAGTAACATGTATAAATGGTAATCATTCACTTCACAAAAGTTGTCTATCCCCATAACTTCTCAACAGTTCACGGTAACGAATTGCAGTTTCGCGAAACAATACTGAATCATGAGACAAGTAATACGCAGTAGAGATATTGTTCATAATAATTGTTTTCGAAAAATGTAACCATCTTCGATTTCTTAAATTGATTTAGTGAGTTGTTGTTGTTGTTGTTGTTTTGTTTTTTTTTCCACTTGTATCAAAATAGGAATACGATGATATTTCATTTGCTAATAATTTAAAAGTAATATTGTGAAAACGGTTTATTTCTGACACGTTATTTGATATTGCATGCCGCAAAGTTTGCTGATTTTGCGACTTGTGGCCTTGTCTGGGCGATTGCGACTGACACAGCTGTAAGGGGATAAAAGAGGGTTGCGTTTCCTTGCGATAATGGAAGGGCATGAGTCGGCGTAGTAGTGAAGACTCCAATATCTCAAAAATATTATGTAACATAAGGTAATATGCAGATGTACGATCTCATTTCTTCACGCTAGTCATCATATGCTAAAGAAATTATAATTTTCCAATTTAAAAAATTGTAGTAATGTCAATATCTCTTAAATTTAAAAAATTCTAATTTAGTTACTACATATCACCTTTTGTGTCCCTTGCATACGTTCATTTGAGAGAAAACTGCATGTCCATATGTTCAATCTTTCCATATCTGCAGGAGATATTCGAATGGAACATTTTAAGACAGCGACCTGTATAATATATCCCAATTTTGTCATAACTGAACATAACAATTACGACAAAACAATACTCTGATAGTTTAATTACAATTAACTTTGAATAACGATGAAAATCATTGCATTATGAAGTTACGTTCAATTTTTTATCTCACAATTTTAGAAAGAGAGAAAATGTAACTTTCTCTTTTGAGTGAATTTCAGAAGAACGAGAAGGGGAAGAAGACGACGCTATAATTGTTAAGGCTGGTAAAGTGCAAGAGTGGTATGTGAGATTTGTAATATGCAGCGATTTATCTGTTTTAATACCATGGACAAATGCGACTCGAATTTTACCATAGATACAATGTGGATCCTTTGAATTTCCTGTTGTTTTTTCTTGATTGTGTCCGGTGGCCTGATTAAGTGCCAAGTCACACAGCTGAGAAATACGTGGGGATGTCGAGAGTCCGCCCGAGATGTGTCTTAATATCTCCGTTACGTTTCAAAAAACAAGCGGTGAGTGTAGCCGGCTCTGCCAGGAGAAATTCTTGATGATAAATTATTTACGAATCGATTCTTCACAACTGTGACATAGTACACTGAGTAGGTACACTCTACACATTGTACACTGTTAGGTTTAAAATCTATCCAGGATTACGCATTACCAAATAGGCTACTCAATTACATAAAGATCTTAAGCGCCTCAATTTAACATGCCAACAATTCACCAATACCATTGTGTCAGAAAACTCGTTAAATGCTACAGAGAATCGCAAGAATTATTCTCTCACGGAGCACCAATCGTAAACAGACTGGTGCGTAGTACAGTAATAAATATTATGGAAGACAATGGATCGATCTTCAAAAATATTTTAATAGACTGAAAATTTCTTGAAAACTACCCTAAATGCTTGTTTCTTTTACAAGCACTTATTTAAATCTTATGATGTTCATTACGTGAAAAACCAAAAGGAAGCATTTTGAACTGCTTATGACGTTAGCATACAAGTCAAGCGATTTGGCATTATTATAAAAAAAGCGCTTCTAATACAAAAGTGTCAAGAAAGGGAATATGAGAACGCCGTCCGTGAAAAATTCAAAAATCAGCAAATTAAAATTCGTACAAGTCTACACAATAAAATTCGCTAGACCACCAGTTCCATATCCACTTCAAATCAATCCACACCATTCGCCTACTGTCCAAAACTGCAGTAAACTACACATAAAATCACAAAGCACTTTGTTTTCATTACAATTACAATTTTAAAAGATGTACACAACTATCAGACGCTCTGTAACTTCACTAAGCCCATGTTTGTCGAACGTCCTCTCGCAAGAAATTCCACAATGGCATTAAACTACCAAGTCCGCGATGGTGCGAGCGGCACTACGATATGGAGGCGGCGTATTCTCCGCGCCTCCGACAGCCCAGATACACAAGCCGTCGTGTTTGAAGTCCTGGCATTGTTTGAACTCCTTTAGATCAATAGTCAGACCCGACAAGTCGCAAATGCAAACATGATTTGCGGGTGTGCGGAAAAACAAGGCGGCGATACGCAGGCACGTACGCACGGGCCGGCGAACGTTGGTCCGGCGGCAAGCGGGCGCGAGCGCGGCATTGGAGGCGGGGTAGGCAAGTGCAGCGAGGGCCGACAGCGGGACGGGGCCGCAGGCGGGGGCGGGGCGGGGCGGGGGCGGGGGGCGAGAGGGTGGAGGCGTGAGAGGAAGCGACGCCTGCCACCGCGCCCGCAGCGTTTGCGCTCAAGATTGTGCACACAATCGTCCATCACGGCCCCAACGAAGTCTTTATACCCGCGCCAAAAATACCGCGCGACACGGCCGGGGGACGCGCGCGTCTTTCCAACCCCCCGGGCGGCGAGCCCCGGCACCCCTGGCCGCCTCCTGACCCCAGCTGCGCGGCGCCGCGCCGCGCCGCGCCGCCCGCAACTTACATATCGACAGGCGCAGACGAAGTAAAAGCGTTCAATACAATAGTTTTCTAAGAAAATTATTTATAATATATTAAATTTAATCAAGTGCAAAATATGAAAATTTATTCTACTAGAAAAAGCAAAAGTGTACATATAATAAATATATTTTTTAATACGTAGGAAAAATAGAAAATATTATGCAAACACAAATGCTTGTCAATGTTTACAAATGATCGATAAAGATTTCTTTGATGACGACGTCTCCCACCTCCAATGCTACATTTTCGGTAAACGTATTTCATTTATTCAAAATAATTACACATTGATCGCATCACATTCGATTCATAACTGCAACTCAGTAGGAAGAATTTTTTTGAGAATCAAAAAAGAAAATATTTTAGCAGTAGCATTAATTGAGAAGCTTATTTCCCAAGAGACGCATCTTCATGAAACAATGTTTCAGGAAATGAAAGTATTCCCACTCAGCCTTATAGTCCAAGATACGATTCAATGGTTTTCGGATATAGAAAACGAAAATACGTCACTTTAGAAATAAACGAATTCATGAGCTTACATACACATCTGTATAATATAATTCAATAAGATTGAATACATGGCTTCTGAGAAGTTCTGCAATCAGTGGGTCACATGCCCGGTACCCAATCGTGATCATGTATTTCATCGAATTTTCCCTCATATACAAGGTAAATGCTGACCTCGCTTCGTTAACATTAACATATGATAAAATAAATGAATTTATAATCTTGCTGGGAAAGTATTTTAGACAAATATATTCTGATTTATAAACATAAAGTGACAAACCTATTTCTTTAATTTTTCTTTCATTTCCATATTTTGCCTATGAATAAAATCTAAAGTTCAATTCTTTGAATTGGCAGACCCTTCCTTACCATCCTCCAAGAATATATGACTTAGTAAGATATTAAAGACTAAAATCGACGTACCCTCCCCGACGAGTGTTTTTGTTGCGTCGCGTATCTAATCCCAGTGCTCATCCCAAAGCCATAGTTTGGTGCTTTTTCTTTCTTTTTGTGAGAAATGCGAGCAAAGCGAGTCTAAAGAAACTATGTTACATACAAACTTAAATGAATTGGAAGTTCGTTACCGATATAAAGGTTTTGTGATTAGTTACACTTAAAATGATTTAAATATTTTATTTTAATCGAGACAAACGGAATGCAAGTATATTTTAAGAGAATAGCATTTAGAGAGATAAATGTCTAAAATAAATTCACGTCAAAAACGGACCATAAGGCAAAATTAAATTTCGTCAGAATTGTTAATTTTTCGTAGTTCGTGCACATACCCTGAAGTATTTTAAATATTTTCGCTACAATGAAATTGACATTTTCTTAAACATCCAAAGCCTAGACATAGACAATTGTCAATGCGAGACACGAATGAAATTAAAATTTGATAAAAGCTGAGAATCGGATTAGTTAATTATTCGAGGCAATGTTCCTTATTCCCATGCGTACAAAGAAATATTAAAATAGCCACTAAGCCTCAGCGACAATCTCATCTTCTGCACCAATTCCTTTTTGTATATGAAAGTTCAGATGCCTCGGCATCTCTTATGAAAATCATCAAGAGTTCCCCTCGATGCTTATTTCTGCCATCAACGAAATAACCCCAGATGTTTTGTTCGATTAGCATTATTCTTCTACGTATGCGATTGCATTGTGTACTCTTATATCGCTGAAGAGGTTTTACGATGTTTTAAACATTTAAATGATTACAGGCGTTCAACTACTTTTTAGGGGATAAAAAGTCAGCAAAGCTCGGTTTAAATTTAGGAATCTAAAACCGACACTGGAGAACGATACTTAGTAGCTAATAACACGTTAATGAGACACAATTTTGTTTTCTTTTTAGTTGACATTTCAGGTTATTTTCATTTCGGTAATACACACGTACTCTGAGATCATACGTCATCTCAGCTGTTGTTTCCCCATGCATGACAATATTCTTGAAGAGTAAAATTATCATGTAACTCGGACATGACATTTCTGGAAACCAGCAAATCTCCTAGCATGAAGATTAATCCGTTGCATTTTCGGACAAAACAAAATAATGATATTTCTGTAACTACTAAGAGTTGTTAAAAATCTACCTTTCTAGAGATTCAGTACTACCTAGGTCTCTGCGTTTCTACGCGTCTGTAGCGATTACTTTCCGGCACATTACATTTATTTACATAAAATTACTCTAACTTTGTAACTATTCATTAAGGCAGCAAGCAAACAATACAATTCAAAATGTTATTCTTACATATTAATAAATTTAAAAGAAATTGTAAGGATAAAAACGAATCTACCACTACGCAGACTGAAATTAGATGAGAATTAAGGCTGAAAGACAATCCGTCAACTTTAGGATGCCGAGATGAACTCCGTTCAAGTTCGTACGACGTGTTCTCATTCAATGGAAAGAAATGAGGTTCGGTTGTTTTGATTTTTTTATCCATCAATGACAATGAATAATCAATCAATGAATGAAAAAGTAAGAACCTTACTACGGGAAAAAAATCTTAGGCAGCAATGAAGTACACATCATCGGTATGCGGAAAACACCATCGTCGGGCAGTCGCGACAGGGGCGATGTGGGTGGCTGGGGTACCGCGTTACTGATCAGTGGGGGGCGGGAATTGCAGGAGGGTGCCAGACCCCGTCTGTTGCCTGCTGCTTGCCTCCCGCGCCCCGGGCCGCCCCACCTCCCCCCCCCCCCCCCCCCCCCCCGCCCCCCCGGGGCCGCGCTCCCGCCTGTCCTATCGCGCCCCTCCTCCCTTCTCGCGTCCGGCAGGCTGGCCAAGCCGGCCGTTCTCCCTTCTCGAGGGGGCGGCTGAGCTAATGCTCGAGTGGCGTTAGTGAGGCCGTGCGCGCAAAAGTTAACATCGCCGCCGCGCCGCTGCCGCCGCCGCTGCCGCCGGCGCCGCAGCAGCAGCAGATGTCGTCGATCGCCGGAGCCTCGTTACCTCGAATGCAAATCGACCTCATTGCGATTCTTCCCGGACGCTGCTTAATCCGGCGGCGGCAGCGCCGCAGGGCGAGGGGAGGAGCGGGGCGGGGAAGGGCAGAGCGGGGGAGGAGGGGCGGCGCGCGGGCCTGGCGCGCGAAGACACGCCGCCTGCCACTGGCGGCGCCAGCGGTGCTGACAACTGCGCCGCGTTGGCGGCAGCGCGGCAGACAGCGCGCGTGTCCGGCCGCCAGAGACGGCGCGGCCGAAACGCGCGGCCGAAACGCGCGGGGAGCGCCGCCTTGAGCGCCGCTCTCACCCCTCGAGTGTGGGAGCCGCAACTTGGCGTGGGGCCGGTCAAAAGCAGCGAAAGCACAGCAAGATCTTTATCACGTTCACTAAGTGTTGGCCGTCGCACCGTTTTCACTTTTCTCAAATGTATCACGAAAACTGTCACGAGGTAAACACAATAACATCACGGGCGCACTTCAGATAACGTAGTGTCTAAACGCAAGCTTGCGATTTTCAAAAACAACCTTGCCATTTTCTATTATCCCCACGCCCTTATTTATCAATATTAATAGGTCAAAAGATGGCGCGAATAAGAAAGCGGTTGACGTGAAATGCAATGTATAAAAAACATTTTTGGCATTACTAAGGGTCTTGCTTACTAGAAACCAGATAGAAGTTAGTGTTTCATGGGAAGGCCTATCCAACAATTGTTATGTAGACTCACTTCTTCGAATTCGGCCCGTGACCCAAAGATGAACAAGTATTACAAGAATTTCAAATAATTATTTGGCTCTCGAAGGAGAACAGAAATCAAATATTCGGGTGAAATACCCACTCTTCTTCCTATATCTTAAAAAAGAGCATCTGAAGGGATATAAACAAAACTGCAAAAGACATTTCTATACGTTGCAAGATCATTAAGTTTCATCAAACCACTAATTTCACCGAAGTAATTTACCTATCAGATGATGTCATGCAATTACCTTCAAAGTGTGTTTTGTGATATCGAAATTCAACTATCAGTTGTACGAAAGTATAAACATTAGAAGAGTGTTTCAATTTGTTTCAGACTATACCCTGAATATCCAAACATTATTACCAACATCCAACAATATCTGAGAAGTGAAGAGCAGTATGTGCATAGCGTGCAGTACATGAAAGTGCATAAAAACGTTTGCATTCAATCAACAATCGATCTAAATAACAAAAATTAAAACAGAAACACAAACCGTGCGTATCAATAGGTCCTACAACTCTTAAAAGTGCGAAACATTGCAACAAAAAAATCGACCACGAAGGGCATTCGGACACAACAAGCATTCAACGAAGAATACAAAGACGCCTCCACAAACTGCATTAACGTCACACACTTATACAAAAAAAAGCTAGCAGCTAAACGAGGCATATGGGCAGGATGCTATATTAGACATCCCTTAAGAGAAGAGTCGCGGTGGCGACGATACGCGACAAGCCCTCTGCCAAAAACACAACCGGCGCACACCGCAAGAGAAGAGTGAAGGCAGCGGGTGCGGCGTCCCAGTGACATAACACAGACAAGTGGCGGGCGAAGCTCTGCCTACCTTGGTCGTACAAGAAGTGACGGCCTTTCGCGAGGCCGAGGCCCAGGCCGAGGCCGGGGGCGACGCTGGCGAAGCGGTAGGCGGGCGCCAGGCTGACGCCGAGGCCCAAACCCAGCCCCAAGGCCTCCGGCCCGCAGCGACCGCCTCCCGGCCCGAACAAGGGGCCAACTAAAAGCAAAAATAGAAGGTGCATCCTTCTGAGAAGGCGGACTTGTCAACTGCGACGCGGCTCGGCTCACCTACTACCATGCAGGGCCGGCCCCCGCGACACGGGCGTCGCCGCCGGGGGCTGATCGTACACGCCCTCCTGTGATTTAGGAACCCCATACGCAGTCTACTGCGTGAGCAGAAACTAAAGAAACTGATAAATGCATCACCTTCTTTGACCAAATATTTACTTTGGAGTAATTTCTGAATAATGCGTTCAAGACATTCAAGATTATAAATAGACTGAAAATCCATTCAAGGTTCTACTCACGAGTTGAATTTAATATTAATCAGTCTTCAACACTGACCGCCAATCTGACATTAAGAACGAACGTACCTATTAACTACTAAAAACTCCATAACGGTAACAACCAAGACACGCCTTCATACTATCTTAATAGGTTCATAAAACATGAATGAACATGAAAAGCCTTCGACCCTCAATAGTTTTCGTCTTGACATCGAAAATTGTCTGTTTACTTGCCAGAAAAGGCAATATATTTTTGTAGAATAAAGGAGTAATATAATAAGTCAAGAGTAAATCCATTACACTGAAGCTGTAACTGGCCATGGCCACTTCCATTCTTTTTAATGATCGCACGTGATGGAGTAGGAAAACCGAAATTCTCATTGCCTCTGCCATAGACATGCCATAGTATCATTGTGAAATACAATCTAACATATACAAGTACGCGAAATAACTGAATAACGTTATTTTATTACAGAACGGGGCGTACAAGAAAATTCTTTGATAGTCCGCAGAACAGTCATTGATACTAGAGAAAAGTAGGTCATGCTGAGAGATTATGTTGACTGTCTTAGAGATGGTTACACACTAAATGGAGGCAATCGACAAATGAATAAAAATCAACGACCATTTCATACACATCATTCATAATTTCAGATAACTATGGAAAATGCTCGCCCTTTAACATTTTAAGAAAAACTTTTCCCGGTGGGATGTGTGCTAGCAAATTGCGCTTCCTGATTCTAAACAATACAGAAACACACTCGCTCACTTTACTGCGGTAAATGTGTGAGAATCTAGTGAAGAGTATTCAGAAAATAAATTTCGGAGTTTATGTTCCTCAAACACACGCAGACAGAACGATTGTGGCTAAATAAAACTGTCAGTCTACACAGTTTTATGTTCGCTGCAGAAAGTGCATCCCAGAGGCCAAGAAAAAGGAGCAAATAACACCATCTTACCGACCGGAATGGGTTTTATATTTTAATGCGAGTCTTGTAGTGCCGCGTTAAGGAACGCTCACATGCAGTCCATCTTTTCGTCCCGACCCATTTAAAAGTTTCCAGTTTACGTTTGAGGGCAACACGAAAGAAAGACTAGCTTTTTAGCTTACGGAAGGTCAATAATTGTTTCAAAATTTGCGAGCAAAAATAAGCCAGCAAATATTATTCTATTGCGAATTTTATATAGCACGCGCAGCATTTGTACTGAAAGTACAAATAATTTACCACAGACTTGAAATCGCCAATTAATGGTGATGGTGATATCTTTCTACTTTATTAACATCGCACCGACCTCATACTATTCCACTCTCTCGGAGCCTTTTGTTTTAGTTTGTCATTGTTATAATTTTGTATATTCCTAGACCGAGTATGTAAGCAGCACAGTTTAAAAACGTATTTTCACTGTCAAATTGTTAACTTATTACCTTTCCCCCTAGCACAGGGTGGAGAATAATTAAATGATTCGATTCAATAATCTATGAAAGACTGAAACATATTCAGGCGTTACACACATGCGATCAGAAATTAACAGAAAATTTTATTATTTGCTTTCTGAATAACGGGAAATAAACCATTTGTCAATAGATAAGATGCAAAAGCAAATTGCAGCGTTCGTATTGTTTTTTTAAGATATTGAAAATGTGCAAATTCCCGAACTATCTTTATCAATTTGGGCTACTTTCAATATAATCGGTAGCTTTGTAGAAACCTGTCACTCGAGACAAAAGCAACTTTTGCTCCTCGACCAGTATTTTTCGTCTGTACACGCGAATCAATAAGAGATTGTTTGTAACAGTTGCTACTGCTGGAAGAAACATAATTAAAGCCCAATTGTTGCACATAAGTGTGTCAAATGCGAAAACTAGAGATGTTTCACCGTAATCCACAAAATATACAATTCTTTTTTGAGTCTTTTTTTTTCACTTTATTCATCCGATTATACCCTCACCTGACCTACATTTGCTAAAGCATATCAAAACTTAAGACCTCTGTCGTCTTTCATTTTCTATCAGTGCACCCAGAGGCATGTCACCGAAAAAACCGTTGTAAATGTTCTTGGAAAGGGGAGAACTATGGTACGATACAGTGTCGGAGTTCCGCAGATCCAGGGAAGTTGCACTGGATCTTTTCAGGGGTCAGATTGCTGCCCGGTGACAGGATACTCTCCAGGCTTGCGGCGCGGTTGCAGCCAACCACCGGCTCGTCTGGTCGCTCGCGGCTGGCGGAGGCGGAGGCGGAGGCGGCGGCGGCGGCGGCGGCGGCGGCAGAGCCTTGGCCGGCCGCAAGCAGGTAGCGGGTGTCTTCGCCCACACGGGCGGTGTCAAATGCGCGGCCTGCGGGCCGCATCTGGCCCACGACTTTACTGCAGCCCGGCTTTGGGAGATTCATATTTCACCACCACTCGTTATTCGGAATAATCGAGTTTTAAATCTACATAAATATTGAACATACTCGTCAGTACATAATCAAGTAGTTCAATACCGTATTACGACAGTCTGCAGCTTTTGGTGCCAGATTAACATCTGTACACTTCAAGAGTTCCAAAAATTATCTCGCACCCTAAAAATGAAACGCAACAATTTTAATATAAAAAATAATATTTTGATTTGTATTCACCCGATCATTAATTGATTTGACGGGCGAATGGGTCACTAAAAAAAATAATATTAACTAAAAATTTCATACAACCAGCCTTTTTTCTTTAAAGTATTACTGGTTCCCACGCATTCTAATGCGATGTTTTCCACCCCTTTTATACCCACGCCTGACACCACCGGCCCACGCCCCTCCCCCGGCTCTGCGCCGCGCCGTGCGCATCCACCGAGGGTCCCATGGTCGCCGAGCGGCTAGTGGCAGCGACGCCGAGCCTTATGTCTCATGCCGGTCGTGGCGAGCCGTCTTGCGCCCAAGCTCGGTTATAGCGTTACATGGCTTCTCTTGTGGTATCCGCTCCCAAAACTCTGTAAGTGCTAGACGAAGCGAGAGGAAATCCGATGAGCCTGAGAACCGAGACGCAAGACTCCGTACCTCTCGTGAACGTGACCTACGGGTGAGACGGCCGAAGGGGGCAGAGCGGGGCGCTTTAAGACGACTTGGGGGCTTCGCGTGGAGACGAAAGGGGTAGCAAGGAGTCTACCACACGACGTACATTTCAGAATGTTCTCATTGTGACAAATTATATTACCGCCTCATATCGTCATATAGATTACAAAATCCACCAGAGAAAATTCCGAGCCAACAATATTTCGTAATGAATGAAAGGGATAATAGTACTGGGTATGTAGTAGATACTAGTAGGTCGCAAAAGAAAAGTATCACAACAAAAAATGTATGAATGATGAATTAGTAATTACAAAACACAGACCTCCATTCGGTGACACGAAGAAATTAACGAGAAAAGAAGAGGGAATGGTGATTAAATAAATTATTAAATTCGGAGACCACGTGTCAAAAGATAGAATTGAATCTAATTAAAAAATACATAATTTACAGAAGTAAATAAAAAAGAAACATTCTATTAAAACTGAAGTTGACGAGATGAAAAAAGATTTGTTAAAGAATGAGCCCAAACGGAAACATACCAAACAACCGGCAGCATTTCCTTTGGTTATTCAAGTTACTGTAATATTTGATCCGCTTTCGCAGCAGCACTGAGAAGCTACAGTGAATAGCAAATAGTTTCTGGTGTTGGAGGCAAATAAAGACCTCGGAATGCGCGAGATGAGATTAAGGAAACACAGTCATCCAAGCAACAACTAGCACTCAAGAAGGTACTTGGATGAGTTCATTCCGGCACGCAAGGTAGCGACTGCCTTCGTCCGGTCCCGTGAGTACGCGCGATTACCAACCCCGCACGCCGCGTCGGTTTCCCTGCGATGCCGCGAATGCTTTCCGCGCCGCGCCACTATTTCCAAGCAACTCGCCATTGGATATGGCAACGCCGAGTCCTAGAAGGAAAGAAGGCGCGCTGCCGGCTGTAGACACCAAGGGGCGAGGGGGAGGGGGCGGTGGCGCGGCTAGAAAGCCAGTAAGGGCAGTCAATAAAATCATTAAGGAGGCGGCGGCGACGGAGGAGGAGGCGGCGGTGATGGTGGTGGTGGTGGGTCGGCTTTGGGAAGCCGTTTTTGAAGCGGTGTATGACGCCGCATACCCCAGCGCGTCGCTGGCTTTCAGAAGAAAGATTAGGGAGCGGCGGCCGGCTGGGCGTGTGGGTGGGTCGGCTGGTGGTGTTCTGACTTCAACACCGCCAGCACTAAAGGACTGGAACCCCAAGGCGTCGAGACCCCGAGGAAGTCGGGGGCCCCGGTCTTCGTGGCGTGGCTGTATAGAAACCGAGTCGAAAAGGCCCCGTAAGCTAAGCCCCTTTTTATGCTCCGGCGACAAGCTGTGCAGGTGGTTGGGAAGTTAGAAGAAGCATCTCTATTCTCGCTTTGTAGCGGCTTGGCGGCCAGAGGCAGAGGCAGAGGGCTGGCCGGCGGGCCGGTAACTGAGCCGCTGCTCGCCTGCCTCGGGGCACACAGCCGCCGTCGCCGCCGCGAAAAGTCAGCGCGGGCTGCCAAGAGGCAGCGGCCACGCTCATTCACTCATTCACCGGCTGCCGGATCCGCTCCCGTGCACGCGTACCACTTCAGCATACACGCTCCACAGCCTCATGACGGGCGTCAATACTGCGTGACGACGTTTACACGCCTATCGTTAGAGCGACATGGACAATATCACTCGCAACAGTCACATCTAGGAGGATTATGACATGGATGTTGGAGGCAACCCCATGATTATTTGCTGCTATTGCTGTCACATGTAAATGTGGACATGTTAAAGGCATTGTTGTAACAATATTTCATTTATTTTTCGCAGCGTGTTAATGAATTTAGCTCACTGAAACTAATCAGCGAGCCAAATTTTATATTATTTCTATGCTTGTCTCTCAAAAATGAGAGACAAGCATACCAATAATATAAATACCAAATATTATGCACGTTATATATCAAATTCAAAGAAGTAAATGTTCACCTGAATCTAGGCCATATTCTAAATTTCATAACAGTTGTAAGGCAGAGAAGTAAAAAAGAACAAAAAAAATATTAATTTTCTGGGTCTATATCTTTTAATCCATAAATATTAAGCAAGAAATACAACACGAAACTACAAATATCTATGATTTCAATACTAACATAAGAACTACTAGTTTAAAAATATAATTTAGAACTTAAATTCAACCGTATTACAGGCTAATTGAAAACCTCACACAGAATGAGTATTATAGACATTTTACCATGCTATGATCTTCAGAATAGCCGTGCTTGAATTTGCCGAAGTGCTCGGAAAGAACACGGATAGTAGTAAGCAGCTGGGGAAAGGAAAGTGGATATGGGACGGTTGTATTGATTGATAGCCCTTCAAAATTATTTTTATTTTTATGCAAAACAAAATTACCACGTCATATTTTTTTTTTTTCGTTTATTGAAACGGGTTGAAGGAAATCTCACTAGTATTTTGTTTGTTATTCCTCGAATTTTTTAATATGCAGAGCCAATCGGATGAGACGCATTGGGAGAGGGGCATTCGGTAGAGAGTTCTCGCCGATATTAAAATGCTTCATAACGAACTCCCTGGCTCATTCCAATATTGCGAAGTTGATATTCCGATCGTCTCAAGTCTGTGATGCGATCGAACAGCCACAGTCTCATTTTGCAATCAAATGCAAGCTTTTTAGATAGATCTAAAAATCAGACAATATAGTGTACAGGCAAACATGTCCTCGCAGAATCGTACCTTCAAAACCACAACTCAAAATTTCTCTCGTAACTTGAAATTACCGATTAAATATTCTGTAAAACAACACTTTAACCACGAGAAAGTACAGATTAATATTTCCGTTATTTTTCTACAGCATTGTTTAACAGAAAAATGTAAAAACAGTAAAGATGTTGCAATTGATATTTTATAGATACTAGTAGGTCTTTACTCCTCAGAAGGAGAGGGAAGACTTGTATCTGCATTCGTATAAATTAAAAAATACTATATAAATTAAACACTAGTGTATGTATCGTTTACTTTTTATTGCTTGGTGCATTTTTCTCACAATATAGTATTTATACGCACAAGTATTCATGACATTTAAGGAATGAAATTATCAAACATTAATTCAGAAAAAATTGTTATGGGTAAATTTGTTGTAGTTTATTTTTTCTTATACATTTAACCGAATACATTTCATTACACATAACCGAATTTTTAAATAATTAAACTTTGTCAACATTTTCAATGTAATTCACTGTAAAATGAAACTAGCCACAAAAAAGAAATTCACGCAAAATACGCTTAAAGGACTCTGCTGCAAACTTACTTGTAGGCTTAAAATAGTTTTAGCACGCCCTCTGAATGCAAAATATCATGTCAAAGCATTAAATAAGACCATTCATTTTACAATTTCCTTTTCTCAACAGACCAAAATTAATACAAAAGCTGAAAATGCTTCCAGGAAAGCAAACAGATCTGTAAAATGAATCTTTTCATATTTTCTACTCGTTAAAAAAAATTGTGCATGTCGAAAAACTATATCCTACAAGCACAAATAAACAGAATGCCGATCCTATTCTGGGCAATAGCTCGGCATTTACATGCATCCGCAAACACGGTCACAGAAAATAGAATTGAAGTGTTGAGGGGGATACCAGACCCTGAAAATTCCAATATTAGTATGTTCATGAAAATGTGATTAACAATGGAACGGGTAATGCTACACAACGCACACAATCCAGCTCAGAATCCCAGTCACTGAAACTGGGATTTTCTGGCTGGGAGCACATTTTCAGAACATCAAACTCTACAACAGAAAGTATGGAAACTAGAATACACAATTTTAACGGGGAGACGCCCAGCTACAAGCCTCGCTTCACTACAGTAATAAGGGATGCACGAACACGTGCAAGCAATCCCATCACAAAACTCTCACGTACGCCCATTTCGGCTGGAAACGTTATGTACACGTATTGCGGCGAACACTACGCCTCTCGAAGACTTATATTAGAATACAGAATAGCCTAATCTATAAAGTGTCTAGACTCGAAACGAGGAAAGAACTTTCAACCACTTATGGAACAACATGGTAAAAATGTGAATGGACAAAACTTGATTAGGTACAAGCACATTACAGTAAGAAATATTCTATCACTAACTCACAAGCTAAGCGATTTAACAAACATGTTATGAAATATTAACTTTTGAATTACAACGTTAAATAAAGAAAGTACGTACATGAAGTAACGAAAGACATTTGGCTTTGAGCATGGCATCAAATGGAAGGCTGTTTCAAAAACAATCTTGTAGAAACCTTAACATGAATTCAGGGTAGGTACTCTTAAAAAACGTATTTCCTGGATTTTCTCCGGTTTTCTAGGGCTTTATTAACTGATAATTATAATTGTGAAATACTCAACGACTTTCAGTATTTCATATTATTTACAGAGAAAATTCAATAAAAGTAGACTTTGGTGCTTGCTAATTAAGAAAATGATATAACCATCACTTCCCAATATTCTTTAATAGGCAAAATAATAGTGAACATATGAAATATAGCAATATGATAAAACACACTTTTTTCGTATTTGTTTTTTTTTCTCCC
The DNA here is from genome assembly GCA_964035755.1 of Teleogryllus oceanicus. Taxonomy (NCBI): domain Eukaryota; kingdom Metazoa; phylum Arthropoda; class Insecta; order Orthoptera; family Gryllidae; genus Teleogryllus; species Teleogryllus oceanicus. The sequence goes on from CAXIVR010000001.1 coordinate 97,533,336, forward strand.
AGAGATCACTTCAAAAAAATAATCAAAAAATCACGATGCGAGTTTCGCCGAAAGACTTGCAATTCTTCATAATACGAATTGTTTTCCAAGAAAATCCTATACGGGTGAATGTAAAATTTAGATTCCGCAATGTTCGCCAATTGTCGTTTCTGCCATTTGCAGGCAAATAGGTGAGTTACACGTGATAGAATATTGCAAGCTAGTCCGCCACGCGTGTTTGCGTCTCTTAATATGCGCTGAAGAAAGCCCTGTGGACAAAGGTCTTCATGCCGGGCGAGTTTCGAAATAACTGAGTGATAGGCGAGAACGCCAAATACAGTTTTCATTTTCACAGAGAAACTTCTTTCATTTTCTAAGCTGTATTAGAAATCAATGCCAATTTTCACACATTGTTATTGGCTGGCCTTTTTGTCCTCAAAATCTCTAATTCATTCCCAGAATTGACGGCTAAATGAAGAAACAAAAGTATAAAACACTTGGTACTTTTCGAAATATATTTGTGAACTCTATACTTGCATGATGATAAAATGAACAACATCCGCTACACAAATAACAATTAAACAAAAAATTACGTGCCACTCTTATTTAAAAGAGTATTTTCTGCTATTGTTCCCATAAATTTCCCTGATTCATGACCATTTTTCAAAAACTTCCCTGGCATTTATTATCAATGAAAATCCTCGAGTTTTCCCGGTTTTCTAGCAAATGTACTTAACGGTTTCGATTGGAAAAGTGGATTGCTACTGAATCACACATATTACGTAGGGTGAAGTACAAGATGGTCATTCCAAAACAAGCGAGTGCTGCTGGGGAATGGAAGTGTCCTCACCAAGCAGGAAAGCGCATGAGCCTGAACCCACCGAGCGGAGGACGTGCAAAACGACAAAACGGACGACCCGGCAACGCAGCGGCCGCCGGGAGCTGCCGCACCTGCCACATCAGCTCTCGAGAACGAGTTGGCTCCTATTCTGCGGAATGTCCAGCGCTCCTCGGCGGCGAAGGGAGGCGCAGGGGGGTTGTGGGGATGGTGAGGTCGGGGGAGAAGCGGCCCACGCTGCCACAGACGGGCTCGTCGCCTGGGGTGGCGCCACCCGCTGTGGTCCGTCGGGACAATGCGCACGAGGGCATTGCTACTTCCGCCGAGCGAGGGGGCGGGGCGCAACTGCCCTTGCGGCGGGCCCCACGCGGTCACCGCGCCCGAGACACTCCTCAGCTCTCCGCACTCCGTTATATTCTAATCTGCCCGAGAAGACCTTGTGGACGATCAGCAAACCAACAGTGCGGTGGCCACGTGGCTCGTAAAGACCTCCGTACCAGATCACGGGATCACAAGAGTAATAATGATACGAAATATTAATGGCAGCACACATCTTGCACAAATTTCTATTATTATTATTTCTATTATTTCTATTATTATTATTATTATTTCTATTATTAATAATAATAATAATAATAATAATAAAAATCAATAACTTAACCTCAGCACATTGACGATTGGTTTCAAGAGACAGAAGCCATAAAGAAGAATTCACAAGTAAAAAGTTTAAATGTAATCTGGGTATTTGTGATAGAACGGTAAAATAGGTCCTGAGTAACAAGTGTACCAGAGTAGCAGACAATATCTTAAGCGGGGAAAGTAACACCCCACACACGACAAAATAGAAATTATAGTGAACTTATGTTGGGCATTTCAGAACAGCAAAATTAGAAATTATACTTACTTTTATGCAAACATAACATTTTCCTGATAATTATTGATTGGTGAGGTTTCCAATTTCAAAAACTAAAATGCAATCCCTTCGAAAAATTTAAGAAGAAAATGGGCAGGACAAACTTAACACGAACCAAAATCTATGCCAACTTTTATAATTTATCAACATTATAGTCTCAGTATTTTATAATTCCTGATTATATTAATATTTTATTCATGACAAAATTTGAGAACTTCACAGCATAGATGCTGTGATACACAGATAGATTATGTAATGGTGGATCGTCACATTATTTCACCATCATGTCGAGAGGAAATCTACTGGTGCAGATGAACGAAATATGCAAGACAGAGACTTTCCTACACCAGTCAAACGTAAAATTCAAATACGAACAATAAATTAAAAAAGATAGAGATGTTTCCAGGAACCCTGTTATTACGGTATCAAATTAAGTGGACAGGAAACCGCGAAGCCGCGAAACCGCCGTGATATCGGCTGTTGTACCTAGAGATAGACCTAAGCAATAGACACTGCGAGCGCATACAACGTGATGGAGAGGAATTTGTAGCGCATGTATCCTTGGAAATGAACACAGTATCAGAAGACGGACGTAGGGTTCAGAGAATCCAATTTACGCTCTGGTATTCCAAAGCACATCGACAGGCCGTATCTCCACCGACTGCTTTGCGCAGTCGATGCAAGTTGTGCATCAATACAGCTGATTCTATTTTACCCTCCGCGCGTTGCGATGGCGAGAACAGAGGTGGCTATGCTGGCGGCTGCGGTGGTAGCAGCAGCAGCAGCAGCAGCATCCGCCTCCGCCAATTTCTCGGTAAAGGATACCTATGCAGAACGCACCGGCGCCAATAGTGCACCAACTTAGATGAGCATACGTTTAATCCAAATGGCTGTGCGCGTTTTGCGCCACCGGCCCCAAAATGTTACCGCCAAATGCGGCGAACAGCGCGTGTCATTGTTCTCCGGTAACCGGAATGAATAGAGCGTGTCACCTTTTGTGTTACTGCACGAGTTATTAGCTGCGCCTAACGAGGGCTCGTTTGTACACCGCGTTTCCTGCTGTCGACGCGGCCCGGGGGGGAAACTTCTGGAGCGAAGGCAGTGCTCGCGGCTTGAGAACCGCGAGGATAATTGCTGTCGACAGTTAAACTGCACTATTGTTTTAGCAATAAAACAAGAAAGGTCTTATTAAAATTTGCAAGGGGACCGAGTGGAAGGGGGTAAATCGTGTATGCGTTCAGGCTCCCATGGGCCCTTCTCACGACAACGTTGAATACTGCGGGAGACAAAACTTGTTCAGGCGCGTTGTCCCATGTGGCTCGCAACAGTTCGAGCATTAGGGGAATTTGTGCACGAATGTGGGAAACGTTCTAATAAATACCTGGACACAATATTTCTATCAATGGCTAATCAGTGCATAAATATTAGAAATCGATTTTCACTATATTTTCGTTAAACATACTTTCAACCTCCTCCGTAATTTTACTGTCAAACTTAAAATAATTTAAATATTCGAAAAATTACCCAAATTCATCATGTCTATCCTAACCTCACTATTTTTTTCCCGTTTTGAAATATCTCTCTCAGATAGCCGGCTTTCAACGGCTTTGCCATCATCATCAGTCTCGCTGCTTTCGGCCCAAGTCGGTAGATTTATTTTATTCAATATTCATATTATGTTAAACTTGCAATTATTCTTGTAATAATTTTTATTGGCATTATATATTTTTTTACTAATGCAATCGGTACAGAATTTCAACAAAGATTAACAATTTTAAAATATTTTACGAGATATTTAATGACAACTTTTTGTTGATAAATCTGGGTGTACGAATAAGAATATTAGATAGTGTATAATTTAACTACTCTGGTTTCAAAATTATCACTACAACAGTTTCAATACATCACAACCAATCGTAATCGTGAATGATTCTTTATGAAAATACCCAATATTTGGATTGTCTATATTGTAGTGCAATTTTACAATAAAATTGTTAAATTGATCAATAATATTTATATATTATACAATTGTTAAATTGATATTTAAACAAATTTAACCCGGCTGCTTTACTGGAGCCTGCTCCTCCTGCGTATTATATTTTCAATTGAAGCGTTTTCTTATTACTTTAGTGAACGCTTGTTCATATTTTAGTTTTATAAAACTAGATTTTTATTTTTTTGTTCGGTTAATATTTTTTATAAAATAACCTTGTGGATGATTTCTTAACTGCTCCTCTAACGTACATAGTTTCCCAAACTTTAGTGTTTTACTTGGTTGCGAAATGCGGTGCCATAATATAACCTTCAGCGAGCGCACGGTGTTTTAAAAGGCAAAACGTTTGTCAAAAAGTGAGATGTTGTGGTTGCAAAATCCATAATAAACAGAAAATGACACTCAATGGTCACTGGAAACTTTTGATCAATTTTCTGTTCAAAGAGTATGTCCGGAAAGTCATGATAAATACTGCAATATATTGCTACAAACTCTCCTAGTACTATAGAAATTCTAACGCTGCAGCAAAACACGAGGATTTTTCACCAGAAAATAGAAAAAACTCGTTTTGTGAGCCCCTAATACGGAGAAAGTGGATAATTCTTCTTCCAATTTGTAGTTCATTACTTCCTCTAACGCTGTGTAGTCAAGAATCCACGATATTGTCAGTCCTTATTCTCCGATTTAAAGATAGTGGCACTTCAAGGTCACGAGATGGACACATAGGGGGAGAAGTCATGATCATCCAATCGGAAGCTCTAATACCAAATATGTAAGTCTTAACGAAACTCTGAGTGGATGAGTGTCCCCCTCTCAGATCAGCTTGTGACCTTGAAGTACCTCTATGTGCAAATCTGAGTGTAATGCAGAAAACGTTTATAAACGGCAAAACTTCGTCCGTTCGTGGTCAGCACCAGCTCCCAAACAGTTATGATGATTTTCTCCAAATCGACAATCCCCAATCGATTTAGCCGCACTCGAGATCCTCTGAATTTGAAATAGATATTAGGGGGGGGAGTACTTTACTAAAAGACCTTTATTTTAAAAAACGCCTCAAATTTTTTTTAATAAACTGTTCCTCTGAAAATATGTTTTCCTGGAGGCAAAAGACGCTTAAAAAAGTTTGGCAGATCTCATTTTCATTGAAATACCTGAATATTCAACAATTGCAAAAGTACAAAATTTCTTCAGCGTCTCCCTACAAATACAATATACTAAATATATTTTTTTTCCTTAAAAAAAAAAAAATTCTTCAAAAACATCTTTACACAAGACCAAGCACAGCTTTTCGTAAACGAGTTTTCGCGTAACTTTGGGTGAAACGTATGCAATTTTTCAACAATTATTTTCTCAAAAACGGCTCCAAATTTTTTCTTTAACATTTCTCCTCGGACAAAGCAAAGGGTGTTTTGAAAACCATTACAGATCCCATTATCGGTGAATTCTCTGCACTTTCCAAAATTGCCTAAAATTGCCAAAGCATAACTACAATATGGATAATAAAGAACATTAATACTTTTTAAAAAATATATTTTTCCTTGAATTCAGCCAAGTTACTTTTTTTTGTAAAAATGAAGCAAATTTTCAGTCAAATCTTTAACATTTCGAAAACTGATAAAAAATGTAAAAATGTCGACCCCCTCCAACATCTAAATCATTAAAAACAGACTTGTTCTTAATGAATACTGTACCTGAAAATTAATCTTTAAATAAGGCTACGTACAATGTTTTGAAAATACAAATTTTCACGCCATTTTGACTGGAATTTTCACAATTAAAAAAAGGGGGTTTCTAAAAAAAATGGCACAATTTCTTCTCAAATAAAGAAAAGTTTGCTTATTAACATGGTTCAGATTCTATGCTCCTTAAAACCTTTGGAATTTCAAAATTTCGGTATTTATGTATTTTTTTTGTTATAACAAAAATAACGTTATCACGTTACGTTAAAACACGATGTAACGTAATATTACATCGTATGTGTGAGAAACACGATCATTAATAATAAATTCACACACTCAAGACATAATGAGCTGTTGTAGCACAGAAGATACATTCTCGTTCCGCATTCAAGAACATATTCGAGGCCGGGCAAATATTTTTTTCTTCATAATTTTTCGTAAGAATAGAGAACAATCCAATAAATACAATGGCAAAAATGTATTTAAGCATAAATTTAAAAAAAATATATATTCTTGGAATACCTCGCGTTTCGTGTGGTTAAGAAAATTTCAAGAGATGGCGTGTTAGTAGGATAGAAGGTGCAAAATTATATTACGTAACCGTTTCCATTAACTCCCGAAAGTTTATGTTGTTGTAACATCAGTGGTTTCAAAAACAAAACCCAAAAGAAGTGCAACTAAGAGAGCGCCTATACGCGAAAAAATTTGGGGGAAATACAAACACTTCCGTAAATATTTCACAAATTCTCCCTCGGCCATAACAAAGAATGGTTGTTTACCGTTGAGAGCGGAATGTCAGATAACACTGTAAGCAGCTTTCCATCGCACCGAATACCCCTGCTCATCCCTCCTCCCCCTTCAACTCACTGCGTCCCCTGCCGCAACGCGCAGCTTCAGAACCCACAATCTGAATTGTTAATGGAGCTAGGCTGACTGAAGGCGACGGCGCGGGGGACGCACGAGACGGGCGCGAGGAAGACAGCGACGGGACCGACGGTGGCAGGACGATATCCACGCCCACATCAGAGCAATTACACACTTAAAAACTTCACTCATGAGCAGTTGCACATGTTAGAATCTCTTGACACAAAAAGACGCATAATGCAAGAATTTTCATTTTTCCGTAATTTTTGGGCGAATCGCAAGCAAGTAAAGAATCCAGTCCTCCTTTGTGTGTTTGAAGATAATGCCGATTTTATTCTCCGTTTATTTGAACTTAAAAAGTAATGAAATTATGTTCAATCAACACCTTGTACGAATAAGTAGGGAATTTGGAGCGTCGGAAAAGCTGATTATGTAATCTCACATTCCACTTAGTAGCTAACACACTTATTTTCGAAATAAAGATAATTTGTTTTACTGTTACTGATCAACTGTTGACGTGTTCACAATATTTCTAGAGTACTACGGTTTCTCTTTTTGCTCTGACTACAGGTAAATCGTTTATTTCTCCACTGTACAGTCACGATACACATCCAGTTTTCGGCTCTTAACACTTATCCCGTAAGCGTTGCGGGTTGATATGACTCGAATTTTTTCTGAATCAAACGTTTCACAGAATCCATCAAAAATGATTTTTTTATGATATTTATTATATTCGTTTAACGTCATTAGGCTGATAAACAGTAAGCAAGTTTGCGGTTGACGTTTGTAAAACGAGGAGATACCCCAGGTTTACAACCGAGTTTTTTGTGCTATCGGTCGTGTGTCCTTCAAAACGTTCCGTAATAACATCATCTTTCATGATAAAGACACTCAAAACTATTTCTTGAACTTTCTATAGGTGTACTTAAACGCCATCTTCAACACATTTGTTTCGATTGTTCTTAACAGACAGCGGACTGTTAAATCCTAAATTGGGGACGTCTGTTAAGTGGCTTTTCGTTCCTTTGTTTGGTTAAGTCTATATAACAGTACAGTATTAAAAAATCTAAGAACAAAAAACAGATATACCAATATCGACTCTCGTAGAATCGAAAATTACGTCCAGAAATAAAGAAGCAGTCTCACAAAGACTTGGTCTTGCGGGGCTTGAAGGACGGAAACACTTCTAACAACACCAAAGGGCAAGCAAGCTGAGATTGGTGGTGGCGGCTGCGCGGGCGGCCGCGTCTCGAGATGCGAATCAATTGGGGAATGGACTGCAAGACGGCGGTGGCGGCGGCGATGCTGGCGGTAACAGCTCGGGGCGTCGCACCCCATTAAAAATCCAGGCTGGCGCGAGCGGCGGGTGCGGCGGGGCGCGCCAAAGGGCATAGCAGGTGGCCGGCGCACGGGGGAATTGGTCGCACGGGCGCCACGGACGCCGCTGACAGGACGCGCGGCCGCAGCCAAAGCCTCGTGGTGGGAGCGCTCGCACCTCATCATCTGAGTGGCGGCAGGGGCAGGGGTCGCAAACCCCCAAGCGGCGATCCTAGACGACGACGCTCCTAGCCTAGATCATATCACCCCCTGCGCGCCCCCGCGACTGCTGACCCCGGGAGGCCACGGGCGCTTCGCCTGCCCTAGGCCCGAGGAACATGTCTGGTACGCTTTCCTTGTAATATTCAAACACAATCCCATTATAAAATCAAACTTTACCAAAAATGACTTATTGATGCGTGTAGGCGATGTTACGCTATTAACAATAGTGATGGCAGTCCTTCAACGACTTTATGATAAACAAAATACAGAATGTTGTATTCCACACCAACCAGGGAAAACTACAGTAATCGTTTGTCCAAGTAAACAGTAAAACATCTCAAAACCGACTAATAACCTTACAGTTCATTATAGACCAAAGAAAAATTGCTACAAACAATAACTATAAATATGCTATCAATATTCAATAAGTAAAAATATATTCAAACAAAAAGTGCGAGGAAAAATAGTATAAAATCGAAAGCTTGATTAACTAGAAATACATATAATATATTAAGCACACACTGAAAATTGAAGGAAAATCAATAAAAATACAATAACTTATAATTGTTGAATCAACGAAAGTAATAATATGAACAAGAATGTATATGACATTTAATGTACGCGAACAGAATGAAAATAATACAGAATAATTCAGAGGCTAACCCTTACTTCTATTGTCGGAAAAAGAAATATCAACGTGCCTATGGAAATGTTTTTTATGTAGTACCAACACGCTATCAGAAAGGCCGGGGTCTTTGGAAGGGCCGCTTTTTGAAAACTGATCGCCCAAACACGATCCTTGGGGAGCTTAGCGTGACCGCGCAATCGCGCACCAGTGCTTTGAACTTAATCCTAAGATGACGGCCCCCGCGGGCAGGGGCGCCGGGAGGGGGGCAAGTGGGGCGCTGCGATGACGCCGGGGCCCAAGGGACGGCGCGTCAGGGCAGCAGGAGCCGGACGTCGATGCCGGCGTGACACCCCTGAGCGCAATCAGTCCGGGGCGAGAAGTGCGCGAGGGTTGTCAACAGGGCAGTTAATACTCTCCCCGTGATCCCGGGGCTGCACAGTTGGCCGCCACTAACACACCGCCTTAATCCCTGGGACTAAGCCACAAAGCAGGCGATAATGCCTGTATCATGCGCACAAGAGCCAGGCCTGGCCTCTAATGTGTGTAAGCTATACCCCGGTAGAGCTGCGGGCAAATTAACACGCCACGGCCACGAAGCCCGTGCAAGCCCCTGCCCCCACCGCCATCTGGCGAGCCGGACGCGCCGCAGAGCCGCGACACCTCGGCGGACAGCAGCGGCGGCGGTGGCGGCGGTGGCGGTGGGTGGGCGGCGGCGCCGGCAGGGCGCGGGGGCGCAGCGCCGTGCGCGACAGGCGGGTTACCTTCCCACTGTGCCGCGTTCGCACCTCAGAGAACACCGCCGACGCCAATGTTCGAACAATACCCTTCTCGAAAGCTCGTTGTGATCTCCGAGAATGCCCAGAACTAGTTCAACCCCATGTTAGGTGGTGCACATGGCTCGTATGTTCAATTGACAATGTCTCATTCCTATATTTGAAGTTCGCTCCAAATTCAAAAGTGAAAGTATTCTACTAACCTATTTGGTTGCTACCGCTTCATAACGACCACGTATGCTGCGCGCATCAATGGGCGAGCTTTAATGTTTATGTTTTTTGCCTATGAATATGCAAACAATATATTACCATGACAGTTAATGATTTTTACGGCATCAACCTAATAAAAGAAAATATCAAAATACAATTTCCGTTTCGGCAAACCAATGTTAGAAACACTATTCCCCAACTTCACAAAGACGCAGACGACATAGTAGTACCGTATTTTTGCTGTAGTATTTTTCGTGCTTTTTTTTTATAAACAAAACATCATAGAATAGAAATGCTAAAATTATGCGGAAAATAAACAATATTATTAGTACTTTATTTTTTCTTGTGAGTGGACATTACTATATTAAAGACATTGATTTGAAAAAAAAAAAAAAAAAGGATATGCACGGTAACAAGATGGAATTTGCGGTAGCAAATTTCCATCTATACTAACATCAGATTTACCAGAAGAAGTTGCTTAGAACCATCCCGTTTCTTACGTTACAAAAACGTTACGTTAAAAAAAACTTCGTTATAAATACAGATAATCGAAACAAAAATTAAACACACTCCAGGAAATACATGGCATGCGCAATTTTATCGAACATAATAAACAAAATCGTTTGAAAAAATGAAAACAAAGTTGGACACGATTTCGTGCGGACATTTTTGCATCTCCGGGGGTCCTCGGCGCGAAACGCGAGAAGGTAGCTTCGCACCGAGCAGAATCGGGCAGATTAGGCGAGTGTGTCGTGGAAAAAACAGCGCACGCGGGGGCCGTCCGCCGACAGCGGTGACCCGCCCCCCTGTCCGCGTCGGCCCTCTATGCCGAGCGCCCCTGCTGCTGCCGGGCCGAGGCATTCCAACGCCGCTCCCGCACCCGCATCCGCGCCACTCGCCATCGCGGCCGGCCCAAACAGCACGCACGTCGCCCCACGCCACCCGATGCCACCGCCGCCGCTCAACGCGCAACAAATATGGAGAGTGGGATTTTAATTAAAAACGTCTCCAAAAAAATTTATTTCCAGTCGCGAATATTTTACTGTAAAACAGCGTTTGGCGGACCGATTAACATTAATGTTTTTTTACGTCTTTCATCAGTCATGATCGCGTGGCAGCCATACAGCTTCCGTGCACTGTATTGCGGCCTGGATGGCGTGAAGTTGCATTTACGCAATCATGCCGGCGACTGAACTAATTTTTTTAAACTTCCGGACACCGCGGGCCCGCCACTCCTAAAATGTGACATGGGGAGGAGAGCTGTCACCACCGCACCCATGTGTATGGCCGATCCCCGCCTCTGACCAAAATGGAAATTGAAATGTCATAGTGTCATTCTCAGGTCCCCCCGCTGTAGTTAGCGCCATTTTGTGGCGTAAGTCACTAAATGTCACGAGGCCCGGCAGCGGCCTCGGGGTGGAGCCGGGGCGTTCGGCGGCGGCGGCTGCTGCGGGGGCGAACGAGCGAGGGGAAAGCGGACGGGATCGGTTAGGGCGGGCGAGAGGGGAAGCGAAGGTCTCGTGGGGCAGGAGGCGACCGGCTACAGCGGGTCACAGGCAAAAGAGAACGAGGACGAAGAACGGGAAGGAGGAACGAGGAATGCAAAAACCAGCGAAACGAGAGGGTATGAAGCAAAAGAAGGCTGAGAGAGGAGACTGTAACAGAAGGAGCTCAAATGTGGCATGGAAGGAAAGAGACGAAAGGGTGAGAATGGGCAAACAAGCGAAGGAAGATCGCGCCGAGTCCGGAGAGCGAACGGCCTGCGGGGCGTGGGGCATGAGTAGCGGCGTTGACAGTGGGCTGGGGTGCGCAGTCACGGTCGGCGCGGGTGCAAACGGGCTTGACGTGCAAAAACACCCCGCCAACCCGTGACGGAGCGGGAAAAGCCGGCGGGTGGGTGGCTGTCGGCGCGCGCGCGTATGCCGCCGCCCGCCGAGCCTACTGGAATATTAAACATTCCCCCCGCGGCAGAAATTAGCCCAGTAATGCCGCATAATGGTTATCAAGAGGCTTGTGGTGGGCTTTCGTCTAACACATGTAACGCTCATTCACTCACTTTCTGCGCAACTGGTCAACTGCTCCAACTGCTATTGGTACTAATAGAGCGGGCCGCGGGCGCCGGGCGGCACACACGCACCTGCTGCTCGCTTTAGTTGAGACACATCATCGGTAGCACACGTTCGGTTGCTTTCATCTACTTCCCACGCGAGGAAGCTCCATAAACCACAGTTTCCACGTTGCGAATGGCGGTCATACGGGAGAATTTCGGTCACTTTCAACAATACGTTTGCACGAAGTTTTCAAAGACATTCTTGAAATTCCGAAAAACGCTTTCTCATTACCAGACATTGCAAAGACGAACCAGTTACAGCACATTTAAGAAAAGTAAATTTCTCAATTTCATGTTTCTTGAAATAATATGGACGGACAAAGAAATACTCTAAATGAAAATGTTCTTTCAATCCTCAACACATCTTAGGATGCCAGAAAACTTCACTATCAGTTTACATTATGTATACCAACACTCCAGAAATAATACAACTTTCGAATAAATCTTCTAAAATAATATATCCGTGGGATTATTCTGAACCGATGACAATGAATAGTTCTGAATATCGAAAAAATGAGGTTTATACGACAGTTATTCGCCAATTCTGAATCTTGGTTAAAGTAAAGTGATCCAACGTACAACAAAGATTTTCCAGTGACATTTCCAGAACGTTATTCCAAAATTCCCTTTCTCTATACTTTACATTGTAATCAAAAGGTAATAACAAGAACGTTTAGCATGGAGTTAACCACTGGTCACGATCGCTCATTTGAAGATACAAACTACATTCTAGGGTTCATTTAGGCTAATCCTAGAAACAAATCACAAATAGATTTAATGCCCACCCGAGACTAATCGAACCATATACTCGTAGAAATTAGGCTCCACTTACTCAGATATTTCGATGTATATTCGCTTTATTAATATATAGACAGAATCATATAGAATTCTACAGAATATCTCTAAGGTTCAGGAAAGATCCCCCTAGATTTAGTGTGAACGGAATTTGCATTTTCGCCCTACAAAGTCGACAGTTAAACAATTGAAGTAATGATTTTAAATCGAGACGTTTCTCGAAGCTACTTTTCTTGGCGCTTCCATACATCAGTCTATTTTACTAACGCTCTTCAAACTGACCAACGCATGAAAGAAATAAAACACGATATAATTAAGTCCCTTGAATACCGACCGTCAATATATCTCGAACGAAAAAATTAAACTACCAATTCGAAAATACAATGCATTATAAGGACACCAAAACAACTTTTGCTTGGGTATCCATTACAGTCGAATACCAACACCGGGCGTGATGCATTGGCGTTAGTGACCATCCATTTGCTCTGCACAGCGAAGCAGAAACAGCAAATATTTGCACTTGCACCTACCCAGAACAATCAAAAGAAACTGTACACTGGGACAACCTCGGAAGCTGCAAAACGGCAAACGCAACGCCTAGCCGCACACCACCGCCAAGCGCCTCCCCCCGCCCGTCGCGCCCCCGAGGCCCAGCGCTAAGCCGGCGTGGGAAGCGCGCGCACGCGTCGCCGCATCGCGGCCCGAGAATTCGAGGGTGAGCCCAGGCGGAGATCAAACGCCGCGATCGCCAGCCACTCAAGGCTCCGCGCGATCTTAGGTGCAGTAAAACGCGCACAAACGTTCACGGCGCTGAGAAAAGGCAAAAACGAGCTGAAAAAAAAAGAGCACACCGGAAAACCGGCAAGTGACGACGAAGACGACAGTGTTGGCAACAGGCAAGCGAAGCCGGCAGCGCGCACGCCATCGCCCCCTCGGCCGCGACGCGCCCAGCGCACGCGGGCCAGAGCGGCCGGGGGGCGAGGCGCCGCGAGGGATGGGTGGGGAGGGGGGGCGCAAAAGTGGCGGGAAGGGGGGCCGCGCGTCGCGCCGCGCGGAGGCCCGCCGCCAGCCGGCACGCAGGCGACCAGACGGGCAGACGGCACACCGCAATTGCGCTATTCCAGGCTAACGCGACGCGCCCCGACGTGACCTGCTTAGCCGACGAGCTCCGGGAAATATGGCCATTCCAAACACTGGACCATTACATCCCTCTCCACACCGGGCGCGCGCGCGAAATATGTGCCCTCGCCGCCGCCGCCGCCGCCGCGCTTGGAGGCGCCACCCGTCCCCAGCGAGCTCTGCTTTCAATCGAGCGCTCGGGACTGGAATAAAGCGTGAGTGGAGGTTTCCGCTTGGCACATTACTCTTTGGCGCACCGTACAAACAATAACATCGTTTGAGCTTCTTCGCGTTTTCAATGCAGGTTCTCGTTGTATTTCAAGCTTGTCAGACGGTCAACAATTGCAGAAATTTGCCTTGGATCGAGAGAGCGAAAGAGTCGTTTAAATGTAGTATTCTTTTCAAAAGACACCGATGTTTGTTTTATTGAGTTAATTATCAAGATTAATCCTAGGTTCTAATGTCTTAGCTGCTAGCAAACACACTAAACATGGTGCATAATTCAGTAAGCATTCTAACGACAAGATTGAAGCGAGAAACCTAATGCCATGACATTTGTGGGCGGAAGTATTGGACTCTAAACCTTCGTGATTACGTAGGCTTCCGCGGCCGGAGTATGTCTCTTGGCAATCCGGGACAAGCCGCGTCGATCTGCTCGTAGCTGACGTCTAAACCTTCGTCTCCAAATAAACAGGAGCAGTACTGTGATGTATTGAGCAGACCACTGTCTTTTGACCTCTTGTGCCCGGGTCCAAATCTCAGTTGATTCATATGCAATTTCTATTAGTTACAGCCAGTTCGTGGCAGGTTTTCTCGGGGAGCCGTTTCTCCTGCCTTGCATTCCATCACTGCTTAATCACCAATCATATATCATTATTGTGACCAATTTATTAAAACCATTTCGTATATGACCGAAGAAGCTAGGACTGAGAATCATAATAAAATAAACAAAATTAATTTCTCAATTATGACAAAGATTTTCCGTTCATCGAATTACATGAAGCGATGGGACCAGTACAAGGAAGGCTAACAAGCGATTTAAAAGCGTGCAACTGACTGAAGTGCTCATATTAAATGTTTAGGTCCTACAATCCCTCCTAAAGGATTTTCGGGTCGAATTTCGCAATAATGGCAACAGGCAGCGGTCCTTCATACTCCTAAGCGTCGCAAGCACATTTCAATCAAACTGAAGAAGCACGATGGGCGAATTTTCGCTAGAGGAGCGTTATGGCCCAGGAAGCAGCAATAAACCGGCGCCCGAGCTTCCTGCAACAGCGCCTCTGCATGTGGCGAAACGAGCATCTTGATGCGCGCCCGTACGCGTCGGACGTAAAGCCGTCGCTTCAAAACGCGTATAAATTTCCGCCGCATGATCCTTGCATGCCCGACTTCTTTATTCACGTCTCGGGGTGTCGGGCGGCGTGTACGGGGGGTTGCCCCGCCGCCGAATCCATAACTTTTAAAATAGAGACTATTCCGCCCTTTATTATCCCGCGCGAGCAGGCGGCGCGAGAGGCGACGCGCGAAGCTCTTAGGCAAATTGAAGAGGCTGAAAAGGACCTTCGCGGTAATACAAAAACAAGGATTTGATCGCCCGACGCCCCCTTCTGGTTTTCGGCTGCACTGCTCGTCACCCCCGAGGGACGCAGACAGTCGCCGGTTCCGGCGCTCCCGCCGACATCGCCGCCGCGCTGTGAATGCTTGATCAGGAACGTGCGTCGTCGTCATCGTCGTCGCCGCAGCCAGCGCAGAGCGTTTCCACAGCGGGTCGCTTTCTCCCTTCGTGTCGACGACCCTCCTCGCGCTCCTGGGCGGCCCTCAGAAACGGCGTAACGTTTGTACTCTTAAGTACTCCTGGTTTTGCCGCTGAATGGGTCAACACTGTTTTCGTGTGAGAGAGCCTCGTGCGAGGCGTGTTTGCGCGCGGACGGTCGGGACAAACACAGCACAGTCGCGCGCCGCCAGCAGCGCCGGGGCCTCTAGCTCAGCCTCTGGGCCGGCAAGCCCCCGCCCCCTCAACCCACTGTGACCCTTCCTGGTACAATCGGCGCCCTCGCAGACCTTCCATTACACGCCGTGCTTGGCCGTGGTTCAGGCGCTTCTTGATAATTGTCCTCTGGTGATGGACGAGTGGGCGGAGCGGGCCTGGAGCTAAACCGAGCTCCCTCGTCATTAATGAAGCCCTCAAGTAACCCAAGAACGGGTAAATGTGAATCAACACACCTTCGCACTCGATAGTACATTGGGGCCGATCATGTTCGCTTTATGCCCCAACCTGCTCAATACCTTGATACCTTTTCAAGAAAGCAGTCAATCAAATCAGGAAAGGATAACAAATACATCCGAGATCGGTAATGTTGCCTAGGAAACCGAGATGTGTCTGAAGTTTTGAATTTCAATCGCAATTATATTCTAATAAATTGTTCATTTAAACTGTTTTGACCCACTAAATGACAAATATACATGAGAACTCGTTGCCCACGCTATAAACTCACTTTGATGGCGCTTGTAAACCATATACATATTCACAGTAATTGAAAGGCTGAGATCAAAAGAACGGATTAGTCGCACACAACTACAATACAATAGTTGTTTTACCTAAATGTTCAAATGCTAACTAGCCCCGATGGGTTTGCGAACAAGGCATAATATTTACCGCGAAAAACGCATTAACCCAATGAATGTAATTACAATGAAAGCATAACAAGTGTCACGGGAATAAAACCAAATTCATTTATTTGTTACAAAATACTTGACCGAAAGAATCATAAATCAAATGTTTCCCCAGTCACATTTGATTGTATATATTGCTTCTAAAAGTAATTAAAGTAAATTCAAATAATGACAAGCAATAAAGGCCTGGCATCGAATATTCACAAAGGGACAAAAATATCCTTCAAATCCAATGCAATCTCAGAACAATTTAAAACCCTGCACTCCTTTAGGAGAAAAAAAGTTTTATTTTCATACACACAATGATTTAATCAACTCACTCCCACAAATTTATAACGTATATGCAGAAATTTTTCCACGCATTTTCATCTCATTATATCAACCCTAAATGTCTATTTAAGACTAAGCTTCTGATATTGTTCCAAGTGAAATTATCTTGAAGGTCATGCCCTCGGAACATTTGTCTGAAAACGAACAGCATTTTACTAAAAAAAAATATTTCACCCTTTCTCGAGTATAGACCAATTTGTCAAGTTTCAATTAGCAAAGGAGTGTGTGAAGGGGATGTTCAGCATTAAAAACAAACTTGATGTATGCGGACACACGATAACGAGTGGAGAAGTGGATAGGACGAGAAAAGAAAAATGAGTACCCAGTCCGAAATTTGGCGCATAGTCTCAATCCTACGGGATACTGGAAGAAAATAAAACACCCGCAGAGCGAGTCCAGCACAAATGAATTGGCATGTCAAACCGGGAATGCTAGGCAGTCTTGCGCTCTTTTAAATCACAACGATTTACAATGCAGGTCACATTCAGCCACCAGAGAATTTGTTTTTCGGAAACTTACCTCCCTTCGGCAACCAGCCGCCATAACCACTGTACTAAACGTCTCCGGCAGATGAACTGTCCACAACGCTGCGCATGAACGTTGGCTAGTACGGAACACACTGGCTCAGAACCGATCAATTTCTCAAAACACTAATTCATTAGAGTGCTGTCCAGCGCAGTGTGGAGTGCGGGCGCTGCAGGGACGCGTCAACATAGGTCCATGGAAAAGACGGATGGGCAGTCCCTCCTGTCACTTCCGACTAACTTTGAGAAGCAGTAAAACCTACACGAATACTTCACTGGAAAATAATTAGGCGTCATACAAGAGGCGCATCAGTCGATACGTTCGGGAAATTAGTGCTTGCAACACCTGCGTTTTCAAAGCACGGGCACATCACCCGTAACAGGAAGAGATCAAAAAATTGGATTAGATGTTTTGAGCCGGAAAGAAAATTCCGTTCATATTAAGCAGCAGTATGACAACCAAGTCTGCTTTACCTCACTGCTTAACGCCTAGATTTCCTCTCCGATAGACAATCTCATGCAAGAAAAACATCACAATGCAACGCAAAATTTTCAGAAATGCCCAATTAGGAAAACGTTTTACAACATTACTCAGATTATAATAATCAATTCACTGCATAAATTACACTTTTTTCATTACACAATACCGGATAAAATTGGAACGAATATGCCAATCAGTATACACAAGTGCCAATTTGACTGAAGCAAGATTAAGCCACCTGTTGGGTGTTTTTCCTTTGCAGATATCAATCGCAAACCGATTCCAACAAACTACCATCCGAAGATGCGAAACGACACCATCCGAGTCGAGAAGAATCTGGAACAATTGAAGCTAATGGAAAAGTGAAATTCCCTTCTTTTGTAAGAGGCTCGCTTCTCCTGTTCCCGCCTCCAGTTCCTGTCGTAGATCTGTTGCACGTCGTAAGATCCGTGAATCACACGGGATTGCGGCGCTAACCCTCTCCCCTCTGCGGAGAGCGCAAGGGAGAGTGGGCGGGGGCGGAAGGTGTCGGGGAGCGCCGGCAGCGGGTTCCCCGCTTAGAGGGGTCGACGATTGGGGGAGAGCGGTTGAGGGTTGCAAGAGGCGGCGGGGGCGAACTCGCCACCTCCGCTCTCCTCTTCCTTTCGACCCCTTTTTATCCGCAAGCACGTTTGTCAGACGCGGAATGCCTCGTGCGTGTCGGGCCTGGCGCTAATAAAATCCTCCAAAATTTTGTTCCGTTTCGCGGTTCCGCGAAAGGGTGACGGCGCTTACGAGATTTGCGACGCGTGGACGCACCGCCGAGCGACGACCGCGCCGCCCGCGGACTCTTTTGGTTTGGGGGCCGCCTGGCGCTGGCGCGACGCGACGCGACGCGACCCGCCCTGCCCAGCTCCGCCCCGCCCGACTCCGGAAGAGGAGCGGGAGCGGAGGGAGAGGAGCGACGCGTGTTGACCTGTATCCCCCACGGGGCTTCGCGCTCCACTGTGCACGCGACCGGCTGAGCGAGCGACAGGCGGCTGTGGGTGGCCACGCGACCGTGCCGTGGAGAAGCGGAGATGGGAGGATCCGTCGACGAGTAATGGCGGAAAGAAGGAAGGGTGGGTCATGCACCAAAGGGCCCGCGGTTGGCCGGAGGGCAAAATGTCGTAGACCAAAGCGCAAGAGGTCTTATGCCAGGCGAAGGATACGAGGGTGGGTCACCAAGGGAGCGTTCGCCAACTAACATACCGTGATATTGGTTGATCAGAGGTCTCACCAGGAGGTGATTGGAAATTGATAGGACGTAGAGGAAATAATATATAAAACACGCAGCGAAGAGCAATTGAAAAAAAATTAACATGCAGCAACACACGAATGAACCAACCATGTATTAGTGAGTTAGTTCACTTACGCTGCAGAGGCAAGCGATAGAAAAGACCAAGTGCATGTGACTCACTTAGGGTCTGGAGTGAAGAGTGGTAGTGATAAGACAAAGGAAACGAGGGAAATACAAACGTTAATTCAGTCATTGGCTAATTTGTAATGCCTTCATGAGCACTGTCCCATCTATATCATAAATCAAAATTAATCCAAATAATACTTTCCGTCGGTAGGCCGTTCGACCATCTCCCTTTTTCTCCTGATTTGCATTCTTTCCGAATTTAGTCCAGAAGTAAATTGGTAGCATTGTTATTTTTCACACGTAAATACTAAGTAAACTTGCAAATACATGAAAATATATATAATTTATTTAATTCATAAGCATATCTATGTTTACATTTCAACTGCCTAGCAAGTTGATCAACCGATTTTTCAAAGTAGCCAGTATTTTCCAAAATTTGTGAAATGAAAGAAAGAAAAAAAAAACTATGTTCCTGAAAAAGAGTTCACCGAAGGACCATGGGCTTCTACAACGGGGTCCGTAACGTACTGAAAGAAGGCATAACCCAAACTGAAGTCACGACCGAATTGAAGTTGGGGCTAGCGTACTGAAAAGCAAGTACTTGTGACAGGCGGCGGTGGGTGCCGTTCTCGCGTTGGGAGGGCGCGCCGCCACCGGCCCGTGGCGGTCCGCTCTGCCCCGCGCCGCCCCGCTCCTCTCCACTCCTCTCCTCTCCTCTCCACGCCGCTCCCTCGCCCCCGGGCCTCGGCGCCGCGCGAACGTTTGCACGATCGTGCCCTGCATAGTTGAGGCGCTCGACATTCAATTTAACGAGCGACAGGATAGATTTAATGTAATTTACTTACTTTTCTCCTGTTAAGCATAACTTTCCGTACGGCGCAGCCTCTCTGGCGCGCACGCTCACCCCTGCGCCCGTGTCCCAATTACAACCCCGGTATAAGTCAGGCAGCGACGGCGGTGAAGAAAGGCAATTGGAGCGGCGTGGGTGCGCGAGGCCGACGCGTCGACAAGGGTAGCGTTAGCAACATGGCGCCTAGCGCGGGTGCGCGAGCTGGCGCGGGCTGGAGGCTGGGTGGGTAAGTGTGGCTGGCGCCGGCGGTCGGGGCCGGGGGCGGGGGCGGAGGCGGGGACGCGCGAGAGAAAGGGAGCGCTGCACGGCGGCGATGGTGGTGGCGCTGGCGGTTGTGGCGGCGGACGGGGCAGGGGGTGAGGTGCGGGGGAGGGGGCGCAAGCCGCGCCTGCGGTGGAGCGTCATCGATGACTCCTCTCGCCCGTTTCTCGCGTTGTCACGTTCTTGTCGCCCGTGGCGCATGCACAATGCGCGAAAACTGCGGTTGCCGCCGCGCACGCTTCCGTTTTCACAATCCGTTAAGTAACGATTTGATTCTATTTGTCATTGGCGAGGATCATAGAAACGTGTACACTGAGCTATAAAAAACGAACAGAGAGGAACGATGTGTCGTGAAATATGGAATTATGAAACGCATAGTATAGAGAATAATGCAGTGAGATATCTTTTCCGAAAGCAGTTTTCTAAGAATTCGTAATACACAGGAAATAAACAGATTGTTTTTGCCGAAATTTTTTAAAATCTTTGCAAATACAAATACGCAAAAATTAAGTTTTTTTGGGGAAGATTTTTAAACAAAGGGATCGGATAACACTTTACTCCAGTTACAGATATTTTAATTTAGGGTTATTAATGTCCTTTCGTACCATGAGGGTAATTAAAATATAAGAAAATTAATACAGAAGATTTTCTTTTCATTAGAAAATAAACATGCGTATACAATCTTTGACATTTAATTTCATCCTGTGAATGAGATCTATAAGGAAATGTGAATTCAGCAGTCCTACAACTGGATATCCAACCAATTGCGTCCGAAATGTAGACAATACGATAAAGGTGTGAAATTCGGAATGAAGTGCTTTGAAATGGAATGTAAGGGAAGAGAAGGTAGAAGACATCGCAAAAATTTTGTATTAACCCGTATCGGGCATTACAACATGCGCCGACATTTAAGCCTAAAGGTAAGAGGAGCGCGCACAAAAACACTCCCATCTTGTACGCACGCGTCTCTAAATGGAAAAACAAAGAAATAAATTGGTAAAGGTCCTTATTGGTACTTATATATTTCTGATATGGCGAATGACCACTCAGCATAATTTCACACATCCAGATGCCCGTAACTTGTCGACATTCAATGAATTTACTTTAAACCAAAGCCAACGAGACAAAAATGTTGCCATGAATGAAGAGCTCCTAATTACCATCTGCTAAAAAAACAGTTTTAGAGATATCCGAAGGCATCAACTGTTTAGTTCTTACTATACTTACACCATCATTTGATTTTCCCCAGAAGAGTGGAAAAAAGCAAATCAAAAAGTGATTAAATACATCGTGGTTGACATTGAAATACCGACAATAGTAACAGTATATTTTACCAAATAATTTTCTTTACGATTTTTTTGAATTACAGCTTTACGTTCTGAAGAAACGGAAGACTAGCTTAGTGAGGCGTCCCTGACCGATATTTTCAAGATAAACATTTTTATTTGGGCTCTGCACGTTGATAATAAAAATAAAATTTAAAGGTGATACAGTTGTCCGGCTCGTTTATTTTCGGGCGTGCAAGTTACAAGAAAAAGTATCGATTAGAATTCTTTGTTTGTTTTTTTTATTCCAAAATTAGGTTTAACTATCGTCAATCCAATAATCAAGTAACCATTCATGAAAATGTCGGAAAAAGTAAATTGACAAGGTTTGATTACCGTACTTGTGCGTTCAAAGCATCAAAAACGCCTATATTCCTGTAATTCTCCCAGAATATCCTAGAGAGAACCGGCAAAGAACAGTGCCAATCTATTTGCCACATCGAGAGAAATCTAATGAGTAATTGATCACTTCTCTATGTGCCTTAAGTCTCCCAAAATGCGTTTTAGTTGCTTAACCCTCAAAAACAATTTTTAGCGAAATTTCTTAAAATCTTCTGAACGGATCCGCAAGAAAATGATGAGTTCTTATCAGGAGACCGACACACATTGAATGACACTTCATTTGTCTCAAAAAGTTGCCCGGAAGTGAATCATGAGTGACGGACGGACGCAGGTTACTCGATTATTAAACAACGATTAACAGAATGAAACGCTTGAATGTAAGTTTTTACTTAGTGAAGCGTACTACCACAAACTGAAAACTGAATGACTATTGCAGTAACAATAGAATAAATAATAATAATTTGTAAACTCAGTGTCAAAGTTTTATTCATTTCTATTGCAAAGTAATACGAAGAATGAATTTCTTAACTGGTATATATTTTAAACAAAATCTTAATATTATTATTTACATTATTTTCAAATGATTCGATTCAAATATACTTGCAATTGAGTGCAGCCTTCATTTACTCAGGGTAGCCCAAATTGCATAATTGTCATATTTACTTCTGATTTTGGCTAATAACAATTTAAATTTCATTTCTAAATGCACTTTTCCCACTGGTTGCAAGATTTATAATTCTGAATTTAGATACCATTACAACAAACGTTAATTCCTTGGCTTTGAAGGCATTAAAAATAATGCCTATCTCATCTTATCATTATCATTACTAGTAATAATTCTGTAAGCGTCTGAGAATGATAAACAAAGAGAAATAAATATTTCTAATAAATCTGCAGGATTACGCCAGGAAAGAAATCGCGCGCGCAGAAGAAAACGTACGAACAGAATTGAAATGTACACATACGGTTAAATTTCGAAGTGATATGTTCTTGCATTGAACTTTCTCTTCCGATTTAAGTCCAGTGTACAGAATAGCTTCTGTGTTCCAGTTTATCCAACTAATTGGTCGCAATGAAAAATGCCTAAATACCCAAATATATAAAAGAAAATATAGCATAACATTTTAACTTACTGTTAAACAATTTACATTTTTTAACATTCTAAAAATCCCACAAGCTACATTCAAGAAAAAAAGAAACGGCACAAGGGAAATAGAAAAGTACTCCTAAATCCTCTGTGTATTTATCTCTACATCACACGGCAAATACAAAAATATTATTCAAAAAACGAAGCCACCACTGGCGCCAGGCACATGAATGATCCATCAGCGTGGATTACAGCACGCCAGCGAACTGCGTAAATTTATTTAAAATGCAATCGCTAATTGTTTAAATAATAACCGTCCGCGTTTCCTTTTATCCGGAATTGTCTCAACACATTTATCGAACTCGCGCTTTTGCGCTCGTCAAACAATTTTTGCGGCGCCCACCAATATTTAAATTATGCATCATTTCTCCTGATATATTTATCGCATCCTTCATATTTTGGACCACATGTCACGTTTTGAAAGCTGTCCTAAAACGACGGGGACAATTCCGCAGCTTTTCCCGCACCTGGCGCCCCGCTGCCGCTTTTTTAGGCCGCATCCACTGGCCGCACCCGCACCCGCGCCCCTCGCATCGCGCCGCACACACCCGCTCCGCTTTGACCGCCGCTGCGCGCCGCGCACCAACCGCCCGCCCGCCCGCAAATACGCCCGCCAACGAGCGCGCCTTCTTACTGGCAAGCAGCCTCCGCCCCGCCTCTCCCTAGGGCCCAGCGCGGGATCGCGCTGGAGGAACACACGGAATCACGCTGGAAGAACGCGCGGCGGGGCTCGCTCCATTAAAACGATTATTAAAACGATGTAATCATCGAACGTTCAACACAACCGTATGAATGAATTTCGTAAAAGACCCACCTAATGAAATTCATTTCAAAAGACAAATAAAATGCACCCTAGGTTTAAAAACACGAAATGTGGCAGTAATTTTCCACTGGAGAACACAAAAGAATGATTGTTTCATTCAACACCACAAATTAATGGATAGTAAAATAAGCCATTATTTTTCATTTGGAAATTCCAATTCATTTCCAATGAACGGGTACAAGATTACATAATTTTTGGTCACCATATTTGAGAAGGTAAAAACGAACTCTTATTATTCCGTGTCGAAGCGATTCAAAATATATATAAATTTAAATATGATAACTTTTCGATTTACCTACATCGTTTCGCTACCTAACACGAATAAACACTATGCAACACATTTTAAAGATATAAGCACGCATTTTGTAACAACAAAATAATGAAATGTATATTATTAATGATGACAATACATCTGAAGTCATCGTCCTAAATGTAAAATACAAATGATTATACATATTTTAAGCAAAGCCGAAATAAGCGCATATGTTCCAATAAGAGCAAGTATTTGCAAACACCTCCAAAAATGTAAAAAGTCCGGCGAAACATCGTTTACAATTGTCACTGTATGTGCGTTTTCGCTGACCAATCATTCCGGCTACGTTGACGTATGTACAGAATAGACAACCAAAGCGCTCGTATTTTACACTTGTGTATGCGGTGTCAAAATCGGATAGCTGTGCACACATCCACGCATCAGAAAACCACGAAGGGTTGAATACGCAGAACACCGCGGTATCCTACACACAGGAACATACACAGGAAAAGGGCGACCAAACCCGCATCGAAATTTGTTCCGTAACCTACGTAATTACTTTAAACATAAAATATTGGAAAGCGATGAGTAATTATTACATCATTTCATTTTTCAAACGTCCACGCTAAGCACGCTAAATGAAATGACATCTTAATAGCTCCACGAATAATAAAAATTCCTGAAAGTGTGAATGTGGACACGGATCCTTTTTGACAAAATCAGCCCGCGCCCGAACAATTGCAAGCCCTCAACTGACAATGGCAGGTATATTGACGACACCTTTTACCGCACAGAAGCCGCAGCGTTAACAGCGACACGCCGCACCGTCGCAAGTATTTGACTCGCCGAGATAAAAGGAGCGCGTGAACGCTATCTTTCAAGCTCTGACTAAAGAACGGCAGCGGCGTAGAAAAAGACCGGGCAAAACGTCGACCCGCAACCTAAAGCCCCAATATTGCCCGCTAATCGCGTACGCGATAATCCTCAAAATACGAAACATCCGTTCCTGCACTCGACGGCGGAATCGCCTCTTTTGGTGCGGCCGCGCCAGAGCCGGGGGGTTTGGTTGTCCCGAGTGGGAATTAGTGGGCGTGCAAATTCAACATCCGCACTCTTTAAAAAAACCAAAAGTGGCCAATAGCCGGTAGTCGACACAAATCAAGTGCACTTCTTAATTGCGCAAAGCGGCCTGCGGTGAGGTTTCGGCCCAGGATTAATTAGGGCCCGGCCGCAACAATCCGGGCAGGGGAATACAATACGGCTAAGCCCTCGTGGCTAGGAGGCGGTGTGCGCGGGGGCGACGTGGCGGGCGAGAGGAGGGGGCGGGGACACGCGGTTTGCGGGGGCGGAAGGCGTCGCCGCCTGGAGCAGATAACAGAAATTGCGGCACGCGGCGAGATCCGGGTGCGAGCCGCCCAGATAACCCGCATTCTTCACCCGGGGGCGGTCTCCGGGGGGCAGCCTCCGAGGGCGGCCGGCCGCCGCGCCCCCAACGGTGACATCGTTATTACGTCGCCGCCACCCCCGAAGGCCGCCCCGCGACGCCCCGACTTATCAACGCTCCCTCGCGCTCCGCCCGACGCATGGAGCGAACAGCCAAGAACCAGCGGGCGCGCAGACGGCGGGCGGCGCGCGGCAAGCAGACGTGGACGGTAGGCGCAAAAATGCCCCACGCAGGAAGAGGTCGCGACTCCCACAATCAGTACCTTTGCACTGAGATCCATCATCCAAGCACCTGATTTAACCCCAAGGAAATGTACTTGATATCTGCCCAACAGAACTGATACGGAAATAATTCCTTAATGAGATGTATCAATCGAGTTAATTGAAACTATCAACACCCAAACAGAGAAAGCACCTTCTCTCCCTATAAAAATGTTATATAACACGGTTTTTAGAACGCTGAGCCAGCTGTCGTAGCATAACGTTAAAAATACGAAATACAAATTTCATATAACTATCCCACTCTTTTTTGTAAATGAATCGAAAGAATGTGAAGTTATATATTTTTATTACCTAGCTAGATAATTTTATTAGTGCTAAGAGGCAACTTATTTTTTTTCAAATTCAAAAAGCATATCAACCTTTCAATTACATTTACTACCACGAAATCAACAACTGCCCCATTGCAGACGTAGAGCTTTTCCCAGAGTGACTGTCAGAACGATAGAAAAGATAAATTGTCAACTGAACGTTATTCTTAATTTTAGTTTGCCTTCTCGACAAATAACATTAATTTATGGCATATTTTCCCTTGCATTTCAAGCAAATATTCTCTCTACAATGACAAACTATGCCTAGTCGAGCTCGTGCTGATATACACGCACTTGCAATCACAATACCGTCTGTGTCTCTTACACTCCAAACATTGGAGACCTGTAAGAAAATTTTATCAACCGGATCGATTCTCCTACTCGCGGTCTATACCTCCCCTAACCTAACTGTGCCAGTATTCAACCGGTTTACGAAACATTTGATACATTTTCGAGGGCTGAAATTTCTCTACATTTTAATACATACATTTGTCATTTAAACAACACAACAGACAGCAGAAAAACATCATTTTGAATGAAGTTTTGATGCAAACTTCCACTAGTCGACAAGCGACCTGGCTGGATAACCGATATTCATCTTCTTGAAGTAAACAGCCTGGACCTCATCTTTTTACGGGTGTGAGGGATTACAAATCTTTGGTACCGTATGTAGCATCCTTTGGTATTCCACAATAAAACCATTATATTACCGAGTCATTCCTGGCACAACCAAAGATCCCAGAAATTCATTGGAAAATAATATTACAATGCACTCCTTCCGAGAGATGAGACTGTAACATTGTTTGCACACTACAGTAACTTCAATATAGGTTGCGAATGGAAACAAGGGCTACAAACACAATAACACGCTGCTCAATATACACACTTCTTCTCGACAGTTGAGTACAATTCGTGGCGAATTCTTTATTCAGAAAAATCAAGCCCTAAAACCAATAAATTTGCTCAATATATTTTTGAGAATCCCAAAATTCATTATTAGTTTTGAAACCATTGTTCACTCGGGTCGTTTTGAAACGGTTGTTCACTCACGACGTTTAAAAGCGGAGAGCATAATTTTCCATACACTTTTACTGCGCAACTGG
The DNA here is from genome assembly GCA_964035755.1 of Teleogryllus oceanicus. NCBI lineage: Eukaryota > Metazoa > Arthropoda > Insecta > Orthoptera > Gryllidae > Teleogryllus > Teleogryllus oceanicus. The sequence goes on from CAXIVR010000001.1 coordinate 97,560,305, forward strand.
CGAGAATGAAAAATAATATGAACAATCATTAAATTATTTCATAGGAATCTAATTCACACGTTATAAAAATCTAACGCGCGTTTTAGAAACTTTTTCTACTCGAATGTTCGTAGTTTCACGGAACACTAAAAATCGTGGTTGATACTAATCACTTTTCATTTACTTTCCAAATTTTACTTTTTTTCCAATGGCATATAAAACCACTTAATGAAAAATCTTGATACATCAGGTGGAAAATACGTTCAATCTGGCTAAATATGACCGATCAAAACGAATTAATCTAAACGAAGAGAGAAATATTTCGGAACGGGATAACTTTATACATAAAATACGTAGCGCTCTAACTAAAAAACTGTAACATCGATGAATATTTTTCGTCGTAAATTGCGTATTTTACAACCTGGAACTTCAACTCTACTTCTGTACGCACATGGGGGATTATTGTAAATCCAACATCTGTTCATTGACATGCAACACCAGGTTTCTAAATCATAATTTTGTCAGTAAGGAGTGCAGTATGGCAGTACGGTTGAGTATCGCTGGCATTTACCATAGATTAGGTTTTTTGTGTGGAAAGCTATTTACGGCTCTTTCTATCTGATGAGAAAATGAAGGATCTTCCTTATCTGAGTGTATTTGTGTCACGAGTGAATCTTTCCAATGCTTGACAACTTTCCCGAAGTGCCATTGAAAATTTAAATTCTGAAGCTTTTTTTTTTTCCTTTTTCTTTTACACAGTTTCCTAAATTACTCAGTAGTTACTAATATCGCGTAGAGGAAGTTGATATTACTTTTCACATCGCATGTAAGAATTACTCCTATGATAAAAGAATCACAGCCAAGCCTGGTAAAAAGGGACGGAACTGAAACTCGAAAGACTACGCATCGCGCTTTGCCGGGAAGTGTATCAGGTAACGAGCACATGAGAGCGCGGCGCCCGGCTCTCCAACGCGCGACCTCTCGAATAATCTGCGAATCCGAGGAGATAGTCGGCGCGCGCGGCGCGTGGTAGTAACCCAGCGGGCAACAGCAAGAGTCCGGCCCATGAAGGATAGCAGCGCGGCGGGTGTAGGGGCGACCCCATCGGTGTCCGTCCCGCGCCCAGCGCCGCCCGCACCCAGCGCCGCCCGCGCCCAGCGCCGCCCGCGCCCAGCGCCGCCCGCGCCCGCGTCCATCGCCCGCGCCCTGCCGCCCCGCCCAGCGCCGCCCGCGCCCAGCCGCCCGCGTCCATCGCCCGCACCCGCGGCCAGCGCCCGCACCCAGCCGCCCGCGCCCAGCGCCCGCGCCCAGCGTCCATCGCCCGCGCCCTGCCGCCCCGCCCAGCGCCGCCCGCGCCCAGCCGCCCGCGTCCATCGCCCGCACCCGCGGCCAGCGCCCGCGCCCAGCGCCCGCGCCCAGCGCCCGCGCCGCCCCGCCGCTGCCGCACGAGCGCGCGTGTCGCGTAACACTGCCGCCTCCATATAAACAGGCGACCTGAATCCGGTTGGGGGGCACCAAACATGTGAGATAACAATTAGCGAATAAACATGTCAGCGCGGTGGCCGCCGCAAACACTGGCGCCCGTTCCACCGCCGAAAGCATCTGTCCAGCATTACGTTATAGGTGAGCTCTCTCGCGCTGCCCCTCGCACCCCCGCGCAGCCCGCCCCCGCTCGGCCCGGCCACGCCCAGCACGCGCCCGCCCTCGCACTAGATTAAAATATTGGAGTTTTCTATTCTATGGAATTTGTCACGCGTCTCCGCAAACACTATAGGGATAAACTGTTAGGCCATTTCTCCCGACAAAATTGACCAATGGCGTTAGCGACGAAGGATTAGGCAACCAACACGACAGCGCAGACACCGCTTTGTTTATGTAATAATTCCGATTCACGGCTACATGTTGTATAATACAAAACGCCACTAAAGTTTACAAGCATGGATGCATTTCCGCAATGTCTGAGAATATACAACCTACAACTCGTAAGACATAGAAAAGCTTACAACAATATTACGTGAATAGGCAGATCACACTAGGAACAATTGTAATGGGGGTATAAGAAAACATACATTATAAATTAAATATTCAGAGAGGAATTTTGAGAATATTTTGTTCCCTGACTATAGAACGTTTTGTATTTCTCAAAGAAGTCCACACACCATTTACTGCGAAAGGCAAACAACGTTTAGACTATGCGATTTAACAATCATGAATGCAATACTGCCAAAGGTATTTTCCAGACAAATTCATCAGCATTAGAACACATATCAAAGCACAATCTGGAACAGTTGCAACTAACACTGCGATCGAGCAAGATGGTAAACATTAAAAGTACACGCAAAAAACACGGGTAAATTCTGGCAGTGCTTTCGCCAAACCCACATATAATATTAAATACATAACATTACAACGATATACAACAATATTAAAAAGAAAATTAATCACATTCAAATTTTTTACTCCTCTAGAACTACACAAATTTGTTTCGATCTAATGTGTACATTCGGTGTGGTTTCACCTGAAGCGGTTGTCGACAAGCACGTTTGCTTAGACTGTTAAAACTTGCACAGAGAGGTAAAAACTCTTGTCGTTTTGAAATCTCTCCAAAAAACTAAGCACCGTCTTAAATCGTTCGTTTACGGTAATATCTCGAATAAGAGATGCTTGATGTTAAAGTACTAAAATAATTACGTTTATTTATTACATATTTTTGCTAATTTCTTTAATATTCGCAAATGATCAAAGCCTTGAAACAATATAAAATTATTTTATAATATTTTATATAAATATAGTGTTAGTATTTTAACAGCTAAGTTTTCGCTAATACTGACATACTTGAAATATTCAGATTTTTGCAGATTATTATTAGCAATAATTGAAAATGCGCAATAAAACTGAATTTCGCTGCATGTGTTTGGAGTTTTTCTTGTTACTCCACTCAGAATTTAATCTCAGGCATTCATTCACATTACTTCCACCGCATCAGTCTCCACAATTTGATGCTATTAATTCAATACGAATCATAATTCTTAAAGGTCAAAGCACATCACACGCTGTTCACCCGTTTCATCTCTCACGTAAAATTACCTTTATATCTCGAATTGCTCTCGTTTCTTAGTATACATAATGCTCATATAAGGCCTATATTTCAAACTCCATCATTTATCCCTCTGAAAATTAAAATGCATTAAGGCAGAATAGAGAAGAAAATTCTATCGAACCGACGGTTATCGACACAATCTATAGCCTAAAATTCAACTGAAAGTATAAATCACCATTGCACCCTTCAGAAACACTATTTAAGCCACATTTCTTTCAATGCCCTCATCAATCATCATTTACAAATAATGTATTATTAACAAGGTAACGGTATTTTTATTGAAACAAAAGTAAAGAACGCAAACGATCAATGAACAATAAATTTAATGTTTAAATGGTTTTAAAATTGAAGAGTAATTATTCAAGTAATCTGCGCAAAAGCTTTTCTGATAAATATCACCTATAACACAGGATTTTTTTTCCTATGTCACAAAATTACGGACAGATTTCAACATACAACGAAGTGACATCGCAAAACTACAGCAATCAGAACTCTGTTTCAATAAATAAACCGCTAATTATAGTTTTCGATCCAAAATTTCAATATCACTCGCGTATTACCCTAACTTTCTTTGCTCCGAAAGGTTATAGTTATATACCCACGAAATGCATTATAAGGTCACCTTCCCACAAAACACACCAAGTGAACTGAATTCAAATTGGTGATTCATACGACAGGTTTCTTGATAAATGTTAGAAGGCATTGCGATAATAATTTTCCTCGCTCAAGAAACTCGCTAACACCGATACATAGCGAATGAATAAAACTAAAAAATGCATGTGTGTGTTTCTACCAGCCAACGCGCTCCTAGTCCGCCCATCAGTTTATCAAAGAGAATAAATGGAACTCTTAGTTATCGGTCAAATTCGGCTGTCAGGACAAGGATATCTATATTAACATGTTATAATGAGTCTGGGTTTTCGGATCTCCCGAGAGAAGAATAGAATCCTCAATGGGCAAAAGATCCCATTTATTTAAAATAAATCAACACAAAATACTCAATTTAACCGAAGTCCTATTGCCAAATACATAATATTTCCGTCCTATACGACTAAAGAAATCAATGAGCTGGTTAACAGATCCGAAATATTCTGCATCTCGCATCTCACTAACACAACCGACCGCGCGACACCGGTCACCGCCGTGCAAATGGCGTGGCATCGCAACACCGATGCGCCATCTGCGATCTGCAGACAACTGCTGAGCCCACTTAATCAGGGCAACACACTTGCTCCGAGCATTCGCTGTTGCCCGCCAGCTGCATGCAAGCTGAACAACGGACAATGTGCGATCTGTGACTTCATGTAGGCCCACGGAAGCGTGTCAGAAATAGTAAGTTTTTAGAATAAACTATTAGTGATATATTTGTACTTGAGAATAATTTTCAAAGGGGAGGCGGCATCTCATCCATAGTACGATCCTCTTATGGAAATGTTACAGCAAAATTAGTAAACTTATCAGTTCAGCACCCGGAGAGCAACAGAAGTATTCTTACTTATTCTCAGTAACGAACGTTTATCAGCATTCATGCATGAAAACAACATGTATCCTGTTCCCTACCTTAGCGTATTTTCACACTGAACAATTTTATTTGTGATATGGAAGATAATAATTTAGAAAAATAAACATAATTGCCTGGATCGTGCACTTTCGGGTATAGAAAGATACATAAATAACTAACGATAATAATTCGTTTTAAAAATAGTTTTATTACGAAATAAGTTTAATTACTGTCCATCTGATGAATCAATTCGTAACGATTAATGTTACGCCACAAACGCAGCGTAGAAATTAGCTGCTTTGCACAACTGCATTTTAAAACACCGCAACCGTTATTTTCTACAATTATTCCAGAATATTCTTGAAAGACGCTGCTAAAAATCGCGTAAATAGATTCGTCTTGTCCAGAGGAATTTAATAAGTTATTTATTACTTCAACCCCCAAAACGCATTTTAAATGCTTAACCCCCGGTAACGACCCCACCCCAAAATACGTTTATTTAGAGAGTTCTCTTAGAATTTTCTGGAATAATCCGAAAATGTGTTCAGTGACCAAGACACGTCAAATAACACCACACTTGTCCCGAAGGGTGTACTGAAAGAGGTCTCACCGTCGTCGGTACTGAGTGACCTCACTGATACATTATGTTATCCGTCTAATATGTGCAGCGTTGACAAGACTTTGCGGTAAACCTACGGCAAAGTAGCACTTTTCGCGAGGCGTAGTGGCTATAGAAAAAAAAACTGGGGTGACATGAATAAACATGCCTGCCGTCTCGGGTATTTTGAGGGTACGAGTATTCAAAGAGTACTGGAATGTAGTCCTTTTAATTCCCAAGAATTCGCTCTAATAATAGCATATGCAGCTAGTACCAAAATGTCTTTGGTCTAGTACCTGTTCATTCAAAAAATCCGGCCCATACTCCTATCGTCGTCTCGTCCGGAAAAATTCCTTTCGTATGCACAACAGTGCCGTAGGCACAATTTATTTTCGAGGAGAGTTCACCAAACGAAGAAAAGGTGACGGAAACCTTCTCACGTAAAATTTCACAAAAATTAGTCTCGTTTTCCTCTCTAGGAGAAATGCAAAACCAGCATACAAGTTACTTACGATATTTGTTTACACTGTGAATGTGAAATTAGTTCATTTAATATTTATGACTGTCGGCAGATACGACCACGAAATGATCGGACAATATTAGAGATAATCATCTTTTATTTTGGGAAGGACTACACGCCTCCCCATGACTACACGTTTGCCGACGAAGACTAACGTACACTTTCTCTCTTACGTTTCTCATAACAAACATTGGAAGGTGCCCGCCTACGTTTTCTTGCCGTCCAAACTGCGCGGATATATCGGCATACACTAAAAATCTGAAAGGCGGCACTCATATTCTACATTTAAAATAGACGAGTATGCAGTGTGTTTCCTTCATTTTGAATTTTTTCTTAATAAGTACTATTAACGCAAACTAAATTTAAAAAAAAATAGAGCCTACAATGTTTAAGAATCTCTGGTTACAGATCTTGAAAACAAGAAGTTGCATAGGGGGAAAAAAGTAATATATTGCATAGCTTGCAATTTTCAAAACACAGGTGCAAGCAAAATGGTCCCGAAGACTCTTATTTGAATTCAAGAAACTGAATTAACAAATGCAATTATCTGTCTCATTTGATAAACAAATCTACCGACCGAAATACAAAAATTAACTAAATGTTATTTGACCCTCAAAGGGACGTCAGAAGAGCGTAATTAATCTTAGGATACATTTTAAGCTTGTGTCAGAAGAGCGCGTTCAAAACCAAATCACCGTCTAAGATCAACACACAAGCTCTCCGCATTTTGCCAACATCATCAAACACCACAAGTTAGAGGAAACTAAAAATATTTTCTTGAAAGTGTCACCTCTAGAGAGGATCGTGTTGGCACAATTTACATAGCATTATACAATCAATAATGCAGAGCAAAACGATCTATAATTTTACACAATTCATTTCCCATCCATGCTACCCAATCCAGTGTACAATCTTTAATTAAACTTTAAAAATACTTTTTTATCAATACGTGCAAGTTTCAATTAATCGCCGTTGAAATTCTCTCGTACATAATCTACGACCAATTTCTAGCGCGAACTAGAACACCGGCATTCGGCAGGTAATTAATTCTCTAGTTCGACAATCCCTTCTACTATCAACAATTCATTGTATGGGGGGAGGGGGAGAGGAGACCAGAAAATCATCTGAGAACTTCAAAACATCTGAGGTGAAGGCTACTAGAGTCGCAAGAGAGCGCGCTCGCACTGGCCGTACAGTTGGGCATGTCCCCAATATAGAGAGTAGCAGAGGCGTATCTACGGTTATGGCAGACATGGCACGTGCCATGGGAGCCACTCATAGGAGGGGGAGGGGCTATTTTAGCGTATATCCCTTAAAATAAATAACAATAACCCTAATTTGAAATAACCTATCACGAGTGCAAATTTTATGCTTGCCATGGGCGCCTGAATACCTACATACGCCTCTGGAGAGTAGCGCATTCTTTTATGCCGCATATTCAGTCTTTTCTATCCAGTTGAATTGCGCGGTGTGGCAGGTGAGTTGGGAACCACCAATCTACCAAAAACCAATGATAATGTACTCTAATCTCTCCATAATGCTTTTGATTGTTATCAATTCTCCCCAACTTCTGAAGCCTCCCAGCGGGACTGTTGGGTGAAAGGATATTAAATGGCGGCGGCCATTCAGGTTGCGCTACTCTGGATCTTGGGGCTCGAAGTTGGGCGCCATCGAAGTCGTCATCGGCGGCGGAGGCCGGCCGCTCAGCGCGCTGGAGATCTTCCACGCCGGCCGGCCGGTCGGTCGGTCGACGGCGGCGGAGGAGGAGGACAACCAAGCGGCGAGCGCCGCCGCCCGCGTCCGCCATGCAGCTCCACCGACGCCTCCGACGCGGTCTCCGTCGCTGCCGCACGCACCGGCCCGGGCATGGGCGGCCGGCCCACCCGCCCGCCCGCCCGGGGAATGCGAAACTAGGAGGAGTATTTACTAAACCAGACGATGATACAATGCGACTCTCAGTTAAAATTAACCGACCGCAAAACGCTATGCGCGAGAAGCGGCCTCCGCGGGCCCGACCGAACATACAGAATTAGATCGGTAAACCAAATGGAAACGTTCAAACAGCGGGACACGGCGCAGCTGGCGTGTTTAGTCGACTCGCACCCTCCGAGAAATCGTAAAACGACACGGCTTCCCCTTGATTTTGCAACAAGGCCGAGGAGAGCCCCTACGCCGCGGAGCCGGGGGGCACCGAGCTCAGAACGCTCGCGAACCCAGGCGCCCGACCGCCGAGAACTCTCTTCCGCCATCGAGAGCGACCAATGCAGAAATTCATGACACCGCATCCACAACGAAATAATTATTACAACACTTAACGAATAATGTCTTTTCAGAAAGTGTCATTTGGCGCACTTTTTCCAAGAATTTTCTCTATGAATAAACTATATCATTTTTCTATCTCGTTAGAGAGGAAAATTATTTCGTTCATTAACGGTAAGTACTACGAATATCTGAAAACAGTAAAATGCTCATAAACGGGTACCTGTGGGCTCGCTGTCCACTACAGTTCCTAACAACACGCATGTGTTCATTATCCCTTGGGAGGTGTTTCTCGTGGCGCACGTTTCCGACCAGGCCACTTAACCGATCTCCGTTTTCTCTCCATGTAAACAGGAATATCATGGTATTAATTTTCGTTAATGAAGCCTTTTCGAAAGTATCGAAATTAAAACCCAACATTCACACATGAGAAACACAACGTTAGAAATATGCGAAATCGAGATGCTGGAACCGCACGTCGTTTGAAATTTAAAAAAAAATATACTGGATTAATTACATATTTTTATTTCACAATAAAAGTACATATTGTTATATATAGATGCTGCAAACTCAAGAATAAATTATATAAATTTACATTTTGTTTCCATGCTTTATACTCACAAATAGGAAATACTGACTTATAATCTTTCCTCTTTTGAGAGCATTACATGAAACTCTGCTCAATGTCTAATGGGAGAGAAAAGGTTACGGAATGTACCTAAATTGTATATTGTAAAATTGTGAATTCTCAAAACTCATTTGCTGAGTAAAATGAACAACATCTGTGATACTGCGGTTTCCATCATATTCAATTTCATGTAGACAATTAAATAAGCGACTCGGGTACAGATTTGAAAAATTGTCGCATTTCGAATAAGACCAAACCATATACACTACGCTACATCGACAAAACGTGAAATTCCTCATCAAAGATATAAGCATAAATATAGTTCCTGAAGGGCAACGATTTTCGGGAATTTCTTAGTACGAGGGGAATGACAAAGTTACGATTGTTAGGGAAAATCTCATAAAACAAAGTTCATTAGATAGCAATTTAGTATCTGTTACTTAAGGCTATGTGCAACGACGTATCTCGATCGAAGGCATATTCATTCATGACTCAATGAATCATTTTCCATTTTCTACAAATTAACACGATATATATGATCTTCATGTTTTTGTCAACGCATCAGTGTGAAACGAATGGCAAAGAAATTGGAACAAATGAGTTGTGATAATACGGTATACATTAATTAAAATATTAATGGATTTCATTTACACTAAAAGGTTTACAACACATAATGAAACCAGTTTTACAATTTCTTCGCAACTAAATTCTGGATTATTTTTTCTTTTTTTCTGGGTGTCAATAAAAGTTTTGAATAATAACAATGGCAAGATTAGCTGGACATAAAAAATATTTACCCTACAAATAAATACTATTAACTCGGAAGGAACCGTTCCTAAAAATGGGGTTGGAGGTCTACCGCTTCCGACGTAGAACGCAGATTTTTCAAATTCGCCTCACGGAATCACGCCACAGTACCATTAAACACCCAAGCCACGACCTAGCAAATAACTTTTAGCGTTTTCAATATTTTAAATCCCTTGTCTTAAAGCAGCTGCGTCTACCATTTTCTTTCGTTTCATTGTCTTTGAAATTTGAAAGGAACTTATGTTTCACTTTGAATTACTGAATACGCATTAAAATTTTTCAATAAATTTCTGGGTGCTGTAGAGAAAGGAATTCGATTTTGTGCTTCCACTTTCTAAAAAAATGAGTAATGCCTAATGACTGTTTTATTCCTACAAAGAGAGATCTCAAAGATACATTTTTGAAATCGTATAATATTTTGTAATACTTTTACCGGAGCACATTACTTCTAATATGTAGGATTTGTTCGTAAGAAACCATCTCACTACCATTTTATGTTTATACGATTTCCCGATGTTTGTTGATTTTTCTAATGTACCCATTATTTTATATACATTTTTGAAAAATTTCTAGATCGCTAAGTTTGAGATACTTTTACAAATCGTCCCTATCAGGTTAACATTAATACTGACAATAAGGACTTTACATAAATTTAATTAAGATTTTTAGAAAAGTTCGCCGAAGTCATATCTGTCTTCCTATTGTTTCTTTTATTTCATGTGAAAATATCTCTATTATTGTGGATGTTCAACGGGAAATCTATTGTCGCGGACTTCGGAGTACACTTACACCTTCCAAGTCATAATACCTGTCCATTTCCTCTGAAAAAACAAAAGAAGAAAAATATCTACAGAGATCATTATAATCACAACAAATGCCTTTGCGGGGAGACTCGATGACACTGTTGAGATTCTAACTTCGGAACAACGGATATTGTGCCACCTCGTCGAAAAATCAGGTTTTCAGACAAATAAAATAAAAATTTTCCGAAAGAGGTGTGGCTTCCTCCGAAACTAAACGATTCAAGTATGCAAGAAAATATGATAAAAAGCTCCCGCGTGATACCAAGGGGCAGCTCGGCCGTTCAGACGAGGGCCGGAACCGCCGGAGCGGCGGCCTCGGGGGCCGCGGATCGCCTCCCGCCCGTAAAGAGACACCGCGGGGAGCGCAGCGCGCCCGCCCGACCCCTCCCCCACACCTCATTAGGAGGCATATTGACTTACGCCTAAATTCCTATCCATCACACAACGTCTCTCTCTCCTCGCCGATCAATCATTCCGCGCCTGATAGTGTGAGGACGGCCGACATGTCCGCGCGCGACGAGTACCTCGCCGGACACGGCTTCGCTGCCAGGCTCCCGTGTCCCTGCCACCGGCTGCGGCACCCCTCTGCCCTCGCCAAGGGGCTCTTTCTACGGTCGGCACAGCCCAATGATGCGGCCGAGGGAGGATGAATAGATAAATGCCGCAATGACCGGTCGAGATAGAGGAGTCTACCCCCTAAAAAAGTAATCAAATTCATTTGAATATATACTAATCCTCACATTTTGGCATTTTTGTAAGTTAATTGTATTAATTAATTGCGTTAAATGACTTATAACGCATCAATAAATTAATTGCATGAAATGACTTATTACATTAAAACAACTTCGACTAGAAGATTCACCATCGGAGTAAAAAATACGGAACCTTAGAATGACAGTCGCGTCAACCCTGCTCCGTAGACAGCAACATTTCATTATTTTACATCGCTTTGATCGCTATAAAATAGCAATCAGCGCATCACGCCTTCTCAGAAACAGCAAATGCTCGTTTCGCTTTCCGCTCGGAAGCCTCTCGTCTCGGATCGGCCGCAGGCTTCAGATTACGCGCGGCGGCGGGCGAGCGGAGCGGAGCGCGCGGCGTGGCGCGGGGCGGGGCGAAGCGCGGTGATCTCCCGCCGGACCGTTTGAGCGCGGCGCCGCGGCGGCCGGGCCGGCGCTCGCTGCCAGCTCCTCCGCGGGCGCCGCCACCGCCGCGCCCCGCCGATTCGCACGGACGAGGCGCGCTCTACCCTCTTCGCACACTCCCCGTTCGCGGAGCGGCCTAGCCCTTCCCACACACGATTGGCTTTTCCTAATACTACGGATATAGAGTTGCATTCGTTCCTAATGCTCGTACCACCGACGTCTCTACCATTATGCGTCTTACCGTACAATACAATGCTGTCGTTTTCGTTCTTGCCGCAATTATTTCTGATCTTTTTTGTTCCCTCCGATTAAACCCCTCTCATCTCAACCCTGCATATCATGTCTAATAATATCTCTTGAAGACACATGCATCTCTCCATGAACAGTGTTGGCAGCGTTTCTCCTGGCATGATGGCTGAGCTAAGCAGCCTGTGTTTACAGCCACAAGCCCTGGGGCTCTAGGCTGCCGCGCTCCTGACCAAGAACACACTATCTTTCTTCTCAAGGCAGCAGCAGCACCCTGTCTCTCAACAGCTTGGGGGCAGAACACTAAGCTCCTTGGCTGACAACAATGCACATGCTAGGCTGCTAGCTGGCTGCTACATTTCATGCCTCTTTCAACTTCCACCATATCATTTATATTGTGTCCACATGCATAAATGAATCTGACAGTGCAAATATGAAATTACTTAACCAATACGTGTTGAGAATTATTTGTGTATTTTAACAATAACTGTTAATAAACTTGTTACAATTGAGAATGTGAGTAATGTCAAAAACATTTAGAAAATTCTACAATTTGCACTCTTAACAAGATTCATTACATTGGAATGGTGAAATTTCCAACTTATAACACATTAAATTTCTTAAAACACATCACAGAGTCTACATTTACTGTGACACAATATTTACATTACGAAAAGTAAGTCCAAATTTTACTTCTTGTCATTATTATGTACAAGTGTGTGTCGATATTACTTGAAATGTTTTTACAACAAACTGCACTCAACCACAGTCAACATTCTTGCAATGCAAATAAATGTAAATTGGCACAGACAAATAAAACAAACTCCACAAGAGAACAAATGAATCCAATTTGCCTTGATCATGCAATTCTTTTCCAGAGAACAGATACTTCCAGAAAGTAAAATAGGAGTGACAGAACAAAAAAGAATGTTACTTGGGTTAGGGAAAAATAAAGCATACCCACGCCTGGAACAGCAATACTCAAATAAACAAAAGACCGGGTTACTCACGTCTGAATCCTCGGCCTTCCTCTGGCGTTGACCGTTCTGTCCCCTCTGACCCAGGAGTTGCAGTGCCTTCGCGATCTTCTGACATTGGGGCGTCTGAACTTTCCTCCTTAACAACAGGAGGGAGGAGAGGAGGTGATACTGATACACTTGCAGGAGAACTGGAATCGGCACGCTGATGTTGAGAAGGTTGAGAAGTTTGACCATTCAAATATGCCCGTTCCTCTACTACCCCAGGTGAAAATAAGGTTGACAGATGGTTTGTAGGTGTAGGAGATGTGTCGTGAAGATTTGAACCACCTGTTTCAATCTTCAGACACTTAGATGGTGGTGCAAAGGCAGATGGGAAACCTTTAACTTCTGATGTAGAAGAGGTACCCAGAGGACGAAATGCACCAGAACCGAACGGAATTCTAGGATCAAGTGCAGGATGCAAGAAAGGAGACTGAAGATGGTGTAATAAATGTGCAGGTAGGCTGGGATAACTGTCCATATGCCGAAGGCCAAAACCCCCGGCAGAAAATGGAGTGTGTAAATCTTTAGCTTCTGTGGCCTGAAACACATCATTTAGCTCATGAATTGGCTGCTTAAATATTAAAGAAATATATCCATTCTATTTTGTAGTTATTTTTCAAAACAAGAAAACTCACAGAAAATCACAACAAAAATAAAAATACCTGTGGGTTGAAGGGTCTCTGCATTCTAAGGGCCTCAGGCAGCCCACCTGCCTGAGAAAATACTACCAGTGCAGGGGGTGGCAATGGGTTGGGAACATAGGCAGAGTTTTCCATCTGAAAATTTCAAAAACACTTATTAATAAAAAAGCATGACATTAAAATCAACATTGAAACAAAAAATAACTCTACAGTAAACTGTCAATATCTAACAAGGCTCACAAAAAATCTTGAAACTTTTATGTCAAGGCTTAACAATTTCATTTGTCTTTCTTAAAAACCATCACTAATGAAGAAAACAGAGTTGTCAACACCTCCACACAATATTCACCAGTCTACAAAAACATGACAATAGAGTGCAACTAAATAGTGACACATAGAAAACGTTCAAAAACTATTTCACATGATAAGAGATGCCGCCAAATAAAACCGGCTGATGTAAACAAACCATTTGCGAACACACAACTATGGCAAGCACACGGCCTTCCGTAAGCTAGTAATTCCTGACAATGTCACAACCAAAAGTCACTTACGTACATAAATGTTAACAACAAACGCATGAAAACATATGATGTTACGCACTCCGGGTAAAAAAGTAAAATAATACCAGTAACAGCGAGCTGAGGCGAACGGTAACCTCTAAAAATGTTGAAGATTGTTTACCTTGAATAAGCTTAAACTGAATGTACCATATGATGTATAATATTTCTAAAGTCTTGGATGCATTCAGGCTAGCTTAGGATCACTTCGGTTGGACCGAGTAGCGTCCGATTGCTCCCCTGAATCCACCAAGCCCCGACTGAGCTCCATAAACACTTACCTACACATTCATGTTGTCCCGAGGTGCATGGTGGGAACGACAAAAGCCGAGCGTATTTGGCTGGCGGGAGCAGCCAACATGGCGGACTGCGCAATGTGGCGGGAACATGAAATTATTGATTCGCTTCGTCGGAGCACTCGTGAAGCAGAAAACGAAAAGACAAAGAATTTTCTTAAATAAATGTATTATATCATATTAATACATATTTAAACATTCATAAATATACGTTAATTACTAGAATTAATACTCAGAAACACGAATGAAAGAACAGAAAATATATCCCAATAAGTGTATTATAAGAGATGTTATTAGACGATTAACTAATAGAAAAATATGCCACATACCAATTACATAAAAATTCTTAGTGTTAAAATATGATGAAGAACAATCATCTAATCGTATTTATATAAGTGAAAATTGTCATTTATTACAAAAATGTCTGAGTAAGAAATCTTGCAAACTTTATGGACCCAGGCAATCCATTTTTTTGTTTGTTTCTTTCTTTCTTTTTCTTTCTAGAATTTAAAACTCAGTTTTAACAATAATAATGATCAAAATAACTGAAGAGGAAAACTAGTTAAACTTTCCAAACAACAAAAGGTACCTTTTCAATTTTGTTTAATTTTAAAACGGTTAGCATGAAAATAAATATAAACAGGAATGAAACATTACTTTCTATACGATTTCAATTATTGGCTGAATCTGTTTAAAAATAAATGTTTAAAAATAAGATGTAAAATGGTACCGTTTGTGACTCTGCATGACTGCGTGAAATGAGAAAGGAGCAAATAACCTGAATTTTTAAAAATAATCTACAAGAATTTGAGTGAATGTTTTGTGAAGATGCGCGTTTCATGTATGTGTTAAACCCACACTTAAAAATAGTATATGACATTGGTACAATCAACAGAATATCATATTTTTTATATCTGTGAGACATAATTGTTTTTAAAACTGTTTTTTTTTCATCGTAGAGTTTTCGGGGCATTTACATCATCTCAGAATCTCTGTGTTGACAGAATAAATTATTTTGTCACACAGATGAAAACCTTGACAATCTTGGCGTAGAACTAGTTGTAATACACACACGTGAAGGATTCTTAAAGAATTAATAAACAATACTGAAATCTGAAAACATTAGTTATGAAAAAATACTCCTCAATTACAATTTGATAATGATTTAACAATGATAAATATTAGTTGTAATGAAATGGTTTGCGTAAACATACGTATATCAACAGAGATAAAACCGCTCATACATCAACTCATTTTACACCCATTGCTCAAATGTTGACAAAAAGAGCAGAAGCGGTTGCGATTAACTCAGAACCAGCTCATTGCCACCGACTCGACAGCTACTCTGACCGGCAGGTAGTAGGGTTCAAGTCCCGACGGTGGGGGATTTTCGACTCATGTCTGTATAGCTGGGCGCAGTCTGGAGGAGAATTCTAGTGGCTGACTGCTCTGATCGGTAGTTTCCGGGGTTTCTCCGATCAATACCTGGCGAATACAGGAGCAATGTCGTAACACACGGGCCATGGACCGCGCGCGATCTTTCTGTTCTCTTCTTTGTCCTATCATCATCCCTCTCACACACTTACAATGCACTACACTGGGAGACCAGTCGCTCATAACTCATGGCTGGGGCGGTACCCGCTGAGGAAGGTACCCTAGAGGAAGGAACTCCGCACGCCGTGTATGTCGCCGCTGGATCTTACCATCTTGGGGAGGGACACCGCCAGTTCCAGGCATAAAAACATGTACTACGCTAACGTGACTACTGACCGCAGAAGTTGCCCGGAACAGGGCAGTTAGATGCAGGCAGATGTTACAGTTAATTTGTGACAAATATCAGAGTAAATTATTCCCCTTTCTTTAATGTATCCTACAAATTATGTAAACAATACTATCGGAGAAGATACCCATGTATTATCGACAAGCGGGCAATCGTTAAAACACACTACTACATGTTAAAGGGATCTTAATTAAGTACAAGGCACGTTTGTGCCTTTAGGATACCTCGATTGCGTTTGGTCCTTGGGATTTGGGGCATAGATTACATAAAACTTCGGGATTGCTGTAGGCTCCAGAGCACCTTATACGTCCGGTGACAATCGGTGGTAGCGTTAAGCCCCTGCTGGGGAAACGGCGAGGCCGCAAATCTCCCGCAAGCAAAGGCTTAAGGGCACATAACTCATTGCGGCGTGGGGACAATTTTAAGTTGCGTAGGTGAGAGGTAAATTCAGTAGTAGCTATGAAGAGCTCCAAAGCTGCTCTTGCATGCATAAATAACAAGAATATCATTCCACCAAAATACACCGGTCTCCTTTACAGTCAAGACCGATTTGTAGAACGGAGACCGATTAGTTTGGTACATCGTGCATTGGAATAGGGGAAACCAGCACGGAAGTCTTTTCACAAACAGCCTAAAAATACATATTAATAATTTTTTTATATATTACATATATTAGCAATATTCATTTATTGATGGTTTTTCCTCACGTTTATTTCCATTTTAATCGATGGCAACTTAGTCATTCAGATACACTGCATCTTTTTAAAACAATTGGATGTATTACTGTTCAAATTATTCTTCCGAAATGTTTTCTTATTCTACAAAGGCGATTTTATGTGCGACAGAACCGCCCATGAGGAGGATAGGGGGAAAACCGATAAACGGCGGGGACCTGGGCTTTTCGGATCCCTTGAAAAATCTCTACATATTTTTCTTCTTCATTCAATTGTGATTTTTTAATTTGACATTTTCGCCGACCTGTCTGTGTTGCGCGATTATACAAGTGCGTACGGTCAAGGTTTCTAGAGATACTTTTTATTAGTTTTTAAATTCATCATAAGATAAAATATATTGACGCAACAAAACGTTTTTAACCTTCTATCAAAATCAATTTTACAACACATTGATAATTGATTGCGGCGGATTTAATTAAATATAACAAAGTATACTGAAAATGTTTCTCACTAAATTTTAGGTTTGTCTCTTTAACATGCTGTTGTTATAATTATTATTATTATTATTATTATTATTATTATTATTATTATTATTATTATTATTATTATTATTATTATTATTATTTATGTCACATTTTAACTTGGTCCCACACATGCATCTCAGTTACTATGAACAAGACAAAAATATTTCAACTGACATAATCAGCACTGGATCAACCGTCAATGTTGAGAAACTTCCTCACCACGCTACATGTGTCTAGCATGACAATCTTCTGCAGCTGGATGTATAACCCTTTCTTCAGTTGCAGTACAGCCAGGGATTCATGCAGAAATTTTGAAATTTCACCAGTGGCACCTAGAATTATTGGTTCAATTGTCACTATTTCCACGTTGCTCCTCATTTCCTTTATCTCATTTGCCAAAGGTTGATATTTTAGAATTCTGTTATGATGGACCAGTTCCAGTACATTTTGTGATCATATGTATCAATGAATGGTTTGGGAATGTTCTTGCAATACGGTGTGTGGTTACTCATCATAAGTTATTATTGTGGCATAGTTGCTGATAACCCAATTTAGAAAAGTCATGTCGTTTTGTATATTCTGAGGACACTAGAGAGCTACGTCCACTGATAATATGATATATATTTTCTCTCTGTGCTCCACATAGACGATATTTGTCATCAAGGAAGTCCAATGTCTTGCGTTTGGTTATATTATTATTATTATTATTATTATTATTATTATTATTATTATTATTATTATTATTATTATTATTATTATTGTGAGTACTATTATTAGTGATAATTAAAAAATACCCCTGGGCTGAGAAAGTTTGGAGGGTGTAGACACACAAATGTTTGTCTAAGAGCGATTTTTTTTTTTCTAAGAGCTCATGAAATCTATGGCCGGTTCTAATATTTGTATTATATACACTTCGCCAATTAAAATAATATATAACCATAAATAGAACCATTACTGATATGAATGTTGCTCGTATATCTCATAGTTTGTACTATATGATTTCGCATAGTACTTATATCCATAGAGTAGTAAATAAAATGATTCATTTGCAACCCAGAAAACTGGATAATTAACTGTAGATCCTACATGGATTATTTTTCAAATTTGTTCATTTCATAGCGAAATGTTTAGATGGCACGTGTGTCAATAAATCGTTGAAACTTTTCACTTTAGGAGATATTTGGTTCAAATTCTTGCGAGCTCTCAAAATCTAAATACATTAGCTGCTAAGTAAAGATTATTTCTTCTTGTTTTCAAGAATTTGTATGAATTTAATATTCATATAGTAGTACGAATTTTGTTTCTTTTGCGACATTATAGTAATGGCAGTCTTGTACGCTTAAATAATATAAAATGAAAAATCTCTAAAGAATTGTTCTCTAGTGGCACAACAAAACGTATCTTTTCTAAATTTCAGCCGTCAATGAAAACTGTTTCCGTCCCGTGATTCATTGATTATTTCGTGTTTCCGGCCGCTTTAAATGCTATGGTCATTATTCCCGTGAGTATAGTGTGTGTTTTTATCACGGCAACTGGCGGTGTTCTTCTCTCGCTGGATGGCGATATCCGGCGCCGACCTACACGCTGGCGTGCGGAGTTCCCTCTCCAGATATCTCTCACCAGCGAAGCACCGCCACATTCGGGTCAAACTCTATGCTCCCTACTGGTGTCCCTACATGTGTGGTAGTGTAATGCATGTAAGGGTGTGTGTGTAAGTAAGGGTGAGGATAGGACAAGGAAAAAGAAGGAAAGAGGACGCGCAGTCCGTCGCCTCTTTGATTGGTTACTCCCCTGGCATTCGCCTGTTGTTGATTGGAGAAAGCATGAAAAACTACCGATCAGAACAATCGGCTGCTGAATTCTCCTCCAGACAGCGGCCGAACTCGACCTGGCTAGTGCCGAAAATCCCCGAACCCTAGGACCTTCCGGTCACAGGTACTGCATTGACATCAGTTGACGCTCTTAGCTATCTCAGCCGGGTTTCTGTCTATGTTTTACGTTTCAAAATGCAAGGAAATGTAATATACAAAAATGACGAAACACTCGCCGTTGAACTTGGACGACAAAATCTTGCACATAACTTTCAGTGTTGCGTTCCACGAAAGTTGTATGCTCTGCGGTTGCAGAGAAAAATAGTTAATAAATAATACAGCTCACGTCATTATACATGCCACACGCAGTAACTTCGGAAGTAAAGCAGAGAGAGAAAAACTTTTTCAACGTTTTCTCTCTAAACATTGGATCGATTAGAACCACATTGACTAATACGTATGTTTTATATTAGATTAGATTTGTATCAACTGCGATTAGGTATGACCCGGTAGCAGTTAATTGCAATTTTAAAAAATAAACCAAACAAAAACAACACAAAACAATTTAAAATACAACAATAAGACTGGCAATTTTAATAGTAATAATATTAGCAAGAACTAACAGTAATAATAATAACAACACTAATAACAATAATAATAATAATGATAATAATACTTACAGTAATAATAATGTAATGTTAAATCCGGTGTCATTATACACACTAGACTGGAAGTGCGTTTCAAGATTTACGCACAGATCTGCGCCATTCCTTCATTGTAATATATAATTTTTCCGTTAATAAGATACTCTCTTATCTTATTAACACAAATATTTTAGCAAAAACAATCTTCACTAATACTGCAATAACATAGAGCTGTTCTATACAGCAACACGTGAATGGCAAATATTTAAAGACTGACTGACAGTCTGTTTCTTGGAGCCATGCTGTTGCATGGCGTACGCTGTATCTTCAACAGCGACACCGTGTTTACGAGAATTAAGTCGGTACGTACAGTACGAGAAATTGCTAATTAACATGATTAAATATTCACGTTATTCAGTCACAATAGAAACTGTTTCAATGACTTTTATTTTTTCCAATCTAACAACATTTTAGACACAACTCACATAACAGAAGGCAGCGTAGTTTTTCGTGAATATATCTGTAATTGGTTTTATAATTTTTTTAGCATTATTTCATAATTCCAGAGTATCTAATGAAGACATATCTCACATGGCCGGAGACTGCAGAGTTTCCTTACAATTTTTGTGTGCATTGGAAATTAGTAAATACATTGGTTCGTAACATATTTTCGATTCAATATAGATGGCGCTTTAATAAATAAATTACCGTTCTTTCATGTTTCATCATTTGGAAATTGGTACGTTTCATTTCTTAACAAAAAATGCAATAATTGTCTTCTTAAATTTATTCGTAACATATATATTATGTGACTTTTGATTTTTTAACTGTATTGACACTATGTTCAGTGTGAAAACGATTTTACTTTTATAAAGACAGGAATTGTGATGTTTTAAAGAAATAATGACTGGCGAATTTATAAGGTATTCAAGTGTAAAAAAACATAAATAAAACAAAAAATAATACTTTCATAATTTTGAATACGTCAAAAAATAATTTGTTAAAATTTTTGA
Organism: Teleogryllus oceanicus; assembly: GCA_964035755.1. Taxonomy (NCBI): domain Eukaryota; kingdom Metazoa; phylum Arthropoda; class Insecta; order Orthoptera; family Gryllidae; genus Teleogryllus; species Teleogryllus oceanicus. Next base: position 97,580,853 of record CAXIVR010000001.1, read on the forward strand.
AAATAAACATAACACCTGACATTATAAAAGCAGTGTTTCACTACTTGTAACTAAACATACTTCCATCAATACCTTTGATTCAAGAAGTTAAAGACAAAATTAGTTACAGCAGTTGTTATAAAATGAAACTGGCTGTTGGGCTATTTCGAAAAGAAGAAACCTATGGAGGATCTAGTTCTTATTTCGCGTATCTGAAAAACCTATTTCGGACAAAAGTCGCCGACTTTTACCGTAAAATCATATTTACAAAGAAAGGGGATTCCCTTCTAAAATTTCACGACCCGACGCTATGCACAGGGCGATGGCGGAGGGTTTGTGAGTGTATTTTCCGGTAATATTAACGTATTATTTCACCCAATGTTTTGGTATAATGCAGATTTCTAGATGTGATGTCTCAATTTTTTTATTACGTTCCTTAAATAGCTGAAAAGTGTAATAACTACTTGGTTTGACTTTTTAGCACGTGCATCATCTCAAGTTCGAAATAACTATTGGTCATTATATTTACCAAGTTTATTCAATAAATGCTCCTTTTAACTCATTTTTTCATGGCAAAATAATTTATTTATATAATTTTAAATAATTGTGATTTTAACATATTTAAAATCAACAAACATGCTGATTGTATAACACGGGTAACAACGCGCTTGAATACAATAATATATTCTTATAAGACTTTAACAGAAAAAACACGTTTTGATTCAGAGCTTCGACCCTAAGTTGTATGACAATGTAGACAAGAAATGCATTTCATAAAAATATCTTAGTGCAATGAATTTTCAAAAGGAGTACACATGTACTCAGTAAATCACATATAATATACACATTCGCTGTTGCAATTCCAAGCATTTAATACACGGAATAAAAAAAGGATTAGCTCACATTCACAAAAAAAAAAAAAAAAAAACTAATTTTCTCATGTGACATTTCGCATTGATCGAGTGCATTTGCGCGACTTAGTAATTCATACATTTCTATTTGGGGGTATATACTATATAAGATATACCTTTACGAATGAAAGTATGCAAATGTGACCCCCCCCCCAAAGAGGAAGACTACAAATACAAAATAATTTACAATGATTTATGTGAGATTTGGAGCCAAATGAAAGAAACGGAATATCTGTGTAATACAATCAATACCACCAAGTCTCTTCAAACTTCCGAGCGTTGCAAATTTAGATTCTCTTAGATGATCCAAGTTGTCTTGGTCGACGAATAATAGTACAGGTTAGAATAAGAATATATCTCTTTGTCGAAGACTACGTACATTAATAAAATTAGTTTGATAGTTTGCATTAATACCTACAGTTATGTGCTAACTATAGCAATAAAGGAAAACGTAACGTGATGGTCATAAATGAAGTACTGTACTTTATTGTGCGAAATAAAGGTTTCAAAAGAAAGTCTAGGAAGATCCAATGAAGACAAAAAAGTAAAATCACACAATACACGTTGAAAGTTAAAACGTTTCCTTACACGTAAAATACAATAAAAATCAATTATTACAAACATACGCGTAATACGTGTAAAAACGACAAAGTTTGATTTAACGCTCGGGCCAGAAGAAAAGCGATTTTTTTATTTGTATTATGCAAATAGAAAAATATACTTTGTCGATTGTGTCGTACGCTCCAATTAAAACAGGAAGACCTTTCAAGGTAACGAGCTGACAGGACAGGGGGACACTGTCGTCGAATCGCGAGCTTTGTTACGACTTAAAGTTTTGGTTTTGAAGCTCCCTATCGATGAGAGTGTTCCCCTCTTTTCAGCTCGTGACCTTGAAAGGACTTCGTGTTTTAATCGAAGAATAGTCTCAAAACTTTAATTATTTTTACGATCAATGACATAGGTCAAACCAAATATATTTTGAAAAATAAACCCAATATAATTTTATAGATGTTGGAGATTCCATGTCAAGTTCTCAGGAATTTTGGTTACAGCTTTCAGGAGTTCCGCAAGTTCTATCCTCTTCTCTTTTAGAAAATACTCCAGGAGCCACATTAAAATGAAAATCTTCGTTAGATTTTTTATCCTCAATCAGGTTCGAGAAAAAATAAAAACATAACTAATTTGTTTTGAGACATATCTGGAAACAAGTTCTCTTAAAGGTGGATATCTTATGAACTGGACACACTAATATAAATTCGTTGAATCTTTACCTAAATCTATCTTCTCGATATGTAATACGCTACGGATATAAGACGGTTTTTAATGTGTAATAAACCATCGAAACAAAACAGTGTCAGTCTGATTCTGTTGGAGAGGAATTTATTCCCCAGTCCTAGACCAAACAGACTTAAAACGAAAAAAATAGAAGTTGGCAGATTGTGGCTTAGGGAACAGATAACTGAAACACTTATTGAAATTGCTTATGTCTCGGAAACGATTCGTGCGATGCCCTTGAAACCAGGTTTTCGTATCCCTAAAGGAACCCGAGTTCTGTGGAGACGTGTGAGTTTTGAGAGAACATGTGGTGAAATGGCGGGGAACATGCGGGGAGACGTGGGAGACAGATAGGGCTCAAGTTTAGTGACTTCTACAAAATGAGACTCTTTAGAACCTTGAATTTCATTTTTGAATATTTAGCTCTTCTGAAGACCCCTACATCGTAGCATGGGTGGTCAGATACAAGCAGTAACACAAAATCTGTGTCAAACTGAATTGAAGGAATAGAGACTGAAATAACGGCTGAGTTTAGCTCAGCGCCAGCACTTCCGCTGGCTCTGCAGTGACTCTAACTGGGAGATCCTAGGGTGGAGTACCGACGGTGTCGGGTTTTCGACACTAGCAACATAGCTAAAGGACAATTTTAGTGGCCGGCTGCTCTGATCGGGAGTTTTTTAAGGTTTATCCGAAGAATACCGGGAGAATGCCGAAGCAGTATCGCAATAAACCGACCACAGACCGCGCACGATCTTTCCTTCCTCTTTCTTGTTATGTCCTCTCCCCTCACACACCCACGCTTTCATGTACCATACTATTGCACATTTCGGGCGACCTTTCGGTAACTAAGATCTTGTCCTGGGTTAAGCGGTTGCCCACTGGGTGGAGATACCTGAAGGAGAAATCCCATGAAATCGACATGTAAGTCGACGTCGAAACCCACCACCTAGTGGAAATGGATCACTGCCACCTTCCTGTACCCAACTTTTCACTACATTAACAGGACTAATGACCGCAGCTGTTGACCTACTCGGAAACATCAATCAATGAATCAATCTATCTACAGAGACTAAAATAATATATTAAGAAAAAATAATGTGACTATGATATTCTACAATATAATTGAAGTGAATATTTGATTATCTGAGAAATTTTATCCTAATGCTTAGCAATATTACAATGTAACCTCCCGCCCAAGAGTGGACGAAGACCGGGAGAAGTGACTCAGGGCATCAACTGATGTCACTGCGGTGTCTCTGACCGGGAGGTCCTAGGTTGGAGTCCTGGCGGCGGCAGGATTTTCGACACTAGCTTTTCAGCTAGGTCGAATTCAGTCGCTGTCTGGAGGAGAATTCTAGCGGCCGGCTGCTCTGGTCGGTAGTTTTCCGTGGTTTCTCCGATCAACACCAGGAGGATGCCGGAGCAGTACCCTACCAAACGGGCCACGGACCGCGCGCGATGTCCTTCCTCTTCCTTGTCCTATCCTCTCCCCTTTCACACACACACTTACACTAACATGCACTACACTACCACATATTCCGGGAGACCGGTCGGGAGCTTAAGGCTTGTCCCGACTGGGGCGGTGCCCCGTTGGTGGGAGAGTCCTAGTTAGGGGGAAACCCCACTAGTCGACGGTAGGTCGGCGCCGAATCTCGCCATCCAGCGGGGGAGGATCACCACCATCTCCTGGGGGAAAACATGCACTACACTAACGGGACTAATGACCAAAGCAGTTGACGCGCCCGGAAACACGAAAAAATCAATCAATCAATCTATTCTATGTTCGAGTTCCGATGGTGGCTGCATTTTCGACACTAGCTTGCTAGCTGGGTTGAATTCAGTCGCAGTTTGGAGGAAAATTCTTGTGGCCGGTTGCTCTGATCGGCAGTTTTCGGTGGTTTCTCCCATCAACATCAGGAAAATACTGGGGAAGTACCCTAACAAACGGGCCACTATCGCGAGCGATCTTTCATTCCTCCTTGTTATATCCGCACCCCTTACTTACACGTACACCAACATGCACAACACCACAGGGGAGACCTGTCGGGAATTTTAGGGCTTATCCCTGCTAAGTGGCAGGAGATACCGGGTTGGGAAAACCCTGCTAGACCAGTCGGTGCTGGTTCTCGTCATTCAGCGGGTAAAGATCACCGCCACCTCCCGAGGAAAATACATGCACTGCACTTACGGGACTAATTACCTTAGTAGTTGGTGCGCCCGGAATTACAATCAATCAATTAATCTGGGCGTACAATGCTGTACTGCACTGATTAAGGGCTAGCCGTTCGAAGTAAGGATCCAGTGCGTAATGTTTTCTCGGGCCCAGCAAGTTTACATTATTTCTCTCTTTGACTAGGCATTTTATCGATACAGTAACTTCCTTTCTGGAGCCCTCAATTCGGAATTTAAAAAAACAAACAAACAAACAAAAATACACCGTGTTGTTTGCTGCGCCTTCCATTGTTCGAGACTTAATACCAACATCACGATGATGACAATCTCAATACAAAGTAGTACAATGATGATGAGCCTTCAGTCTTACAAATTCTATGCAGCTCGCCTGAACAACTGTCAAAACATAGAAGAAAGACCTCTTGACAGTTTTTTTACCTTCAGATTTCCCCTCTCCAGTATTCCTGGAAAGGCGGGAATTTATTCATTAATATGGCTTTACATTCTTTGCTACAGCCGATTAGACTTTTGTAGGATGTTCACTTAAACATACTACTTATAACTAATTTACATCTAATATATAACTACTGTACATTCCCGCTTTGGGCTTTTTTATAGTTAATGCAGTTTTTAGGAAATTTTCACGTAAAAGTTCTTAATATTGTTCTTTTCTCTTCTATTTTATTTTTATTGATATTCACGCTTGCATTCGCCCTTTATTTATTTGCAGCATGCAATCACACACTCACTCACATCAATGAACTATATACTCACTATATACCTCTTGACAGAGACTCACGCGCTAGCGTCTTCCACAAAATAATAGGAAAAGTGGAAGCAAATTTTCGCATCTCACATATACGCGGATTTATTTTTTGAAGGATATTTTCTCGGACGATATTCCATTTTTATCCAGCTTTGAGTAAAGGTGTTTAAAAGTAAATACAATAAGTCACCCAGCTCGCCGCGTGGGAAAATGTGTCGTTTCGACTTCAGATTAAAAATCCTCTGGAATCAATCTGTTGTAGCCGAGAGAGCAGGTTTCTTACTTGCGAGAACAAAATTCCCATAATTTACAGTATATCGGGACTCGGGGCAGTACATATAATGTCTTATAAGCGACTTCTCTGAGAACAGCGGTCTTGCACATGTTTTTCATGAACCGTAGAATACGAATGCATATTTACTCGCACAAAATGCTAACTTCTAGAAAAATGAACGTGCACGAAATTAAATTAACTTTAATGGTAACTTTAACAATTTTTACATAAATTGTCATAATTATTTATTAATTAAATAAACAACTTTAGAAAGCAATAACGCCTGGTCATCTCATAATCATCATTAACATCATCAATATTAATGTTTTAGAAATGTAGTTTCTGACCGAAAAGATTGTTGCAATGACAAATGGAACATTGTGTTGGATTTTTTTAGCAAGAATTCTTTGATCACGGTGAATAAGTTGATAAGCCATAAAGACTTAATTTTACAAAAGAGTAAAAAAAACTTTTAACTTAATTAAATCAGGGATTCACGATATTCAAACGAAGGTGATATTCAAACGAAACTATTTGTGTGTAGGTTTTGTTTGAATATCATTCATCCCTGATTTAGAACATTAGTTTAAAGTTGTCTTTTGCTTCCATGTAAAATTAAGTTTTTTTTGTTTGTTTTTTTGGACTTATCAGCTTATTCACCTGGGTCAAAGAATTATCACAATTACAATCATCAGAATCCCACAATTTCTAGAGATTATCCTTTTCTTCTCAATCGTCAACCATATCTCACTAAACTGTGGTTTACCGAATTCGTTCCCTTTCGATAGTGTATCAACGCATACGAGTAACTACTTTCATATAAATATATTACTCTAAACTTCAGGCAAAAACTCAGTCATGTATATAATAAATACTAAATATACCTAAAAAATTCACAGAGAAATATTTATCAATACTATGTTTGCGAATAAATTTTAATTAAACATTTTTTCTGATAACACGATTTATGCGTAAAATAGATTGTGTGATCTCACCAAAATATTCTTAGGCAGTCAATGGAAAAATGTTACCAACACCTATTTCCAAAGACATCTAACTCAATACTCGTTGTAGCAAGAATTGCCAGATATAGCACACAGCAGCTATAAACTCCGAGAATATAACTAGTAGTGCTACAAAATCATATACTTTCTCGAATTATGTCTAACTTTCAGGGAGCTCAATAAAAATTAGATTTGCCTGTATTGCGCCATTTTTCAGCGTTCTACCCAGGAAACTAATTAAATAAAAAAAATCGGTTGGAAAAATAATCAATTGCCTTTACTTCACACAAATACTACTCGTTATTCAAAATTTTGTTCACGGCCTTCTTTAAAGTTATATTTTTTAAAACAGATTTCATTAGTGGAAACATTACTATCATCAATATTTTACATCTACAATGTTTATTTTTTGCAGTTTTCGAAAATACAGAGTACACCGAAAATGGGACCTACCTCATTTTTAAGCGTCTGAAGGTGCATCCGAGGAAAATTACAAAGTAAAAATTTGGAGATGTTTTTGAGAAAATTTGCCTAATTTCAAGAAAACTTGCGCGAAAACTGCATATTTTCGAATAATTGTACGTGACCTCATTTCAAGATTCTTTTTTGAATAACTGATTTCATTCAGCAAAATATCTCTATCTTCAATATTGTTGATGTACGAAGACATCGAAAAAAGTTAATTTTTGCAACTTTTGAGAAAGTTCAGAGATTTCAACGAAAATGAGACCTACCCCATGCTTTTAACCGCCCTTTACGCAATCCGAAGACAAAATTTCATAAAACACTGAGTCATTTTTAGACAATTTTGAAAATGTGTTCATGTAAAAAATACCTCCACAAATAAAAATATCCTTTTCAAACTCGCTGGGCCTTGAGATCGTTTAAATCGATCGGGAAATATCAATTTTAGAGAAAATCGTTGGAAGGACTTTGGAGAAAGGACAGACAACAAGGACAAGGACAGACGGTCGGGCAGACGTTTTGCCGTCAATCGATTTTTCGGTATCAAGCACCCACAAAACGGGGATTATGATTACTCAACGTGTTGGAGTATATACATGTATATACTCTAACTCCTATATGCATACAAGAGCTCCCATGTGCATACAGGAACAAGATTTATCCTCTTTCGAGTTACCAGATCCGGACTATACGAGTTTTCTGTCGAAAAATCGCCATTTCCGTCGCAGCATTATAATAGCTTATCTTCATTACGTAAATACGTAGTAAGACGAGAAAGTAAAAACTATAGTGAATAAAAAATTCACTTAATTAATTTAAAAATAGCAAAGTTCAAAATAAATGAATCCCAGAACAAATATGCTTTCGTAGACATCTCGAATATATTCACGTTTTTGCTAACAGAGACTGGTATACAACAACCCAGATCAGTAATTATGTGGCGAAAATAAACATGAATATGAATTATGCGACAATTCTTTGTTAATGTTTATGACAAACACCTTTCCGAATATGGCACTATTTAACCTAAAAAAGAGGCTTTGCTGTAAATCACATTTACGACAATCAACGACACAAGGTGTACTTTTCGATCAATTATAATTTGAATAAGAGGCATTCAGTTTTTACTTTCTCGCGCTTACATCGTAAGAAGCGAATATACTGTAATCATGCTTCGAAAAACAACGATTTTTTTCTCTGGGTAATTACGTGAACTACATTGTACATCGGTAACAATCTTGTCCCCTAGATTATTGTAATTTACGGATAAAAATAAATCTCCTCTGCATATGATCTTTAAAATATTCTAGAACTAAAAGATGTTAATTTTACTATACTTTATGAATTTGTATATTTACATTTTATAATTGCATCGTATATATTTCTCATTCTTGAAAGGCGAACCTTCAGATAATCGAAGTCAGAAACGTTATTTAAATTAACGAAGTCTAATCGCTGGAAAGAAATGTGTTCTTACTGTAACAATTTTCACTTCCCTTTATGAGAAGTTACATAGCATTCTAATGTAGTGTGTTCGAAATATCAATATTACCAATTTCCAATACGCACAGAATTTCAAAGAAAACCATGCAACCTCCGGTCATGTGAGAGGTGTTTATGGTTTCGTAAGATACTCGGATCTTGTAAAAAAAACTGAATTTCTAATTTCCAATGGGAAAAATTGAAAGAAAATGAAACAGTTTCGATTGTGACTGAAAATGCAGTTATTTGATTGTGTTTTTCCGCATATTCTCATACTGCAAGTGCCGACTGAATTCTCATTTGCTGTGCGACAGTGCTTGCGACACAACTGACCAAATGCGACAGCAAGGCTCCAAAGAAGAGACCGAAAGCCATTAAATATTTTCTTTTCACGTGTTGTGTTATGGAACAGCAACTTATTTTATCTTCTTGGTGTATAAGAACTGTTGTTATGTACTCGTATATAAAATAGCATGTTATTGCAGTATTCGTGAACACTGTTACATAGTCTGAAGACTGAACAACATCTTGGAAAACCATTTTTGTGGTTCTGTTCAGAAGCATATTTTCTGTTGCAGGCCACTGTGAATTGCCTAAAAGCAGAGTACGGTGTACGGTGTATGGGTGGCGCAAAGGCCGTTTATTAGTTCCGCGAGGAGGCAGCTCCTGCGCTATCTTCCAGCTACTGCGGGAAGCACTCCTTATCGATTACCTCCGTTCATTTGAAAATCAAGGCCAGTTCAAAATCGAAACTAAGTTTACTGATTATGTTCTTGTTATAAAACTCAAAAAACGTTTCTGTGTATAAGTAGTTCTATAAAATAATTACAAAAGCATTAACAAAACAACCGTCATAACAATTTATATTAATATATAATTTATATTAATATTTGTTTCATAACTAAACATTTTAAGTTATGAAACAAATATTTTCGAAAGAAAAAAGTCTTTCTTTATCGGGTACCCATATTTTTATAATATTTTTATTGCGTTTCTGTGCCAAAAAATTGTATACGATTGACTGTAAAATAATTTTAAAGAATTATTAAACACAATTATTAAAAATTAAGTTATTATTACAGTATTTCATATACAGTTATTTTAAATTGAAATAACTAATTTCCTTACTGTTGTATAATGTATTGCCCAAAATCCTTAGTTCAAATTGAATCTACTCTACAGAGTTGTTTCACCCGGTCTGTTAGAGTTCTGCCATACGTGGAATTGTTCTCTATAGGGAGATTTTTATGCCCATAAAATCTTGAAATATGTTTCTAGAAATATGAATTTGTGACCTAAAATTCTGAAATATGTACTTTAATATGCAATTAAAATTAACAATATTTCATTTCCTCGAAAAACCTTTCTTGATAAAATTCAGGAGAAGCATGCGTGGAATGAAAAGATAATATTTTTGTGCAAACATAACATAATGTACCCTACTTCGCGAGAGAAATAATTGAAATAAATATTCCCTTTAGTGAAGTACATTGCATGTCTTATTGTATTTCTTCTGACTGCTTTAAAAAATATGTTATCAAGAAATATCCCACATTTGCACAAGTATTTTATCATCTATAGAAAAAAACGCACTGTGACAAACTCTTTCGAATCAGTGATCGCTCACAAATAAATCGGTTCTATGAAAATATGAAACGTTTTATAAATAAGTCTCTATTTTAACGAAATATGCACAATGTGCGTCTATAATTACACGAATATGCACCAACAGGAAAAATCGGCCAAATATAGGTTTCCTATATTCCAATAATAGGTTTTCCCTACTTCGATAAATCATTTATTTCATACTGATGTAGCAATAGGGTTAGTTTACAAATTCACTACCCTTCTATCCATCTCTCGTACGTCATTAATATTACAAAAGGGCGATACTCCGTACTTACTATTCCATACCAAAATGTACAATTATCTGATTTATCTATAACAGATTAAATTAATTTGAGTTTGTGTATCATCATTATAATGATGAAATAAATGTATTTAATCATTATTGCCATATGCACGGTGTCGGAAGCTCTACCTCGAGTTCACTTAATGTACGCTCAGCCGTGTGCACCTTTACACACGAGAGCGAAGTCGCATACACAGAGGTAGAAAGATGAAATATATGAGGTCGAGCAAGGACAGACGCACTTTTCTCCAAACATGAAAATATTCAGGATACTAAGAATGCAGCAATGTAATAACGTAATTAATCACAGGCCAACATTACAGTATAATGCATATGAGTGATTCCATGAGTAAATTGGTCTGTTTCTTATCTTGATTTATTGACCAATAAATATATTTCATTGTGAAAATGTTCCCTTACTATCCAAATAATTAATTTGTTATGCTTCAAACAAATACAGAGACAAAAGAACTTACGAAAGTAAGAAGATCAATGGAAGAAGCAATACTAATAGGTATACTTAATTGCACCGAAACAAATTTGCAAATTCGATATCTATCTAGAGATCGGAGCGCCAGTGAAAGGACTTTTCGTCTTTCGGAAAAAGTAAAGAGTGTCATTGATCTACACAATTTACTAGTTGGCGGAAATAATAGCAAGCTGTTCACATTTACTGATCACATAGTTCAAAGACATGATGTGCTTAATATCGAATAACGTATAAAAACGCAGTTGGTTGGTGAAACTCATTTGAATATCAGATGCATCATTTGAAGTACAAGTATCAAAGAAAACAAGGTACAATTCAACATTTCAAAATTTATTTGTACATAACACTGTAAACAAGGGAAGTATTCTGTAAAACTAATATAGGAAGCTTCTTACTTTCACACATCTTCATCATATGAATACGTGAAAAAATATTTACCAGGAAGGAAACTATTTCCCTACATATTTTGCCTATAAAAGTAAGGTTCTCATTAATGCAAAAGAGTTAATGACCCCCAGGAAAATATTGGAATAATTCCTTATGAGTAATTTATACACAAATCTTTCTTTCTTAAGTAGTTTAGTAAATTTTTACAAACCAAACAAGCCCAAACAAGCAATAACAGTTATTTATTGTAACCGCAAGTAATTGAGAACATTTTTCATCTACATTCGTTCTATTCGAATAAAAATATTTTAAATAGTCTTGTAGTTTTTATGCATATATCATATTAGTATAATAATATTTTTGCGACGTTGGCGCAGCATAGCGTCTCCAAGTACACTTACTTCCATACGGGGGGAGCTAAACTATATTTTTTTTATCCTAATTACAAGGTGCTGTACCATGATGTCTGTATGTAAGAGTATTACTAAACAGTAGTTTGAATTTTTTCTTAATAGCGTGTAATAAATGCAATATTTGCTTTTAAACCGCTGTTTTATTATTAGTGTTCCATTAATATATCATTTACATGTATTCAATATTTTAAAAATATACTCCAATTACTCAGAATTTTGAATTATCGATTACTGGGATTCCACTTTTTTAACAAAATTATGAAATACTACAAAATATCAATGTCGAAATTTTGACGAAAATACACGTTTAAAAGGAACTCTGGTACTATTTTTGTTCAAAACGTCATTGTGCTCGTCCGTCTATCTTTCCATTTGTCTGTCTGTCCTCTCGTGTCTCCCATGTCTCTATCTGATCATCCACCTGTCCGTCTGCCTCTTTGCAGGTCTAAACCTCTGTGTTTAAAATGAATATTTTAATTTCTCAAGATACATCTAGGACATTTTCAAAATTTTCTAAAAAATGGCTTAAAATTTGTTTCTTTCCTTTTTTGCCCGAATAGAGCAGATCTCAGATATTGCAAAAGTTCAATTATTCGAACCTGCCCTACACCTTCAAATTTGAAATGAGAGATTACTTCTTTAATGGAACCAATTCTTAATATTAGATCATTAAATTTCTTCGTGTACAGTTTTCTCGAAATACAGTGTTTTCACGAATTTCGCGCATGCGTAGATTCCCGTACCTCAGAATAGAAGATGCACTGTGCGTTCGCGCGTTCCCTAAAATTCCGAAATCATTCGTCTAAAGGATAGTGTAAATATGATCTTGACGAAGATCGATTGATTAGTGCTTCCGTCAACTGTCAAGGTCATTAGGTACGTAACTGCTAAGGTCATTAGGCACGTCAGTGTAATGCATATTTTTAACGCGAGAGGTGACGATGATCTCCCTTCCCCTGGATACCGAAATCCGCCGCAGACCTACATGTCGGCTCGTGGGATTTTTCTTCAACCAGTCATCTCCCACGAGCGGGGCACCGCCCCAGCAGGGACTCGCTTTAAGCTCCCGGTTGGCCTCCCAACATATGTGGTAGTGTAGTATTTAGAAGTGTAAGTGTATAAGGGGTGAGGATATGACAAAAAAGAGCGGTCCGTGGCCCATTTGTATTGAATGCCGTATTGTTCCGGCATTCGCTTGTTGATCGGAGAAACCATGGAAAACAACCGATCAGAGCAGCCGGCTTCTAGAATTCTATTTCAGACAGCGGCTGAATTAGACCTAGTACCTGTGTCGCTAGTGTCAAAAATCCTAACACTGTCGGGATTAGATTCCTAGGATCTCCTGGTCCGAGGCACTGCAGTGACATCAGTTGATGTACTGAGCCACCTATGCCGGTAGCACCCATCCAAAAACGCAGTCAAGACACCAATGATGAGTCAAATACTATTAACACGATAGAATATGACTCATCTCTGATGTCTTCAAGGGGTTTGATGGTAGAATAATGCATAAGCAGATCAAGCACGTGCTTAGGGCTCCCGCTGTATAAAAGCCTCCAATATATTTCATAATCAAAATTTACGTTAATTCGCAAGTATGTACAAATAATTTAATATTACATTTAACATTATGGAATATTTGTGGTTAATAATTTTAATATTATATTTTGTAATTATATATGTATTTGTATTATATTATATCATATTGCTTTTAATTTTCATAATAATTTTGATATGTTTCTATTTAATATTATTAGAGGTTTTGATCCTGCTTAGGGAAATTACAATTGGCTTGCTCGACAATTAACCGTGATCCTTCCGACACATACAAATATAAACGCAATAAATTTTAGATGTGTTAAAACATTTAAATCAAACTTTCAAAATACATTATCATATTATGTTTGTAATGACGTTCTTGCAAGTTAACATGTTTTAACTTCTATTCATGCTGCTTACTAAGGAAATACAACCATAAAACTTGGTGAGGCATTAATTAGACGAGTTTGTACTAAAGGTTACCGGGTCACTTGTTATGGTATTTGTCACTCCATCTTTGAGACATTCAATGAGCATGACATAACTTGCTAATTCTTTACTGTTTGGGCTCGAGACGCCTGCCCCACTACATGCGGGACAAAATAGTCTATCAGCGCACATTGAATGAGTTCAGACGTCTGTCAGATAACAAAAGTAACAGTACATCGACGTGAATATGGTTTAAGATGTAATAAAAGTTGACAGAAGTAGTAGTTGTAGTACTTCTTTAGTACGTTGGATGGCATTTTTTAAATAAAAATATTGAATCGTGCACAATCTGAACGTGATGCACAGAAACCAATAATATTTTTGTTATTGGAGAAATTGATATTACTTATTTATCATGAATTAGTTCGTAAAATCACCATAAGCCGGGGTAATTTGTGAGAGAAGTCTCTCGCTGTGTGAACTTCGGAGATGTTTAGTTCGTAACAATGCTCACGTCTCATTTCATCATGACCGGAAGCGGTGGCTCAGTGCATCAACTGATGTCACTGCAGTGCCTCTGACTGGGAGGTTCTACGTTCGAGTCCCGACAGCGGCAGGATTATCAACACTAGCTTTGCAGCTAGGTCAAATTCAGTCGCTGTCTTGAGGAGAATTCTAGCGACCGGCTGCTCTAATCGGTAGTTTTCCGTGGTTTCTCCTATCAACGACAAGGCAAATGCCGGAGCTGTACCCTAACAAATGGGCCACGGACCGCGAGCGATCTTTCCTTTCTCTTCCTTGTTCTATCCTCACCCCTTACACACACACTAACATGCACTACACTACCAAACATGCCGGGAGACCGGTCGGCGATTTTGAACTTGTCCCGGCTGGAGTGGTGCCCCACTAGTGGGAGATACCTGGTTGGGGAAACCCCACTAGTCGACGGCATGTCGGCGCCAGATCTCGTCATCCAGTGGGAGAAGATCACCGCCTCCTTCCGATGAAAAAATGTGCATTACAATAATGGGGCTGATGATAGCATTAGTTGACGCGCCCGGAATCACGAACCAATCAGATTCAGGAACATAAATTGGAATGCTAAATCCATCGAAGCTATTTCACTCTTCGAATAAACACAGATAGCGTTTAAGAATGCATCTGGCGTGCCTATCAGGCACCTGATAGGCACAACGAAACATTATCGTTTTTATCCGATTTTTCTTACCCCTTCTCTCTTCTCTGAACTGCAATAACATCAAATGAACGTGGAAACGTGTACTGAAAGAACACTTTTAACTAATATAATTAATATTTGACGCATTCTGAAACTCTGTGGGAAATAATTTAATTGTGGGATAATCTTATTAAATACCACTGGCGCGTTAGAAAATTTCCTGATAAATTCTCTCATCACTAAGCCATTCGAGAATTTATCGGAAATTTCCAACAGACTATATTATAATTTCTGTCTAAAATAACTCGTATAATTGTTAATGATGTGCTATTTACAAACGTAAGGATCGGCACATATTTACATTAGCTTCAGAGATTTGCCACTAAAAAAAAAATCTCCGAGTTCGTCCACGTTTTCATACCATGTACAAAAGTGTAATCGTTTAGTTTTAGAAAAGGTTAAAAAAATGAGTCGACGCTTTCTACTCATTTGATGAACCGCTAAGACGCCAATGCTCCGAAGAAAGTCGAATTCGACCGGATCACTCCGAACGCATGCTTGGAAGCACGTGCTTGCGAAAACTCTCGCGGTACGTCGTGCATGTGCACATGAATGGATGCGGCCGAGGGTTTGAACTTGGTTGGATTACGGATCTTGCGACCGGTAAAGAGGGAGGTCAAGATTGAGGTGATAATGACGCAAGCTCATAGGAAATGCAAATAATTGTTGTTTATTACTAAAAAATAGAAATGTCATTTGCCTCGAAGGCAACTCTGGGCGTATCCCTGCTAGTTAGTATAGGGATTGTTGGTTATGTTCATTATAGACAGCACATTGACAGGTAATCAGTTTTGTGACAGTAAAATTGTGATTTATTTTAAAAGAAGTTGTGTTTTGATAATTAGTGCCCATTTTGAGGTGTATTATTGGTTCATATCGGTATCATTGCTCTTCCTTTCATTTTCAGAGAAAAGATGCACGAAGGAGTGATACGTGATGTGTATCGTCAACAGCAGAAAAAGACTCAGAACTTGTATTTCCTACAGAAGCAGGCCGACCTGACCGAACAATTACGCAAAGAAAAAACCTGATTCTAACGAGCTATTCTTGATTCATTTGTAATCAGGGATACATGTGTGTGATTGTCAATGCATAGGCATATATTATTTTTGTCCTCATTGAGTTTTTATTTTATGTAGTGTTAGCAGATTTTTATGAGGCACTATGTAATGCATTAACACTACGTGACGGCCTACTTTAGTGTGATAGTTAATAATTGTAGTTCCATTAAATAAACTACATTTTTTGCTGTCTTTTGCAGTGTGTCAATTTCACATTTTTGTTTTATTGTTTACACAAACCTTCTGCCCAAGTGAGTATATTGTTTAATGTATGTCAATTTTGCTCATTTCCTCTTCAATTCTTATTTATTCCTGTTTAAGTTTTATCTATTACATTTTCCGATATCAGGACATGAAAAATGTTATACAATTTTGAAGATTTAGATCAAGTGGTCCATGTTGTGTATATGTGTGTGTGTGCAGACCAGGACACACTAATATCCGAGTAAAACTAATAGATTTTAGAGATACTATGGAAGAATTTATATCCTAAGTTTCAAACTTGGTATTTGAAATTGAAGGGCTCAGTAGAACTAGGGGCTATCTCACAAATGCATAGTTCCGAGATGAGGGTTTCATCTGAACTCCCCTCCTATAACTCAATACATTTTTAAACACAGTACACTTGCATACAAGTCCATACTGGATTTAAATAACATATTACACTGAAAGAATAATATTTGAAGTTTTGTATAATACTAATAACTCAATTTCACTAAATGTGTGGGATAGCCCTGTGTTCTACTGAGCCCTTCAATTGTATGAGAATAGAATGATTCAAAATTATGACAGATATTTAATAAGTTAAAAATTCAAGGAATATCATTTTCAAAATGAACAATACTTCATTTTTTCCATGCCAATACTGTGATATAAAGGTGTATTAACATTTTATGGAGTATTACGACTAAGCATTCTTAAATAACTGCAAAGTTAAAAATCAGTATTTATAAATTAAAATCCTCAAACAGGTGCAACTTAAACGTGATACTTATCACTCGTGATACTGCAAAATGTCATAACCCACAAGAAGTAAATTTTACAGGAAAGCCGAAAAACTGGATAAGCTTTCAAAGTTTTTGGTTGGACTTTGGATAAAGTAACTTATTTTATGTTGCTATTTCTGTACTTTATCATTACAATGAAGATTTCATAATTTTTAATGACTTTTAACTATGTCGCATACAGCATTTTACCTGAATATCACAAATTATTAGTATTCAACAGTTTAGTTTTATAGAATTAAGCAGGAAAATATTATTTTTAAACATTATGTTACAAATGTATGCCTATCTAGTCACTATTCAATTAATTTGTTTAAAAAATTTGTAATTATCAATAATTAAGTGAATCCTGTTGTACTATCAAGATGTTCCAATGCTGTTTCAAGTTATTTCACTGGGGAAATATTTGGTAAAAATTTACACACTCAAATTTTTATTGTTTTACTTACAAATACAATATTTCTTGAAAACTTGAAATTTCCTACTGGTAGTGCTTGATAATGCAGGCACATACATGATGTGGTAAATATGCTTTATGTTAAAAATGTAATAATTGAAAGTGAAAGCTTATTTACTCATGATAGAAGTAACTTACATATGTTATTTACATATATTTACTGTATGAAATTGGACAAAAACTCTATTGTACTGGAGTAATAATTTTATTTGGGGTCATAGAGTATGTGAACTATTTTACATAAAAATATGTCAATCACTGTTAATTGACAATGCTATTTTCTTGGACATATTTACCAGCTGATTTTGCTCAGAGGCGGCATGACTGTTGTTTACAACTGTGACCAGGTCATAAGACTTTGAGTCCTGGTTGTGATGGATTTTCTACACTAGCTGTGTAGTTAGGTTGTATTCAGCCCTTGTCTGAAGGATAATTCAATGGTCAGCAGCTTTGATTAGTAGTTATTTGTGCTTTTTATGATCCGTACCAGACAGATACCAGGGGAATACATTAACACATCAGCCATGGACTGTGCACAATCTTTTCTTCCTCATACTTGTTCCCTTACATAAACACCACTTACACATACTACACTTTCACATGTCAGGAGATCTTAGAGAGCTTTGAGGGTAGCCTGGCTGGGCTGGTGCCTCACTGTTGGAGATACCTAGTTGCAGGAAACCCTCACAAAGTGACCTATAGGCCATATCTCACCATCCAGTAGGGGGAGGAATAGCCACCTCCAAGGACAAAACATTCCCTATTGAGATGAATGTAAGATGTTATCAACTCATAAATAAGATGTAGTTTATGAGTAATTGGAAGTGTGAAAACACACAATAAATGTATAATTCTATTGCTTCATGGAAATATCAAATTAAATTAAAATAAATTTCAATAAATAGTATGAATCACAGAATTTCCTAATTATAAGTAATCAACAGGTGTGGGTTTTGTAACATTCTGTCTGTTTAAGTGTGAATTAAAAATATTGCGAACTTGTTTACATATGTTACTCATGATCATGGATTTCAGAAAATATTTTTACTAGGGTTTTTGCTGTCATGAATTTATTTTCCTTTGAGTTAATTTTCAAGTTCTTTACTGATTGTCATGAATTACTAATTTTCACACATTTAAACTTGTCCTATATTATTAATGTGGAAATGGTGTAATATCATTCCATCAATACAGTTGCAATAGTATTGTGCTTATTATTAATATAAATTGAAATATTTTAAATTCTAAGAATGAGGTACTCTTTGAGGTACACATGTTGATAATTTTTATTAAAATCTGTATACAGAATACACTGAACATGTGTTAGAGAAATAATTTAAAACACGAAAGAAATTTTAAATATTTCTGTTTATATACAGTAAAATCTAAGCCGGAAGCAATCAGGACATTAAAAAATTCCAGTTTAGGGGGATTTCATGCAAGGTTTTATTTTATGACACTTTTGATATTGATATTTGTGCCCTGATAGTAGACCTAAATTTCATGACAATTATCAAAATACAATAACATTTTTATGGAAGAAATCGACAGTTTCCTAGTTGCAAAATACATAATACCTTATTAGTTAATGGCTATATTCGTACTGCTTGGTGACGAACGCACAAGGCGTCATGACGCAGTACTGACTTTTTGATACCCTTGCATGGCTTTGAGCAATGCGTATCTGGTCGAGAGGTTATGATTTTCAACGCGGACCAGGGAGAAGCATAAATAGAAGCTGCCATTCCCGTACACCTTCCCACGCTCAGAGTCGCGAGAGGGAATTCCCCAACGGCCTACGCCTTGAGAGACAAGCGACCCCAAGGTCGAGTTCTAGGCTGATAGCTGAAGCCCCCTCTCCAATGTCCGGCTGCTACGACTGAATCGAATGTCACGGGATTACAAGTTTACAGATGCATTTATTTCATTAAGAACATCTCGCGTCTCGCTGCCAATTGCATTAAATTCCGTTTTATAAAGATTTTTTCCCTGCAGGACATGAAAGACCATTCCATTTCCGCATTAGGGAGA
This sequence comes from Teleogryllus oceanicus, assembly GCA_964035755.1. NCBI lineage: Eukaryota > Metazoa > Arthropoda > Insecta > Orthoptera > Gryllidae > Teleogryllus > Teleogryllus oceanicus. The sequence continues at coordinate 97,600,141 of CAXIVR010000001.1, forward strand.
TTCCGTTTTACCCTGGGTAAAATGCCATTTAATTTCACGGGAAGGAGAAAATTTCCGGTTAAGGCAGGTTTCCGGCTTGTACAAGTTCCGGTTTAGACATATTTCACTGTTGACTCTTAGATATAGAATAAGTGTTATGTTTTTAAATTGTAATTTGTTAAAATGAATTATAATGGTAATTGATAATTTGAAAATATGCTGGGAAATATCACAGAATATAATTAATATTCTACTTTGAAAGTAGTATGATATAAAAGTAAGAAATATTTTGGCCTAAATTGTGTCAGTTGATGTGTGGTCAAGGTAGTTGAATATTCCCTATCAATCTACATAAAATGTACCATTTCAATTTTTCACTATTCAATCACATCACCTGTTCCAACACTTTTGAAAAGTATATCATTTCAAACAAAAAATATAGTATAAGAATTTAAACTATAACTTATGTATTAAATATACATAATAACTTATGTGTAAAAAGCTATGAAAATGAATGGAAGATGGGGCCTTCTGCACCATCCGGCGACACATACACACACCACCACTGCAGTTTTCTTCACCTGTCCTGTGACTTTTATTGACTCAACAAATTCCAATGGGCATTTTTAAAGTAGTGTTGTCTTCTCCATCCCTGAATATTTTCAAATGTATGTGCTCTTGATGCTACTATATTCAATATCTAATCTTATCACTTAATCATGAAGTTGTTCCTTGAAACATTTAGAAACTTCACAAATTTTTCCTTTTAATTATGGATTGTCAAAAAGCGTTAAAAATTAAGTGACATATAATGGGGAGAACTGCAATCTGTTCATGGTTTCTTGAGCTTGGGGATCTCTGCCCTAACTTGTATACATATTAAGTTATTTATGAATACAGGGAGCAGTAATTGTTTTTGGCAAGAATTGGTACAAAAATATTCACTGTGTAATAAAATTTATTTACAAATCAGGAACAGATTTTTGGCTATTGTTTCTGGTGTCCTACGTATCAACTAATATTGCTAAGAACAAATCTCATGAGGCACAGCACTGGTACACATTTTTAATTGTACTCTTTATATTTTTAACTGAATATAGTTAAAATATAATATGGCCAATTAGTGCACAAATATTCTACATTACTAAACAGGAGAGGAAAACAAAATAAGAAATCCCATAGAACACTTACATTTCTCTGCATCAATAATTAATTCTGATCTTATTTGTTAGAAGACTACACAATAGTACAAGAATACTAAATTAATTTAAAACTCTTTACAGGGTATACAAAGAAATCAATATAGTTGTTTTCTATATGAAAGAAATTTTATTTTAATATTCATTGAATTTAAAGCATACATGATTTATTGCACAATGCAAATATTTTTCAATATTTAACAATCCTCTAATATGCATTTTTATTTTGACTCGCATAATTACATAAATCATTTAATTGTGTTCTCAAAATTGAAACCACATTTTCTTTTTACAGATTATAAATAGCAGTGTGTGGCAAAGCTCAGAGATCACATTCAGGTGGTCTTCACAACATATTATTGGAATAGATTAATAGTATAACTATCGTTACTTTTATTACATATTTGAGACAGACACAATAGTGCAGCTACACAAATTTACATCTATACTTGTATCCCAAAAATAAAACTGAAAAGACTATTTCAAAATCATTTAGGCCTATCCACACAATGGATAATACTAACTTGACCAACACATCAAGTTCACTTCCCAGGAAAGCAATCAGTTCTACAATAATAGACCAGGCACAAATCCACTGTTTAAAATGCATTGCACTGAAAACATAGGCAAAATACATTTTCTTCTTCTTTCCTATGATGTAAGCATTACTTTGCAACACAAAAAGTATTGACTTAAAAAAACTGTTTTCTGAGAAAGTGAGAAATCTTGGATGTTAAAAAATTTGAGGAAGAAAAATGTGCTATCATTTGTCTGCTACACAAACATTTTAACATACGACAAGGCTATGGTTGTTCTGGTTCATGGTCGTATGCTAATTCACAAATACATTAATAATTGCAACAGCTAAAAAATATCAATGACTGCCTTATCAAGTCATTAAAACAACAAATATTGAAAAGGCAATCTCTACATATACCTAGAGGTTTATAATCACACATAAAAACAATGAAATACCAATAACCCTTGCTTTTCTGAAATTAGTCCTTTTTTTCTCACTTCAGGATATTCTGAAGGTTTTTGAACAAATGTTGAGATTATACTGTATAAATTATTAGAATCGTGACACGTTCATGTTATCAGTGTAATACTACAGGGAAAACTACATATAAATTGTTCCTTCATAAAGATACATTTCAAAATATTAATAACAGCTAGGTTTAAATTCATCCAAAAAAAAAAAAAAAAAAAAATTCTTTAAAGTGATTTTTCCCAGTCCAATAATTGAAAAAGCTTTTGGCGATTTTAATCAATAGCAACATCACCAATTTTCCAAAGACTTCTTCACCAAAATCTCATATCTCCAGGCAACTTTTCAGTTTTGTCTTTAGCATTGCAGTAAAGTTCAAAAATTGAAGCAATAGGCTGTTCAATGATATCATGGTATTAATGGAATAAATTACTTGCGGCTGTATATTTCTCTCTTTAAATGTATTTACCTTAATAATTATAAAAGTGCAAGAATTTGAATTCACAGAGGCAATCCAACCTTTTGAAATGAGTGAAATTAATATCATTTTTTTTACATGCCTGAGAGTACTTTTTTGTTTTTGCAAATATTTTAGTAAAAAAAGGAACAACAAAATATGTATAAGGAAATAATTAATGTTTATTGCATTAATGAAGTTGCTGATCAGTTTTGAACCCACAGCCGACCAGGTTCAATCAGGTTTGAACCCACAAACTTCGGTACCACAGCCCAATATGCACCATTATACCACCAAAGCAGCAATCTTCAAGTAATGATAAAAGCACAAAGATAAAATTTTGTAGGCACTGACAACAGATATTCCTTTGTAATAATTAACATGAAATTTATTAGTGCACATTTCTACTCAGAATATTTTCCAATATACAGATATCTTGTATAATTTTAAGAATTTTCAGGGTGAGGTTTCTACTATCCTTTTCCTTCAATTTGACAATTACAGTCATCCCCTGAAGCTTTGTTATTTTTAGATCATATCAGACAATTATTATTGTTTTGCTGTTTTTATTAATTACTTCTATTGATATTTACCTCTTATAATTACTTTATATTAACACACAATGACCTATTGTGACCATACGATGACATTATCTAGTGTTTTTACATGTTTTCATTAATTTTTGGTGAACATCAGTTTATTTCCAAAGGTAAATGAGGGGAGTTTCTTGTAAAGAATATATTTATGCATATATATGGCATATCTAGTAGAAAACTTTCCTGTAGTAATAGTTGTAGGTAAATTAACATAATACATGCAAATTCTTTGCATGGCCATTTTTTTATAGCGTGATTGTATTGCCAAATAATTATTTAATGTGAGTGAATTCTATAGGGATTATTTCCTATAAACTTCAAACCCAAATTAACTAACTGGTATTCTCATTTATGTTCAACTAGTACATATTACCATACTAGTATACATCGTTACTAAATGAATTATTTCCTCATTCCTTTTACTCTTCAAAATCATGCTTATTTGTAAGTGTCTTGTAGTTCCATGTTTTAACTCGGTATCATCCTTATTCCCTGCTTTTAATTTTTAGAGAGGAATATTTTTATTCTTCCAAAGCAAATTATCAAATAATGAGTTGCCATGGTTGTCAATAAGACTATTGCTTCAGAAAGAAAATGTTTTTTCTTTGCGAGTTTATTTTAAATGAGTGAAAATTCAAAACAAAAATGATAAGGCCATTGTACAAGTAAAATATAATACATTGAAAAATCCCAAGATTTACTCCAAACCTATTTTAAACTACACAAGAAGTATATCTTCAATCATTTTTATGAATCTTTGCAGTGTTCACAATTTCAAGAGCATTAATCTAGATGTAGTTAAAATGGAATTTATTAAAATAAACCTTTTTCAAATTATCAATAAGGAAAGAATAGAAGATGATATTTAACAGGATTTTATCATTAAAAAAAAGTAAAGTGAACTCTATTTATTGTACTTAAACTTATGACTAAAACTGTAAAATTAATGCAAGTGAGTGTAAGATGAAAGTAAATCATAAACCTCCAAGTATGTAGTATAACAGTGTCAACTGGTTTTTAACTGGTACTGATGATACACAGTCATTTCTGTATAATGAAATACTTTCTGTAACTGGTATCTGAATGTCTAATCTTCTGAAATGTATGAATGAAATCTTATGTAACATAAGGCGAACTATCTCCAGACATGAATTTTGCATGAAGGTCAGTGATGCAGCCAATTTATGAACTCAGCTACTTTGTTCCCAACTAAATTCTCAATAGAATAAATTTATTCCACATAAATTTCAAGAAAATATTACAAATGCAAACAAAAATTTTCATAAACTATGTTTGCAAAGGAGACTCTGCACTAATGGCTAACGCATCATGTTAATTTCAGGAATCCAAATATTTGTTAGAATGATCCAGAAATTATACATATGACTAAAGGCAGTATCCAAAAAATATTTCAATTTGTTCAGTTTGGTTGTTAATATCCACCTGTTAAATACATCTGCATTGATACATTGACATTTTCATGGTAGCACATCCAATTCCTGTTCATCAAGTATAACATGCATCCACAACCATAATTTTGTAATCACACATTCATGCATCATAATGGGAAACACACAGGAACAATGTTGTCTAGTCTACACATAAGCTTGATGAACATTTTCATGCATGTTACAGGTATTTCGTTCTAAAAGATTAACATTGCGTATTTGGTATACACACAAAATTGCATAAATCAAAGAACACTTAAGTACAAGGGAAGAGGGGAAGAAATACATGCCATACACATATTCATGTTCCATCAAAATAAAGTGACATTCCTCTCAGGAAATGGAAACTCGTTCTTAAGTATTTTGTTTGTTGTGTTTGCTTCATAGTACATGATAATTCCTGCATTGCAAGTATTCTACATAATAAATAACATTAACATCACATAATTTAAGCAACATTGAATGTTCATGAGCAAGCCCATTCATTGTGAAAGAAATTAACATTAATACTGTATTGAGAATAGCACCATGTTGTTCGTGTTGTGAGACAAATAACAGATGCAACTATAAAGTGGAATTACCAGAACTTTTACAAACAGAAAATAATATTCAACAGTTATTTTGCATAGGTATTTGTTACTACTCCAGGAATACATTTGTTGATTTTGATTTGCACCCATATATTTACTGTTCCCTGTGCACTTGAGTCTCATGTCTTTCAAAGTTTGTTCGACCACTTCACTACATATTTTTTGACAAATTCTTCACACTCAATAACTTTCCAATGTTTGTATGGATCTTAAGTATGCTTATCATTGAGATAATTAAAATTGCATTGATTTTTAAACAGTTTATCAGGAATCCAACTGATAATGTCTACTAAACATTTCATCACATTATGAACCCCTAAATATGGAAGAGGAATTTCCACTTAGTTTAATGTATCACTGTGTTCATTGTTTGTCTAATACAAACATCAAAATATATGAGAAAATTACAAATGCAACACATCAGACTTTTGATGTGAATTCTGTCCACCAATTAATGAAATCAACTATCATTCTTGAAATACATTTTTTAAACGATCTAACCGTTTTTGACATAAATAAAAGTAACTTAATATTTTTCATATCAATCTTATCTCAGTTTTTTTTTGTTTCCCCTATCAATAAAAGGCAATGGGCACTACACATAATTATTGGCATTCAGAGAATTAATTTGATAATCCTTATTCATTGTGATTCCAAAATTTTAATATGTAGTCTATGGATAACCACCATTGACATGAAACTTTTTGCCAAATGAAAAAAAAAAAATTAAAATTACTGTTTTTGCTTATTATGAAATCATTTCACATTCCTGTGTCATTCTGTAACACAACATAAAATGAAATTATTTGAAATTTGACCAACTGAAGTTAAGTGGAATCTGAAGACATAGCTTTTGTAATTCATGTCAATGTTTCAAAAGTATGAAGATGATATTGTATATTTGAGGATTTTGAACCTAGTTTATACAATTTTATCACACCACAAAATAAATTTTGTTCACAATTCTTTACAGATTAAAAAAAAAAAAAAAAAAAAAAAAAATTATGGTAGATGTTTAATAAACTGTCTTCATACAGACTTGTAGAAACCATTTTTTTCACTTGGCAATGAACAAGATTACCTTCATTATACAATAATTATATTCCAAAAAGCCCATAGTAACTGTACAATAAGGAAAACATGATATATCAAAATGCTGCCTCATTTCTTTATAGGCAATTGTAATAACAATTCCAAATTCTTAATTACAGTTCCAATGTAAATATTAACCAATATCCATATATTTAATTAATATCTTCATTTGATTTATTTGGTCAAAAAACAGTAAAAACTGTATATGATGTATGGGGGAGAAGAATGTTCATGTTTTCTTGAGTACCAGAATCTCATCCCATTCATAATCATATATAGTTCAAAAGTCAGAAAAATGAAGATGATTATAAAATCCAGTATCAAACAGTTGGAAACATTACTGAATGCTGAAAGACTATAATTACAGAAAGAGTAAACACTAAAAGCTAACTTCAATCACAAATGACAATGTGACAATTGTGACAATGAAATTTTGTTACCAGCAACTGGATTGAACAGAATAGCAATACCAACATAGGAATATCAATATGGAGTAGAGATCTGACACTTTATTATATTTTATATTTTCATAGATCTTGCAAGTGTCATTTACTTATTTTAATTGGATTATAATGATTATCTGCTATAAAATTGTGATTCCCATCAAGTGGTCATGGAAATCATAAGAGAGGACTGAAGAAGAAAAAAAAAAGTCCCTTGTCCTACATTCAATGGTCTCACCATAGATACGGTTCATGTACTATTTGTGTTGGTAATGAATGAAGCTCGTAACAAACCAAGAAAATCATCATAATCATCAGCACTCTTACAAACCAAACATCAGTGAATATGTTCTTATTCTCAGAAATATTAAATAAATATATTCTAATGATTTCCAATACATGTGTTTTATGTGAACAGCAGTGTTGCTGCTGCAAGTATACACCCACATTTTTCTGTTGTAGGCACATGATAAATGTAAATCATGATTTGCAGAATAAAGTGTAGAATTTTGCTTAATACTTCATACTTCAATCTATTCCTCTATTATTTGTGCATATGTTCATTTCGGTAAATTCGTAAAGTCCTAATAATTTGTTTCAGTACATGCCCATGTTCAGAAAGAGTTCAATTTTCTAGAGGCATGTGCGACTGAGCAATTTAAAATGTGCAATGAGAAATGAAATCAATTTATAGCATAATTACGTTCAAATGGTGAGGACATGTGTGCATTATTCTTCTCACTGATCTATACATTAATATTTACAAGGATCAAAGGTCTCTCTCAAGACTTATTGCAGACTGAGAAACGAGGTTGTAAAGCAATCAAAAACAAGACAAATTTGGATACAACCACTGACATTGAACCTGCACCAACTGATGAACTAAACTGGACAACATGGGCATAACTTGAGGTGAAATTTTGATGGGGGGGGGGATGCAATACAAAAATTCATCGAATTGAAGAAATATGAAATGAACGAATTGTTTCAAAGTTTGTTTACCATTATCATTTATTCTTCTTCTGCACTTCAAGGGTTAGGTTCAAGAACTTGTTCCAGTGTCCACTTCCTTCTTGGCCTTCCTACTTCTCTTCTTCCTATGCATCAGTCATCCACAGTGTGTGCTGGTAGTCTGCTATTGGGCATTCTTCTTAGATGCTCACACTGTCTTTTCTGATTTCTTTCCAGTTTCTTCAGCAGTAGTTCGACCTGCAGTTTATTTCTTATCTCCTTTGTTTTCTTTTTATTTAAGATCATTTCTGCTGCCTGGATTTTAGTTATCTTTTTTTGACATCGCTCTATGACGACTATATCAATTTTATTATTATTAATATTATTATTATTATAGCATATTGGAGAAACGCGAGCTCTCCTTTCCCCTTCTTCCTGCGCACACGCAGGCACACATACTGGGAAAAAAAAAAAGCTCTCAGAGGCAACAGTCGCCAACATTTCAACACTCCACACGTCAAAAGTTATATCCTGGGATGAGACCACCGCCCTATCCTTTGTGCGAAACTATCATTTCAACGAAACCATCAACGCCTACGGATCGAAACGCTGACTCCAAAAATTGGTCTTCACAACAGCACAACCCACCCTTATCTCACTGCACCTAGCTTGCAGTGTCTGATGGCACGCTTTTGAGAAATGTCGAAAGATTATTTTGTAGAATGGCAAGGCGTTTATTATAAATTTCTTATACAATTCGTTTTTCACAAGTATACTTATTTGTAACTACTCAATAATAATACAAAGTTTTATAATGTGTTTAACATTTTATAATTAGACATTTTAAACATTTTACATGATTGTGAACCTCAATGAAGCTTGAAATATTGGGGAGGAAAACTGGCCCCCCATCCCAAGTTATGCCTGTGCTAAACAAGGTGTAGCTGTAACATTTGCAATATCCGAAAGTCGTAAGATCATAGCCATACGCAGCCCGACATGAGAGGGACTCCATTCCTGGGTCCCGTTTTCCTTGAAGCTTTTTTTATTTACACAGGACATGCTTTTCCAGTAAATAAATACAACGCACAAAGATAGTACAATTATCAATTTAATGATAAAAGAATAAATAATTTAATTTTATTTTTTAGCCAAGTACAGAGTTGCAAGATGGTTTGGAAAGCTTTTTTCCCAAATGTTATGTATCAATTTCTTGAAGTATCAGCTTAAGAAGGTAAATATCAGGAATTGATAATGTTTAAGGACATGAAATGTTTTATTACGAAGGGCTATGGGGACCCTTTCGAAATTTTCAGGGGGCCCACAGTCCTCTTGAGCGCAGGATCGTTGACGACTTTTTTCCGTACTAGTCATTGCAAGATTCGCGGAACGGCAGGACCTGTCTTTAGCGAAGGTGGCGTTGAAGGAGAGGATCGCAAGACTTTAAGTAGAGTTTTCTGCCTCTTGAACATTCCTAACAGCGCTCGTTTTTTAAAATAATTTCCTGCGTGTATTTTTTCAATAAATCATCTACACATCTTGTGAGTGGTCACTGTATGGCCAGGTCCCCCATGTTTCGTTTCCAGAGTGCCTCGTTTACAGCCATTTCATTCCTCCAACTTGAACGTCATTCTGTTTTTCTCTCCTGTTGAAGCCATGTCCTATTTACTCTCGAGGTCTTTGTCAGCCGGCATCCTGATGGTGCCTTAGAGTTTTGAGATCTGTCGACCCAATGATGTGGGTTTATTATTTCCTCCTGAATCATTCTGTATAAAGAGCAAAGCTTGCATATGTTTGGTACCAATTGAAAAGCCTCCCAATCACCTAGCCTCCCAATATGGTTGAAGGCTCACTTGAAAGTTTGAGGAGCAGGTGAATCATTAAATTGGGTCCCTACCCTTTACAACCTTGCCAGGGAGGGGGGAATAATATCTATTCTTCAATTACTGTCTGCTGTGCTTTGTGTACTTTCTTCACAGAGTATCTTGCTTTGGTGGGCTATTTCATCTAGTCGTACTAAGAAACTAATGAACATTGTAGGAGAAAGGGGGTAAAAGGGTATTGAAAGGATAAATAATGAAGACAATGATGCAGAATTCTACTGACTTAAGTAAATAATCATAATATTAATTTCACGTCTACTGATCCTGCCAATGTTCTGTGCGTATTAGGAATCCAGACTGAGAATCACAAGCATGTTTATCTTTTCTATTTGTTGAAACCACAATAAAATCATAAAATTTTTCACAGCGTATCATTGCAAATAAGTTAACTTGGTGGAGGAACATAAATCTTTCCTCAAGGAATGTCAACGAAAATACACCCTAAAACTTATGATTAAAAAATGCCTTCTTATGTTTAGTTTTGACAATACTATCACTGTACCCTAGCAGCATTGTAAACAGTTGTGTAAGCTTTGCAGGTCAAGTTCCAACTGGAAATCACAACACCAGAATGTGATGCAGTTGTCGACAGGGAGGTAAGCAATTAATTTCCTCACCTATCACTATTTCAATATGAGTTCATATTAAACAGAAGGGGGGAAATGTCTGTGTATTAAAACTAATACTTCTTCTAAAGTGTTGAAATTCAATTACTTAAATTATTTGTTTTAGGAAAGAATCAAAGGTTTGATTGTTTCTGCATCAAAACAAACACTAGATTTTGGAATTTTAAGAGAGTGAGTGATGTTTTTAAACAGAACTTAATATTTTCCTTTAGGTTTAAATTTTCTTCTTTTTTTTTTAACATTAAAATAATTTGAAATTTTGCTATAAGGCTTATTTGACCATTATAAGTATTCAAACATGTGTGAACTCCTTCCCACTACTTACAAACCACCATTTACTGCCAGGCAAAAATTATTGTATGAATCAGACTGCAATTCGAGAGATAACCATGTGATACTTCATCATGATATGGCTGAAACAGTAATATCCTATGATCACTATTCGTTGAGGCAAGTTAAGCAAAATAATCCTTAGCAAATTGCAAGTGTATTACAATGTGTTTAAACAAAATTCAGTTTTTTTCTGAGGCCATTCGATATTAAATTTTCACTCTTAAACTTTAAGATATGCATGGTTCAAAAAACAAAATATTTACAATTTTAAGTACAGAACATACAACACAATATAAATTGGTATAAAATTAATGATTATCATCGAAGTTATAAGATATTCAATTCCACAGTTAATTTTATTAAAAATTCACAAAAATATTAAAAAACTTATCCTACAATATTATTTGAAAAATAAACCCTTTGTGCTCCTATGTCAAGTGGGGTTTGACATTGAAAAATTGGTCTTACACTCTGATGTTGAGACCCCACTTGACATATGTGTTTTGGTTATTTTCTGTGCTCCAAAGCCATGCAAAGTTAGATGGTGAGCACACAACTGTGGGGTAAACAATTGGTATATGCCTAGGGTCATTGTGTAATTCAGATTGTTAGACCCTAATTGGTCAAAGTTATGTTGATATTTATGAAATGGATGCCTTCCCTATTAAGGGAAGGCATCCATTTCATAAATGGATAGGCCTTCCCTATACCTAAGTGGCTACAGCACATGAGACAAGTGGGAAACCTTCGATTCTTGATGGCTCCAAATTTTTTGTTGTTTACACGAGTGCTTTCCAACATAGAACAAGGAGTGCAAATAATGGAAAGATCTATCATGTTTGGTGTTGTATCATTTCAGTTTGTTACGACAGTTTATTAGATTAATAACTGATAAGAATTTTCTGCGTGTGAATCAAACATGTTTTCATTGTTCCTTAACCAAAATGCCAAAACTAGAATTTCCAATATGTTTTAGGCATGCTACAGTGGTGTGTCAATGGGATTTAAATACAGAGCTGAAGGAAATATAATGCCCAAATAATTAGGAGGGCAAAGGGTTAAAAATACATTAAAAAAGTATTAAATAAATCATGCACACAAGTAGAAAAAGATTTGTTTTTCGAGACAAAACTGAACTCAAACTTTATTTATATTTTCATTCCATACTCTGTACTCTCTTTTCATACATTTAGGTTGTCATAGAAGTAAAAATAAGGAAATTTTGATATATCATGTTCATCTAGTATGCTATAACAATGTCTAGATTAGGTGAGCAATATCCCAGGCACTAGATTTCAATTGTATACTCCTGACTAGAGCCAGCATCAATATAAGTGTGCTTTTAATAATAATTCCTGTGTGAGGGACATTATTCCCTTTGCCAGTTTACCATTTCCAAATACTTCTTCTTGATTCACTGCAACAAAAATTAGCACATACAGCAAACCTAAAGCAGTGCCTCTTCTCTCCATATATTCAATATGGAGACATGCTGGACATAAAATTACAAGCAATGATCAACATAAATTACACTTCAATAAATTCAAAATAGTTCTTGAAAAGTACAATGAAAATAACTTGAAGAAAGAGTGAATTAATTATTAATGACATGCAAATAGGGTTTGCAAAAGGTTTGATGATTTTCAAGCATTCCAAGCAATCATTATGATTAAACAGTAATAAATATACTATCCATTCTATAAAATTGTGTTCTCATGCAGTCAAAAGTGGGACATAAAAATCAATTAACAAAATGAATAAAAACGAACAAAACTAGTGAAAATACACTGACAGTTTCATATTACTTCAAAAAGAGTACACCCGGAGAAGATAGTATAAAGTTCCCCTAAACCAAATGACATACGAGTGGTTTCTTAGTTCCTGTCCCACCACCCACACCCCTCTTCAGCCAAATACTTGTTTTTTATTTCAATTTTTTTCAACATAACACTTATTTGACTGAAAAAATATGATAAACAAGAAGACAATTTATACTATCAGAAAAGTATTTTTGATATTTTATCAGACCCAAATTCAAACACAAAAATATAGTTTTGATAAAGAATAACAAAAAATAATTTTTATTGTCTTAGAACCATGGAACAGGATCGAAAAAAAATCTCAAACGTTCCTCTTAAGACACAACTTGCTGTGAATTTTTTCCAGATTTTTTCAACAGCTGTGCTGCAGTTGCAAAAATAAAAACTATTTTCCCGCCTTTAAATATACTTCAAAAATGACTGCAACCAGTGTCGAATCCTGAACATTATTTTAAGAATACCGCACTTTATGGAAGCTACCTCTTCAGTTATCTTCTATTTCGAGCTATTTTTCAAATTCCAACACAATGAAATTCTGTCCTTAATAATTATTGTATAAGACAATTACACAAACCGCTAACTTCTGGATCAATAACACACTCCATTTTCACAAAAAATTGAGAGAGCATGGGTAGATAAAAAAGAGAAGATGAAATCAATGCAAAATTAAATTGAAGGAAAATACTGAAATGATCTTTCACGATAAAATTTAAAGGAACTATTTCATTTTCTGTGAATTATTATCTCAATGCTCAGCAATATTGGAATGGGTTCTCTCGCACAGTACCAGGTCTCTAATTCTGTAAATCACATTTCGGGGGATGGGTGTTCTTAGTCGAGTGCAACATTAAATCAATTTTCAGTTTTCATACAATTAATATTTACAAAGGACAGAGTTTTCATAGAGTCTGGATTGTATATACTTATTTATACATGTGCAAGAATAAATACTTAGGTAAGGGAAAAGACAACTTTTTCTCTAGTCTGAAACATCTACAGATGTGAGAGCGTAGGTTTCTGCTGCTGGTGACAGTAATTATTTAGCCGTCTGGGAGATACCGCGTCCTAGGCACAGTTACTAATGTTTCAGACGCCATTCTGTGACCTGCCTCCTGGTGGAAGGTCGCAGGTATCCAGAATGCGGCATCTACCGGACAGCCAAGCACCTGACTACAAAAGCCTAGTTTTTTAAACTAAGGCCCAGCAATTAAAACATGTGAAAAAATTCACAAGTGTACTGAGATGAAGTTCTAAGAGTGTTTCGTGCCTGGGTTGGTGTTCTAAGACACAGTAAAACAGATCTGGCAAATCCGGTTTCAACATGATCCCCTTCATTTCCCCCACTTATCCTTCACTTGTGACTGAATTATTTTCTCATAAACTGCCAAAAACTATCATCTTTCTTTAGCCTATAATATACTAATGCAAACGATTAGAAAGATTTAAAAAAATGATAATTTGTAACTAAATTCCAAAATCAAGATATTACTGGGTGCTACAACAATGAATACAATTGTATAATAAACACTAAATAAATACACAGAACTGTTGCAGTCATTTTCAAAGTATATTTAAAGTCAAGGTGATTTAAAGGTGGGAAAATGGTTTTTTTTTTTTTTTGACTGCAGCACACCAGTCGAAAACATCTGGAAAAAATTCACAACAATGTGTTTTAAGAGGAACATTTAAGATTTTTTTGAGCCCGTTCCATGATACTAAAACACAATAATTTTTTTTTTTTTTTTGAAAAATATATTTTTGTGTTTGAATTTAAATCTGAGGAAATATACAATTTTTTTCTGGTAGTATAAATTGCCTTCTTATTTATCATATTTTTCAGTCAGATAAAATAGTGTTAACTTGCTGAAAAAATTAAAATTAAAAAAACACATTTTTGGCTGTAGAAGGGCGTGGGTGGTGGGACGGGGGCTACGAAACCCCTCAAAAATATTATTTTATGTTAGAATTATAATGTAACCATTCGAATGTCATTTGGTTTAAGGGAACATTTTACCATCTTATTCGGCGATACAGTTCTTTCTTTTTTCAATGTACATGTTTTCCTCTATATAAGTCTATTTTCAATTAAATTTATAATTCAGAAAACATTGGTAAAACTTTTATACAGAAATTCTATTAGATCAAAATATTACTCCAATTTTTTAAATACAAAATTTGGCTTACTGAAACCCAACAATGCCCTTATGTATTTAGAGATTGCATTGTAGTGACGAGGGCAGAGGCATGGCCACATCAGGAACTGAGTGAGGTTGGGCAAGGAGGGCAAATCACAGCAGATGAGACAGGGAAGGGATGGTCGGGGAGAGGATGTGGAGCTTCATGGACAGTGTGGTATGATCTGGTATGGCATGGCATGGCATGGCATGGCAACGGTATGGAATGGGGGGAAAGTGAAAATAAAAGTAAAAACTTGCATCCATTTTACAGTACAGATAGAATTCCTTCCTTTGCTTGTTGTATGATTGTAATACATACATAACTGCGGAAATGCTGGATTATTTCAGCTTTTCCACATAATTAAGATTTGTGTTATGAGCTTCTTGAGATGCTGAATCAATGAATCAGTACAAGCTGTTAACATTGCAAATGAAATACTCATCATGAGTATAAGATTATTTAAGTGTAGTGTATATTATGTAATTACACCGCATTGCCATATGCTGAAGTTGGGTGACAAATGGTCATGCTTTGTTAAAACATTCAGATATAGCCTGTTAAGGATAAACATTCATTCGCTCTTTGATTGCCAGCTAGAGGTGGTCCTTATCTTTCAAGAGGACTATACTTCTAACTTTGTGATGCATTTCGTATATAATTCGCAATGCAATATCCTGAGATATCTGCCATTTTCACCTGATACAAGTTTCTGTGATGTTATAAAAGCACATACGCCAATGTTGACAAATTTACGTGCAATTGATTGATGACACCCTGCACAATAGGTGCTAGATACGAGGGAGAAAACACAGAGGGGTGGAGGTGAAAATAAGGTCTTTCTGCTAACTGCATTTGCGAAGAACTAGTTTTCTAAAGGCCACTCATGAATACTTATATTTAAAAACCACTTTCACAACAATAATCTTACAAAGGGCTTCAGAAAGAGAAAGGGCAATTCTTTAAAATAGAGAAAGACTGTTATTGGTAAGTGGTTTCTTTTAACTACATATTTTAGAATTCTTAAGCACATAACAAACTGTCCCTAATAAGTTCACAAAGTTGAAAAACGTTGAAACTAAATAGACTATAAGAGCGTAGGCTTTGTCAGTGATTATTTGGATATCCGTGAGACGCCGCGGTCTAGGCACAGGTGCCAACGCTTCGGCCGCCATTCTGCGACCTTCCTCAGGGCGATACGCAGAGATGAACTGCGCACGAGTTTGTATAGAGTGAGGTTCCCCTCCACCCGTCGACCGGCCAATACGGAGAAAGCATCGGTTAAGCAGGCAACGAGGCCCTTGTGTGGCGTGGGAGAAGGGGTTCCGTTCGTGGTCGAACGTCATGGGGGCAGCAGGGACCGTGCCCTGACGCGACCGGACGTTTTGGTAAATTAGAAGTTTCGGAATTTCCACAGCCTCTTTTATGGGCTAGGCACTGTTGATACAACTACGAAATCTATACTGGTATCTAAATGCTTACATATTGTAGTGGTTATTCAGATTTTACAAACACAAAAGTAATATGAAACATGTCAAATTCTCTCTAAATGGCAATAAAACTCCACTTATCCCAAGCTGGATAATTCAAATCCATTTTGGGAGAAAAAACAAAATGAACTAAATTGGGAAACAAACTGGTGTAGAGATAGAAGTTCTTCTTTACTTAAATCTTACAGTATTTTCTGCAGTCTTCTGTTTCTTGTTTGATAATAGAATACGCAGACTGTCCCAGTTCTGTTGCGACTGATTTTTTAAAACAATTTTACTGCCACCATATCTGTTTGCGAATGATATCGTTATAAAATCTGAAATATCTACTACTGCCGCTCATAATTTCGTAGCGTCATTTGCAATTAGTCGTGCGTCACAACGCGAAAGGAACAGTCGAGGCTCGTCGAAAAATAACGGTGGAGCCAACGTCGAGTTCGGTTTCCGATTTCAGGCAAAGACATGACAAACTGCTGAAAGTTACCGAAATTCTATAAGAAGCTATGACAGGTGATGAGACATGGTGCTTCCAATATGAACCACTAACAAAGAGACAAAGTATGAAAGGGCTGAGCCCGAAAAAGTGTGAAGACAATGCTGACGAGTGTTTTTCGATTCCAAGGGAACCATTCATAGTGTGCTTGTGCTGGAAGGTCAAACAGTAAACTCACAATATTATTTAAATGTCTTAAACCGATTTTGATCAAGATTGGTCGAGTGCGGACAGAATATTGAAAACAAGGCTCTTCGTCGTTTCTGCAGGACATGCCCCGGCGCGCAAGTTTAAGAAAATACGCGATTTGTTGGCTAAGAAATGCATCTTTGTACTCGAACTTTGTACTCGTTTGCTTATTCGCCAGATTTTACACCCTGCGACTTTTGGCTGCTTCCAAAATTTAATGACGAAAGGCAGTCATCCCAACTCCATAAAGGACTTTCTTTAATGTTCGACCGCACTTTTACATACAATTTCAAAGAATGATCTGGACTGTCCGGGTGGCGCCGCGTCGAAGAGTATAGCTCTAAAGAGGATCGCGACATGTCGATCGAAACGTCGGCACCTCAGCCTTCGACGCGGCGTCACCCGGACAGCCTAGATCATGACTCTGGCCGCGGAAGCCTACAATATCAATTCCAAAGAATGACTACAGTAAATGCTTTCAACAATTTTTCAATTTTTGTTAGTAGTGCGAGTCAAATGAGTATTTTTAATAAAAATACAAAAATACAAACGTCATTGGCGTTTTTCTTTTTCTTACTGAACCAGTCGCACCAGAATTCGGACAGACTGTATTATGCAACCAGTTTATAACGTAAAGCTTTATTGCGTAACAACAATTTTGAAAACGAGCGATATTAGGAGGGATATTTGACATTGTGCGAAGAAATGGTGGTCGGATGATGGGTTGTTCGGTTTACGCCCCCTCCCCACGATTCTCTTGCTGCGATTGGATGATTGTAAGATAACGGAATAATTCATGCCATACGTCATACTCTGCGCCATAAGATACCATTTTATTAACGATTTCTAGTAACGAAAAGAGTCGCTTATAATGCTGAAAGAAATGAATTTCATTTGTTCAATTTGAGTTTGTTCTGTTTAATTTCTTCACTTAAATTCTACACTTGCTACAATCATTCCAATTGCCACATATCCGAATCTAATTCCTGCTTAATTCAAATGTTCAACTATAATCATCAAACCGCGGATATTTAGGAGAGACGCGCGCGCGCACACATTTTAAGATTTGAACTAAAACTCGTCAATTTTATAGAGCCTAAAATAACCTATATCAACATTAATGCCTATTTTACTTTTAAAAACCTAAAATGATACGAATTTGCCTAATTTGTTTTGTCTGTGGCTTCTTTTAACTTTTTTCTTCTGTCGGCAAAACAGACATGGATGTTAATTTTAAGTAGTGTACATCAGTAAGATAGAAATTAAAATACAGGACAAGGATCTTGTGGATAATGTCTTGATGCTACTACTTCCTAATTTTATGAGTACCATGCAACATGCATATATCATTTAATCCCAAAGCATTATTACCTGTAAATTACAACAATGGTAAATGCTAAGTGGACACCTCACTATAAAAGCGACCAGAACTGAACACAACTTAATGAAAAGTAATGCTTCTTCAGTCAACATTTTTTACTACCAAATATAGCAGTATATTGTAATTATAAGTGAAATGCAAGTTTTAAACATTCTCTTATTAAGGATGTTCACTTTCTCATGTTGCATATTTATGCATCTACATATCTATCTCACTTGCATCTACAAATCAACTCCTGCAAAAGTTGAGTTTTAAAACTTCAGAAGGACATCAAAAGTAACTGTTTCTAACTGATATGCCATTGTGATAGTAGTAAAAAAATGGTGAGACTGTAAGAAGATTTCCAATGTCTTCATGAATGGTTTTCTAGGAGAAATCCAATGTTGGCATGTTAGTTAAATGTGGGATCTGTGTGAAAGTGTGACATCATTAATAAGAAAAATTTCAAACTTTCAGTTTATTTTTTACCTTTTGTAAATATTAATACAAAATTTGTGAGTACAGTATTAAAATAAAAGATGTTTGCACACTTTTTGAATACCTACAACAAAATACAATTCTGAAGTCATATCATAACTAGGAGTAACAGTAACATGGCTAATTGATCTTTAAAATAATGAAAAATACTAATGATGCCTAAAACTTCTGAGATCAATTTTCCCATATGATGCTAATTATGCAGAAAAAGAACAAGAGGGAGACAATTGAAGAAGGGACAGGGGCAGGAGGGAAGTGGAGGAAGGAGCAAAGGAGAAGAATAAAGAAAAAGATGAATGAAGACGAAAGAGAGGAAAAGAAAAACAATCCCTTCATTCTTTTGCTTAAATCATCTTTTATATCTATTTACCAAAAAAAGAATGAAGAAAATTTTTTATGATTTCATTTCACAGCCCAGCAACAATTTGAACATCAAATTAGCGTCAAAGCACATTTAAAGTTACAATTAGAAACTATGCCGCATTCCTCATTCAAAATAGCATTAGAGAGAAAAATGTAATGATATAGCAATATTAGAATTTGCAAAAGTGCATAACACTTGCAATATATATTTTATAAGATTCAACAACAGCAACACTTAACTACAACTCCATTACATAAGAAAGTATACTCATACTTTCAATTTCTTTACTTAAACAAAGAAATAACACCATCATAAATGTAACAACTTGTGAAGTATCACATACATTTGAGTTTACTATTCTAACTTTTATTGGATTCTATATAGATATTAATTGTATCAGTACTAAATCAAAGACTAAGAAAACGTTAAAAGTTTATCTTTGAAATGTTTAGAAAAAGTGAGAGATACAAGTACATAAAGTAAGAAAAAGTGAACTAAACTTCTTTTTGTTCAATTTCAGGAAAAATAATTGAACATCTTAAGCTGTAGGTACATCTCATGGTTATAATTCTTCACCGCACTTCTTTTGTGAAAGACCACTACAAACATCAGGGTGACTTATGATCCATTTCATTTACTGTATGTATTCACCCTCTACAAACTAAAATGTTCCTCTAGCCTCTATACTTGTACAATATTTACACATACTACTTTTGGAACCCAAGAACCATGGCAATTTAAAAATGAATTGCTAAACCCAAATTTAGCACAAGCCTTCCATCTAAATATTGCAATAATTTAATTAATTACATCAGAGATGTAATGTAGATCAGCATAAGGATTTACACAAATGGTGTTCTTAAATATACTAATGGTATTAAAGTTTTAACATGACAATGTAAATGTGTTTGCAAAAGTTAGGTATAAACCTAAGTCCAAATTTAATAAGTTTGGTCAATAAAATTATATTCAATATTAACATGTTATCAACACGATTCAGTATTCAAGAACAAAATTTACAAAAATATATTGATTTAATTTTTTTTTCCTTTTAAATATTTTATAAAACTTGTTTGTAATCAGGCTTTAACATTATCTCCTTTAGCAAAAATAAATCAATATTACATGAAGAAAAGTAACTGACTAATAAGAAGTTAATTTGGTTTAGTTAGTTTAACTCTGCTTTAATATTAGAAAAGAATAATCTTATTAATGAATAATGAGACATTTTCCTAAGATTTTATACACTGTAAAAATGACAAGGATATGTATTAGAGTGGAGACAATAAATGTGGAAAATCAATTTAAAAGATAAAAGAAGTCATTACATTTTAGAGGTAATAAAAGAGACGAGGAAATGCTAATTACCTACATTAGAAACGTTGAAAGTTTAAATTTATGAATAACATACATGCATTTATTTAGGGGAAAAGCCTACATTTATCATTAAATGGGCATAATATCCAACTTAAACTACTATGATTCTATGAACTTAATAATTTAAATACAGTACCTCACTTTTACCTCACACAAAATAAAAAAAATGGTTTATTTCACCCTCATTAAGTTGGCCTTAATGCAATAATAAATGCTTTAGGTGTAATAGCCTCATACATCAGTTGCTGATGCATTTCCTGCTAACTTATCAATGAAATTGTACAACTACAAAAATGTACTAAAATGTATTAAACTAAAATTATGGTGTATTATTTTAAATAGTCATATTCCTAATTCTAGAAAAATGAATATATAAATAAATCATTATATCTGTGACCTCAATTAAACCATATGAAAAACAAAGTCTATGTAACTGCAAGAACATCAGAATGGGGAATAAAATAAAAAAATTAAATTAAATTAAAAAATACATCCAACAATTACATTATAATTACTACAACGGCAAATATATGTATATATACACATATATATCTAAATAGTACATCTAAATACATACATTCTTTGACATAAAAGACATCATTTAAAGAACACATTGATAAACATTTAAGGCCTTGCTTTTTCTTCTTTTTTTGTTTCGATGAGGATATTTAAAAACAATGAATTCATGAGTGAATTTTAAAAGCAACTTTTTTAAAACAAAACACATGCATTTTTGCGCAAGGTAACCCAACAATAAAAAATGCAACCAACTTTCACACCTGTGCGTTAAGTACTTGGTCAAGCGTATTTCATGCTTGTATTCAATATGCATAGAATCTCCATCTCTGCTACTGGATGAACAAAATTTTACATTTTCAAATGGATCAAAATTCTATTTAATATTACCAGTCATGCACTAATAGTACAAAACAATCATCGATTCAAAACGACTGTTTCAGAATGTCCAATGGCAGAGGAGATTCATGCTGTCACAGCAGCATTGGAATGATGTATGTTTGTGATGCTACCTGAGTTTAAAATTATTCCATGCACACTTCACAAAATCCTATCTCCAAAAATATTATGCTCAAGTACCATGACCCCTATTCAGTAACACTAACCTTCCAAACCTTCACCAACACACTACACAGCTTGTACAGTACCACCTACTTGACTTGCAGAAAAATCTACCAACATATTGTTTAGTGATTAGTGACTATGATGACAGGGTACCTCATGCCTTGATCATCATCAAGGTCTTCAGCCTGCTCTCAGGACTTGATAGCTTCATACATTTTACGAGCCTGAACTCGAATATCTTCATTCTTGTGTTGATTCATCAGTACAAATATTTTACTTCTCATCTTTTCCAATGTATTTACCCCATAGATAGCTGCATACCTGCTGAAAGGACAATACATTAGCTAATAAATATGCATTATGTTTACATGAATATGATAAGGTTGCTGATAAGGCAAGTATGTAAATCAATGATTAAACGTCCAACTGAACAACATACATTTTTCTGTATTTTAAAACAATTTAATTTTACACATGATTATATTATATGAAATTATTTGACACGCATTAAAATTCATATCACAGTGTCAGATGGATTATTATCCTAGCTAGAAATATAAAGAAAACAAAATGAAACAGGAAAATTGTAAATTACATTGAAGAAATTGTATACCTCCCTAACAGAGCAATATTTTACTCTTACAATAAAAATCATTATGAAAATTGCATTAATTTTTGTTCTTGACATGATATTTATTTCTCTCCTCATGGCCAATTTTTTTTTTTTTACACATGTATACATGCATATATACACATGCAGCTTGACATGCAAGTTCACAAAATGGAAACTTTAGACATTAGAACACAACTTTCAACATAAATATCACATTTTGTATACTTGGAAAAGTGTACTTCTGATGTCTCACAAACTATGGATTTTACTGAAACTGCACAATACATTGGAGTTGGGATTCAAGGAAAAATTTGATTTCCTAGAGAACAGAACATAAAAATGACTCAAATTAGGACTCTAGGTGTAGCCCACTTGATGTTTTCTTATAAAGTTCTTTCTTATATTGTTCTTATTTTAATTTACCAAGAAGTTACAAAGTTCAAAACAAAGATAAAAAACTAAGAAATTAAATTTATTTTACTTTAAACATTTATACAAACAGAATTGGTAAAACTATTTCAATTTAATTTTGATAGTAGTTTGACCCATAATTCAACCTTAATTTATTTATAGTGGATCAACATGAAATTCAAATAAAATTGTAGAATACATACATTTTCTAACAGTTGAGATAAAAAAAATTGAACAAATTAATTTGCAACACACAACCGAAATAGTACCAGCGAAAATATAAACAAATAAAATATTTTCATATTTATTTTTATATTAGTACTAAATATATTGTGAAATTGTATTTATCATCAGTTGGGTGGGGATGAGATGGCTAAAATATCATGAGCCCCTCTTCCATTAGTGCATCACTGCCATTATACATTACAAAATTTTTCTATTAGGTGCAGCAGGCAACAATCTGAAATTGAGAAAGCTCAACCATTTTAATTATTGTCGAAAGATTAATGGTCAAAAATCAAATTAATTTTGCAGCTAGGTACATTTCATATGAATAAGATATATTGCAAAGGGTAAAATATTAGAGAAGAATCTAGTACATAAATATGAATCAAAACAGAAGAGTATACAGTAAAACCCCGTTTTTACGTTTCTTGACGTCCCATCAGTTTTCGTATATTCATAGTGTTATAAATACCCCACTTTTACGATCGTATAATTTTCCTGCAATTTACAACAGTCTATTTGTCACAACACCGTCTGGATAGCACTTCGTGTCGCGCCCAACAGGCACTGTCACTGCACTTTCCCACCACCTAGCCACGTTAAAAATTGCCATCATAGAAAGACTATTGAAATGGTGCGTGTTTTAGAAAGAGTTATAAAATGTTACACGAAGACTTAAATTTAGTGAAAACCATTATTGAACAGCTACGCATATACAAATTTACATAAATTATTACAGAAGTATTTAGAATAGTAGAAAAATGACCAACATGCATTGGTAGAAGAATATAGTGTCACACGAACGTGTTGACGCGCATCACATAATGCTGATGGCGCCAGCTGCGTTGACGTGCGTTGTTAACTATTGTCGCCTAACAGGCGTCGTGCGATGAAAGCTAGAAAATACACTTTATCTTGACTTACATTGTAGTGTCTTGCTTGAGCTGTGGGCACAACGTACGTCGCCAAAAGCACTCGTGGGCCGTTTCGCATAAGGTAAGTGTTAATCTACGACGCGCGTTGTGACGTGTGCATAGGCATTGACGCAGCTCACGTCTTCAGCGTTAGGTGATGCGCGTTAACGCAACGCAATTCTCATGCGACACACCCAAGCCTCACGGTCATTTCTTTATTTACCTCATCCTCCTTCACAATTTCACACTTTCTCATTCTAAAATAAACGTAATTTTCCCTATCCTTTAATTGTTCAACCATCAAAGTAAGGAATTCTCCGTACGTTTTCAACTGTAAATTCTTATCTTGAACACTTCGTAAATACATTAAAAAAATACTAGTTGGAACTCATTAAGAAGTGCCGAAAACCAACATTTTATTGAGTTTGGGAAAATGTAAACTTCGCATTTGTTTTTCTTACAGTAGAAATTACATTTCCCCCTTCATCCAACAATGAGTACACTGTTGCATCGTCAAAGGCTACCAGCAATGGATTTCGGGGACTCGTGGAAGTGTCGTTGCAACATTTAAAATTCACTATGCTTTGATGTTAATATGCCTTAGATTTCCGAAGTCGTAAATTTCGGTCAGATTTCTATTTGACCTTGTAATATTGTTTATTATGTATCTAATACTGCATATTACAGCATATTATAATCCCTACTGTTTGTATGTACCTAAATACATTACACTGTTCTCATAGTTTCGAAGAAAAAATCATTTCCCCTTATTTAATCTTCCCGCAATTTACACAATTTTCTCGAGGGTCCCATGAAAAGTGTAAAAGAGGGGTTTTACTGTAAATATTTATCAAAAGTCTTATAAACACAAAAGAATACTTTCCAAATAAAATATGTATGTGCTTAATTTTCTCAATAATTATAAAAATGGAAAATTTGGATGAATTTTTTTTGCAATGCGTGTGTGGAAACCAACAGGATATGAACTGAGAAGTTGAAATATGTTATGGTAGTGGGAGATTTTAGGGTGGCAAGTCCTGGATACAGGCACATAAGAAACAAGGCTGTAGATGGCACATCCATATAATTAGAATTGAGAGAGTGATCTCGAAAAGAATTGGAGGTAAGGAGAAAAAGTTAAAGAACACAAAAACAAGGAAAGTGGGGGGGAAAAAGGGGAAGATGAACATTACACTTCTGTAATGTTCATCTTCCCCTTTTTCCCCCCCACTTTGGATGGAGAATTGTAATGTGCACAAAAACTCTAGTCTACGAATAACTAATCCTTTTGTCTGCACACCCCAGCATGAATATAATGATATGGAAAACATATTCCACAAGTTCATGCTTTTGACAGAAGACCATCACACTAGTCTCAAGATTAGCTGTTACAAGGCTCGTTTAAATTCCACTTTTCACAGATACTTATATTTATTTTGATCCATCAGAGGGAATTATTAATTTCCATAATATACACATAATGTCCATTGAATATTGTAATAAAAGAAAACCACTTAAACCTATTAGTATTTCTCACTTAAATCTATTAGCAGGAATGTGGAAATTATATTTTAAAAAAAGAAGTAAGGTGGAGAGTTGTATTACAAACAGTGAAAACTACATGGTAGAACTTTATTAAACTTCACACTTGTCAGACATGAGTAGTACGATACATATTATCACTAGAGTCCAGCATATATTTTTTTAGAAAAGTTCAGGCATTTATTTTGCCTTAAATAGGCAGGCAAAAAGGCATTTATTTTACTAAGACAGGCATGCAGGAAGGCAAATAGACTATTCCAACTAAAATATAGGGTGCAAAAAGACAAGTAAATTATGACGAATGAGAATTCAAAATGGATATGTAATCAAAATAATTTCTGAATAATTTAAATGATTCAAATTTGTATTCTAACAATGAAATGTTCATTAGCTCTTACATGGAAACTTGACCTTCCTTGAAATCTTGATTGCACATTGCCACCAGATATTTCTGAAAATTTTCCACCAACTTATCCGAAAGAATATATTTCACAACTAAAAGGCTCATTAATTTTCACTATAAAAATGTATTGTCAATGGCACACTAAATTTTGGTAAAATGTTTTCAGATTTGTTTCACTCGTGATCATTCTGCACATTGCAAATGTGAACTGAACTATTTTTTTTGATTACTCAAACAGGAATATTGAAAACATAGCTATTGATTTTATTCCTTGAAGTCGTGTAATTACATGAACTGATATGTATTATATAGTATCTAGTACCAATGTTAATAGTTAGACCTTTTTCAAAACAGACATCTTAACATTATTTTTTCAGTACTAATTTATTATAATATTAAATAATATTTTCGTATCTGTTTTAAAAACTGGTCAATCTTTTAACATTAATAACAATATAACAGAAGTTCCTTATACAGTATCCTTCATATTCCTTTAAGATCAAATACTGAGATGTACAGTCCTCAAAAGGGATAGAGGGTGTACTCAAGCATGGAATGAGATTCCTCATGGATGAAATCGTGTCGGTTTCAATGTAAGAAATTGCAGAATCTTGACTGGTATTCTGTCACTCATCTGCAGTATTTTTTTAACACTACCTGACTCTGGTGTGCAAGTTCAAAGTTTCATGTAAAATACTGTGCTTCCGCTTGGAGAGAAAGAATGCAACAGTGCCCACATATAGTGTAGTCTTGCAAGTAAGTTAACAGTTTGATCAAGATTGGTGCCAGGAGAAAAAATGAAAAATTACCAGAAAAAAAGAACAAAAAGGCAAAACTACTTAAAATAGGAATCAGAAGTTATCATGGTTTCATGATTTGTTATGTTTTTGATTCATAACATAAAAAGGAAGCATTACGACACTTCTGGGCTCTGTTTATTATTTTTTATTTTGTTTTCATGAATACTTCATCCTCCCTATCCATTGTCTTTCTTTTTTACTATCTTATTGCTAGATACAACACTCAAAAAATTATGAAGAAATTTGAAGCAAAACAGTCATATATAAAACAAACAAACATGAAAAGTCACTAGCAGAGAAAAGGCATTAAAACATGAACAAAATAAATTCTAGTTTTCAGAACAAATACACTTGATAGTAAGTACAGAAGGTGATATTAAGAGGAATTTAGAAATCTAAACACACCCTACCAGGTTTTTCTCATTTTCATAATTAAAATCTTAATTGTATAGCAATTTCTAGTATACTGACTTAAACAAGATCCTTAACAACATTTGTTCATAAAATATCTCACAAGCATGACACTGCATGATGTCTTACATTATCTTTTATGTACAGAAAAAAGTACAATTCGAAAGAAAAATAATACTTAAAGGCTTTATTTTAAAAAATACGTGAATATCATGAAAAAGTACTTTAATACCATGCAAAATGCCTAAGGGCATTTTGTTGCCTGAAATCATTAGAACCAGTTAACACCCAATGTGCGTACCTAATTTTATTTTTTTTCCCTAATTTTATTAATTCAGATTTACTTATTTACTAATTAACTAATGTTAACATGACTCGGTTTGTCATATTTCCCTCCATAAAAGAACATTCAACTGTTTTCCTATTTCCCCTGTAACCACAATCCTTTTGATCCAGGTAAGTTATGAAGTGTATATTGAGCTCCATATCAAAGGCAATAACAAGCTATAACATGTCAGTATAAAATAAAGATTAGTATTGTAGCATTTCTGTTAATAGAGAGAATATCTATAAAATCACTTTTGGTAATAATAATATTTTCAAGAAATAAAAAAAATATTTTCTCGAAGTTTTGTGCATACAAGCAATATGCAACATAACTTAGAGTACTTAGAAGTACTCTGAGATCAAACATTTTTGCCTTAAGGAAGCACGAAACATCATGAAAATAACATATCAATCTTCCTATGGGCAATTTAAATTTATGAACCAACTAAGAAGAAATTACATCTAATTCTTAGAAGTGAATAAAAGTCATAGCTTTACTTTTCTTTTTGAGATCTCAAAAAAAATATTTTCTTTCTTACCCCCTTCCCAGTGTTCATTTATTAGTATGACAGAGGACCGTATGGACATTTTTAAGGACGACATGCAAACAATTAAAATTCATCGCAAACCAATTACCTGGTATGCAAAGATGATAAAAGATGGATATATTCATATTTGTTGTTTTCATTTCTACGCTGTTGAGCTTGATTCCTGAGAAATAACAGAGGCTTTCCTCTATCTTTCATCAATTTCTTTCAACAAATATATGAATCAAGAGAGGAAACTTCAAAGGTACAAATTAAATCACAAAAGATAAATTATGGCTTCAGAAATAAAGTTTAAAAAATCAATTTCTTTATAACTTAGCAGTAAACAAGTGACCTTTTTAATTCAAATTGTTGAACACCTAGATAGAGGAAATAAACTTATCTGAATAACATCTACATAGGAAACTTTAAGAGAAAATTTTAATTTTATTTACATTATGAAGTAAAAAATTTTAAAAAAAAAAATTTATTACCAAATTAGAAAAACATAAAAAATATAACTATGTTAAACTGGCATGAATTTTACCACTTGCTAATTGAAATAAAAGAAATTATTTCTAGTTAGCAGCATTCAAGCCTATTTTTTTTAATTAAGCATACTGAACTGAATTATGTAACAGCTATAAGGTATGTATTATTTTATTTGTATCATTTGTTCTTGTGTTCAATAATTCTGCAAGAATCAAAACATTACTATTTTAAGTGGGGAAAAAAAATCACAAAATCAATAGTTAATGGTTTTTTATGAATACGAAAGAATTTTATAAATTGTATACTAAAATGAAATGAGAACATCTCATCATTTAAATTTCTATGATTTAGCTAGTCAATGAACATAATGTAAGTGGACATGACATAACTAGGCAACAATGAAAAAGGAATAATAAATACATGAGGCAAAGAAAATTATAAATGACAACGAAGAATAAAACTGAATTAAACTGAAACTGAATTCATTCTCTTCAAAACTTGTAGTGCTATTCATAATGACAAGTTCTTTAAAAAATATGTATTTCAATAATTTTGGTCACTCCTCCTGATGTCTACTCTATAACTGCAATCTAAAATGTGAAGATTTAAGTGCATAAACTTATAATGAAATCACACTCGTAAATACTTTGAAGTGACAATTCCATGATGATGATGATGATGATGATGATGATGATGATGATAACCTTGGAATGCAAAGAACTAATATACAGAGAAATTTCATTTTTACCAAGTATTTGAATTAGTCTAAAATGAAAATAACAATAATCTATCATAGTTACTCACATTGTATCAGGTGAAGCTGCTTTATCTTCAGCTGGTAAATCAATTGTAGGATCTAGATTTTGATCTTTTGCTGCTGTTGTTAAATTGGCTAAAAGTGTAACAACACGTAAAAGAATTTCTTCATTTGTGGACGGATCTAATAAATAAATTAATCTGCGTGGAGCCTAAAAATATAACACAAATTTATGAAAAAATTGAGCACAAAATTTGAGGTACAACTGTCTTTTGATCTTCATTTCTCTTTGAGTTTCAGAAATTTGCATAAAATGTTCACAAATTACCTGAGCAGCCAACAAACTAGGCACCATATCCTCATTACAAGAAAGATTCACCAGAAGCTTGAGAGCCTGCAATTTTATTTGAGGTGTAGCTGCATCTACCAGATTATATAATGTGTGCAATACTGGATAGAACTCATCGTGCCAATCTGGTAGAACAGCAATATTTGTCAGAGTCAATAAGGCACTCTGAACTAACTTATCACTGGGTTGTTCCTTGTTCACAAATGTGAGAAGAATGGGAATAACATCCTATAATAACAGAAAATTGTTTATCATGAATAATTTAATCATAAAACAAGATTGTATACATGACAATGGGGTTTCAAAATAAACATACTTTCAATTCTTTTTGATTTTCTTGATTTAGAGACAAATTTCCTAGAGCACGTATTGCAGCCAACTGAATAGAAGTTTTGGGGTAAGTAAGAAGATTTTGTAATCTAAGCAAACAACCAGCTTCACGAAGTGTATCCTGTGATCACAGAGAATAAACACAATTTAATTGAATTTATAATTCTATTAAGTTTTTAAGACTAGCTACGTAATAGAATTTGATGTATTATCAGCTAATCACAAGAACAATATTAACATCAATTCATCTATTAAAGAAGTTATATCCATTCAGCAGAAGCATTTAAATTTGATTTTGAATAAGAAACAAACTTCAAAGACAAGTACTAATTTTGATACATATCTCTACTAAAAATTTAAATAAATTTTACTCAAACTTACAATAAGAGAAGAAAATGAAATGAAAATGTGCATCTCACCTGATTTGCAGTGAATGTTCCACAGTTCCCAATAGTCGTTAGAGTTCTTTCAAGTAGAACTTCATCAGAACTGTGCAGCAAAGCTACCAAACTTTTAGCTTCATGTGCTGTTATAACACTACCAAAAATGTGGGGAAAAAAAAACCTAGTTACAACATAACTACACTTGGTTTAATAACATTAAGTTGTTATTGTTAACATAATATTAATATCTATATTCATGTTAATGAATTCAAAATCACAATCACAGGCAGTTTTGCCATTTACTTAACAAAATGAGCTAATCATTATACTCTAACTGTTGATTGTTTATCTTCATTCTACTTTATAGGCTGTAGGCCTATGTAAATATGCCAATAGACATTTGGCACGGATAGCGATATAGAAACTTTGTAATGTTTTGTAGTGTTTTGGATGTTAGTAATATGTTAGCAATAAACAGCACTGTAATATTATAACTGTCTTCAGAATTAAAACAAAAATTTAAAAAAATGAGTAATACAAAGTATGACAAAGGACATAACATGTATGTAGTAGATCTTGAGAGACTATCAGTTATCTAACCCTTATTTGAGTGATGCATTAAGCTGAATAAACAAGCATTTTATTGAAAATGTTTGAATGAATGAAAACAATAATTTTAATATTAGGAGCACAAGTATTTACCAAGCAATTTTTAATTTATTATCGTATAATCATGATTCTTTGATTACACATTTATATTACTGAAATACACAGAGAATTTTAACAATATGAAATGGCATAAAGAAGAATTATTAACAATAATTCCAGGGGTCCAAAGATTCGCAAAGGAGAATGAAGATGCTTCAACTCAATTTAAGAATTAAGTTAGAAGACTAATTAACAAGCAAAAACTTAAGGCATTCATACTAAATATAACTACTTATATGGTTACTACTAAATGAATATACAATATTTAAAAAAAAAGCTTAAACATGCAGACATTTTATATTTTACAGAATGAAAGAATAAGGCCATACATTGAATTATAACATTTGTTTTAATATGAATGTTTGATGCATGGCATAGTTAAATTAAATGGCGTGTGCGAGGGAAAAATATATTTTTTCACATTGTCAAAGCATTTGGAAAATTCTGCAAGAATTGTCATTTAACATTCCTTTGATTACATCTTTCAAAACTTTCTCACAAGATCATTTTTTTGTTTGTTTGTTGAAATTTTTATGATGCCAAAATCTTTGAAAGAATTTTTTCATGAACAAAAGCTCTTCCATGAAGCCAACTTTTTAATACAAAATTCAATATAATCTTCTTCAGGAGTAGTGAACATTTTAGCTCCCACCAATTTACAAAAAAGAACCAAGAGACAATCACGTGAATTACAGAGGTATTGCAGTGATTAGTATGGTAGGAAGATTATAGAGCAAATAATTCTCGATAAATTAAGTAGGAAATAGAAGGAAATATAGAGAAGAGAAATATAGTTTTAGGGCCAGTAAATCAGTAGTAGACAACTTATTGACACTAAAACAACTGGTAGAGAAGGAAATAAGACAAGATTGATTCATCTGGGTTTTATGGATCTGCATAAAGCATACACCATTCTACCAGTAGCAAGAATTTAGTAAGAAATGGCCAATTTGAAACTAAATAAAAATTTAATAGATGTTGCACAAAACAACATAAGAATAATACATCTCGTAAATAGATTTGTAACAGGTTCTCTGTGTCCTGTGAGTAAAGGCTTTCAACAAGGCTGTCTGTCCCCCACTCTTTTAAAAATATATTTAAATAGAATTTACCAGAATGGCAAAAACAATGTTGTGAGTATTGAAGGCCACAAACTGCACACTTAATGTTTTGCTGATGATCAGGTAATCATTGCTGAATACATGATCTGACTTACACAATATGCAAGCTCAGTGAAGTTTATTTATGAACTATAGTCTCAATTACCATGAACAGATAGTAGATAATAACATAGAAGTAGATCTCGCTTTACAAAACGGCATGAAAAGTAAAGGAGTAGAAAAATATAAATACTTGAGTGGAATGTTCAATAAAAAGAGTATAAGTTAAGAAGAAAGAAAAATTGGTTTGGGAAGCAACTTGACACCAAGTACGGTATCACATGTTGTGGTACAAAAATATCAATAACATTACAAAAACTGCTTTCCACCTAGTAGCAGAAAGTGTTACAATGTGTGTCAGAAATATGGGAGGTACATAGATGGAAGAACAAGAGCAAAGTTGATGGGGT
Source organism: Teleogryllus oceanicus (assembly GCA_964035755.1). NCBI lineage: Eukaryota > Metazoa > Arthropoda > Insecta > Orthoptera > Gryllidae > Teleogryllus > Teleogryllus oceanicus. The sequence continues at coordinate 97,632,334 of CAXIVR010000001.1, forward strand.
CAATCAATTTTAAGTGGTCCAGTACTGGCTACGCTAATTACATCCTCCTGTTATTTGGAATTTAGGACCTTTTCCAAATATTCAACTGTTATATCTCTGATGGGAGAACAGTTAAAATTTTGAAATTTGCTCATGTTAAGATCGCAATGATACCAAACCGCAGTATAAATTTTGACTTTGAGATTCAACTCAAAGTAAGTTAAAATAAATGAAAATTAATTTATGTGAAAAATGCTTCATGAAGTACAATTATTTTCCAGGCATTTTGAACTCAAAATCGACCTTGCTTTACAATAATTACAAATATTTCATTAAAAAATTAAAACAAAAACTGTCTAATAAAAATGAACATTACTTTAATGCCATTGAAACTTAATACTAAATGAAAATAAGGTCATCTTGATTTCAGAACCTGTACCTGCTAGAACAGAAATGATTTATTTCAACAACAAAAATTATCTAATAGAAAAACTAAAAAGTAAATGTGCTGTCCATAAGAAGGAGTATACAATTAAAATGATCAGTTTTTGGAGCCAAACTAAAATAAGTAATGAACTTAAAGTGTCAGAATGTATGGTAAAGTTAACAATAAATCTGTAAAAGAGGAGAGTATTTTTCCTGAATTACAGAAAAGGAAAGCATCAATGCTGATAAATGAAGAAACAAAACAAAAAGTTATAAATTTTTATGAAGATGACAATCTGATGTTCGGGAAAAAGGATTGTGTTTCAAGTCAGGAAAATCGTGCCAAGATTCCAAGACAAAACAATTGATTTTTTTTAATATAAATTAATTATTTCAGGAATTTAAGAACTCGCCAGCTATCATTAGCCACATTGCTTAAGTGAAGTCACGGAAGTCAAGTCATTCGACACTATGAGAGAGGACAAAATTTACTGCAACTATGCTCAATGTTCAATAGATAGCTAAGAGTTGTTGCAATAAAGGAGCAACAGAATTAAAATACTCCACCATTAAAATTGAAAATCAAAATTTGTGAGTCAAGACAAAAATTTCTGTTACTTATAACTAGGGAACGGAATTTATTATAATAAAAAAGGTAAAATATGTACATACAGCTGTATGATTTTTTCCAAAATATGTAAGTAAAAATTGAAAATATGTAAAATGAAAATTATAGAGTTATTGAGAGAGGAGAGAGATAGAGAAAGAGAGAGAGAGATAGAGAAAGAGAGAGAGAGATAGAGAAAGAGAGAGAGAGATAGAGAGAGAGAGAGAGAGAGAGATAGAGATAGAGAGAGAGAGAGAGAAAGATTATATAGAGAGAGATATAGAGATAGAGAGAGATGGAGAGAGAGAGTGTGTGAGTGTGAGTGTGTGTGTGTGTGTGTGTGTGTGTGTGTGTGTGTGTGTGTGTGTGTGTGTGTGTGAGAGTGTGTGTGGTGTGCGTGTGTGTGTGTGTGTTTTTCTGGAATACAAAACTCAGTTATGATTGTATGAAAGGAAATTGTTGAGTGTGTTCTGGCTAACACACCTTGGTTGGTATGTGTGAAAGGCCTCAATGCCAGAAACATAGTTTACAAGCAATGGATGATCAAAAACCGAACTGAAACGATGACAATTGTGGAATGAGATTTTTTTGAAAAATTGATTTATAAAGTCTATTTATTTATGACTACATGAAACATACCTGAATATTCATACAACAATTAAAATGCACCTTGGTTTTAAAAAGAAATTTTAAAATATTATTTACATAACGAAGTTATACATAAATTAACAAGACGTCTGCTTCATCAGGTTCTGAGAACTTTATATATTTCTCTTATAGGGCTCCAACACAAAAACAAAAAGAATTTTTGATAGACGTGCAACCATAAAGTATATTTTGCCCAAGTTACTGAATGGCAGTTTCTTAATCAAGTCTTAGCAAAAATGCCTATGGTATCATAGGGGACACTACCCAGCTGTCCATAACGAAGGCTACTTTACAGTGATCAAATCTTGAAATCCCATAGCATGTTTAAATTATGCAAAGAAAATATTAAGGAATTATATAGTATGTATGCTGAGGAAATACAAAACAATTCTAATATTTTGGAGAAAAGATACTTAATAGAAACTTAAAGGTGCTAAAAGCCTTTCATTGCTGTATGCCACTATCAAAAAGCATGTTAAAAAGCCAGTACACATCCTCTTCCTCCTCATCTTGAAAGTGAACTTCATCAAGTTAAAAGCGTAACATTAAATTTCAAAATATAAATTCATTCGGTTTTTGGCAATTTGGTAATATGCTGTATTTACATTAACTTTCTAACACTAAAATATCAGTTCTGGTGTCAAGATGCTTGTATTTTCATTTGCTAAAAATTAAAGCATTCAAAACTACATATTATGAAGCCTGTGTTTATTTACAATAGAATATTATTAATTATTGTGAAGTAAGGTCAGTTTGAGTTGAAAGTAGTTTGAAAATAATATAATTACTCCTTGTCACTACTTCTCTCCAGATGTGGAAATGAAGCAATTTTCATGCAAATTTATATTTTTTAAAACATGCTATGAGTTAAATACAGGTACTGTTGGGACTCGACCCTAGGACTTCCTGGTCAGTGCCCTGCAAGGCAATGACAATACAAATGACAATGAAATTAAATTTGTATTTTACCATCAGTTTTCTTATTTTGTACTTTTTTTGTTTTTCATACTTGTTTGCTGTGATTAAATTTGAATTTTTACTTTCTCGTATACATACGTATATACGGGAGTAATAAATGTAGTATAGGGAAAGTTATGTAATGCTCCAGATTATCGATTTCGAGATTTCAACGGAAATACACGTTTTGGGATGCCCTGATACCGAAAACGTGGTTCTTTTCAAAACATCTGTTAGTCTGTCTGTGTCTGGTGTATGCGAACTACACTAGTGCCTGAACTATTCGTACGATTTTTTCCAAACTGAATAAACCCCTGTCAATCTGCGCTGAGTCGAAGCTCTGTGATTTTGAGAAACATTCATTATTTTTGTGGGTACTTTACCCCCTTTTAAAAATTTTATCAAAAACCAAATTTTTCTTTAAATTTTTGTAAGAATAGAGTACAATACACTTATAAAAGTGGCAGGTCCGATTTTCACGTTAACTCTGAATTTTCGAAATTGCAAAAGTTTGAATTTTTTGCGTCTTCCTAACTATAAAATTAAAATTTTTCCTTCAAATGAAATTGGTTACCCTTAAATAGTTCTTTCATTAAAGTCATGTAGACTGTTTTGAAAATTTTAGTAGTTTTCATGCAATAGAGCGTGAAATATTTGCAATTAAAAAAATACAAATACAAGATTTTCTTACAAACAGCTCCAAATTTTTTCTTTTAATTTTTGGTAAGAGGAGTACCAAACGCACTGTATCCAACTATCCAAGGACATAAACGCCATATAGCTCTAGTCTTTTGTTTTTTAACAAAAGTTACAAATATGTAATTCTTATATAACCTTGTATATTCTTGTAACAAATATGAAGTTTCTCTCATGTTGGTAATATTTACATTAGAGGTGATTTCTTCACATGATTAGATTTATGTGTATATGTGCTTTAAATAATGTAAAATAAAGTTTTTTGAAAACTCAACAGTTTTCTGTAAATATAAGCTCAAAATTACACACTTTCAAAAACGCTCAAACGCCATTTTCTCAAAATTGGCTCCAAATTGTTTCTTCAAATTTTTCCTATGGATAGTGTTAATTGCACTGTTTAATATGATGTAAAGTTCATTTCGGTGTATACTTTTGTTTTTTTCAAAAATTACACAAATGTAATTTTTTGAAATCTCTCTCACGCCAGTAATATGCACATTTCCATCGATTTGTATACAGTATTACATTTTTGTACATATTTGTGAGTGGAAGTGCTTCAAATGAAACATTTTGAAAACTCAATAGATTCCTTTGTAAAAGAGCTTCAAATTTCGCATTTAAAGTAATGTTTAATCGCCAGTTTCTAAAACGGCTTAAAAAATTTCAATGAAAATTTCTATTTAGGACAAGACTATTCTTCATTAACATTCTTGAAGTCATATTTTGGTGCTACTATTAAGAAACTGAAATGTTGAGAAAATGTCAAGAAAATGTACTTTTGGTGACAATAAATGGGCAGCTGGACAGAGAATAGAGCAAGACCTTAAAGCTAGTCCACACCAAGGAAATTAGAAAAAATTTCTACGAGAAAGTCTGTGCTATTCTGTAGCACCTCCAGTGAATATTTCGACGTATTAAAATGTTTTGTTATTTTATATGAAATAATTAAAAAAATCATTACAAAATGTAAATGAAATATAGGAGTTTTGAAGTTTTTTTACGTGTTTTTAAGCGGGTGTTGTTGTTGCTTTCTGCGGGGGAGGGGGGGGGGGCAACATTTAGCCAACCACCTAGTCTGGGTGGGGTTGGCGGACAATACGGAGTAATCCCCACTTTACTCGGTCTTAAACGGTCAAGCATTTTGAGCGCTTGGTAGGAAAGAACAAACGTACATGATCTACAGTCAACCATATTACCCTCTGCAGTTAGGTATTAATTTGCATTATACTGTTAACCTTTTTTTGTACATATGTGTTTTTTGTAATTGTTTTATGTGATGAAATCAAATTTTTCAATACTAGTGAATGAAGTTTGTATTTTATTATCAGTTTACTTTATTTTGTTGTTTCATTGTTTTTCAACGTACTGTATTTCAGTAGAGGGGACCACAATCACAAAATTAGAACAAAAAAAGCAGAGAACAGATGAAGGGAAATTTTCTCTCAATAGAACTAAAAGAGATTGTAACAGTTTGCCAGCAACAATTTTTAAAACTATTCTTCGCATGTTCATAGTCTTCGAAATGTTTCAGAATTAGTTTAGTACCAAATAATGAAGCAACTTTAAAATCTCATAGTAAGTTAAAACTTAAGCAACTTGTGTCATGCAGTTCAGTGAAGTGTTGAGAATGGCATTGAGGGGTGTTGAAAAGTAGGACAGTGAAGTGAAGTGAAATGCAGTGCATCGCCATGTGGTGTAGTGCTGTCCTGAGTAATATTAAGATGATATTGTTGTTGCTGCTGTTGTTATAGTTGTTATTATTATTATTATTATTATTATTATTATTATTACTATTATTGTTGTTGTTATAATATCGATATTCATTTTTTTGTAAAATACTACATCGAGTTGTACTCTATTGCAGTTAAATACATCTTTTACTTGTTTGCATGGGCTTGTAGTTAAATTTAATTTTTTAATGGATACTTCAATAATAAAAGTATAGGTTTTCTTTTATTTGAAATAATTTAAAAATAATTAAAACATTTAAGAGGGTTTTAAAGGGGTTGTAAATTTTTTTAATGAGCTCCCACATTAATTAACCAACGTAACGTAACCCAACCCACAATGCATTTTTGGGGGCTGGGGAAAATTTAGCCTACCCTGAAAAAAATACATGTGACCATGCAAACATTTCTGATTTTACTAAATCAACAAAATATCAATTATAACGATCAACAAGAACAAAGCACTAAAACTATCCTAATTAATTACCCCTGAATACATTTAAATGAATTAGTGTAGTGCAATTGTATGTATATTTCTAAAATCACATCTACCATTGCCTATATCTTAGTACGAAAAATCAAATTTGAAAGTGCTTGATACAACCTACATTAATCTTTATATATCGGGTGATCAGTATAAAACTCAACCCACAGCAGGCAGAGCGAAATGCACTGGCAACCATGTGTGAGGGGGTCGGATAGCAGCTGGTGGCTTCAAGCAGGTAAACTGATGGGAAGTACGTTTAATCGCCTCTCCCACTAACACCACCCTGAAGAGAAGAGCAGGTAACCGCCGTGTCCATGAATTCAAAGACAAGGGTACACGCCTACTTGTTTGGCGTCGAGAGAAAATTGAATAGTCAAGAATGACAATTCCTTCATATATTGTTTGAAAGTGAAATAAACTTGCCATGTAAAATATATATTGAGGTCAATTTAATAGTAAACTTTGCTTCTTTTAGTTTCATAACTAGATGCATACACTCCAGAACATATGCTCCAGAAATGTATGTTTTATACTTTTCTGTTTTAAATAAATATTAACAAATTATAAATTCAGATTCGCAGAACAAATGCTTGTTGTTGTTGTCGTGGTCGTGGTCGTCGTCGTCGTCGTTGTTGTTGTTGTTGTTGTTGTTGTTGTTATTATTATTATTATTGAATAAAGTTGCTTTGAAAATAATTAATTAAATTATAATAAAAAATAATTTCTCAGTTTATTCTGATATGTATCCGCCTTTACTGTTTCTTTGAAAAACAACAGACCAATTAATCTGTGTCGATAAATGGCACACCATACTCCAATCTCTTTTTAATGCAATGGATCAAACACACCTCCTGTCTCACGACAACACTTCACTAACCGAAATATGGTACTCTTGTATAGACGCGGATGAAAATTTTTCTCTGAAAGCTGCCCGGCACTCTTTGAAAGATTGCGTTTGGAAATACTCCTCCAACACAAAACTGCGTTGCTCTACCCTGAGGCGCATCGTAAGTTAACTGTGAAAGAAGGAATCTATGAATGAAGACGCGGGCTGTTTTGTTTTGAGCAGGATGACCCACCGCACAGGAAGGGGGTGAGTGAAATGAAGGGGGTGGTGGTGAATGGAGTGTTGCTGAGATGCAGTCGAAGGGGCAGTCTCAGAAGCAGTGTTGCAAAACTTTCACTTTTCTCTCTGTGCCCTGAACAGCAGGGTTGCGTTTATACTGATCACCTGGTACAGTAAATCCTCGTTAGCACGAGTTCGCTCAACACGAATTTCGCTGTAACATGAACAAAACTTCGGTCCAGGCAAGGGATTACGGTAATATGGACATTATAATAATCAGATAACACGAATTTTTATAACACGAACTCCGATTATTTCGTTTCCTTGGAATTCGTGTTAATGAGGGTTTACTGTATTCAAGTAATGGACTTCATTTATAACCTTTGAAATTATGTATAAGTGAAAGTTCTACAAATTCAAATATACAAGATCATTTGCAAATATATGCAAATAGTTTCATAAATATTTTCTTTCATAAAAATATAAAAGGAACTGAAAATATAAATGTCATTCAAGTAAATATAAAAATCACATGACAAAGAAGCTCCCGTTTTAATTCTACATCAACTACTTTGTAATCTAAACTCACCGATCCCTATGGGTCAAAGTTTCCAGTCTAAGTCTAAGTTCGTCTTCACCATCTCTTAGCAATCTTTCTGCTTCTTTTCGAGCTTCTTCTTCACTTTCACGCAAACCTTCAGGACTTCTATGCTTGGCCAAACCAGATCTTCGCACAGATCTTCTTGTCCACCGTCGCCGAACTGGAGAGCCCACCAACTCCCCATGAGCAGCTAATGTTGAAAGGTTTTCAGTCGATCTACTAGCCAAAATATGTCTCACATCAACAGGACTGAGGATGCGTGGTGAACTCCACGGAGAACACTAAAATCATATTAAGACACGTGATTTACTGAAAATTAATTCTACGTAGAATCAATGATAAAAGGAATTTACACATAAAATAAACTTCTGAGGATTGTAAAAGCAATCTAAAATGTATTAAATCGGAAATAACATGAGAGTTGAGGTTTATATTTTAAATGACAAAATGTTGAAGAGATACAGGAGGGACTGAATTCTCAAATACTTTAGAAACATCTTTTGCAAAAACAAAGGCTCTCAAAGGAATACTAGAAATTTCAGCAAAATGAAAAATAAAACCGGAACAGGTCCAGTTTCTAATCAAGAACGGCATTGACTTTTTACAATGTTCAAGAATACGTAGTATATGTAAAATGTACATTTCATAATCTGGTATTGTTTATATTACATTAAGTTTCACAGTGTATACCAATCACAAAGCAGACACACTACAATACCTGTAAACTCCTGGGTCCAGGCAACGGGCTGTGTCGAGGGGATGAAGAGCCACCTTGGATGGCTAGCATTGTATCAGTAAACATGCGAGCACGAAGATTAAGTTCTCGTATTCGCTCTTGTACAGTTAAAGGTCTCAATATAACCTTTCCTGAACCAGTCATATCTAAATTGCCCAACAAAACATCTGTCTGAGTTGTTTGCGAAAGACGTCGAAAATAGAGGCGATGCTCATCAGGATAACCTGAAAAAAAAAATTAATTTCAAAAGTGGTCTAAGATAACAAACATGTTAAACATTAAACATATAATACATAATGTTAAATTATTTTTTCTAAATATTTTGGATCATTAAAAACATACCATCCTATATTTTAATGCTCCAGAAACTAGCGAAATTACTATCAGGAAATGAAATCTGAGAGGGATTTAAAGGGGGGCTTCAACACAGTCATCGGTGCTCGTGTCCATTAAACAGCACAGTTTTAATAAACTAGTGATGTTACATCACATTCTTTCTCGCAATTATTTATAACAGCTATTTTCGAAAATTCAACGAATTTCAAGCACCCTTTACTGTAATTGAGCAAATCATTTAACGAAACTAGTGGTGCTACAACAACCCATACTTTTTCGCATTATTTGTCAAGGCTACGCGAGCGGTCAGGCGGATTGACGTTTTGCCGTCAATCGTAGCCAGTCTAACAGTACGTGTTTTTCGGTCGAAAAAATCGAAGATTTCCGTCGCAGCATTATAATACTCTCTCTTTACTACATACGTAGTAATGCAAGAAAGTAATAACAGTTGCAGACGCAAATATCAGCGTAATTAAGAGTACATATTTAATTTAAAACCTAGACCTAAACGGCGGAGAATATCGATTAAATAAATTGAGCACAACAACGATAAAAAAACAACAACTCAAAAATTGGCTGCACAATGCAATGTATACGTGTACACCTTTGCAACGCCCAGAAGCCCTCGCCCTAGCGATCCCTCACCTCAAATTAGGTACGCACTGCGTCGCCTTAGAAACCCCTGGAATCCACCCCACCCCCTTGGCAGCCTCGAGCCGAAGGAAGCCCCTGTGACTCCAGTCGTAAAACTATCCACACGCGCCTGCAGCAGCCGCCACCCACTTCTCAAGACAATGTCATCCTCGCAAACCAAAACTTCACCAGAAGGGAGGCACCAGAATAGTAGTTGACAGAAACCAGTACCCCTTGAGTTCTATATCTCAAAGCAATTTGTCCAATTTGTCACGCGCAAGTGAGCAAACCAGACTAAACCTTGCTCTACTGCGCATAAATAAACAAAAGCACGATCAAAACCCAATGATTGTATCGACATAAGGGAAGAGTGGGGCACAGCTATCCAATAATCCCACGAGTTGCATAAATGTTCTCGAAACTAGATTAAATAGGGAATGTGAACCTGAGCTGCGATCACGTGGTGGGCATGGAGCCGCGGAAGAAGAGGGGATTGAGGAGGATGGTAGCGCGTGAACTGAGCAGAGAAGAAGATTGAGTCATCAAGGAAGAACAGATTGAGACTTCAAATATTAGAAAGATTCTGGAGGACATAGAGAGTGACATCCACTATGTATTGACCAAGTTTGTTTTTCCTCCAGTTTTGTGAATTCGGCATGTCTAATCGTACATGGTTTCGGCAGTAATGCGCACGAATCCACTAAAATTACGAGCAAGCACGTCTCGCATTTCGTCACAGATATGCTCCGGTGTCGTGTGACGGCTACCATCACATTTTCAAACTTTGCCATCGACATCTTATTCGCCTTTCGTGTCTGGCCTCTGCTGAAAACCATCCTGAGAGGCTGCCTGCAACGCGACATAGATGTGGACCGCAGTAAGCCGCGTCCCATACAATTGCCGAAGGGTCATGACAACGGCAAGGTAATGTGTAAATTGTCTTACAAAACTTATGTAACACATTTATTTCACAAGGTACTCTTTGTTTGACACTGAAGCTAATTTTCAGAAGAATGAGAGGTTCTTCTTTCCCAAAGGGACAGTTTTAAAATAAATAAAATTCACATATTTTATATCGTGGTATTTTACAGTTAAAACAACAAAGGAACATCAAAATATATCCAAAACTTACTGCTTGAGAAGCATTATTTATCATTGCACTGCAAGTTCCTTACAGTCTTCTTCAGAGTACTTGTCATATTCAGCAGCATGATTAACCGTATAATGTCGTTGCAAATTAAACACTGTGATTAAGCATTTTTTGCAAACTAAAATTTGACATAGCTTCCGTAATCAGCGAAAAGATACTTTTCTTTCCATTCTGCATTGAAAATTGAGCTTGCTCGTGGCGCATAGCAATGTTGCTAGCCTTTCACCACTGAGGTCCGGGGTCGATTCCCGCTGAATCTCGTGTGAAATTTGTTCTAACAAAACGAGTTTGGCTGCTTCACAAGGGCTAGTCCAACCCCTGTGAAGTGTTCTAAACCCTACCCCTATCCTTCTTCCTTCCCAATTCTGACTGCTGGGTAGTGACGCAGGAGCGCGTCATTGGAGGCGCGTACGCGGAGACGGACCTGGCGGTCCTCTTGACAACTGACAGCCACGTGACGTGACGTAAGACCAATAAAGTGAATAATGGAGGATTACTCCAAAAATGCGCAAACAGATAATGGAGGATTAGTTCCCAGCGCAAAAAGCGCTCAATGCCCTCCAAGGGGCTCGGAGACGCGTTGCGTCCACTTGGACGAAAAAAAAAAGAAAAAAAAGTCGGTGTGGACGCTTCTGTTTGCGAAGCGTCGACTTCCATGTTTCCGTGACAGGAGTTATCGGGACACTGAGACAGAGGTTATCGCAAGCCGCGCAACGCTGTGCCACTGGTGTCGTGCTCTCAGTAGCCAACACGGCTCCGCCTGACTGAGTAGCCCTGTGTTAGAGGAAGTAGACTACATGGACCGAGATTTATTCAACTTTTCTATTTTAGGCTCCCACAATACGAGTTTTCTGACGAAGAATCGCAATCCCCTGCTCTTGCATTACAATTCTGTGCCTCTTTACTGCGTGCGTGCGTGCGTAGTCGGCGAGTAAGTAAAATCAGTATGGTCCTTTTCTTTACAATCTCATGATACATTTCTGCAGAAAGGAAACAAGTTTCGACAGCGAGGACTCGTTTCCAAGAATCTCCCTACAGAGCCGCCCAGACAATGGGTAATGAAAATAAATGTTAGTAAATGCTTTCACTAGAAGGTTTTGAAGTAAATATGTAATTTGTATAAATAAAACGTATGTACTAGTTTTTACCGAACTAAATTCTATTTACTTGTAAATAATCTCGAAGTTCGAACTTTTCACCAGCATTTACTTAAAATGATACGAATAAAGCTCAGCTTTTATTTAATTTCATAAAAAATGCGGATTTTTTAAGCAAGGCAATGACCGCACTTAAGGGAGTTTTTACTGTCAAGCGAGTGTGATTGAGTCATCGGAATAACAAATTATTTTACGATTTGAAGTGCATATAAAAATATAATCGAATACTTATAATAATTGCCGCTGTATTCTTAAATTTAGGAATACCAAAAAAGTACTGCACTCGCGTTATTACATCTCAAATTTATTAGCATGAATTGTTTGATTTTGATTATCAAAGAACAGTAAAAACTGCATATACGTAAAAACTGTAAAAATTGTACACTTACAACTGCAAGTAATAACGATTTCTAATTTCCTTGGTGTACACTGGCTTTACTATCCTCTTGGCAGCTGCCGTTTTTCGCCGCCCAAAGTACATTTTTTGTTCAGAGTCTCTCAATTTTTTAGGGTTTCTAATAGTAGAACCGAAATATTATTTTGTGTAATTAAAAAACAAAACAAAGGAAACTCCCAATGAACTTTATGTCATTTTAAACAGTGCAATTAGCACTACCCGGTGGAAAAGTTTCAAGAAAAAAAATTACGAGCCATTTTTTTAGAAAATGGCGTTTGAGCGTTTCTGAAATTTTGAGCTCATTTTAACAGACAATTTGAGTTTCAAAAAAATTATTTGACATTATTTAAAGCACATATATTCGTAAATTCAATAATGTGAACAAATCGTCCCTAATGTAAATATTATCAACGTGACAGATAAGTAAAAAAATACATTTTTGGATTTTGAAAAAAAAAAGAATAGAGCAGCATGGCGTGTATTTCATCGTATAGAGTACATTTAGCACCATCCCTAGCAAAAGTTTAAAGAAAAAGTTTGAATCCGTTTTCGAGAAAATTTTCTTTTGTTCATTTTTTATATTGCACATATTCCGCTATCTTCAATTTTATAGTTGTAGTATCAAGGAAAAAGCTCTATCTTCAATTTTGTTGTAGGAAAACGCCAAAAAATTCGAACTTTTGCAATTTTCGAAAATTCAGAGTAACCCTGAAAATCGGGCCTATACCAACTTTATAAGTGTATTTTTATCTATTCTTACAAGAAATTAAAAAAATTGGAGCCGTTTTTGAAAAAAATTGTCCGGGGGGTTTCATGTAAAGTACCCCCAAATTTTGAAAAACGTTTTCAAAATCGCAGCGCCTCGAGTCGAGCGAGATCGACCGGGGAAAATCCATTTTGGAAAAAATCCTACGCATGTTTTAGGCGCTAGTGGTGTTCACAGACGGACGGCGGGCGCACGTTTTGAAAAACAAAACACTTCTTCGGAATCATGGAACCCCAAAACGTGTATTTCCGTGTGTTACGTAACGTGTAAACGTGTGTTATTGAAATCTCGAAATCGATTTTCCGCAGCATTACATAACTTTCTCTATACTACGTAATATACTCCGTATTAACGTACGTGCACGAGAAAGTAAAAACAATGTGGAGGAGAAGTAACATCTGTGCATGTTTTCTTGAGCACCAGAATCTCTTCCCAGAATTGGTTTCATTTCGTAATCTCGCGGAGTGGTTGCCAAAACAATCGCAAGCACTGGAGTGAAGAAATAAAACAAGTCATCAGTAATACATTTGTAAATTATTAATTATAATATATGTGGATTGTTAAAAATATTCCATATTGCAATTTTGTATGAAACAATATGCAGATTTTCAGTCTTAAGCCCAGAAAGGAAACTGAGTACAAAGCTATTCTTAATGAGAGCGGGTTTGTGGAAAACCGAACCTGTGTATGCAGTTTCCTTTCCGGCCTTCATACTGGAAAACTGCGACTTGGTTAATGCTATATTTTGATTTTCCATAATTTTTACGAACTGCATTTGCAAAAAAGGGGTGAGTCTTTCCCAGCAGCTCTACCATAGAAATTCCCCTTTTCCGCACGGGAAATCAGATGAGAAACAGCAAATCTAACTATACAGATCCCGACATATGAGACGAGTATGTACAGTTTCCCGGGTATTCTGTAACACATATTTACTTATATCTATTTATTTTTCCCGCATTTCCTTCCTAAAAAAGTTTATTCACAACAAATTAAGTACATGCTTTTGCATGGTAGAAAATGCTTTTACGAATTTCTTCACACTTAAAGTCAATTCTATTATTTTATTCAATGTCTCTGTCAGCTGCCATCAACCTTTATACAGTGGATGGCGTGTTCCACGGAAAAATTTGTCTTACACGTCTCGTAGATGGGAGTAGATTCACCGTACAAATAACCAAATGAAAAGTGGCAATGGCCGAGGCGGAGATGCGCGTCCAAATTATTTCGTCACGCCTAGAAATAAGAGATGAGGAACGCCAGGGATATACTGAATCCTTAATCATACTGAACTTAAAAAAAGGGCGTTATGCCAATCATTTTGCCATGTATTGAGAATGGAGAGTTTAAAAAATGCCTTCACATCTGACGAATAGACAGAGGGCACGTCAATATCGGATTTCTGAGCAGTCGCTGATTTCGCAGCCTGATAAGCCAACTCATCGTTTGCGATTCCAACATGGCCTGAAACCCAGCAAAGTACTAGGAACACTTTACACGAAATAGTACTAGGAAAGCCTTATAGTGGCAAGACAATAGACGATCAGGTGTTGTAAAGTTGTCGTTACGTGGTCTGTCAGAGAAGGGGAGAAAGACTGAAGTGCACTTTGCGAATCACTACATACACTACTCACCGTGCTGAATCTGGCTCGATTCATTTCCGGACCTGGAGTACAGCAAGCTTTTGTTGTTATTTTAAGATCGCATCAACATCTAGGTCATTAGCGACCACTATTGGAGTTAACGGTATGGTAGCTATGAAGATGAAACGATATGGTAATGATAAGGGCTGAAAGGACGAACACAATACAATCATGCCCGAAGCGGGACTCGAATTCGCGACCCTTCGGTCCGAGATCGCTACGACACTATTGCCTTAGCGATCTCGGCCACCGGATAGGCACAGCAAACGTTTCCACAGAGAAAACGTTAAAGAATGGGTGAACCGGAAAAGAGCGAGTAGCCGTTCTACAATAGAATGCACAAGCCACTGAATCGTTGAGGACGAAGACATCGTAGATGAAAATGTGATCAGAATAGGCTTCCCTCAAACTTTGAAAATGTTTCAGGCAGACTAAGGAAAGAGTAGTGCCTTTAGGGAAGTTGCATTGTTTTTGATCTGCGTTCGGGTAAAGGAGTTTCCCGGGAGGAATAGGGTTGTTCATGGGTTTTACACGGGAAGGAAACTGAATATTTAGATTTTCCAACAATTTATGAAAAGGAGCCCTTGGAGATTGAGAGAGTGATGGTTTTAGAGCATAAGAGGATTGGTAGTTAAGCTAGAGATAATCTGACGGGTTGGATGGTTCGGTAGATCCGAAAGTTTCATTTCATAAGCTCCAAGAACATTGCGTCGTGTCTTCAGACTGTTCGCCAGCCTCTTTCCAGTGGCACTCAAAGCGATACAACGGGTGCGCTAGACGCTTGTGTCTGTTCGGATGTCAATACTGTGAACACAATTTAGACAAAAGGTTGAAGAGAAAGATAATCCGTAAACTATGCTGCCAAAGTCCAGCACTGATCGAATTATCGTACTTTACAATCGTAGGAAAGAGGAGGTCAGCACATCAGTAGATCGCACCATCTGCGGAGGAGCTTTAATGGCGAAACCCATCTCGCCTGCAGTCTACGGATGTGGTTACGCCACGTCGCCTGTCAAAGATGAGCCTAAGAACTTAGTGTTTTCTACAAAGGGAAGCTCGTGACTCCTAGCGAAAACTGCGAGTTGTTATGGATATGGTAAATTCTGCAGATGAAAATTGAACCAATTTTTGCCTAGGAAAATTTAAAACCCCTGGACTCGCTCCATTGATGCAATCCGTTAAGGACAATTTGGAGATGCTTTTGAATGGCATTCATGCTTCACGACGAACAAAAAATAGCGAAACCGTACAAAAAGAGTGAGGTTTTGACTGGTTCACGTACAAATAATATGAAGGAATTAATGGCGATGGTAAAGAGAGTGAAACTTAATATTGAGGACCGGGGACTGCCGTTTTTCGGATGTGTGAGTGTGTGTGGGGGGTGAGGGTTATCTTACCTAGGCCTACATGAATGGATCTATTAGACAAAAAGTTTTTTAAGAGCAGGTGTGAAACCATGCGAGAGTAAGTACTCAGAATGTCCAAGTGGTGACATACGCATTGACAGGATTCCAGTCTAGGACAACCTCTTATCTCCCGAAATGAGTCTGTGTCGTGCTCAGATCTCCCGACGACGGGTGTAAGGGAATGGGGGGGGGGCAAGAATGAGGAAGGAAAGAGCACGCGGGGTCCGTGGTTTGCTTGTTAGGGTATTGCTCCGGCATTCGCCTGATATTGATCGGAGAAACCATGGAAAACTACAGATCAAAGCAACCGAGAACTAGGTTGATATTCCACACACTGATTGACTTCCATCCACCTATATAGCTAATGTCCAAAATTTCCCACCGTCCGGACTCTAACCCTAGAACCTCCCAGTATTGCAGCCGGCTGTCTCAAGATCCACTCTTCTTGCTGAGGTGGCTAAGTGGTTCATGGTAGATTGTTGATTTCGGAATCCACAATGAATTGAAGTTAGCAAGTTCCTCGACTCAAAGCAGCAGACCAGTTTGTGGTTTACCTATACGTTAAAAAAATATACCGACACCGCTAGTGAAAGAGGTTGGGCGGTAATTTGATGATGTGATTGGTGTTTCCTCCCTTAGCAATTTGGATTATGGTTGCTTCCCGCCACACGTTCGGAAAGGAAAGCTTATACCAAACACGATAGAATATGTTAAGGAGGAACGTCTTGCTTTTTTGGCAGAAATTTCAACATCAGGTTATGCATCTAGTCTGGTCCAGGACAGGTGTTTCCGACAGCGCTGTGGTGGAGAAAAGCTCGCCCCGGCGAGAAAGCGGTATTGTACCAAACTTACTCGTCAGTGCGGGCTACATTGATTCAGTCATCCGACGAACCAACGACCCCCTGAAGCTTCCAAATAACTTCAATGGCTTCTAGCAATTCAGTTGCAGCTTGATGCCACAAAAACCTCCTTTCTTCGGAGCAAACAAATGGAAATCTAAAGGCGCAATGTCAGGGATTTAAGGAGGATGTGGTAGGAGTTCCCCATCAACTTTGCCGATATTTTCCAGCGTCAGTTGTGTCGAATGATTCCGAGCGTTGGCTGGAAGAAGCACGGCTTTCCTCTGCATCTCGGGTATTCCTGTGCAACGCGAGCTTGACATTGGGTTCGATCTTATCTGAGCAGTACATGCTATTCATTAGTGCATTGTTCCGAATAATAACAGAAAATCGGAGGATGGTACTAGAAAAAGTGATTATCATGACCTTAACAACTGATGATTGCGTTTTGATTTCTTATAGACATGCGATTTTGGGTGTTTCCACTACATGCTCTGACGCTTGGACATCGGCAAAAATAATGCATTCAAATTTCGTCATAGATAAAAATCTTGACCAAAACCCCGTGACCTTCGTAATTGAAACAATTTTTTATTTGTTGTAGATGGAAATGTTAAGTCTCTCGGCTTTGTTGTGAACGAAAAGCTCAACTTGCTTAAGTCGTACGGTAATTCAATTTCTTTTGAACGACAGAATGAGTTGTGTAAACACGTATTTGACATTTTTCAGCAATCTGTTCAACTGTGAGTTGTTTTCTCGGATATGTGAATCAATACGATATCCTAATGCCGAGCCCGACACTGCTGTTGGGACGACCAGTGCGGTGTTCGTCAGCGACGCTTCTGCGGCCACTATAAAAATGCATAAAACAGTTGATGCAGCTACTGCCATATTGTTTGTTCCTCCAAAATAATATATCTGACGTGTACACACTTTCCGAAAGTGAAAAATCGAATTACAGAACGCAGACCTTCAAAAGTACTTTCTTGGAATGGATTGGCCAACGAAATTAAGAATTGGGTTGTTTTTGTATAAATATTAGTAGAGCTGAATAACACTTCACAAGGTTACCAATAACTTTTACGAAAGGTTCAATTGTCAACTCTCCGCACACTCGCGGGGGACACTTACGGGATTCCAATTCATCCGGGAGTTGTCAGTGAAGTAGTCTCAGCCGATTAATCAGAAGTGGGTTAGGCCCCGATCGCACTAGTACAAAAGGCCAGGCCAACATTTATAATATATTGGGGCACACACCTTTCCGCAGTCATTAGGCCTCGCCGGGGTTCGAACAGACTTAGATGAAGTGTACCCCCAGGGTTCCAGGGGCATACGAGAGAACATGCTCACACCCCTCAACTTCTAAGCCACCACAATATATAATTGTATTACCATTATATTATATAACGGTAAAACAATTCATGTTAATTTGGTTAGTTATTTATTAAAAGTTATGATTAAAGAAGTTCAATGTTTGATATAGAACGTACAAACACACATATTCCTTCCAAAACTTAAACTAGTATATTTGTGGTCTCTTTTTGGCCTGCCGAGAATTTCACTTTCGACAATGACCGAATTTAGTTTCGTATAATTCGGAGCGAATAATAAACAGAAGGGAGGCGACATGAAATTGTTTGTAGCGCCGAGAACACTGACAATGACTCTCGAGACTATCACTAAGTAAGCGCGGTCAATGGGTGTACATTTGCAGTATAATATTGTATTGTAGATTGATGCTTTATTTTACGTGGGGAAACTCAGGCCATGAGGCCTGCTCTTCCGTCTGACCAAAAATTTCGCTACGCTCCTTTCACCAAGTAGAGGAGAAAGAAGGTATTATTGAGCGAAGAAACAGGCAATTTGAATTTAGTTCAGAGGCTTCATTTAGGCTTCAGGATCTTTTTCATGCAGAAAATCATGGGACAGCTGGCTTTAACTTCTACGAACGAAGGCGTACGAAGGATTTCTTCGCCCTTAAAAACCCCCGTTTTCGATCGGGTTTGAATCTGCGAACTTGGGTATAACAGTTCGATACGTTAACCATTACACCATTCGCGCCGCCAAACATACGGAATTTTGAGAGGTAATAATAATCCGCTTTCTCGTCTTTTTAACGAAAGGTCAACACTTTTTACCGAAAGGTTGAAAACATTTCGTTTTATCCTTTAAAAGGTTTAAAAGAAATATTGTGAAACATTGATAAAAATATTTATGAAAATACGAAGTTATTTAAATAAGAAACGGGTCCCAGTTGTCATCCAATCAAATGTTGTTGGCAAAAGGGCTGCGGTGGGGGCGCTTATGATGTGGTAATGCAACATTGGAGGTTAATAACATGTTTCTTTAAATACTATTTCCCTATAATTACGCGCGATTAAAAACTGAATGTAAATTCATTTAATTACGTCCGCCAAATAAAACCTATATGTTACTGTCAGAATTAGCTGGTGATGCTGTCTGTACCTAAAAAATAAAATTAGACGGAGGGACAAATAGGCGAAAAACTTCCTGCCAACAAGCCGGGCAAAGACAACGATAACGTATGGGTGGGAGTCTCCAGTATTAATTTAATTGGATTGTCGAATATGCTATAGATACATTATCTAACTGCTTTAATTAATACACTGGCAACAAAAAATCTTTCTAATTATTAGAACAATTTATACATAACTTTTTTCATCTATATGCATATTATATAGTAACTAAATTAATAAAATTTAATTAAATTAATCCTTTAATTTTTTTCTATTCTTGTTTTATTTCATAACATGTTATCTCGGAATAAGAATGAAGAGTAAATATTGAAAACAAAAACAAAATAACAGCGTTTCGCCCCTACCCCTATGTCACGCAGTGTAATATTGCTTCAAACCCCCTACCCCTTCAGGTCTACGTAATTTTTGGACGACCCGTAACGCAAAATTCCCAAAACGCCACATCCTCTTGATTCGTATTTGTTCGGCTAGAGCTACCTTCCAACATGATGATGCTTCATGGCAATATAGAACTACCAGCAAACACTGCCCCAGGAAATAGGAACAAATTCCATTATTGTGATAACGTGACTTGAAGATTCGAGTCACCTGATTATACACGATCATTCTGGTGGAGTTTCGTAGTTCTATGTAACATTACCGTAACGAAGTTCGCGCAAGCGCAGAAGCTCAATAAGAGTTCATATCGCACGCTTATAGCGCTTCAGGTTGTTCGTTTCCAGCCCAGCCTCTTGTAAAGCTTCCGAATTCTTCAAGAGTTATGTCAATCGAGTTTCCAGCGTTGTTAAAAAGCTGTCGCCTCCAATAAAATCAACGTTGACTCCTCGTTGTATGATTTTACCTTCTGCAGATAGGATAGTCTGTAGAAATATTACAGTTTAATTAACTAATCTGGGACAAGAGTCTTATTTTCACTAAGAAATTAGATTGTGTTCAAAGAGAGCAATTTGACCATAAAGATTAGAACCTCAGTAAATCAAAAGCGAAAGCGTTTACGATTATGGACTACTCCGAAGATTTTCTGAGATAGAACTGTTAGTTGACTGTACAATATTTTTATAGTCATTAGGTTATTAAAGGTATAGTAAGTACAATATTGTTACGTTGACTGAACAATATTGTGTATGTCATATTCTGAATTCTCTCCGACATAGAACTCACTGTAATGTCGATATTATATTTTTAGATGTATTGTAAGATACAATTAACATTCAATAAAACATTTTCGAAGATTTCGTCTAGCGAACTTCCCAACTCTAGGTAGGATATGGTATGTTGAATGTGAGTGCATCTTGACGTTTCCAGGTAAAAGTAGCTTCACCAGTGTACATCATGAATACTAGCAATTGGCTATTACTGCGTAAGTAGTGACAAAATTTGACTAGATGGCAACATCCGAAAGGCACATGACTATGATAAGTTTTACCATCAGATGTGAAGACTTAAATCTACTAGCATTGCGGACAGCACTAGCTCCTTGTCAAGACAAATTTTTTTGAAGTAAGTGGGAGAGATCTCATTGTTCAAAACCATCAAATATGACATCGCCTTTTCTTGATTTACGTACCGAAGGTCAGTAATATCGAATTATATTCGTGACGAATTCATATTAAATAAGTTTAAATACCAGAATATGACTAGAAAATCAATAATTGGTCAAATTATTAATATTTCTTGCACACTCAGTTGCCATATTTTAAAAACATTTCGACAGAGCACAAGTTGACCATATAATACTATTATTGACTATGTGACCACAATGTGGAGAGCATGCAAGGCATTCGCATAGAAATTCGGAATGATGATTGACAATATAAACTGAAAAATATTTACTTAAAAAAAACTTAATGTTATAAGTGACATTCATCAATTCCACATGAATGTTTTAGTGGGACCGTTTTTGTTTAGTCTTATTTTATTCGCACTTACGAAATACTTGCAAATAAAATTAATACAAAAATACTATGTGAAACTAATGTAGAGACAAATCAGAGAAGAGGAGAGAACAATTGAAGGACTCAGCTCTAGATAGTCCTATGCCGCTTTTTCGACTGAAGATATTACTACGAACCTATTAGCGATATCGAGAATTACATTTTGTGCGAGTATCGTGGTTCTCTGTAACAAATGACGCTGTACTATGGAGGCAGTTTGGCCTTAGTGTGAGAAAATGTCGAATTGAAATCTGCATCTTATTTCTCTGAATGAACACTGTGTGGCATAGTAGTTGTATTATCTAGAGCGCAGCTCTTCAATTAGTCGTTTAATAACTGATGAGATCCTGAGGTGCTTCTTTATTCCAGGTCAGTTCACTCTGCGACCGGCAGGCCGCAGTGAGCTTGGTGCGATCGATCGCAGACGCGTCGCCTACAGCCGCCCTCACCAAGTTCTCGCCCCGCCCCTCCCCCTCCCATCACGCTCTCTCCCCCTCTCCCACCCCTGGCGGTGCCACCTCCGCCACTACCCCTGCCAAAACCAATACAACTACCAAAGCTCTTTCAGCGAGTCCGTAACCTCACCAAAGCTGCACACTGCCACCCTATCCAGCGCCTTGTTCGTAGCGTCTTTCCTCGCTCCCGTTGTCCACGTCGCCCCCCCCCCGCTACCAAGACGCTAAGCACAGCTGCCACCCCACGTTAACGCCGTCCCCGGCGCCTCTCTCGTCCCTCCCACCCGCTGCCGCTGGGGCTGGCGCTGGCGCTGGCGGCAGCACTGTCGGGGGCAGACGCGCAGGCGTCTCTGGGTCACGGTGCCACAAGCGGGCGCCGGCCTCTGCTCGATACTGTCTGTCGCCTTGCGCGCCCGCCCCGGCCAGACGACTGCACCCCGCGCCGCGAGTCCACCGCGCTCCGTTCCACCGTCACCCACGCAGCCCACTACAACTGCAAAATAACTTACGTAATTGAATGCGTCACACACTGCTGCTGCGGGACAAACAATGCCATGTTCGTGCGAAAATTAACTGTAAGCAAAGCACATCATCATTCAACATGATGGCGACATTTCGACTGGTGGAGTATTTGTATTTTTTTAGTAATTGATATTAATATTATCATGAAAATATAATAATACACCATAGTATGACAACACGTTATATTAAAATTATATGAGCGATACTGCAGCATGAAAAAATGTATAAGGACGATATTAATCGTAACACGTTTACGCGACAAAGGAAATACGATTATTCAAAACTCGGGTATTTCCGACTGTTAGGGGTGCAATGACGACACGAGAGGGGGCGTCCTATGCCATAGGACCTATGGGAAGACATTTGCTGCTCCAGAATGGCCACGGCGAGAGGAGAGGGGGAGTGTAGTGAGGGGAGAGGAGTGGAGAGAGGAAATAAAGTGAAGAGAAGGGGAGAGAGGGGGAGGGAATAAGAGAGTGGGGAGGAGAGTGGTGAGACGTGAGAAGAGAGTGGAATGAGAGTAGGAAGGAGGTGGAGAGAAGAGAGGAGGATAGTGAGAGAATTCCTCGTCCGACAGCGACTCAAACTGTTGAACAATTATTGTTGCATTTAAGGAACAAAATTTTGCGAATATTTTAATGTACAACAAGCCGCCATCAGTATCATAAATCACGCTTAATTATTAGAAAAGTTTCATTATTTGTATATAAATAAAAGGGAATGTGCATATTCATATGTTTGTCACATATAGACGAAAAACTACTCGACCGATTTTGCTGAAATCTTCACACATTGTTCTTCTTAGTATCAGGAGAATTTAAAGAGTGGTTTGAATTAAATCGAGCATGTGGTGGCGTTGTTGATGATTCGCGTTTATGACTCGCCCAGTCTACTGAAAGGAAACGCTACGTAACACACCGCACCGTCAAGTATTAAGTGCGTTTCTGGCTGCATATTCTACCCCTGCGATTGTGAATAATCGGGAATTTAACATCCGATACTACTTGAACGTTCCATATCCAAACCAGGACATAGGACAAACCCAAACTCGCGCGGAAGTCTTTCATCTATTAAAATTTTTGTAGATCGTAGCATAAAACGTGATTAATCACGTGACCAGTAGCGTTTGTAGTATAACACACTGCAATAGCGAAGCATTGCCGGGCCCACTAGTTTTGGAATAAACCGAATCGCTTGGAAACATTTCTAAACACATATACATTCTCGCATTAATTCTAACTGCTCTGCTATTTTATACTACTACATAAACATGCAAGGGTGTTTTCAACCAACAAAAATTATGTACCGCACCAAGACTCGAACTCAGATCCGCAGTTAACTAGGCGTCACTCATTCCACTCCGCCACAGAAGGATCGTATGATTCGAACTCGGGCCGACGCTTAATATTGTAATTGTCTCAACAAAAAATGTTTCCAACATGCAATTGTCGAAAATACGGAGAGTTAGCCGAAAATGGGACAAGCACCTTATGTTTTTTCGTCCGTTAAGTTAATGCCTTATTTTACGTGGCGAGACTCGGGCCCGCTCTTCCGTCTAACCACGCAAATTTCGCCATCTTGCGGAGAAAGAAGGTATTATCTCTGGCGACGAACATTTTTAATTTTGCTCAAAGGCTTCTTTTAGGCTTGAGGATCTTTTACATGCAGTAAATGTATTACATGGAACAGCCGGCTTTACGTCCCCTCCGAAGGAAGGCGCACGAAGGATTTTCGCCCTTAAAAATCCACAGCTTCGATCCGGTTTGAATCCTCAATCTTGGGTACTACAGCTCGATAAGCAAACTGTTATACCACGAAACCCGCTTATCACAATTTGCTCACGTACACCAATAGATTACTCTACGTCATTAAGATTTAGAGAGTTTAATGTATTTACAATTCATGAATTATAAAAATTACTAACTTTCTAAGTAGCGAAATTTCTTATTTATTGCATTTAATTAAAATAATGATTTCCATCTTTGGTTGATTTCTTTCTTTAAATTTATTTTTTTGTATACCAGCATTATAAACGACCTTTTATGTGTCAAGAAATCGTTCATAAAAAGGCCTTTTACAGCACAAATGATGACGTATTAGATTTTATGGCACGAATTATTGCGTCATCACACATTCAGCCAATCGCCACTAGAGAATCGTGGGGTGGTAGCGGTAAATGGAACAGCCGACCTCTGTTTTCTCGTACAGATGTCAAATACCCGAGACGTCACAACGAAGCTGTTTTGCAATATTAGTTTGATTCTCTTAAAAAAAAACGTCGCTCGTTTTCAAAACATGTACTCATGCAATAAAGCTTAACATTATAAACTAATTGCATAAACTACTATTATCATAATTTCGTTTACGCTAGTTTTTCTTTTCTTTGTAGCAACACACGTTTTGTAAAATTTTCTACGTATATTTTATGTTACTATTTTGTAAAACTTTTACTTGAATATAAATTGTGTTGTCTATTGTACAATATCTCAATTCTTGTTTTAGTCATAAGCTCACTTAAACTACACCTGAGCACAAACATTTGCTCATTCGGGGGAATCTGCTGTATTTGTTAACTATGTCAAAATGAATTAAAAACAATAATATTATTATTAGTAATAGTATCTATTATTATTACTATTATTTAGCGACGGAGTGCAAAACCCGTGCTTACAATGCAGTTGTAGTGCTTTCCTATCTTTGGCAGGTAGTGCAAGTCTCTATAAACGCTCTCGAAGTCAGCACACAACAACATTTTATATAACAGTGCAGGTTATCAGCGCGTAAAACGTATATTAATGATTGTTGTGAGTAAGCCCTAATGGTAAACTTTTTATACATAAATACAAGGTGCGTTCTGTGTTGTTTACACTGTTTTCCGCAAACAAAAACAATTAACTATTCTGTAATTAGGTCCACTGCCTCTACATAATGAGGGGGCATCCTATGCCATAGGACCTATGAGAAGACATTCCTTTGAGACGTGTGCATTTACCTCAAGAGTGCGGAAGCCGGTATTTATTCTGGAAGCACTTCTTTGGAGTGCTGCACCCCCACCCGTTTGGGCAGCTCGTGAAGTTGGGAAAATCTTGATTAATGAGGGGTTTCTCCATGGTTCCCAGCAGGTGATAGGCGGGGCTACGTTCGGATAGTGCGGAGGTTGAGGCAGCTCTTCATAATACCATCTCTTCGATTGCCTGGAGTGGTTTTTCAGACTCCTGTGGTCACTATCGTGCTGTAGCAGCACGACTCTCGCTCAGTGCCAGGCCTCTCTCGAACGGTGCGTCGCAGTGTAGTGTACCCAAATGGTATGCGATTCAGTTAATTGAAGTCTCCGGATCGAATCAGTCAACGAGAATAATACCTAAAACGCTGTAACGCTTCCCAGCAGAGGGTGCTGCCCGAAATTTTTTCCGCGCCGAGTAGCTAATAGGTTTTGAAGTACTGCCTTACCCTCTGAGCTCTCCAGATTTGGCTCCGCCTGATTATCACCTGTTTGGAGCCACACAGAAACCCTTGCAAGTTCAGGATTTCGACCCTTTGGAATAACAAGGCTCCAACTAACATTTCAGTGGTTTCGAATAAACTAACGACAAGGTTTCATCTCTCCATCTACAGTAACGATTTTTAAAGTAGCTATTTGTCCACAGATTGCAGCATGAGTATGCTCTACTTGCAGCAGAAATCGGGTAAAAACCTTATCACACTAACAACTCATTTTCTTCAATTTTGTCAATTGGAACCTTGTCATTCCAAAGAGTCGATTTCAGGAACTGCAAACCGAATTGTCAAGCAGGGGAAAAATTGAACACACTAGCTGCAAATTATTTCTCGCGCAGAGTTTTCAGGTAGGGCGACTCCCATTCATTCTCTGTTCATATTCCTTTAAAGTTTTCGACAATATCAATTTTATATTTCAACCAATTCTTTTCCTTGCCACTTTATAGAAAACTTCGGACGATTCCAATCCTGCCTCTTCCTAAATATCATTGACTCCGCAATTTTGTTTTCGTATTCGTTACGATATGTAAATCACGAATAAAGAGCTCCTAATAACACTCGCTATATTATATCCTTCTGACCTACAACGTCTAATTAAGAATTTTTCACAGTGTGGAATAAACTGACTTTTCTCCTTTCAGCCTGTATGTTCTCCCGACGAATTGCTGAAAAAAATAAATAGCTTTACAAAACAGAAACTTATTTACAAATTTTCACCGAAGTAGATGTAGCATTAGAGGCGGGGCAAAGCCACACTATCTGCCCAAAAGCAATGTACTCATTTTATTTTATGTACCTGCCTTGTTGATTACAATACAACTGCACGAAAACCACAATGGTGTTGGCGACCAATGACAGGAGCAGTTACATGCTGAACATATTTTCCCGAAGGAAAATTGTTACCAAAATGAATTCAAACACGACGAATCATGTGATAAATTCAAATCATTAAAAGGCTGAATACTTGTACTAGGTAAAAAGGTGTAAGAAGATGATTCTTTTAATTAGTAACGGTAATTTAAATAACGTATGCTGAATAGAATTATATATATGTCTGATGTATTACACTACTTCAGATTTATTTGAATATACAATCTTGCAATAAATCGCGAATATTTTAGCCTCAACTATAACTTTCCTGAGATCACATTTGTTTAAGTGAAATTAAGCTTGGAAGTGGACGCCTCATTAATAAAATTTAAACACGTGTTTTACCCTTCTTGGGATGTATTTAGAGTCAGAGATCAGAACAGACTTATTTAACTGGGAAATGTAAGTCTTCAAAATCCCAGTGCCTCTCTCGCGAGCCGTTAATGAACGCTTGTTTCTTAATTGCACCGCAATAGTGCTGCAGCAACGGTCTCGCCCTCCAAACATCATCCCAAAGCATCTGCTTCTCGGTGCGCATCGGGAGCGCAGGCGCCCATGAAGCCCCGCAGAACGCTGAAGAACGGAAGGAGAAGCTGTTTTCGCTGTATTTCCTTTCCAAGGGAAGCGGAGAGGTTAAAGACGATACACACGCATTAATCTTACACCGGTAAACATACCTTTTTGTTTCTTCTCATTCTTCCTAAAAACTTTCGAAAACGTTATCTATGGAAAAATACGCAGCTCTCTGGAAACTCAATTAACTAACTACTCATATCAATAAAGAAATAAAATACACGAATCCACAGCAAATCCATCTTGCGTTTGTCAGTTTATCACGCCAAGGACACCTAAAATACGACTTCAAACACACTAGAAAGAAATTTTTCATAAGAAATTATCAATTAGCCAAGAAACTAAGAGACAAGCTACGTCTTCTGTTGCTGAGCATAGGCATTTAAAACACAAATAATCACTATCGTACTCACAAAATTAATTTTCAGTCTTTTTTCAACATCATTAATTAAAAAAAATTAAATTACGTGTAATCGTCATTGAAGTTGCTTACAATTCCAATTATAACAGAACTAATCGTAGTTTGCACAAAGTAGTTAATTGATTAAATTTATAATCAGGTAATCAGGAATCGATTACATTTTTCCCAACTCTGGTCACCACCCCAAGGAGCCTAACAAATAGACTTCATTAAGATATTACAGTTGACATGAGGATATTGGAGGGATGCCATGGTTTATTCCTCACCGCAAGACATGCCGTACACTAGCATGAGATCCCCACTCACGAGTTCAAAATTGTACCTTCATTACGCGTAGGTTTTGTAGAGTTCCCCTTTTACATTTTTACCCTTACTTCGTAATATTGTAAGCGACTGCAGGAAAAAAGCGATTTTTCGACCGAATAACACCTAACTCCTCCAGCTCTGGTAGCGAAGTCGGGGATAAATCCTACCTGTATATGTAACTATATAAAGTAAATTACTTCTTCGAACACACTTCGTAGTTAGAATCCAGGTTTGATGGATCATTCATTCCGAAAAATTGATTGGCGGCAAAACGTCTGTGGTCAACGCTAGCGAGTAAACCTTTCAGACGGTTTTCTCCAAAATTAATATTCCCCGATTGATCTGAATAAACTCGAGACCCTGCGAATTTGAAACGGATATTTTGATTTTGACGGTACTTTACACGAAACCTCGAAAGTTTCTCAAAAATGGCTCCAAATTTTTCGATTAAATTTTGTCCTTAGAGAGCGTAGAAAACTTTCAAAAAAACGGTGCAGGTGTCATTTTCGTTGAAATCCCTGATTTTTCGGAAATTGCAAAAGTTCAATTTTTTTTTCGACGTTTTCCTACGAGCACAATATTCAAGATAGAGATATTTCCGCGTAGAGAGAGGGAGGGGAAAGCCATTTAAGTTCCATGAGAGGAGAGCCATAGTTTCTAGTTCTTAGGTTTTTTGGTTCTAGGGTGGGTTATGTATCGGGTTTCTTTTTCTTCTTTTTCCTTCTCTGTTGGAGAGTAATGGGTTGGTTCATGCGGAGTTCCTCGTTCCCAGCAGAGTCATCTTGACTACTGTTAGAAAGAGTCGCATGTATTGGGAGACCACGGTCCCTTGAGACAGGCGACCTAGATCTAGCAATAGGGCCTGTCGCCCTCAGCTTCTCTGGATGCGTTTAGAGTGTTGGTTGAAATATTTATGCTTTTGGTTTCCGTTTTTGTTTCAGACTGGACAAGAGATTTGGGGGAGGCACCTCCGACGATGTCACCAAAGAACACCTGACAGGCAGCAGCGCGTATAGAGGAGGCTTTAGGCGTTTGGGTTTCAGAATTTACTTTCTTCTGTTGACCGACGGTGTCAGCGAAACTTCGGGCCATGTCCACGGGGTTTCGCGTCTGGTAACGGCGTCGTGCCTCCGGAAAGGAAACTTTCTCAGAGACCCTGATCTTCTGAATCTCTCTTTCTCTTAAGAAAATGGGGCACTGGTTACAATTTGATGGATGTTTTTCACAAAGTTCACGCACTTTGTCTCTGCGGAGCAGTTAAAGTCATTACAGGCTTCCCTTCCACAGTGCACGCAGACTGCGGCGCTCATGCAGCGAGGTTGCGTATGGCCAAACCTCTGGCATTTAAAGCAGCGCAGAGGGTTTGGAACATACTGCCTGACAAGGAGATTGTAGAAACTACAATATATCTTTTCTGGTAGAGATGACGGTCGAAGGTCAGTATCAGAGTTGAGGTAGAAGTGAGTACCCCATTTACTCTCCGCTGAATACTGTAAATCTCGGACACCCCATATGGTTCGAAGAAAGCTTTCAAATTTTCTTCCGATTCGGTAGAGAAGTCTTCGTGATTTACCGCACCCTTGCAGAGGTTTAAGGTCGGGTGGGCGGACACATGCACCTGGAGGCCGGCTATTTCTTTTAGATCAGCGATTTTGCTGATCTGTTCGTCAGAGCGACATTCGAAAAGGATTGTGCCGTTTCTTTGACGAACCACCAACTGAGATTTGCCAAACTTTTCGATTTCCCTGGCAAGTTTGATCGGGCTGACACTCTTCATAGTTTCATTATCTCTTTTACATGACTGACGAGAAAGCGGGGCTTAGTAGGTCTGTCTGATTCATTACAAAAAAACTCTCAATATTTACTGTTTCACCAACAAATCTCTTCTTCCTTATGGAAGAGGGCGGGGGTAGATTTTTTATACATTAAGAGGATATCAGATTCATCCCCGTGGTCCCCACCCACCACGGAGCCCAACAAGGGGACACTCCATCGGAGGCCGGGTTGCCGGGGGGGGGCGCTGCACCGCCGTGGATCCCCCCGCTCACCCTGGAGTTCAGTACAAGACCTAGTCCAAGCCGGTTGATCAGGAGTGGGTTAGCTCCCGACCGCCCGTCTAGAAGAGTCCGTAGCCAAAGCAAGTGTATTGAGACCTACAAGGAATGTTCCCCAAAATACGTTAGAGCACGTATCCCTGGATGCCAAGAAAAAAGTAGTACGAGGAGAGTAATCGGAAAACAGACAGGCCCCTCAACCGCCAGGACATACATTCCCTCCGACTCGGGTCGCCATGGACGGCAAACACATGGGAGGGCGTTCAGCATAGAGGGAGCCAGTGAAATAGAAGAGGGAGAAGAAAAGAGACAGGATGGTATAGAAGAATGAGAATGTACAATGGGGAGAAGAAAAATGACTTGTGAAGAAAAGGAATACTTGAGAGCCCTCTCTGTATCCCCCCGTTAGGACGTGGACCAACCCACCTCGACGGGCAGCCGTCACTGGTTTTTACTGTTCTTTGACGAAAATAAATCAAATCAAATTTAGTCCGTGTCGGTTGATAGGGAGTGGGCCAGCTCCTGAGCGCCCATATCGGGGTACGCATAACCCCCTCACAGCAATCACCAGGACTCTTCGGGATTAGACATAGTCTACCACAAGACAATCAAGGCGACATGCGAACGAGCATGCACAGATCCATCAACTACCACGTCACCCAAACTCTCGCCATGCAGAGCAAGCACAAGGGCGAGCGTTTAAGATACAGAGAGGCCAGTGAAGAAGACAAAGTAGTGAAAATGATAAGCGTGATGGTAACATAAAATGGAGAACAAGAAAATAGATGGCAAAAGAAGGAGGCATTCTCCACATCCCTCTGGGGAGACGTGGATCGACTCACGTCGACAGAGCGATTGGGAAATTCGTGAGTCTACAGAATATGATACTGCATCGAATCGGTAATTTAGTGAAGTAATTTAGTGAAGATTTAGTTTAGTGAAGTGTAGTAATTTAGTAAAGATGAATCTATTACAACATCTTTGATACATGCGTAGGTATTAATAGTCTACCAGCGCAAAAATAACGTGAAGAAAGTAACACGCAAATGTTAAGTCATTTTTCATTCTTTAATCAGAATTATCTTAGGTTGTAAAAAAAGTTGATAATCTCCTCTGGTACGGTGTCTCCCCATGCATGATAAGCCCCACGAACTGAACGCCGGAAAGGTGTTTGGCGCGCAAGGTCTTCGAATCTCACTCTGCGTGGGTGGCGCCTTTTAGTACCTCTTAGCTGTATAAACAACCGCTATCTACCATGTTTACACATCAGTTGCGAAGTTTCTCTCGACCCAATTCAAAATATACAAGATATATTCGCACTCGCAAATTCCGAGTTTTATTACTTCAAAGAAGAAGGAATGATAGTAACACGATAAGTCCAATTTTTTAACCAATTACTTTATTTCTTGACCTAGCCAACGATCAAACCTTATTTATTCATTTATTTATTTATTGGTATTTAGGAGTGCTTCAACTATTAAGATCATTGAGGTTCTTTTGTGATAATTTAGTCAGTACTTGATGGCGATAATAAGGTGAATAATGGGGAAATGGTTGAATGAGGGGCGAATGAAACGGAAAAAAATCCGAGAAAACCTGCCAATGGTCGTTTTGTCCACCAAAAATTCGTCATAATTGGCTGTGTTCGAACATATTCCCGTTTCAAGTCACGTTACCAAGATCGTTTTTAGATTCACCGAGTCTTCTATCGGATTCGAAAATTAGCCCCCCCATACACGTATACATACACACATTTTTCATTCAGTGATAAATGAAGGTATATAAATTGTATCTGTATTACTAATAATAAGTAAGGGCCTTCAGTGCTGAACCAAGAAAAGTATACGTTGTATTTTGCTGCAATTTACCGATTGTGCATTAATAAATGGAAAATTAATATTAGTTCCAATGAATAGAGCGAAAAGAGTTGTACAAGCTAGTCTAGTTTAAATTGTTTAACAATAACGGGGAAGAAAGTTATGTTTCTTAAACTTGCGAAAATCTAATGGTCGTACTGTACATCAACGCTGCACGGGGACAAACAAACCTCTATATTTAAAAAAAACGGCTACACCTACTCCACAGAAGTGACATACCAAAAAGCTTCAAAATACCAAATGGTCTTGTGGGACACACTTCCAAAATTTGTTAAAAATGGGTATTTTTATTCCTCCAGAGCAACTTTTTGCCTCACGTGCTCAAAAACGGCCATGTCTAAGAAAGAATACGAGATATAAAAAAATGTGTAAGGATATTTCTTAACGAACACGTTATAATCCCTCATTTAAAATAAGAAGGAAAAAGATTGGACCAGCGGTTACAGAGATATATAATTTCCCACGATATTTATTGGCGTCTCGGCATAAACTCGACCATTACATTTGGAGGCACCGTGCACTTTTAAATATACTGTTATAATTACGAATAAAAGGAGAAATCCCGTTCGAAAGGTATACTCGCGGGTCACTATTACTGCTACTGCTCGGAGCAGTGAAATATATGTTTGGTACAATTAGTAGTGCCACAACAGCACATATTTTTTCACGCAATTTTTTCGCAATGTTCGAAAGTTCAACGAAAATTTTTAAGCGTTCTTAACACTATCTTAGTACAAATCAAAGAAAAAACAGGGAGACATTTTTGAGATTTCTAAAAATAAATTGCTGTAACCTCAAGTAGAAATTACACGAAAACTACTAGTTTTTGCAAAAAATTGTAGGTGACTTTATTTAAAGATCAAATTTTTAGAACAGATATGATTAAGATAAACATTTCTATCATCAATTTTGTACTTTTGCAATGTTAATTTTTCCATTTTTTGAAAATACAGAGCGTTTGAGTTTGAAAATACAGAGCGTACCGGTTGCGAAAATGGGACCATCATTTTTTACCGCCCTTTGCTACATAAAAGGAAAACATTTGGAGCAATTTTTGAGAAAATTGATTAAAAATTGCTTATATTTCACGGAGTATTACGTGAAAGCTATTCACATTTTCAAAAAATTGTACTTGACCAGGTTTTAAGATGTCTTTGAAGAAGATTTTATTAAGAAAAAAATTTCTATCTTCAATATTCCAGTTGTGGTAAGTCGCCGAAAAAATGTTGAACATTTGCAATTTCCGAAGAAACAGGAATTTCAACGAAAAGGTGACCAGTGCCGTTCTTTTAAGTGTTCGCTACCCGAGGACAAAATACGCCAAAGGACAGCGTTTGCTAAAAGAGGAAAATTTCGAAAATCTTGCTAAGGCTTCATGTAAAGTACACCAAAAAATCGAAATATCAGTTTCAAACTCCCAGGAACGGGAGGTCCTTCAGATTTATCACGGAATATCAATTTTGGCGAAAAGCATCTGAATGCTTTAGGTGCTAGCGTTGATCACTTTCAGACGCAAGACGCAGATGGAGATGTTTTGCCATAAATTGATATTTCGGTTTCATGGACCCACAATACACATATCAAAAACAAAAAACGTGAAGATCGTTTATAGGTGTTGGAGAAAGTAATTTGCTAATAAAGAAGATTTATTTTATGTTTAAATTATTAAATATTTAAACATAAAATGAATATTAAAATATTTATTTTATGTTTAAATTAATTTTTATGTTTGAGATTTATTTTATTTTTTGTTTATTATTTAATAAACAAGATTTATTTTGTTACACAAAATGTACACTTTTTTTGTTACCAGGAGCCCGACAACACGAGCTTTTCTGACGAAAAATCGCAGATTTCCGTACAAGTTCATTACAATAATTTCACTTTACTACTTAGGAAGTAAGTGAGAAAGCGAGAAACTTAACATACTTTTTGATGGCCGTGTTTGTTGTATTCAATATTTTGAGGCTCCCTTTAGGGAACGAGACCCCCGGCGGCTGCCGGGTTCACCCATGCGTTAAATTGCCACTGCTCGTTACACGCGCATTTTGTTATAGTGTGATAGAACAGTCGATACTACCCACTTACGCCTAGCGCGCAGTGGATAAGTTCGACACGGACGAGATTTCTTAGAAGTTGATTACATTATTTCCCGTAAGGGAGGCGCGAACTAGGTCGTCACGGTCGGGATGGGACGAACCTCATCTTCCGCCGTTAGCAAAATGTCTGAAAGAAAGATTTTTTGAACATTCCAACGAGCCCTTCCGTTCGTACCGATGACGTCATCGGCTAGTCCGCACATGTGCATCGGGTCGGGATCACCTTTCTGCCATTCCAGTTGTGTATTTTTAGTCCAGTCAAATTATAGTTTATACTCGAAATAAATCCGATGTTTTTAGTTACGCTTTGGACTTGTTTGGCGATGTCCATGGAAGAAGTCCTGACGAATAGGAAGTGAGCTTGTGTAACAAACTCGAAAAAACTACAAAATGAGTCTGACTTTTTGTTTCAGAATAACTAAACAATTATCAGCCCTAGCAAAAACATTGGTATATACAAAATTAAACAGCATTAAACATCCTATGAAAAGGACTTTCTTAATTTTTTTCGTATCCCGAATATATTTAGAGATATACTCACTTGAAAAATGACATTTATCGGGTTTTGTCTATTACTTTTAATAGAAACGGGCTTATATGTTGAAGGATAAAAATGTCCCGTTTCTATTAAATATGTATGTTTTCACTTTTCGCAATATGTTTCGAACCTACACATTTTCTGCTTTAGAGTGAACTTGCAGCTAGCCATCACAAACATAACTGGGAAACAAGCCCTGATGTAGCATGAGGTTTTGAACCCCGCCCATATCCCTCCATGTACGATGAGCGCCTCGTTCACTAGAGAGAATGGGTCCGTCGCTCGCGCATGATCTAGAAGCACATTTTCTGTACGACATCAGACTACGACTGTTCAATATCTTGCTTTGAAACATCGTAGCCTCATAGCGGAAACAACAGCATTTCCGATTGCAACACATTTCCTGTTTCATCTTTCACGGGTATTCCTTTTTCATTACCAAATCTGCACGAAAATGAGTAATATATGCCGAAGACCATTTTTGAAGTTCTTGAGAAGTTATTACCATGGGGATAAGATGTCTTCAAAAATCTGTTTGTGAACAGCTTGACTTATTCCAGCAGCAGCAACATTCACAACCAAACGCAACTCCTATTCGTCGTTCTGTCTCTTTTCATACCATGCATCATTCGGAATTTTCATCTCTACACCAGTAAAACATACTGTAGAACAACAGACACGAATTTACATTTTTCGATGTTAATGTGGACGGTGACGAATTCTGCCGCAGTACAATGTAAAAGTCACATAAGATGAGAATTTAGAGGATGACGTTCTTTGGCCAAAAAAATCGAATTAAATCCATTATAAAAAATACAATGTTGGTGGATTACATACTAAACGGACCCAATCGATAGACGCCAATGGATCACATCATTTGGTTATAGGAATAATGTCGATCTGACGACTTCATTTGACAAGGTTCCTTCCTTCAGCGCTTCCTGTCAGAGGCCCGCATTTACACTCTCAAGGCTACGCATGGCGGCAGCATTCAAGGTGTCTTGTTGCCACAAGTTACGACACTGACGAACTGTTCTTGCAAGGATGCACATAAGCCAACCGACAAGGTCTTACAATAAGCACGTGAGTGAGTTACAGAGCGACAGACGAAAAAAGAAATTCAACTGACGACTGCAAATTCGAGAATTTGGATGACAAATATTATTTTCTTACTTTTATTTTAATTATGAATAAAACTTTAGTTAGATAGAACAAACTTAGGTAAAACCATGCGTGCATTTGAAATTTCCGATAAATTTCCGAGTGGATTAGCTACGAAAACAATTATCTAAAAAAACAACACATAATACATTAGTGTTATTTAATGGACGAAATGACCTCTTTCACGACGAGATTACTTTTCAGAATGGGCCAAATATTAGGTCCCTTAAGTTAGCAGGACTCTTTTAGCAGAAACAAAAATCACTACATGCAAAATTATATGCTAATTAAGTGCCCTATTCGCGAATTTAAGGCTTTGCAATTTTTTTTAAAAAACTTTCGTTCCTGCTAACTATAGAAAAAGATAGCAAGACCCATTTTCAAAACACTAAGAAAACTAATCAGAATTCTAAAACAATCATCACGGAATAAAGGCATTTCAAACATAAAAAGTCAATATGGAAATTAATAATATACAACTAGGTGCTACTAACTTTAGACTAAAGCTAGCAGCGCATACCCAGAAAATACAGTTAAAAATAAATTCAAAATATAAAACCACACTGTACAAAGAGAAACAATTAGCATTGGTTCTTACGGACGAACAAACATCAAAATCAAAGAATCTGAAACCCTACCAAACATTTAACGGTTTTTAATGCGCCTGGTATAAACAATCATAGGAGAATACGCCTTTGGCTATAGTTCTAACGATTCTTTTCGAAAGTTCAATTTTGATCTCGTGATGTGATCATTTATTTGCGAGTTCAGTTGCCAAGTGCAGTGAAGGCAACTTAACTACACTTGAATACAAGAAAAAATTTATAAAATTATATATATATATATATATATATATATAATTTTTATTAAAAAAATTCAAAGCCTTAAATTCGCGAACAAGGAACTTAATTAGCCTATAATAAGCCTATAATTTTCATACAGTGATTTTTGTTTCTACTAAAAGGGTCCTCCTAACTTAAGGGACCACTGAATATAATATTGTGTTCGCGCTCCAAGTGCACACTTCAGCGCTTCATTTTCTTCATGTATCGCTGCTTGTGATTGGCCAGCGAGGAGGAGGAGGTGGCAAGAAGAATCAATAATTTTTTTTGAACACACCATCTTGATTGGTGCTTACCAGATGTAACTTGATTGTTCAACGCTATTTATGTTAATTTCACGAGTGCAGAACTAAAATTATTTTTGTATTAATCTGTTAATACATCCAAGGAGCCATTACTCTTATTTCATAATACAACTGCTGGAATACCCCATTTAAAACTGATATAACTACACTAAAAATCTCTCTAAATAAACGCATTTAAATAAGAATTTAGTAAACAACAAGCAGTCATACTAACTAGGATTTTCTGCATTGTTTCAATACGACGATACTTCGCCTCCGGAAATGCTTTTCTTGAAGACTATCATGTCAAAAATGATGTTCTGTGCTTGAAACAGAAACACTTCGATTTTTTTTCTTATTGACCACATTTTGATGTCATGCTTGTGACAATACAAAGAGGATAGTTTGGTATGAAGGTAAAAATCTTCCTTGCCCCCCAAGTGAAATAAAGTGAATAGTTTTGAGCAATGCTTCTGACGGAAAAACTGAAAACATTGAAAGACTGAAAATTTAGAATAACTTGAAATAAACTTTGAATAACTTGAACTAAATAACTTTTTGAACTGGAATGCAACTCCTTAACTCCTCCAACCTATTCAACACTATGAACATCTTTATGCTTTGATTATAGAACATGGTCCATTGAAAAATGTACATCCATTGTAAATAAATAATAAATTGGTACAATTGTATGAACAAATGTAGAAATTTTTTTCAAAGTAACGTAAGTAATTTTTTCAAAGTAATTCTACATTTCTACATTTTTTCTAAGATTGGCAACGCTATTTGAAACGCTCACTGATATGAGAAATGCAGAATATTATGTTTATTTAACAAAAAATGTTAAATTCGTCTGAGTCATTATCGAATCAAAAAACTAAATGTATCTTCCAAATTGTGTTTCACCATTTTTATATTTCGAAGTCGGTTTTACTGTTTCAGTTACATTTTTTAAAAAAACTTTTAAATACTTATTCCTAAACAACGACAAATATTTGTAGAAATAAGCATGAGTTCGAATCCCCAAAGCATTTTAAACAAACATGAACTTCCTAACTTTTCATTTACTACGTATTGATGGATGCAATACTGTTGTCAGAAGATAGATACAGATGGGTACAGTTAGAACGAGTCCACGGCGGGACTCGAACCTTCGACCCTTCAGGCCGAGGCGCTAAGTCGGCACACGCTCTAGCCACCTCGGACATCCAGGTCGGCAATAGTGGAAAATAACTGCAGAGAATAAATCATTATAATTGACACATGGACAGGATGACACAGGGTATTGATTAACGTCGCAGCAGTGCCTCTGACCGCAAAGTCCTAGGGTTCGAGCCCCGACGGTGGCAGACTTTTGACACTAGCTGCATTGCTAGGTTGAATTCAGACAGTCTGGAGAAAAATTCTAGCGGTCGGCTGCTCTGATCGGTGGTTTTCCGTGGTTTCTCCAATCACACTAGGCAAATGCCGGAGCAGTACCGTAAAAATGCCATGGCCCACGAGCGATCTTTTCAACCATGTCCTACCTTCACTCCTTACTTACTTACTTACTTACTTACTTACACACACACACACACACAAACACGTATAAACACTACACTACCACACATGTCGGGAGACCAGTTGGGAGCTTAAGAGCTTGTCCAGGCGGAGGTGCTCCGGTGGTGGGAGATTTCTAGTTGAAGAAAACTCAGCAGCGTGCAGGTCGGCGCGGATCTCGCCTACTAGCTGGAAAAATTATCGCCACATCCCGGTATAATATATGCACATGACCCCATTAATTAACTCGACAGGAAATACTAATCAATTACTTGACGCATGGATTGTATGGACAGCTCTATGGCCTGCTCGCGTTTAAGTCTCCCGAGCATGTTCAACAATTCCTGCGGTTTTTGAACAAGGGGAAATAAACCGCTACATGCCACAACTCTTCATATATCTATGCAGTGCGTTAATGAAAAGGAATGTTATTTAATAATATAAAAAATATGATGTATTCTTGTTATATATGTTTGGATAACAAACTAGTAGAAAGTAGTTGCTGTATTGGTTGACACTGTTAAGCGACACACTTTCCCTTCACGTGGTATAGAAACTACAGTATCCCGCCGGGCATATTTACGGCCCGTGTTAGAAAATGGGAAGTTTATTTACTATGTACACAAGATAATAGCATCTCCTGAGAAGTCAGAAAGTGCGTGGCCGAAAAGTAATTTGTCGCTCCAGTTCCTTCAGACACAATAACCTTCGAGACAGTTATCACAACGTATACCATTCTACACAAACAGCGTATAAGGATGGAATTAAAAATTCATCAAAGTCATAAAAATGCAATCTTTTTTCCTAAAAGGAAAGATGTATTCCATGCAAAATAATATGTACTCTTGACACAAAGAACGATGTTTGATGAGAAAAAAAGAATCGGAAAATCTGATTAAAAAATTGCTTGACGAATCTTTGGCATTTTCAAAAAATTCCAAAAAAGGAAATGTCTTAGTTCCCGAAATAGTGGTCATATGCCTCATTATGCATTACCCTAGGACGATTAGGCTCATTCCACATTCTTCTTAAGCAGACTGTGGCGAGTTGGGATAAGTTTGCATGAGCTTAGAAGAGTCATTCAGCTTAGTCACAAATTAATGGAATGTTTTTACTCAACAAAAAAATTAATATACTACAAACATTATTGCCGAATGTTTACTTTGATTGGTCTATGTACGAGTGATAAAAATTCCCAGGTATCATAGAAAGAAAAGACAGTACTGTCTCAATTAATGTACTCTAATTACAGTATTGTCATTAATTATAATTTTTTTCAGTGATGTAAAATTGTAATCACATACGATGTTGGAAATAAAGACGCAATATTCATTGACGGAGAATGTTCCTTATTTATAATTTTTCTAACAGAATGATGTAATGTGAATTAACTATACATCAGGACATCCATTGACTCCTACGCCATGGAATCCCTCGCGCACGACAAATCTACCGTGACTTTTTCTGCAGTCTAATTAGGTACATTTATCGGGACGTGACAAATTGGGTCAACCGGGAATGAAGAAAATAATAAGCTATACCTGCTGCCAACGACTTTAGGCACTGAATAGGGCAGAATGGCTTTCTGCAATCACATTAAGTTATGATCAGAACGACACCATCGTCTCATTTACATAAGCTATTGTTCTTGCTTTCATGTAACATTAATACACCAAAAACATGATCTAAAAGAAAATTTCGCTATCTTCAAATACAATTTACGCTGTTACATGCAAAATCTAGATAATGGTCCCTCGTGAAGTGGCACATCGAGTTTAGACATCACAATCGCCTATCTCAAAATGAAAACCATTTACGGGAAACCTATGGTATATTAAAAGGACTAAAATTTAGACGAGTTCCCAAACGCATTGAAGAAAAATGTGTTGATTTGCAACATGAAATGTCAAAATTATTAACGATTTTAATATACAAATAAAATGCGAAAGAGTATTCCCTAGGTAAAGAAAACATATTGTTATTTTACGTCTTTATGAATTATTTATTCCATCAAAATATGAGATAAAATTATTAAACAAATCAGAAGTGATCGATTACATATGGGAGGGGCGAAAAATAATTATAATTTTCAAGACTTTCTTAACATTTGTTATTTACGAATTTCTTGTATTTTGTTTCTCGGCACAATTCCTCATACAAACTATGCGTCTAAAAATTCGAAAAAATTCGACAATTGCACATTGTGTACATTTCAAGAAGCAGCTAAACGCCTCATGATTCATTTAATTACAGGCATCGTTATTTGCTATGAATAAAATCCATCCTTCCGGACGTCCTCGCCTCAAGCAGTTTACACTAGATAGCATGAGCGGTTGGCTCCTTAATTTTGTTTCCATACGATAAATTAGTTAACTTCCTGCACCAATGCGCAAAGTAAGGTTCCAGGATATGTTTTGCTTAGTTGAACCAGCGACCGAGTTACCTAGAACTGCTGTTACTAATTGGCAACGCCTCCCCCCCCCCCAATCCCCACCCCCACATCAGACCGCCACGGTATTTTGAGAACAAGGAACAATCCTTGGAGAATATAGATAAGAATAGAATAATAGAACTCGAAGTCTGCAAAAAGAGACGGAAGTACTCGGACATAATACAAGTCATCCTGAGAGTAATTATTGGAAAAATTATCCCAATTCTTGCGTCTTCAAACTATTTGTATTCTCTCATATATACACTTAGTATTATAAAGTTACGTAATGGTAAAAAATTGATGTAGAAATTTTGACGAAAATCGGGAGTTCGGGGGATGATACCGAATACGTAGTTCTTTACTACATACTTACGAAGTATTGAGAAATTATTACAATGCTGCAGCGGAAAGTGACGATTTTCGTCAGAAAATAGAATTACCATAATGCCACATCCTGTTGATTCGCAATTGTTCGATCATAACTGCACATCAACCACTGATTTGTATATGTAAATATATTATTCAATTGGGATAAATATATCAGAAATGGGAACAATTTGTAGTCCTATCACGCAATATCATGTTGGTGGCATTGATCTGTAAATATAAATACGGAGGTCATACCGAAAGATTTTAGCAGAATTAAAATAATGAATTTATTGAAAGTCTATCTGCAAATAGTATAATTTTTAAATAAATTCCGTGGTGGCAGCTGAGATTTTATGGTAATTCATAATTAAAACGAATAAAAGAGACATAAACTACTATAGTTGTAATGTTAATTTAATTTTAAGCCATTATCATGACATGTTTCTGGAACAATTTTTTATCATCAGCGGAACTACAAAGAGGAAAATAAGCAAATCGTGTATAATATATTGCTGAATGTTTCTCATGCTCCATAAAGAATCACTATGATTTTGATGAGGAGAAACCACAAGGATAATATAACGAACGTTCGATAATAACACGCAACTCCTAGTTATAAGCTTCTTCCTGGGTTAACATGAGCACAGTAATATCAGCGGCGAATCCAACGCTTTCGCTGCGCTTATGGCGTCTTCGGTGTGCTGAAAAGTACTACCTCGGAAGGAGGGAGGATGAACCAAATGAAGACTGAGTTGAAGTAAACGTATAGATGACAGCGGAAAGCTGGAAGAAGGTAATAGCGGACAGGAGCTGGGCGAGAGACGGTGGCGAAAGAAAAGCCGAGACAGTGGCGAAGGTGATGGCAGTGGGAGTAGAAGAATGACATAGAGGTTGCGACGCCAGTAGTTAACCAAGAACTCAGGAGTGAAAAAGGAAGAGAATGTTCTTGAATTAAGTATTACGTGACTGGGATGATTTGCAGACGCCAATACAGTTTTATAGAAAGATTGTCATCCAAGCGTTTTCTATTGGTTAAATACAATTGGTTCATTTTTTCACCGCCCATGGCGGCGGCACCGCCCGAGGGGAACGTCCGCTCCTCCGCGGCTATGGTACTGCGTACTACGCAACCTCTGTGACGTGCGATCCGTGGCGGGGGGGCGCCCTGAATATACGACTCAGCGCGGCCTACTGCGAACCCCAGGGAGTGCGCGTGGAAGCACGCAAAGGCGGGGCCCGCTGCGTTTATCGTGCACGCCTGTGTAATCCTATAATATGGCATGCTACACGCGAACATACTTCGTTATGGCATTTAGATATCTGATAATGAATTTTAGTCAAAGCGGATTAAAGTTACACCTTCAGGATGATGTGATAGTGAAAACGATTCGAACTTCACACCACGCAGTCACAGACTCCTGGTAATTGTCAAGTAACACTAATCAAACATCTGGTTGAACTACTTGCATTCTTATACACTGACTACAAAAAAAGAATCTGCGAACAGACTTCGTAACGTGGACCAAAAATTAAAAGCTCATGTGTTTTATTAAGAAGCTGACTTCAATTGCAATGTTTCTTTACGAAAATTTCATACTTTTTGTGTTGAGGTAAATATTGTAAATATATTTTTAGTTACGTAGATCAATATTTGCGATGGTGTTATGTAGTTATTTGTTTTCACATAATTTTGAGTTTTTCATACACAAGCACTAATGAGGTCTGCAAAGCAGCAGAGGAAATATACGTATGTCTTAACCCATTTTTCTTGTTGACTGGCTGAAATCGGAAATAAAATAAATTTAATATAACATATGCAAGTGCCACTATTACTAATAATTATACCTCCTAGAAATGTATGTGCGTCTCACAATGTATGTGAATTTACTTCATTGGAAATTTATAATACAAAGATTCATAACCAAACAGAACACCTATTTAACATTTGGGTGCATCCGGCTCTTTCAGTACGGTTAACTAGTGCTTTACATATACCATGTAAAATTCTGTAAAATGGTCGTGGTAGTATTTATTAATCATTTGGTGAAAAAAGGAAGTAATCCAGGGAAAGATCTACAAGTTTTTTCTCTATCTTCCCTAATGGGTTTTGGGATGCTGAAGAATTTCAAATTTGCCACCTCGTAACTATTCTGAGAAAACTGCAAAAAATGCTTTTTACGTTTTCTCCTTACAACTCGAAAGCTATACGCTTTTAGTGGATGTTCACATACCAAAGTAAATTTTTCTCAAGTTAATTCAAATATGTCAGGAATAAAGTAACGTAACTGTTTAGGATTTGTAGGTTATGTATATAGTGAGGCTACATTGATTGTTACGAAAATTTAATTATTTATCCATAAGGCGTTATAATTGCAAAGCATTTCCCATTCCTCATATAAATAATATACATATGTTATAGTAAATTAGCGAGGTTATCTAAGAAGCTATAGTTTTTTTTGGAGATAGACAAGTATTACATATTCGTATGATACAATGAGATTTCATGTATTATACGTTTAACTATCTTGTAATGCTAATAAAAGCAAAATTAGAGATGATGTTCAATAAAAGCTTTTAGATTCTGATATGTCGCCTGGAACTCTGGAAACTCGTCCTTTTAGAGAAAAGTGTTCATTCACAAAAATCATTACATCAAATTTTCAACAAATTATGTCAAAAACGTTTTTCGTTAGATAAGTTTAGGCGCTAAAGCGCGTTGAAGTTACGTATGTATCGTAGGCTGCAGCTAATAGTCCAATCAAAATAATGATAGTTTGGAGGGGGGCATAAAGATTTTTTCTCTATCCTATGTTTTTAGGTGCTAAATTTCAATTGGAACTTTACCAGCACGTAAATGTGCGTTTTGAGAAAACAGCAAAAACGAATGTTATTTTTAAATTTATCTTATAATTCGAGAACTGCACTCTCCGTCAAAGGTATTTCAATACAACTAATAACGTTAAATTTCCGACAAATGGTCTTTTATATATGCTTCATCGGACAAACTGTTTAGCCACCAGAGCGCAAATTTTAACAAAAAACTTTGTTTCTTATTTATTATTATTATTATTATTATTATTATTATCATCATCATTATTCCGAATTTTTCACTCTCTGCACTATGTGCAGCAACATTCACCTGACCATTGCTGATTTAGGCTCGGTCGATCTCGCAGTCACATGAAAGATTGTTACTCTCTAGACATGTCAATCAATCGTGTCCCAATCAGCAGTACATTCCAGGAATTCCATTATTCTGCAGCTGTCTAGTATTACTGCTTTCTGTATTTACTCTACGCATGAAACAGTAATTTCAACACTTGAATTGCATGCACTGTGTGTTTTGGTACTAATCCTGGGGTGGACATGATTATCGGTTGTATACCGATATTCTGAAGTCTCCATTGATAACGAAGCAGAGTCAGTGGTACATACACGGTGTGTGTTTCTGAATTTTCAAGTTATAAACACATTCTTGATTGTTATTGTTGATGGCTGCAAAATCAATGATCATGGGTGTTTTCTTGGGCTTGTTTAGAACAATTATATCTGGCCTATTGTTCGTAATTATGGTGTCTGTAATTATGCTTCTGTCTCCGTAAACTTCCATTCTTCATTTTCCAAGACTAGAAGAATGCTATTTGTAATTGGGACATTACAGGAATCAAGTCCGCATTTTCTTACTAACAGCTTACAACAACAACAACAACAACAATAATAATTTTTTTCTATTTTCACCTATAAGTCGGAAAATGCATAATTTTAGAAGTGTTTAAATAAAAATAAAATACAAAATAGTTCCTACAAATTATGTCTTCGAGGCTTTTCCCATTAGATGAACAGTTTAAGTGCTACAACGCGTTGATCTTTACAGTGCTTTAGGCATGTAATAGCCCGGCTATGCAGAAACGTCCGCTACACCAAATTTCAATGCGCGCTTGCGCCTACACCATCCGACTAACGGAAAAAGTCTCGAAGATATAATTTTTATCAAAATGTATCTTATGCTTCTATAATTTATTTTTTTGAAAAGTACGAATTTTTCGTGATACAGGCGAATATTAGAGAAAAACCAACAATTTTTGGAAGATTGTAACATTTTTGTGAAAAAATGCTCTAGCGGCTAAACAGC
This sequence comes from Teleogryllus oceanicus, assembly GCA_964035755.1. Taxonomy (NCBI): domain Eukaryota; kingdom Metazoa; phylum Arthropoda; class Insecta; order Orthoptera; family Gryllidae; genus Teleogryllus; species Teleogryllus oceanicus. Next base: position 97,676,991 of record CAXIVR010000001.1, read on the forward strand.
TCATTTTAAGAAAAATATCTAAGAGTAATAATTTATAATTTATAATAATAGGCGATAAAATGTAATTTACTTCGCTTTTGGAACATCTTTCACACAGTCAAGTACAGTTTTCGTGTTATAAGGGGAAAACACTGTAACAAAGACCATTTTTGGAGTTTTCTCATAACGTACATTTACGTGGTAACATTGAAAATCAAATTCAGCAACCCCCCCCCTAGAAAAATAAGGAACGGTAGAAAAAAAAGCTATTTTCTCCTTCCAATCTTCCATTTTACTGGACTAACTTGCTAATTCTCTTATTGAACTTTTTCGGATACGATGCGTATTCTACAAAAGCTTACAGTAATTGTCATTTTCAGAGGAGGAAAAGAGATATCATATAATTTAACCTATATCAGATGCACAAAAACTAAACGCACTTACAATTGAAAACGTGAAATCAGAAGTTTCTCACCAGAAATAGCGATGCGCAAACATTCAATTATGCATCGCCCTTTAATGATTTTTATTAATACGTATTTCGAATAAAAAAAATCAATAATTTATGCATTTTCGACAGAGTGATAACATTCACGAGTAATTACGGCCATTTTAATAGCTAAATAGTCTATAAAAAGTTCCACTCGCTTTAAATCTTTGGAACTTAAAAATCATAGTGAGAAGTGTTTAGCGACATTCACCGACGGCATACTTGTTCAAAAAATACAGTTCTCGATCTCATGACGACCGGGAGCGGTGGCTCAATGCATCAACTGATGTCACTGCAGTGCCTCTGACCGGGAGGTTCTACGTTCGACTCCCGACAGTGGCAACATTTTAAGTCGAATTCAATCGCGGTCTGGAGGAAAATTCTAGAGACCAGCTGAGATCGGCAGACCAGCTATGATCGGTAGTTTTCCGTGGTTTCTCCGATCAATACAAGGGAATACCGGAGCAGTACCCTAACAAACGGGCCAGTAACCGCGCGAGATCTTTCCTTCCTCTTCCTTGTCCTATCTTCACCCCTTGCTTACACATACACACACACATTAACATGCACTACACTACCACACATGCCGGGAGACTGGTCGGGGACTTAGAACTTGTTCCAGACGGGGCGGTGCCCCGCTGGTGGGAGATACCTGGTTAGGGAAACCCCGCACGTCGACGGTACATCGGCGCCGGATCTCGCCATCCAGTGGGGGAAGATCACCTTCATCTTCAGATGAAAAACATGCACTACACTTACGGGAATAATGACCTCAATAGTTGACGAGCCCGGAATCACCTACAATCAACCAATCGAGCTCACGGGACTTTAGTATCCCCGAAACTAAGCTAATATATAATAAACTTTTTCAGAAACTGAATTGCACTTAACAATAAATTCATTTAATGAATATCTGAATGGGATTCTACACGATAGTAGTACTTGTATACCTTCTCTACATTTCCCTTGAAAGCTTCTATATCCATATTTAGCAGATATTTCCATACCCGTAGAAAAAATTTGCGAGGGCTACCCCAAGCAAGAAGTGATTACGAGAACGCGGATAGTCAATAAAAAGTTTGTAGCAAATTCAACTACACGAAAATCACTTCCTATTCGTCCGCACACTTGAGTGGTTTATACGCTTTTGACAATATTCCAGGAACCTGTGCCGTGTGCAGGAGTAACAATTTGGGCCTATGCGTCCTCTTCTCTCCCAAATGACACCTCAAAAGGTGAAACTACCTCTGTGCGCTCTGGTTGCACACGAGAGAATTTCGTCAAGGTTAGGAGCATGGCTGTTATCTACGCCTCGTAAAGAACCAGCGAGGCATTAACGGCGAAAAAGAACTGAAGTCGGTAAGCGCAATCCAAATGTGGTAGTCCGGAAAATGAAACTGATGAAGTGTAATGCCAGGCCAGCTACACTTTAATTATCATGAAGCATCACAACAAGCATTAGGAAGAAGGCCGTCTTTGTTTAGTCAATAGGAACTTTTTGAAGTATGTCATGTCATAGGCAATGTGTTCCTAATGCGTTTAAAAATACAATTAAATTATATCTTAAGGAGATCAGCTACAGCAAAGTTCAATTGCTGCACTACGAAATCTTCAAAAATAAAGTGGTTGTACGAGACAATGTAGAACGACAAGTAAGAAGTGATCGAAGAGAGCAATGGCTTTAGGAAGGCAAGATGCTACTTATAGACGAGCTAGATCGGTCAGAAAATGGACAAAAGACATTATTACACACAAGTAAAGAGCAATAATTAAGTAATCATTTCAGAATTTGTGGATGTAAAGAAAAACGTTTATAAATACTAAAACATTGCGTAATATGTCGAAAAATTACGATATAAAACAAATCCTTCAAGAAACCCAATGTTTGGAATAATAGAGGAATTCAAGCAAATCGAAACAATGTAACTGATGTTCACTTCAAACTTCAAAAAAACAAACTCGCTGATTACGAGACAAGGATAAAAACTAGATGCTGAAGGGGACTGACAAACAAACTTTAGATTAGGATTGCCAACCTCGAAGTCAAAAGACGGGACTTAAAAAAGCGAGAACAAGAGGGGGTATCACATAAAAAATGGCCTCAGCAGTTTTAATTAAATTAAGAAATAAATACAAGTAAAAAGTTCAAAAGTCTTTTCACTGATATATATTTACGACTAGCTGAAGTATCCAGAGCTGCCGGGTATTTAATAATCGTAATCACCCTGTCTCGCTTGGTCCGCCCTGCCTCCCCCATCCTACCATGTTTGTTGCGATTACCGTTGCTACCATCATGTGGTTATGGGCAGCAATAAACAGATGCGTTGTCACACACTCCCAAAAAGTTATATTCCACATTGCTTTTGTTTTATTATTTGAGTTCAAAATATCCTGATCGTTTTTCATGATTTTAGCCTGCCTTATGACTTTTCGTAACAATGTTTTGTAGTAGTAAGTTTAGTAACTCTTTCTTTCAAAAACGTTTAATACACTTTGGTGAATTTACTCATTGTTTTCAAGATATTTGCGAAAATCGGAAAGAGTGCACGCTTAAATATTGCTCTAAGGCAAGCACATTCAACTACACCCGCACGAACTACTTGCCTGTGTGGGAAGCTCGACGCTCCTGCGAGCATGGGCAACGTTACCAGCATCCACTCTCATTTCCTTCTCAAAGAAGAGAAGTCTCTCCAGAGAAGGGTGTACACGAGCAAGCTGAAGCGAGGAATGGACGCGCAAAGTGCGTACCAACTTAGTTATAGTGCGTCTAAATATAACGAATAATGGTTCGGAGACGCAAATATTTTGAATCAAATAGGGGAGACCCGGGATAGTTGTGACATCGTGTTTACTGACCGATCCAATAAAGAACACCACGAGATATTTTACTTGCACGTTGCAAAACTTTGCCACAGTGTGTTATTCGATTTGCTGCGGGAACCGTTACTCGATTTGCTTATTCACGAACGTTTTGTTTCACACGTAGTGAACAAAACATCCTTCGGATTGTTGCAGTCAACCTTAGCAATAATAAATCTGATGTATTTTCAATTACTCAGTATCATTGAAAAACTTATATTTTAAGCTATAATTCATAGTTTTTTATTTATATGAATGACCTGAAATAAAAACGGGAATTCATATTGCTGTCTCTCGGGACAAGTTGTGACAAGTTCTAAGGGGCACGTAGTGACAGTATAACCTGTTTCCCCGATTCTTTTTGACAATAATTTTAATTTCAGGAAATACGGTGAGGAATTTCAAGACACGAACTGAAAGAGCTAAAGCTCCGAGGGAAGACTACAAAAGGGCCGCCTTGGAAGTCGAATATGAAAGGTGTACTTTAAAGGTAAATGCTGAAATGTTTAGTGTGAATCGAATGCCAGTATGCAGATATATAACGAAGAAGAAAAAATACGCCTCATGCAGAAGGGGTTCCTCAAATGGGTAATAAAAAATCATGTACGGTATTCACTCCTCAAGGAATAAATTCATTCCTTCAAGAAGTTGAAGTGTGTGAATATCCTGTTCAATCGGCAAATATATTTTATAGTGAAAGACCTTCGGAATTACGAAGCTTAGCATAAGATTTTGCTGCGATTGGATAACGAGGACGTCTGCAATTGTGGACTGGATAACGAAGTATATGCAGAGTCACTCTACAATCTCTACGACGTTCTGAAGCTACTAGTTTGAGTCGAAACAAAGTTTCAATAAACACAATGTTGAGATATTTTTCAACAATTTAGTCTCCGTTTTCGAAAAATACGGTTTCAATGCAAATGAAATTTCGAACATAGATGAGACGGGGGTAGGAACAGAATAAAAGCTCATGAAAATAACAGCAGAAAAGGGTAAAAAAAGATATTGGAATGACTTCAGCAGAGAGGGGCACTCATCTAACAATTGTTTTTGGAGTTCACACTGTACGAAATTCAATCCTTCCAATGTTTATATTTCCGCGTCAATATATTTTGAACACTTCATTCGGGATGGTCCAATAGGCTGTTGTCGCACTGCAAATCCTAGTGGATGAATGGTGGTCCTGCCTTTTCATTATTTATGAAGCATTTTGTGAAATGTGAGATGTTTTTAAAAGTCTCTAGTGTTAGGGCTACTGGATAAGCCTCTCAATTTCATAAAAACGTTTGGATTTCTGCAAAGAAAGTGGGGTAGTACTAGTGTCATTTCAACCATAATCAATCACAGATTATAGCCCTTAAATGTCTGTGTATGGCCCATTCAAAATACTCGTAAATTATCATGAGGTTGCGTGTGAGTGGATGAAATCGCATTCCGGAAGCACTATTTCCATTTACGACACCCCAGGTATTGTCAAAGTGAATCCACTTGGCGCTGCTACTGCAAAGAACAACCAATCACGATTTCAATCCACTCGAATATGGGACTTTATTTCTATAGACGAACGCTTTTTATGCTCCTCTGTCCTAGATTGTCCGCTTTTAGATAACTATAAAGATGTCAAAGGTAAAACAGCGAGAAATTACTTCACCCCATGTTATCAATGAACCAAGCTCTTCAATATAAAATCTACTCGCTGGTGATGAGATTGCAGGGTCGTCTTCAGCAAAAGTTTAAGCTGCTATATAGAGATCGAGAAAACAATATTGCAGTTTCTGTTGAAGATAGACTGCCTACTTCAGCGGTTAGTTCTTAAGAAATCAGACTTCATCCTCGAAGGAATAACCGTAAGAGAAAAAAGCCTTTGAAACCTGCAATTTTAACAGGCTCTTCAGTTAAAAACGAAATTACAGCGACAAGGCAGGTTAGAGAAATGTCCTATACTAAGAACAGAAGGAAGAACAAAAAGGAGCTTTTTTGCCAAAAGCTATGTTTCCAAGTAAAGATGTAGATTTAATATGTCGCCAAAACGACAACAACAAAAGACAAATCTGAGAGCTCTGGAAATGAAGAGTGTCAATGCCTTGTTTGTTTCGAACCATTTCAAACATCACAAGGTGGAGAGTATCACTTGTAAGAAATGGGCTCATAGAAACTGTACTAAAATGCAGTATATTAAGTTTGTATTCACTGTCATTCGGATTGATTGATTTTTTCGTGTTTCCGGGTACGTCAACTGTTTTGGTCATTAGTCCCGTTAGTGTAGTGCATGTTTTTCTCCGGAGATGGCAGTGATCTCCCGCTGGATGGCGAGATCCAGCGCCGACCTACCGTCGGCTAGTGGGGTTTCTCCTAACCAGGACTCTCCCACAGCGGGGCACCGCCCCAGACGGGACAAGCTCTAAGCTCCCGACTAGTTTTCCGGAATATGTGGTAGTGTAATGCATGTTAGTGTAAGCGTGTGTGTAAGGGAGAGAGGATAGGACAAGGAAGAGGAAGGAGAGATCGTTTGGTAGGGTACTGCACCGGCATTCGCCTGGTGTTGATCGGAGAAACCACGGAAAACTACGGATCAGAGCAGCCGGCCGCTAGAATTCTCCTCCAGACAGCGACTGAAATCGACCTAGCTGAAAAGACAGTGTCGAAAATCCTGCCGCCGTCAGGACTCGAACCTAGGACTTCCCGGTCAGAGGCGCTGCAGTGACATCAGTTGATGCACTGAGCTACTGCTCCCGGTTCATTCGGATGTTGAAAACAATGAAGATTAAATAAAGGTTAGTGTATAAATGCATTGCAGTGGCGTTTGTTGTATTTGAATATACAAATATTCTCCCTACAATTATTTATATATAAGTAAAAACGTCATATATTTTAAATACATTTATATGGAAATCTATACAAAGAATCATTCTATTTGTTTGATTTATTAAAGTTTTAAATTATGGTCCATATACCTTCAAAATTTAAATTAATTTAAATTGTCACAATTATTCTCAGATCTCCCCTATTTTTTATTGTTGGTCTTCACTTTTTCGACAGACAGGTTTACGTATATTAACACATTTAAAACTTTAAATTGTAAAAAATTGTTTATTCAGACACCGTTGTTCTGAAAATAACATAATTGCAATGTTTCCGGTACAGATGTTTACAGATTTTCAGGTTAAAACAATTATTTTTTATGACAATAAATAATGATGTTTATAAATCTTCTACCATATTAAATGAGTTACTTGTATTAATCAATACAACATATTATACAAATTACAAATTATTATAAAAACCATTAAACATAATAAAATACCAAATGTAAAGACAATCATCTTTGCCTGTTAAACGACTTAACATGAACTTAAAATGTTAATGCAATTTTTGTATTAACGCGATTACGAAACCGATTTGCGATTGAAAATGTTTAATTTTTTCTCTCAATCGACAATTTCAAATATGACTTATGTATTTATTTTAATGTTCAATTTATTTGCTCTAGTAAAGAAAATGAGACTTAATATAGTTTTGGCGGCAATAACTATCAATTGACTTCCCCAAAAGACTAGCATTGGCCAGGCATCCAGTGACTTACCGACACCCTGAAGCACTTTGTACAATCCTAACTTTCAAATCACGCGCCAGTTGCTTTTGATGCAGTGCCCGTGAACTCGAGAAAGCTCGTTACCTTGCCCAGGACCTTGACATGCCTGTTCTAAAGGGTAGGAATGGGGGATAGTATTTTTACGAAATCTCATACACAGTAGCATTTCTCTTATTTTGAAGATCACGATAACAAAATTTTATTAAGATCGCAATCAAACGCGTGCAGATTCGACAAACACATAATGTTCTTTACATATGAAAAAAAAAAATTAAAAACCTGAAAAAATAGCCCAAATTATGCCCGGCGAAACACACTAACTTCCAGTGAAAATCGCATGGTAAGCGGTTCAGCCATTCCAGAGATTGTCCCGGACAAATAGACCGACAAACATCGTAAAAACCATTGAATTGTTTTTATATAATTTAAATAAGCTTATAAAGGGTTAGTTTATTTGTGAACACAGACAGACACTCCAGTTTTATTTACATAGATAATATTAATTGTGAATTATGATTGTGAAAGGGGGTTTTCAGCACTTTAGGTCATTATGAGATAATTTTCTTTTAAAAAATATATATACGTAACATCTTGGAAGATACTGTGTTCGTTCCAGTAAAGCAGAAAACGCATAACATAAGAAAAGTAGGGGCAATAGGCGTCCCGCCATTATATACTCCGATTCACATGTATCTCTTCAAGTTCACTATCTGAAGGAGTAAGGTACTCTCATCCAAACGAGAGCTTCAATACCAAAAATTTTAATCGTAACGAAACTCCCATTTGGATGACATTGTCCCCGTCTCCTTCCAGCTCCAGACCTTGAGACACATTTAAATCGGGCTGAAGTCATGTAGGGACGCAGGCCATAAAATAGAGACGGTCTCTACAAAATCAGGACAGATAGCAACACTAGATTAGATATATAATATAGGAGATGGAGAGTTTTCACATAGCATAGCAAAAATGCTATTTGGCAATACGTGAACAGTTCCGTGTGAAATGTAAAAAGCGAAGGCAGCTATGGCAGCAGGACGTGCGCTAAACTCCCATGATCCCAGATCCTCATATTGGCATTTGTTCGCCATGTTCTGCCCACCAAACCAATGATCTGTATAGCATAGTATAATATTATGTTATTAAAAAAGTAAATATTATATTTTATGCATACAGATAAAGAGGAGCAAAAATTATTGCCACATACGTAAAATATTCCATATGACATGTTTGAAATCTCTTCTATTCTGCTATCAACAATACCAACCCAGCTACTCGTACACTCTTAAAACGTAACAGATGATTTGCAACTATCGTACGCCATAGCCAGACGTCAATGTGCTATTATCTTCATAAGTGTGTACATATTTTCTAGCAATTTTCTAGCATTTTACGAAAGTTCTTTGTTAATTAATGCACACAATTGGAATTGAGCATTAGTAAAACTCAATGACAGTGTACCATTAAAGGCCAATGTCAATGATCGCAGTAACTTTGTTATGGTGGATGATACCGAGCTTCACTAAGATCCGTATTAAGAGAAGCTCCAACTGTAGCCCCAATTCGGAGAACATAAATCATTTTGACTTCAACACCCCAGTAAATATTTTAGGCAATAGATTCGGGTCGTCATATTGACCCATTCGCAGTGTTCCTTACAATTTTATTTTCTTTCACATGTTAGTAAAATGATCTTTATAACTTCTGACAACACAAAGATTAAAAGGTAAAACCCGAACAACATACATCACCATGTGAAGTTTAATCAAGAAGAATGCGAGAGCTTTTTTAACATCGATCCATTCCTTCGAGGAAGCTTCGTCATGAAAGAGATTGAACTTCAGCAGTTTGATTTTGTGACTTTTACCCAAAAGATTTAGAAACGCTCATTACCTCTCAAAGAAGGCATTTATTTATAACCCCTTCCATGGATTAACTTGATCACACACGGTTTATTCGAACTTATTTCGTATACGTCTGCATTCCAAGACAATATTTCAAATTTCTCGAAATGAATTGCAACAATGAAAAGTGATTCTAAACGCCAGAGGGAACCATTCAACAGTGTGACGTACGTGAATAACAAAACATATATCCAGGTGTCTCAGAATAAATATGACATAGTTTATGGACGTGTAGAGAAGTCAATGATAATCACTTCTTGCCAATAAACATATAAAAGGAAATTTCATAACTATCAGAAGTGTCATTGGTTTTGGCGGGTATACGAAATCATTCACCTGCCTTGCAAAACACCAGAGAAGTATGAATTTCCTACTAATAATTATTAGTCAATAATTATTATTTCGAAAAACTTCACTGGGAGTCATTTGCAGCACATCCACTCATAAATGCAATAATGTATACAAATCGCTCTATATGTGCATATTAAATGCGCGAGAGATATTTTAAAAAAAATTGTGTATTTTTTTTTTAAACAAAAGGGTACAGCAAAATGGCCTTCATGTCATCTCACACAGTACATTTAGCAATATCTGTTCAAAAGTGTGGAGCTGTTTATTAAAAAATGGCGTTTGAGCGTTTCTGAAAATGCAGAATTTCGAGCTCATTTTCAGAGAAAAACTTCTGGTTTTTCAAGAAACTTTGTGATACATCATTTGAAGCACACGTTTGAACAAATTTAATAATGTATACAAATCACCCGTCATGTAAATGTTAACGACTTAAGAGATGTCAACAAATAACGATTGTGTAAATTCTCAAGAAACAAACGAATAGAGCAAAATGGATTTAATGCCATTTATTGTCATTTACAGTACATTGGGCACTATCCCTATCCAAGGAGAACATTTGGAGACTTTTTGAGAAATTTTTCTTTTTCATATTTTTTAATGTTGTACACATTTTATTCAATATTGGGCGAAAATTACTAAATTTTTCAAAAAATTGTGCATTACCTTAGTAAAAGAATTAATTCTGGAGAACAAATTTCATTCGAAAGAAAAATCTCTATCTTCAATTTTGTAGAAGGAAGACGCCGAAAAAATGTCAGTCTTTTGCAATTTCAGCTTTTTGAAAATTCAGAGTTAACAGTGAACAACGGACATATGCCATCTTTATAAGTATTTCACTCTATTCTAACAAGAAATTTAAAGAGAAAATTCGGAGCCGTTTTTGGAAAAAATAGTAATGCAAAAAATTAATGAATGTGAATCAAAATCGGAGAGCTTCAAATGAGGCCAGATCGACAGGAGTTTGTTCAGTTTGGAACAAATCCTGCGCATAGTTTAGGCGGTAGTGTACCACACACGCACGCACGTATCTAAATTCAGGTATAAAAGGGGATTATCAACCGTGGTAGAAATGCAGTTGTAGCTTTCTAATACAAATCGTCTCAGTTTCTATAGCTGCGTGACGAAAGAAAAAGCTCAGATAGGCCAAGTAAGCTAGGTAAGGTAATAGGGATACGTCATGCTCGCTACATCGCTTATCTCCCAAGCGTGGATAATAAATAAAAACAGGAGTCAGAGAGTGGGGACAGCACTAGCCTGCAAAAGTCGAATTTATCCGACCCTAAAATTATATATACAGAGGGTGCAAAAAATGTAGACACACTTCAAGCAAATAAACTTGTCTTAACATAAAGATGAATTCACACAAGCAAAAAATGATGAGCACTAATCATCTTAGACTTCTACAGGTACAACCGTTACAACAGATGCTCCAAATGCCCACTATCGGCATCGATATACTTTTCATTTCGAGCAACATTTACGAAAGTGTCTTCTGATATTGCAACACATACCGTTTCAAATTGTTTATTCCCAAAGTACTACCAGTGAGGCTTGTTTTCTACGGTTTTCATCATACTTAAGACCTCCCTAGTAACTAGAAATCCCACGAAGTTAGATCTGGAGAACGCGGTGGATACTCATCGGACCTTTTCGTCCTATCGAGAATAGAAGATTTATAATTAAGGTTTTCTCATTATCTTTTCAGTCGTTTGTCTTATTCTGGAAGCTGTTTATTCTTATACACAGGCGGAGTGTCCCTCTAGCAGGGCATTATTTTCTTTTATTACATCGCTGCTTTAGAACGGATGGTTTTAACTAATATGTGACCATGATCTTTTTGGGTCTGTTAGATTACAAACTATAGCATTTTCTGATAAAATGGCGGGATAAAATGTTTATTATTTTTCCACATCCAATATTTTTTCTAGATCAATCGATGACACATATCCCATCATCATTTTGTTCGTTTAGAAAACCGAGTTCCCGATTTTTTACTTCATAAGTAAATATCAAACTGTCGTGGAAATCATTAAATATTTAAGGACAACATCAATAGAACCTTCAAAAATACCAAAAGGAAAACATCATCTAAATATGTGGGGGGTGGGGTGGAAAGTTAATATCTATCTCATTAAAACGCTCATTCGGTAACGCCTCGATGATCAATTATGCCAGAACTGGAGGCAGAGGAGCTTGCATGGACCTGCCAAATGCCCGAGTATAAATATTGTTAAAAGAAAAAGTGGTATTATTAAAAAAATAATTTTAGCACCTTAAGAAAATATTGATTATGGATGTGGGTAAATTTAGTTAGTTCGTTGGTTTCAGATTTTACAATAAGCTGAATCACACGATTTCGAATATTGGTTAAACGTGTGGAGATTTGGATTCCAAAGAGCATTCTCAATCTACTTATTACTGGGATCTTTTCTCACATGAACATATTTGAACCTTATTTTCGATTCAGCAAGTCCGTGGATTTAAATGTACTTTGTGACACAGCTCAGTAATCATATCAAAAATCACTGCTGGAGGGATTGTCTCTATTCCACCTTTGTTTCTACTTGTATAAAAGGCATTTGCTAGATTCTAGTCTTGATTGAGTCTACTCAAGAAGCCTACCATTAAGCAAAGCATTTATTCCCATTCTTTTGACTTGTTGAATCGCAAATAAAATAAACTTTCAAAGATACATATTCACGCGTTACAATTACTATTTACTTATAATATTCTCTATTTTGCCATTATTATTTGCGCGATATTTCAAGTAAAGTAATATTATAATTTTTGAAGACATATATAAAGCATTGACTTTAGATATTGTTTTATCTTAAATACAATAACGTATTTTTGGTACGAAAAATTTTTAATTTTATCAACAAATAGCATTGGTATAAAACTATTAACTTTTATAATTGTTGTTACTGAATAATAATACTTAGTCGAACGAACACTCGAAGTCATCTAATTCCGGAATTTATAAAAAAATAATTTTGTAATGGTTGCCTCGCCTATTGTTTTTACAAGGCTCAATCATTTTAATTTAAATTTGTCTCTCCCATTATTTCCCACACGCACTTTTCAAAAATTCTGAGATATATAGTTTAACGAAAATGAGTCCTGAGCCATTCTTCAAAGCATCCTTGTTTTAAAAAAAAATTTGGAACAGTTTTTGAGAATGTTTTTTGCATTAATTTTGCATTTATTTTAAGTACATGTTCCGCAAAAAATATTCTTTTCTTAAAAAATCATTGTACATGGACTTTTGAAACAGCTGATTTTTTAGAACTGATTTTGTTTAACAAAATCTTCGATTTTGTAGTTTTGAAATGTTAACTTTTCGCAAGTTTCGAAAACAAAGGGTGTTTGCCGCAAATTATACTAGTACCCCTTTTTTACCGTCCTTTGATACATACAAGAAGAAAATTTAAAGAATATTTGGAGCCTTTTTTTAAGAAAAAATGTTTTTAAACATAAAAAATTGCCTGTATTTCACGTCAGTTGTACATGACCTTATTTCTGTCTTAGATCTGTAATGAAAGAACAGATTTCATTAAGGAAAATATCTCGATATTCTATATTGTAGCCGTGGGAAGATATCGAAAAAATTTCAACTTTTGCAATTTTCAAACAATCGAGAATTTCAACGAAAAGGATTCCTGCGCCATTCTTTTAAGCGCTCTTTCGTTGTCCGAGGACGAAGTCTAACCAAAACATTTTGAGCCATTTTTTAACAAAAATTATACAATTTTTTTAGGCTTCATATAAAGTACTCCCAAAAATCAAAATATCCGTTTCAAACTCGCAAGGCCTCGAGTTTATTTAAATCGATCGAGGAATATCAATTTTGCAGAAAACTGGCTGAACGGTTTAGCCGATAGTGTCGATCACACACAGAGACGTTTTGCCATCAACTGATTTTTCGTTATCAAGGACCCACAAAACATGGATTCTGACTACACAGTGTTCCTGTTAGAGGGAGTAATTTATTACATATACGAATAACATTTATTCACGTTTTCGTTACCAGGGCCCCGGCAATAAAAGATTTTCTGTCGAAAATTCGCCGTTTTCTAGTACATGATTACAATTTTTGCTTTCTCGTATACGTAGTATAGAGGAAGTTATGTAATGCTGCGGTCAATCCATTTCGAGATTTCAACGAACATACAGGTTTTGGAGTCCTCTGATACAGAAAAAAAACTTTTTTTTTTCAAAACCACTGTCCGTCCGTCTGTGACCACTAGCGCTTAAACCATACGTGGGATTTTTCTTCCAAAATGCAAATTCCCCGGTCGATGTGGCTCAACTCCAGGCATTGCGATTTTGAAAAGAACTCTCTTCAAAATTTGGGGGTACTTTACATGAAGACCCCCGGACATTTTCAAAATTTTCTCAAAAACTGCTCCAAATTTTTTCTTTAAATTTCTTGTAAAAATAGAGTAAAATACACGTATAAAGATGGCATAGTTCCGATTTTCACGGTTAACTATGGATTTTCGAAAACTGCAAAATTTTGGATTTTTTCGGCGTCTTCCTACTACAAAATTGAAGATTGCGATTTTTCCTTCGAATGAAATTTGTTGTCCACAATTACTTCTTTCTTGAAACTTTTAGTAGTTTTCGAGCAATATTTGCAATTTTAAAAAATTACAAAAACAAGATTTTCTCAAAAACTTCAAATTTTTCTTTAGGCTTCAAATTTTTTCTTTAAACTTTTGCTAGATATGGGACTAAATATTCTCTAGAAGATTACATATACGCCATGTTGCTCTATTCTTTTTTTTCAAACATTACAAACATTTATTTTTTATTTGTCTCTCATGTCATTAATATTTATATTAGCGACGATTTGTTCACATTATTGAATTTATGTAAGTGCTTTAAATAATGTCATAAAAAGTTTCTCAAAACTCAAGTTTTCTGGTAGAGTGAGCTCAAAATTCCGCATGTTCAGAAACGCTCAAACGCCATTTTCTAAAACTTGACTCAAAATTTTTTTCTTGAAACTTTTCCAACGGGTACTGCTAATTTCATTTCTGCTAAATATACATTACACTTACAAGACTAATGACCATACCAGGAAACACAAAATAATCAGCGAATGCCGGAGTAATAAGTTAACAAACAGTCCTGTCTTTCCTTTCTCATCCTTGTGCCCTTCTTTCCCCTTACACATATATACACTTACACTTACATGCACTCAGTGGCATAGCGTAGTGAGGCGGCAACATTTCCCAATAAATAATAATATCTTTTAAAAATTTGAACCATTTCATTTTTGTCGCACCTTCAAATAGGACCGATTGAAATAAGCACTCAAGCCTTCATTATTTATTCTGTGACGATATTTTTTGATCTAATAATGACATCTTGCTCATTGTAGTGACTGACATCACCGTCTATACTACTTGTACGGCTTAACCGTGTTATTTTGTGCTTGGATAGTTTATGACTAATATTCAGGAAGATTGACTTCTATCATACAAAGAATAGTGTCCACTATTGTATAACACCTGCAAATTAGTTGATAGTATTGATAAGTTACACTAAATTTGTGTAACTTATGTGTACACGAGAGGTGATTGTTAAATTATTGCACTTTGCTGAAAATTGTATTGTTCGTGTACGAATACATTCGACTATGTACTAATTTCTTTTAGGTTTTTTATAAATATAATTGAATGTTTGACTATCTGTTACGTTGTTCAAGCTTATATATTTTAGCCTTTTAAATTGAAATTCGCAATTAAGGGGGCGGCGAAATTTTCCTCCGCCTCAGGCGGCTGACATCCACGCTATGCCACTGCATGAACAACACTTCCATTAACGTCGCAAGAGCACTCAGAGCTTGGTCAGGCTGGGGCGCTGCTGTGCGGGCGGGGATACCTGGAAAAGAAAGCCTCCACAAGTCGGCATCCCTGAGATATATCATGCATTACACTTACGAGACTAATGACTACAGCAGTTGACGCGTCCGGAAATAAAATTGATCAATCAATCCAGATTTTCAAATTGGCTCAACGTGAATAAAGTTGTATAGGGAAAAGTTTACATGATTCTGCAATAACACGTTACAGAAGTGCGTGTAAATCATTTTATAGGGCTCCTGAGAACAGATATGGAAGTGTAACATTTCGGGTTGCGGCATGA
Organism: Teleogryllus oceanicus; assembly: GCA_964035755.1. Lineage (NCBI taxonomy): Eukaryota > Metazoa > Arthropoda > Insecta > Orthoptera > Gryllidae > Teleogryllus > Teleogryllus oceanicus. Next base: position 97,692,319 of record CAXIVR010000001.1, read on the forward strand.
TGGATTTCATCATGTGTTGCGGGATGACGAAGAGCACACGTGAATATATGGACATCATATTCGCTGCGAGGATTCATCACTGCTTCAAATCATCCAATGACATCTTAAATGGGTAACCATGAAAAAAATGTATAACCATGAAAATAAATCATGAGAAAGCCAACTGCACCGCACGGATGCCTTCCTTAAAAAGTAGACAAATTTTGCTACAAAATTGGGTTATGTCACCATATAGCTCCTAATGAGTATTCTGAATCTAAATCCATTTAGGAGCATAAATAACACCAGTCCTAGTACAATACTTCGCGTAAATACGTTACGCACATTTGGGGAGAATTAATTTTGAACGTGATGACAGGTTACGCACTCTAGACAAAAACATCGAATGTATCGAGAATGACGCAACGAAAGGAATATATTCTCATTATGGTAAATGTCAAAGCAGAGAAGTTTCTAAGAAATTGCCAAGGAGGACAGTTAGAGTCAAGAACGTAATTGAGAGGGTGCACATCACAGGATTCAAATGCACGTCAAAATACCGTATCACGACAGTGCCAAAGTACGTGCACAGGCAAGAGACCAAACCCTCGAGAGCCGACAACCACCAATGAAGACTCACGGAAAATCGGTGGTTTCAGACTATATACAATGTGAAATTTAATTTTGTAATCAGTATCTCTAATTATGATAAATTCTAGGGAAAGATAATTTCACAATTTATAATGTAGCTAATATTTTAATTATGGGCATGAGTGGAAACGATTAAAACGAGACCCAGAAGATAACGGGAATCAAATATAAGATAGCACAGGGGCGTACCCAGCAGATTTTTTTTGAGGGGGGTCGTATATTTTTGTTAAATAATAAACATATTTGTTATTCTATTGTATATTGTTTTGTCTATATACACACACAAATATTTTTGAGTATTACATAATTTCAACATAAATATGTAAATCAATTTTGACAAATAAAGGGAGGTAACAAACGGAAACTCTAGGCCTTTTCTGGGGGGGGGGGCTGGATCCGCCATTGAGATAGAATTACCATAATCATCAGTGTAAGTCCTCACTAACTTATTAACTATTACACTAACAATAAGACTGTTTTCGAACGAGTGCACGCCTCCAGATACAATAATATAAACGAGGTGAAGCCACATCTAACATTTCTTCTTTTTGACAAGAACAGGAATAGGAGAAGGAATTGGGAATTTTCTTAATTAATGACATAATTAGAATTCAAGCGTCAAATAGCTGGTTTAGAAACGAAAAGAAAATCAACAAAAATGAAACATCAATGTAAAATAAAATTATAAGTACAGAAGAACATTAGCGTTGATTCAGTTCATCCTGTGTTCACAGATTCTAAAAACAAGTCTATTGTAAAAAGAAACTAACAGACCCGGAGCTAACATGACATCTTCGTTTTGATTACGGAAATCTCTGCTGTCATCCCCCACTCTTCGTTTTCAATTCCCTTCTCGGAACCCCGACCTTTCGTTCCCCGTGTTCCAGACAGCCAGACCATCCAACCCCCTGTGACCACACCAGACGCCAGAATGACGTGCAGATCGATAAGTGGCGCAATGGATTCACAGAAATACGGATTCAACGGCACAAGCGCATGGCGCACACTGAAAAACTGGACAGAGTAAAAACCTTCCAGCTACCAATATTTTACTATTTTCTGTAAATAAAACATTACAATACACTCACAATTTCATACTGTAATGTTTCTCCATATTCTCACAGACCGTCCATGCTTCAAGAACACCGATATTAATTTAACGTTATATTTTTACACGTTTAATTGTTTATTATCACTATCTGAAATATTAATATTAGTTATGGTAGAAATTTTTATGCCAATAAAATTTTTACAATACCAATAACTTTAATTTTTAACCTTAAATGTTTAACGCTTTATATATTGTTTAACAATAATTAAAGAGTAATGAATCTAGTTTCCCATAAATGTCATTAGGCAATAACACTTCAGTTTAACAGATCATAATTTAAAAACATCTTTATATTCACAAAGTCCATCACACTTTTGACATTTTTCTGAGTGTACTGGCAACATACTTTCAAGTCTGAAATTAAAGCATTTATATTTCCTCTTCTGATCCACAAATGCATGCACAGATGCTAATATTTTGAAATTCGGAATTACGGATTAGATTTACTTAAAGTTCCATGAAACACTAAGTCTCTTTAAAATCACACAGTTAGATAATAATAAAGATAAACGCCCTGAAGAAAAATGATGTGGAAGTTTATTACAGATTTTTCATTATCAGATATTAACAAACTTTTGATTCTGAAAGTTTATTATATTATAATGCTTTTTTCCACATCAAACAAGTGTGTATCTACACTTCTAGACTTAAATTTTTATTTGCAACATTATTATATATTATTCATTCATTCATGTATATTCAAAACGATTCTGATAACTGCATGTACTTCATCAATTCTGCATGTCATTAGTTATTGAATCGTAATACACATTTACCATACATCTATTTTTGCTGCAATTATTGAAGGCTTTCACTAGACTACTTTTCAATTACTTTGACTTGAAACACATCTACACAAATAAACTTAGCAGCAATTATTCCTATACTTCATTTCCAAACTTTTCCAATTATTTCTACAGAAGAAAATAGAATACTAGCAATAAATTTGAACGTTTGTGTGCAGGTAAAAAGATAACTGACAGTGAATACAAAACCCTCCTATCATTTACTATAATGGATTCAAATTTTAGGATTCTATGGTATCTACAAATAAAACTCTAAACATAATACAGAATGTAGGGAATAAGAATTTTAACATGTCTCAATTCGCGTACAATTGTACATAAAAGCATCAAACAAGGTTACAATTAGTACAAATTACAGTATTGCGACAAGCAAAAAACTTTCAAATGCAGAAACATGACACACACCGAACGAGAGAGTATCATATGAATAAATAATTTACCTTCACCGTCCTTGCGTCCTAACTTGCGGCAGAAAGCAGTCCGTACAACAGAATAGCCTACATAGGCGAAGCCAGCGAAAATAGCAGAGCAAAGTGCCACTTTATTTACAGTCTTGTCGCCTGTAGATGATGCCATGTTCGAAATGCTTTTTCAATAAATAGCTAAATTAAAAACACCACTCAATACCACGGTACATGATGATTACATGTACGAGCGAATCATGTTGCACTAACATCTAATCACTCACGAACATTCAACACTCCTCCTTCCGCGCACTTCAAAGACCGCACCGGGTCGAGCTACTGCTCGCAGTCCCGTCCATCACAGTATGATTTAACCAGCTGCTGCGGCAACGATATTGACGCCATCTATAGACAGAAGACCAAACTATGCACGAGAAATAAATGAAAATCACAACGGAAAGCGCCAATTTTTGAAATAACATTTAGCCCTGACTCGCTGGAATTGCAATTCTCCATGGTACTACATACGCTAATAAACAACTATGTAATAGTACGAACATAGTATAACATTTCCGTTTCGTGAACTAATGAGACTAAAGGATTTTCATACATTATAACATTATTACAAATTACCATTTTGTTGGTCAAAAATGGTAAGATTTCTTTGATTCAGATCTACCTACCGAGTCAATGGCATTCAAAATAGTATTTTTCACTGCAGAAATAACTCCACACGAAGTGAACACAAAATAAACCTGAGGAGGTTTGACCCTGAAATTAAGTTAATTTCCTGTTTGTTTGTTTTTCATCAATTGAGAAATGTATTATTGGTCTTAGAATCAAAATTTATTTTCATAATTTTAAAGTGAATTGGGGCACACATAATGATTTTTCGAAATTTGTTTTTTTTTTTAGTCCAATGTTCGAAATGTTTGTTTAGCACCTTAAGTACTCATTTATTAAATATCTAACAGGATTTGATTCATTTTTCGTGGAGATTCTATGAAAGAGATCAATGCATGCAAAAAATAAAATAAAAAAGATTGATTTTTAACACTCCGTGCTTGAAACAATGGTTTGTTACGAGCACGTCCTTGTCTTTCGCGAGCGAAACAGCTAATATTTTCGTTCTAACTAATAGAGTGCGAAACATAAAACGCGCGCGGAACATCACGAAGCGAGTGAAAAACATATTTTGCGAACGGGCTGTTAAATAAGAGGGAACGCGTGCGTGGTGATTCCTGCACTTATAACGTTATTTACTACTTTTACAATTTTTTTTCGCCATTTAAGACAGTTTAACCATCTTTCAGATAAAGGGAAAATACTTTTTTTAAAAAATGTACTTTTTTATTGTCGCATCAACTACATGGTCATTAGCGACAGGTATAAGGTTACAGTTGTTTACATTGTATTCCAAGGATACACAGTCTGTTGTATATACAGTTTAGATTCCAGAAAATTCAATGAGGATACAACACAAAATTATACAATAGAAAATATACCACAAAAACAAGAAATGCAATACAAAATACATATATGATTACAATAGTAATTACATGATTCATACATGATTACAATAGCAATCGCAGAAGCCGGCGGCGCTAGCCGAATTCGTTTACTACGCCCCGTGAAGTCATGAAGGTTAAGCGAATTCGAGACTCGCGGGTTCTTGGTTGGGTGACCGGCCAGGAACCCCGGTATTTAACGTCGTCAAGCCCCTGGCGGAAGGGATAAAAGGCACTGACTGACTGCGACGTGACGAGACTTGACTTGAGATTATTCTCAGTAACGGAGTATATGTATGAGTATAGTATGCTCAGTAACGGAGGATTACTCCATAAGAAAGCGCTCAACGCCCAACAAGGGTTAAGGGACGCGTTGCATCAACGCAGATTTAGAGCAAGGTGCAGTGAAAAGGGTTTTCATTCTTTGTTATGTTATTGATTTCTTTTTGTTTCATTGTACTTCCCGTAATAGACTTTTCCTGGGTTGGAATTCCTTGGGATTTGGTGCATTCAATACTTTTAATACACATACTCCCATTTGGACACTTAGCATACTTATTTGGTAAATAGACTTGTTCACTCCGTAGATAACGTATTGAATCGCCAAGATATAATACATATTATATTGAACAGTTTACAAACTTCAATATGTGCATATATTTGTTATATTGTTAAGTGCATTGTGCGCTAAATACGTATACATAAGTGTACACCCAAACTTGCATATGCATTGATTGCTCCTTGTGTACACTATTCCATTTATATTTCGTCAAAAAGTTTGGTATGTTTGCAGAATTCTATAATTATTTTTGGTATATAGGGGAGTCAAGGATTGAATCGAAATTCGTTCTTTTTGTCTTTGTTGTGAGAATTGAGGGCATTCTACAATTAGGTGTTGTATGGTGTTTGGGATGTTGCAGATAGAGCAGATGGGAGGAGTATTCGTAGTTAACAGGTGAAGGTGGCTTAGTTTACAGTGGCTTGTTCTTATTCTTGAAATGATGACTTGCTCCCTCCTACTTAAATTGTTGTTGACATGTTCAATTTTCTTGTGAAGGATACTGGCTTTTTGATCACTCCATATTTCGTCCCATTTTGCAAGAGATATTTTGTAATATATGTCCTTAAATCGTCAGTTGTGTTGGATATGGTCAATACACTGTTTGAATCTCCAGCTGTCCTATTATTGTATACTGTTGTCATCTCCAATTGTTTCTTCTGTTTGGATCATTTCCATTGTATGGATTTCCCTGCTTTGGTGATGTTGTAGTATGGTTCTTGTATGTTAATGGCCATTTCTGTTTTGAGATTTCTTTTAGATATATTGGATACCGGGAGATTTTAAGTAAATTATAAATCGGCTGCTGTTTTTTTAATTTGTTGCGTGTACTTTGACGCAACGCGTCTCCAAGCCCCTTGGGGGTCGTTGAGTAATCCGGAGGAGTCGGAGTAATCCTCCATTACTAACAGCGCTTTTTTTGGAGGATCCTCCGTTAATATTATGTCTGTCGCGTCTCGTCGCAGTCTGTTGTCAAGAGGACCGCCAGGTAGCATCTCCGCGTACGCGCCTCCCACCGCGCGCTCTTGCGTCACTACCCAGCGGCCAGAATTAGGAAGGAATAAGGATAGGGGTAGGGTTTAGGACACTTCACGGGGGTTGGACTAGCCCTTGTGAAGCAGCCAAACTCGTTTTGTTGGAACAAATTTTACATGAGATTCGACGGGAATCGAACCCGGATCTCGGTGGTGAAAGGCTAGCGACTTTGCAAAGAGCCATGAGTTCAGCTGTTCAGTGTTCAGTGCTGTTTATTTTGTTAGCCAGTTGAAATGCTAACATTAGTGGCAATACGGCAGAAAGAGTGAAGTAGATGTTTAATTTTGGTTTCCTGCTTAGAGATAACTGAATAGGTTTCGTTTTCATTTTTTATTCCGTAGGCATATATTCGGAGAGGGTTGCAACTTCCACTGGCGGGTTCAGCAGATTGTAGGTCCCGGCTTTTTGTTGTGAGGTTTGGATCCTCGACAGAAGTTGAAGCCAATTTGGTTAGTATTTCTGGTATTGTCCACGGAGGAATATTGTAGATTCTTTTCTTTTCTGTTTGTGTTACCCGGAAACCGAGTTTTTGCATAAGTGTTTTAACTTTTGCATATAGGGGAATGTATCTCGACTCTTCTTTGTAATCAGCTTGAATCACTGGATAAACATCGTGAAGTATTATTGGGTTGATTGAAGCAGCAGCGTTGATGGCATATTTCAACATTAATGTCTTTCTGCGATGTGCTAGATTTGGTTCGTTGGATTCAATTAGAATGCTTCCGATGGGGCTTGTGCGGTAGCAACCGGTACACATTCTTAGGCCTTGGTTGTGTATAAGTTAGTAGTTTCTTGAGGTCGTTCCATCGGGAAGAATCATAAATTACAGACCCATAGTCTAATTTAGTTCTTACTATGGTTTTATACGTTAGTAATAACAGGTTTTTATCTGCACCCCAATTGTTGTGTGAGAGGCATTTTAGTATGTTGAGCCTTTCTTTACATTCATCTGACAAGACCTGTATGTGGTTTTTCCACGACATTTTTGAGTCAAAATGCATTCCCAGTATTTTTGTTCTCTCTACATACTTCGGATTGTGATCACCGAGCCTAAGTGTAGGCAGAAATACTTTTACTTTATCATTGTCGGTGTTTTTCTCGGACGGATGTGTTTTCTTCACTAGCTTCCTTCTTCACAAAACAATACAATTACAACTAATTCAGTGTACTCAGAGTTTTCTTGGCTCTTCGAGAGGACAAATAATTTGTAAGATGCGCCCGATCAAGTTAGAGTTTCTTATCTATTATGGTGATAATGGCCCAAAGAAATGTTTTTATAAAGTCATATGCATTAACTTTCACAACAAAAAGTAAATAGAAGTCTATATAACATTTCAATATTTGATTTTGGATAGAAATACAATGAATGTATGTTTCATATTTATTTGATTTACGTGTTCTTGAGTAGTTAGACTTAACGGTGACATAACACAGATTGAACGCATCACATCCCAAAGGTGTATTCCCATTGAGCTTGAGAGGACGTGATTTCATGGATAGTCATTTCATGGCGGGGTCAGGAAGCGCGATAAGGTCGTGGTCTGTAAGAAATGCGTGTCAGTTTTCGATCGAGTAATGTGAGAAACTTGAGCAAGTATGTGGCTTCGATTACTTTTCTTTCGCATACATCCGTTCATCCATGATTCCGAGTACGCTATTTTCGAGAAGCTTGGCAATTCACGGGGAAGGTCTGGAGGTCAGAGAAACGCAGAATTACTTTGCTTTGTTTTAATGATCGAGCGGCGACAAAAAACCTTCGAGCCAAAGGCCTTCGGGCTTTTGACGCAGCTCAATCATTATAACCAATTTACACCCGTGGTACACAAATATTTTAATGATTATGATTTACTTAATGATTCGTAATTATTACTTAACTTACTTTAATGATTCAGATTTGCTTAAAGTCGAGGAAAATAATTGTTGCATTTTGATATTATATATTTTAATATTTTAAATTTATTTGAATATAATTTAAGGGTCAAATAAACTTTTCTCAATTTTCACACAAATTACTCCGTACATCGACATCGAAATCCTCTCTATCAGTGGCGTAACGTTCGGGCCCGCAAGGCCCGAAATGCGGGCGGGCCCAGGTAAAAGAGAGCCTATTTTCAGACTGAAGGTTTTGCGATTCTAATAAATATTAATTACTAGCTAGCATCGCAACTTACTATTCCTATCGCAAGCTTCGAAAATCTGAAAATTTGGAGTTATATCAGGAATCTTCACTTCCGAAAAATGCATCTTATCAACTATTAGAATTTAGAGACAATTTTGTGGAGGCAACATACTCAGCAATTTCTCTTACTGAAAAGTGAGGCATTCCTTTAACATTTGAAACTAGAAGAGTACACGTGTGAAGCGTCATTTCGATGGAAAGTGCCAGTACGAGCGACTTGACAATCCGCAGGAATATTCTCGCACAGTTGTATTTAACGGTTATTTGGACATTGTTGAAAGCCAATTGAAAAATAAGTTTAAGGGCATGAATAACGTTGTTAATTTCTTCAAATTTCTCTCCCCAAAATTCTCAACATCTGCTGCAGATGAAGTACACAATTCTGCAATATATCTCCAATGTGAATTTGTAAAATGATCTAGCGACTGACTTTCCAGACCACGTAATATGTTTCAGAGATGCGTTGGAATCAGAAATTTCCAGGTCAAAGTCAATATATGATTTATACAAACTCTGACTTGTTGAAAATTCAATCATAGACCGTGTTCCTGACCTGTGCATAGAGTTTTACTTGATTTTGACTCTTCCTGTTACAGTGTCTGCCAGTGAGCGATCGTTTTCTAAATCAAAACGAAAAACTACATACGTAATGCTATGATCCAGCAGAGTCTGAGTAATCCCAGTCCTCTCAGTATCGAATGTGAGCGACCTCGAACGCTGAAGTTTTAGCATTCTTCGCATCCCGGAAAGAAAGATGTGCCTTCCAGCTTCATTAGTTTTCAATATAAGTACAGTTTTTATTAATAAAACGATAAGATGTAAGTAAATTTGAGTAACATTGATTTCTTATGTAATAACTATAGACTAGGGACCTCGATGGGTGAGGGGTTAGCTTACTGGCCTCTGAACCCCCAGTGCGCGGGCTCGATCCCGGTTGAGGTGCCCGGATTTTCGAAGGGCGGAAAATCCACAGTAGTCATGTCACACATGTAAAAGAACCCTGGCGGTATGCCTGGCAAAATTAAATCCCTACCACAACATTCGCCCTAACGAGATCTCACTTTACCACAAACGGATATAGTAACTGAGATCAACATATGACGGAGAAATTGAGAGTCATATCTCAGGCGTATTAGGGGACCGCCCGCGAGGCGCGCCTACTCGATAAGGTCCCCAGACCCGTGTCGGATGTAGGCTTCTAAAGAAGCCTGGGTCGAACACTCAGGGAAGGCAACGAGAAACCACCCTGAGTATTTCCTCCCAAGAAAACCCATTATGGGGTCACCTAACTTCCGTATAAGGAAGATAAGACCAAAGAAGAAGAATTATAGACTGAAGAATATGAATTTGTTAAAGGATATTTTTATTATTTAAGGTACTAAGACTATTTGTGTTTGCTAACACTTTTATAAAGGGGGCCCGGATAAAAGTTTTGCAGGAGGGGTCCACCCTCCCGCAAAGAATGCGGCGATTATACGGGTAATGCGAGGGTTCAGGAGGAGCAGAGATAATTGTATTATTGTTGATAGCATATCTGAGTAAAGATTTTCCATTCGGGGTGCAAGATATGCAACCCCAAGAGATATGTTTGGCGTTGAAGTCGCCTATGGCTATCGTAGTAGTCGGGTTTGAGAAGAGTGTTGAGGTGAGTCTGTTTCAGGGGAATGGTAGGAGGCTTATATTCTGCGAATAATGTGATCGGAGTACCGTGTGACTGATGCAGCGCTATTGCTATATTTTCAAGTCCGGGGGAGGTATACGGTAGCAGGAGTTACAGATGGTCTCTCAGACCTGTAAGTCAGGTAACCCGAGACATTAAACTTGTCTTTGGACGTATGGTGCGTTTCTGTAATGAAAGCAATGTCTATATTATAATTATTTAAGAGATTTTATAAAATTGGTTTTTGGTATGATTCCGTTTATATTCCAGTTTGGGAGAGTGAGAAAAGTTAATTTATTGTGAGACATGTTTTTGATTGTTTTGAGTATTACTGATATCAGATAAATATGAATGTGACGCAAGGGCTGGTTTATTTTTGGTTGTTTATTATGGAAATGAGGGCTTTGATTACGTGGTTTATTATTTCTGAAATTATATCAGGATGTAGAGTGATGCTGTTGGGGAGAGTGGGAGTAAAGAATTAGATAATGGATTTTGTGGATAACTTGGAATAATGCATTGTTGAGGAGGAGGAGGGAAAGGTTTTGAGGAAGCGGAAAGGAAGGTATTGTTGGGGAGGGATTCTAAACTGAGGATTGTTGACACCACTATAGGAAAGTGGGGGAAAGGAAGGGGGGAAGAAGAGGGGAATTGTTAACAACCTGTGAATATAGATAAATGAACTTCTTTGTATGAAAGCTTCTTGCCTTTTTTGGAAATATTCACAGTTGCGTGATGACGCTAAGTGCGCTTCATTACAATTTACGCAAGTGGGGGTTACGTTGAGGGTTTAAGTTGCATTTACTCGGTTCATGGGAGTTAGCGTATCTTACACATTTTGGAGTTTTAGTACAATAATTTTCCGTGTGTCCGTGGTCCTGACATCTTTTGCATCTTATAATAAATGAATTATGGCGTCTGAGTTCAACTGTCATCACGGCACTGAAAATTTTATTGATGTTAAATAGTTTTTTAAAGGTTGATCTGTCATTCACTAAAACTGCACATGATGGCATGGGAGATTTATTAAATCTTAAGAGGCGGCTTACTTTGACGTTCTGAATATTATCCTTGCTTAGTTCAATAATTTCACCTTTTTCATTGTCAATTGATTATGACTGCTATTGGATGATCTGAACGTGTGATATTGGCACTTATTCTGGTCGAGAAAGTGAATAGTTTTTCTGAAAACATCTATGCGACAGAGTACCCCCATAGGGGGCTTTGGATTTGAACACTACGTAGCACTGTGATAACTTTTGAGCGCGAGTAAAATTCACCACTGCATTGAGTAAGTTGGGCTAAACGCAAGTAGACACTGACTGACTGCTCATCGCGCAGCAGTGCGAACACCTCTCCGGTCGACGCAAGAACGTAACTAAGTAAAAGAAACTTTGCTAATCGGCGCTACCTGAACTGCGCGGTGCGGAGCGATCCGCAGAGTTAGGACGGTCGACGAGAGAATCTTTCGTATTATCTGAGATTTCGATTGTCAGATGTATGCTTGGCCCACCTTAACTCCGAATCGATTTCTTTCAATAATACTTTTAATTTGACAAGTGCCATTATGTGAATGTAAATTGTTAAGGGGGAGGTACACTTTTACATACTGTATTTTTAGAGAAATTCAATATTTTTATCTTGAAATATGTAAATTCTTGTGAAACATAATTTTTGTGTTCAATGTTGATTAATTCTTAATTGTAAGGCACCATTGCTTATTACAAAATTACTGAAAGAATTATAGAAAAAACACTTTGTCACTAAAAAGGGTTAAATTGACATCTTTCTTCAATTGTTGAATTACTTCTTGATTTTTACATTTATTTGTTGGTAAGACTCAGATCTATAACATTCACTAGAACTTTTAACTTCTGTAAAGACATTTTTTTATTATTTCCATTTACAATGTTTTTTACAAAATACAATTTAAAAAACTCTAATGGTGGCAGATCAAAGATTCTAGAGAAAAGTTCTTCATATAATAGAAGTGCATCTGTATGCGAAATTTCATTTATATAACTTCATTATTTCTTGAGTTGTCAGGCAAAACCTTTAAAAAATCAAACTTTCGGGAAATGAAGTTTAAAGTTGAACATGTGTTAAAGTTGAACGCTTGCTCATTAAAGTATAAACCTACCAATTTATTAACACTTATATTCACACACCGAAGACACTTTTCTAATTCTCTAAATACATTAAATATAATCTGTTAATTAAATATAATGTTAAGATCATCATTGCCGGAACTGAAATCTGAAACACTTCTTAATTGTTTTTGGTGAAGCACTTTCAGGTGTACTGTTAGAAACATTGGTTTTACTTTTATACCTGTTGCCACGAAATGCAGACTTCTTAGATCTGTACAAAACATTGCGCTTAGCCATTTCAATTATACGTAGTAATCACAACAGATACATGCATAAGAAAACAACAAACCGAAACTATCCCCTTTGCGCACCAGAGTTTAAAATGATAAGCAAAACAAAACTAGCATATTCCATGACTTATCAGAGAATACATAGATTAGTACACTGCAAACTCCTTGTGCGAGGAATTTGAATTCAGAACAACAGCACGAAACTTAAATATGAGAAAAGTTTATCATGAAACGTATTCGAATGGGCGTGGCAGATCTGAACTTGAAGGGGCAAGGGGAGTGATAGGCTTCGATATTTACCAACATATCTCAAAAACGGATTAAGATAATTAAAAAAATATTTCACCAAATTAAAGAGAAACCTTTATTTCACACAGAAAAAATAAATAAAAAATGTAATATTTTGAACTTTAAAGGTGTTTCTCCCCGTTAAGTTATGCGCGCGCGCGCACACACACACACGCACACACACACGCGCGCACACACACACATACACACACACATTAATTGCTCATATTTATACGAATACGGTGAGTATACGAACACTCTTTGGCAGTTCAGAACGCGACCTGCCAAACACCAGCGCATGATTGATTACCTTCGAATCAGGGGCAAAATATTAGCCCCGAAGATAAGCTACACAAGTTCCAGTGTTTGAGAGAATATTGGGCGGTGAAAAGTATCCAAGTTAGAACTGTGAAGTTTCTGTTGTTTCTTCTGCGGTATAGGCTCGTTGTGCCAACTGTCATCAGTGGTCATCGTTCGGTTTAGCAATAACAATGAATGTTATCTAAATATTCCTTCATTTAAAAAAATGGATTTGCGAAGCAGATAAAACTTTCAGGACCCATATATTTCAAAGAATAGTGTACCCGGTCGGGCATTTCATGGGAAACTATTAACTTCACTCACTCTAGATAAAATTGTAAATAAATAGTTTCAAATTTAGAAAAAAAGAACCTTTCAAGAAAGAAACATTTCGTTCACTCCAAAAAATTAGAAACTTTCTTCCAGCTGAATAATACAGCAATATGCTACTCTGACATTTTTACGATAGAAATATTACGTCAAAATGCAACGGACGTGAATTTCCGGTGCCTGACGCAAGTTTGAAATATCAGCAACAATTAAAACAATTGCGCATCGTCATTCATCCAACCAATTCTATGTCCGGCACTATCAAATATTATTTTAAACAATTATACAAGTATGACACATGGAAATATAGAAATAGAAATAAAATAATGTTGCCAAAATTTAGGGCAAAAAAAGTATTAATTACACTAAGATAATTTTAATTTATAATTACATATTTACCTAACTTATCCAGAGCTGACTTTCGATTTATTGTATTGGTGGAGCAATAAGTTACTGTTCTTATAGACAGATACTGAAGACGTTCAGATTTTATTTTATTTAATTTAAAATGATACACTTAAAATACGAGGGTTGGGGCATAAGTCATGGCAACTAATTTCTTTCTTTTTTGTGAGAATACGTACATAAATGGGAAATGGGAAGTATACACATGAAAGGACAATGAACTAAGTGCATTGACATTTAACGATACCCGAAATTGTTTCTCGTATTTATTAAAGCATTTGTAATGAAGTCCAATGTTGTTGTCCGTCTGTGACTGGAAATAGATGTTTGTGCAGACAGGTGACACAATTTGTGTATCTTATTCAGATTGGATGGACAAAGTATAAAATTCCTCTATGCTCATAGCGGGGTCTTTTCTCAAATCTCTAAACGAGGTCATCTCCGAACGTGCCAACACAGAAATGCGAGAGTCGATGCATATGCGTCGAAGAGAAGGAACGAGGTGGATCGCGCGGTCTTGTTATGAAACGTTTGCACTGAGAATACATACAGGATGGAATATGTAAGTGATAACACTCCTTATAACTCCTCAACCATGCACGATACCAAGATGCCGCTTGGACAGTCGATTGCATAAACAGGGACTACTTTAATACAGCATTCTTAAGTCTTTGTACTATTTATTACTACGAAGATATAATATCAATTTCGTTTTTTTAATAGAATCCTACGCTAAATTTTAGCGTATCGTAATGGGCTTAAAAAGACGATTTCGAATATGTGTATATCCTCGTATTTAAGCTAATAGTTTTTTAGAAATTGGTGTGATTTTGTAACGTATTTTTCTACTGAAGTGGCACACGGAGAAAAAAGAACAGTTGCGGTATACCTGATCCATAATACTGGGAACAGGGGAACGCATGATAACATACGCCCAAACAGAATCAGAGTTTCTGTTTCGTGATGGAGATTGTTGGAACGAAAAGTTGCATCGTGAGGAGTCCCTTGTTCCACCCCTCTGAATTCACCTTGTCAAAAGTGCACGGATAGGAGCTACCGAACCCCAGTAACATTGTCGGAGGAGTAGGTTATCAACTAGGCGTAAGTGAGCAAACACTGGTTGGAGGAGCCAGCCTACCGTCATGACGTATCCGGACGATACTGATAGGAGCCGGCCTTCCGAATCGGCGTACAGAGCTATACTGGTTAAAGGTCGTACGTGTTGCATTCCTTATTGGTGTTACAAGTTACTGATCGTTGACGGGTATAAGAATGGGTTATGCGTAGTACTTGCTATTAATAGAATATTCATTATTTATTCTTGATCCAACAAATCTGTATATTTACCTACACAACCAGACGCTGACAACCAAACTCAAGTAAAAATGGAAAATATTGCATAAAAATTAGTGATAATTAAATTTCACAATAAATAACACAAAAAGCCTCAAAAGCCCTTAAATTTTGCAGTTTGATTTTTATACAATACAGTATTATATCAATAATGGGTCAATACATCAATAATGCCTGCATTGTTGTTGAATAAAAGAAATGTGTAAACTACAACACAATTCACAATAGAATGGAATATATTGACAGAAACTTAATTCCAAACAAATAATGTAACACTGATATACACACTTAATCATTTATGTGATCAGGTGGATTCAATACACAAGGGGACTAAGAACAAGTTTAGGGGCATCAGTAATTATTTCAAAAAATTTTAAAATTGCTTTACAAATACATAGAAATAGCAAATTTTATTACTGATCCTGGAAAAAAAAAAAAATCACTTTTTTTTATAAAAACATCAAGATTTATTTAAATCATGGCTAAATATGTAGCTCGAAATTATTTTTAAATGTATTTTTTGTTCATTTCTTTTAACTTTTCATTTTAAAAATTTAATATTCTTGTTTTATGTTTATATTAATTTTGGTTACAAAATGTTCAATTCTATTATTCCATTATGCTTAGGGTTTCTTGCATTCATTGGCACAAAATTCATCTATATAAAAATAACAGTTTACAATAACAATGAATTCATAAATGGTTTACATACTATTAAAATCAAAAAATGTATGGAAGAAAACACCAACATTAATCATATTTATATTTTTTACTTAGGTTATTTCAATTTCTGTAATCTAAATGTACAAACATAAAATAAAGATCAGATCAAATTAGTTAAATTAATTTAAAAACTGAAATTAAAATGTATAATTCTGCCCAGCATTGATTTGCAATACTGCAATAATTTAATTGCAGCTGGGTCTGCAATTTAAATCAATCTCATTGGTTAGAAACCTCTTTGCCCATTTGACAATGTATAAGCTCATTATTGACCTGCATTTATGACTCCTACACTCCCAACATTTTAATGTCATAACTGAACTACTGTTATAATCACCTGAATGTAACCATAAAATAATTGCAGAGAAGAATGTGCACTCAACAACAGCGAATAAATGTAGTGAGAGGTCAGGATAAATCGAAGTTTTAGTATTGTGTAAGGTGGGAGAAGGCACATCACTTTAGTGCGGGAAAAAATGATTAGTCTTCATTTTATTGGATGAGTCAAATAATAATTTCTTAGCAAATTAATAACCGGTTCTGAAGTGACATTTAAATTGGGCAGGTTATTTTATTAAATGCAGACTTTTCTGGATTCCTCCAAAATTTAAGATTATATTCTTCAAATACTATTGATTAATTTCACACACACACACACACAGATCACTACTCAGTATCATTGGTAACTGACAGTGATACAGGGGAGGGGAAAATAATTAAATGCAGACTCTTAGCCTGCTTGCATGCAAAAAAATAAAATAAAATATATTAAAAAACATATGTAAAAAAATGTGTATTTAATTAAATTTTGTAAAACTGCCTATAGTCATTCAGAAATTGGAAACAGCAGGACTACCTCTAGTGAATTCATTAAATATTGTTGAAGATATTACAATGTCTTTGAAATTATCATTTGGACAAGTGAATGTGACTGCTCAGGAAAAATTATTTAAATCAAAAAATTCAAATTCTGATTTGAAACTTCTCCAAAATGTAAAAAAAAATTGTGGTTCAAGAGCAAAAAATGTAGACTTGGACCTCACATTGGCTCAGATTTCATCTTACAAATATGCTCCAATTACATCTGGTGATGTAGAAGAACGTTCAAAAAGATTTATTTCTAATAAAAGGATAAATTTGACTGAGTGAAATTTAGAAAAATTGTTTATTGTTCCTGTTGCAAAAGGCAATGAAAAAAATACCAAGCTAAAATTTGATTGTGCATGTTTTGTCTAATTTTATCTGGCACATGAATGCAGGTTTTAGCATTTTAAAGGGGAACACGAGAACGACTAAAGTCAGTAGACAGTAAACAGTAGACATGCACATGTTGCCTGGAAACATATTTTTTTCAATACACAATGTTCTTCATAGTGTTCAGTGCATGCACTCTACTGTTAAATTTTTGAATTTTATTGAAACATCTGGGGTACCATTCAATAAGCTAAAGTTAAAGGTAGGAGTCCCTGTTCTTTAACTAAGAAATCTTGGTGTGCCATGGTTGTGCAATGGTACACTACTGAAAGTGAAGGAACTAAATAAATAATTTTGTTGAATGTGAAATATAAATTGGTTGTGAAAACAGCAATCTGTATTAATACCAAGAATTCCCATTATAGGCCTACCCACTGGTTTCAATTTCAATGAAGAAAAAAAAAAATAAATAAAAAATAAAATAAATCATGTAGTGGGATGGGCAGTGCTTTGTGTAAAACAACTAGGCCTGCCTATGTGTCTCCAGTAATAATAATTTATTTATTTATTTAATATTCTGTGAAGAAAAGCTGTTAATATAGTTATAAAAAAGCACCAAGCATTGTGAATTAATAAATGACAAAAAATTATTTTCTTTTCAAATTCCTTACAATTAATGTTAGTCTGTTATTTCTTTTTTATTATAACAAAAAATTGAACACAGAAATAACATAATTTCATTAAACAAAACGTACATGATAATTCACTAAGATTCGGGATAGATTATCAATTTACGTACTAAAGTAAAACACTAAAAACCCCTAAACGTATAGTTAATGTTAATAGTAATTTAAAGTCAATATGAAGTTAAGTTCTCAAATAAATAAAGCTGAGAATTCAATTTTTCTTATTAATACATGCAACAACATTAGTCATTATTGTGCCCATTACCATTATGTAAATGAGAGCAAGAAAGTTTAAATGAAAGACTTGAAACCATAGTTCTATGCCAGATTTTGTTCAAAAGCGATTTGTAAAACTGTGTGTGGCCTGTAAGCTTAAGATTTGTGTTTCTGTAGTGTTAAATTTTGGCAGACAGAAGAGTACTACAGTCATTCCAGATATAGATCCCTAATAGTTTTATGTTCATGTTTCATTTTGCCTTACAACTGATTTTTATAATTTTTCCGCATATAAAATTATGAGGCACCTTAATAGACAAGAGAAGGATGTAGCAGATATACAGGTAATTAAGTCAGATGAATGGCTCTTATTATAAGAACTTATGGACAAATAAGAATGCGAGTGATAAGAATGAGAAGGTAGACAAAAATGAAAACCTTATTGAAGACAGCGTAGACCAGATAGAATTTGAGGAACTGGAAGAGGCATTAGCTAAAATGAAAAATAGGAAAGCTAGTGGTAGTAATGGCATTAAGGCAGAAATGCTTAAATGTGCAACTAAAGAATTTAAAATAAGGCTTCTCCACTTCTTCAACCTATGCTGGAATAGAAGAAAAATACCAACTGATTGGAAACTTGCTGTAGTTCTGCCTATTTTTAAAAAGGGAGACCGAACAATATGTGACAACTACAGAGGTGTAAGTCTCCTAAACGTTGCGTATAAGGTATACTAAAAAATTGTGACCTCTAGATTAAGGAAAATTGCAGAAACAATGCTGATGGAAGAGCAAAGTGGCTTTCGCCAAGGAAGGTCTTGCATAGACAATATATTTGTCTTAAAACAAATTCTAGAGAAACACAGAGAATATAACAAAGAAACCCACATCTTGTTTGTAGATTACAGGAAAGCTTTTGACACTGTAGCCAGGCATACCCTCTCTGAAGTACTAAGGAAGAAAGGAATCCCTGAACATCTGATTCTTGTAATTGAAAGTATGTATAATGAATCCGAAATATGTATTACTTCGAAAAGCGAAAGTGGACCAAGGCTTACGACAAGGATGCAGTCTTTCACCGATTCTGTTTGATATCTACATAGACGAAGCTCTTCGCGAGTGGAAGACCAGATTAAAATTTTATAGTTTAGACTTAACGAGAACAAAATTATGGACAATACTTTTTGCAGATGACCAAGCAATAATAGCAGAAGAAGAAGAAGAAGATATATTACAAAAAGCAACTCATGAACTGCAGCGGATAATGTCAGAATATAATCTGGACATACCGGACACCAAAACGAAAGTGACGGCATTCCAAGGACGATACCCGGTACGCTCAAAAATTGTAGTAAATAAAAGATCGTTTTGGGGAAAACATAAATAAGAAAATAGAACGATTCAATCAAATGAATGGTACCATAAGAAGAACACTCAGTTCAAAAGTGAGAAGAGATACTCTCATCAAATTTTATAAAGTTATGTCATTACCAACTTGCTTATATGGGAGTGAAGTGTGGACAATGACAAAAAAAGATATCTCAAGACTGCAAGCAGCAGAAATGAGATTTCTTAGAGCGGTAGCGGGATATAGTCTCCTAGATAGACAAAGGAACACAAAAATCCGAAATGAGCTAAATGTAGAATGTCTCATAGAGAAAGTCACTAACTACAGACTCTCTTGGCAAGAACATCTGTTGCGAATGAACAACGACCGCATTCCTAAACAAATGGCAAATTATCAACCAAGAGGAAAGAGAAACATAGGACGTCCAAGAATGCGTTGGAAGGACCAGTACTAAGCGGCGTAACAGGCATCATGCCTAAATACTTGAAGATAAGAAGAAGAACTGATTTTTAGCATGAAATGGTGTAGGACTGTGTTCTTCCGAGCCTTTAGATGCTCAAATTCTGCGAAATGCATGCATACATGTTCACAAGTACAATTAGCAGAATGAAAAAGATTAACTCAACCACTGACAGTGGCAGTGGGCGAGATGTGGTTACCAAACCGAGTGTGGAAACATACATGTTCAAGTTGCAATGAAAGTTGGGGGGAAAAGTTTTTGCTGTTTGAGAACACTCACATAGGTTAGGTTAGGTTAATGAAGTTATCACCTAATGAAGTAATCCATCACAGGCCAATACATATAGTTAAATGAATTCAAATGTGCAAATTTTTGACACGAGTTCAGCTAATGACAATATCAGAGAGAATCGCGGAAGTCTTCCACTACAACGTTTTCCAAGGGAAGTTGTTTTCCACTGGTTACATCATTGTGCACATAGTGTACACGCCCTTTCTGTTCCATCGTGAACACATCAAGTACATTCCAGTTCGCACTCAAGCGTACATTCATTTGGGCCAAAACACAAATTTGTACAGAAAAAATGGGTATTGTGGCAATAATGGAATTTATATTTTTTGTCTTCTTTTTACAAGTCTGAGGAAACAAAAACAATCAACTGTTTATTTGCTTTTAAAAATACAAACAAATAATTTAACCAAAATGTGGCTATTACCACGCAAGGCTTCTTTGAACACTATCAAAAAATACAAGATTATATTTAATAATTGCCAGGAAAAAATAAAATATTTAATTCCCAAGCGTATAGCCTTTAGCTTCAAAACCTGCTTTGTTTCGTCTCTGCATTAAATGCACAAGTTATTGAATGCATGATGTATCTTGTATGTGTTGTTGACTGTATAAATGTACCTTGGCCTAAATTGCTCTTTCTCTGCACTCTCCTTAACATTATTCTTCAAGATCCCATTTGTTCATGTGATGCCATCGATGATCTGCATAGTTCCAACCCATTAGAAGACATGCATCCCCAAATCTTAACAGAACTTCCCTGTGTTGCACAGTAGGCAGGTTGGTACAAATTTTGTTGGTCATATTTACTTTTCTCCATACAGTCTAGTACCCATCAAAAACAAAGATCTATTTCCATTTCATTCAACCAAATAACATTATTCCAAAATATCGTATCTTTTTTTTCGTGCTCCCTGCAGAATTTAATTCTGGCAAAACAATTTTTTCTACTTATGGATGGCCTCTACCATGATAGCCATGCTTCGACAGTGGGCCTTACTCTGCGAAACTGTCTGGTTTGACAACTTAGTTTTCATGAATTGTTCCATGATTTTGCGGATGTTGGGTGCACTTAATGTTAGGCTCTTCCTCACCTGTTGAATTATGAAACGTTCGTCCCTGCCATTGAATTTCTTTTTCTTGTCTTTCCTTGGTAGGTTCTTTGTTGAACTGTGTTATCTAAAGTTATTTAATACGTAGCTGATTATAGAATGGGGGTTTGTTCTCTCTGTCTCCAATTTCTCTTAGAGAATATCCTCGTAAACCGAGAGTTGAACGTCACCATAGTGGCCGATTGGATGACACCATAACAGCTGACTTACGTCAAGTGCCACTGCAAGTAAATCAAAGTATACGAATAAGGCAGTCTATTTGAGATTCATGCGAATAGAATGAACTCTACATGATAAGGTTATTTTTGTGGAATTCTCTTGCTGCTTTTTACGAATTATGGAGTTATTATTTTTTTCCTAATTTCATTATGATACATTCATGGTGAATCATTCAATAAAATATGAGTGTTTTCCAAGAAATAATCCATGCATTTCCTATAACATTTATACTGTGCAAACAAAACTGTTATGTACAGTAAGTCCGAATTAAGATTTTCCTATCAGACATTTTCCACCCACATTGAATAATGTGAATATTAAACGGTTAATTCAAGAATTATCCAGATTCTCACAGTGGTAACATCTTGACAGCACTAGACACAGATCTTGAACATGTGTGGATTAAAACACCAAAATTATAGTGTAAATGTTAACAAATCCTTAACAATATAACACCAACTTCAAATTGCACTGCCCTCAGAAACTGGGCATGTGTAAATCTGAAACTAACATACAATATATGACAATCATGAGAAATAACTTTTTTTACTTACATTTTCATTACAATTAGATACAATTGATAATTTTGTGAAAGTAATAAAAATAAATTTGTAATTGAACAACACGATCAAAATTGCAATGTACTTCTTTAAATACTTAACTCTGTAACTTCATAAATAAGACTCCCCCCCCCCTTGAGTTCATATTTCTCAATGATTTTATTGACAGCCTCTTACCTCCATAAAAATCTACATTTTTAGTCTAATCATTCTTGACACAATTTTCTTCAATGATTCTACACATGGGTAATTATTTCATCCAAATTTATTTACAAATTTATTAAAACAAATATAAAACAGCACTGTACAGGCATAAAATGAGCATGAAATTGGCAAGTTGAAAGGTCCAATTCCTACAATTATGCATTATCAACTCCTGCTGATCATTGTACATCTTCAGAGCTCTAAAATTGAGTATTTTCTCAAGATTCACTTCATAGCTTTACAGTGAATGACTGTTAACAATATTGATGACATGTAACTGTACTTTTCCACTTATGCAAGCAATTTGAGAGATGTGTAGCAATAGAAGTTAAGTTTCTAAAGAAGAAGATAAAATGTTATGTAATTTGCTAATATTTTTTACCATTTTCAACATAACATATTAATTGTACACTTCAGTTCAATTGCTACCATTATACTAAAAAAATAAACAAACAAATCACTAACATGTGTAAACAAAACCTAATTTGAAATCAAAGATCAAGCAATGACAACTCATCTACTCATCATGTCATAAAACAATTTGAAAAAGAATGTATTTTTTGTTGGGTACAAAAAGAAGAGAATTTCCCACATATGCTTGCAAATCTTTAGCAAACCATATCGCTTTTGACTAGTCTTTTAAATGTAACAAAAGGATGCATTTACAAAACTTTACAAAAACATTGGCTAACCTTCTCAGCTTCAGCCTTGCCTGATTTAAGAGTGATATTGTACCAACTATAAACCACATGAAAGTGTGCAACAGTAAATTCATATTGAAATATTCAAAAGTATTTCATACAAGCAAAATAATAAAGGTATGTTTTAATTTCTCAGTAAGAATCAGATAATATCAATCATGTATGGCAAGTCAAAATGCCATTCAGTAATAAGAGGGTAAGTTTTAAAGAAATTCTACTTTACTATTCAAAATGCACATTATAGAACATTCAAAAACATTTTTAGCTTTTTTCTGATTGTACAATGAATGCTAACACATGTGAAAGATTGATCAATGAGTATCTTCAACCAATCAAATGGTGGGATAAAGGTCCCCAAGGAACCCACATTTCACAATGATATAGTAGATACAGATATTGTATTCAGATATATTAATGAGTTTTCATCTAATGTTTGACTATTCATTTCATCCAAATCAGTCAGTTACCATGAATTAGTTTTGGGATTTTTATGGATCCCCATTTGACTGTTCTCATGGCCTATTTTTTCGAACTTTGAATTTATTTCAATTCCTTCTCTATTTTCATACAAATTTGTTGGTATACTCCAAAGGATATGGGAAGTTTTTCCCAACACTGCTGCTTACAATATTTCCTTCATATTCTTTTGTTTTTCCTTTCCAGAAAATAACTTTTAGATGGAGCATAGGTTTTCACAACAATAAATGAAAAGGAAATTAGATGGAATGAGATGAGGATTTGAATCTACAAGAAAAAATTGTCAATGTAGTGATTTGAATTATTAGCTCAATTAAATATTACCTGCATTTCTTGGGTAGATTTTCTCGAAATATTGAAGTTGGAGGAAGGCTGACTGTTGAACAAAGTGGAAGCTGCTACATGCACAGATGGAACTACTTGCACATTCTTAAATCAATGTGACTTATTTTTGCAAAATACGAATGTGAGCCAAAAAGAGGATAAAATCAAGCATGCATACAGGGAGTGTATCTGATAATTACACAGTAACAGGGTGTTTACAAATCACATAATAAATCCTTTTTCATGTATATCCTGTGGGATGAAAAAAGGATAAAATAAAGGGTAAGGGATAAAGATAAATCTGTAGGGATTGCATGTGCTATATAATATAAACAATTGAAATATCTAAAAGAAAGAAAAAAATGCTCAAATTCAATAATAATGTTTAAGATTTTCCTTTTTGCAGGTATGTTCAATTCTCAGACATTGAAGGTAGAAAAGAAAAGATAGAAAAAAAGCAACCACTATCTTACTTCAAGAATAAATTGGTAAATTTGGCAACAAAACTGCAATAATTAAGATTAAATAAATATTTCCAGCATAAATTAACACAACCTTTTCTGATATCTCTGTAGTAATAATAAAAATATAAATTCCAGAGCCCAAACAAATACAAATTTAAATGTTTGCATAAAAAAGAAAGAAAGGAGTGAGAGGAGAGAGAGAGCAGAGAGAAAAAGCTTACAAACAAGTTCACTCTGATTGCTTTCACTTACTGATGTATCAATAAGAAAGATTAGAACATAAAAGTTTTCCAAATCAAATTCAGTAAAAGTTGCATTGCTGGATATATTGTTTCCACTAGATTGTGGTTTATTAATATTCTAAAAACCATTAGGAATAATTCATTATGCATTACCCGTAATTTATTCATTATTCCAACTGATTAATACTGAGGTATAGACATGCTGTTTTAATTCCTTAAATCAATACAAACGTCTTGCACGTTTTTCTCATCAAATCATCACCCAATGATTCAAAATATTGTTGTCATAAACTCATATTCCGAAAACAATGGAATTGGTTAAACATAATAAACCTGCCGTAAGAAAAAAGGAAGGAAGTAAAAGGTGGTTTAAATTTGAGAACAAATAACCTCACTACTAATACCGTTTACATTATGGCAACGATTTCAGTATTAGCAATACACACATGGTAACATTTCTCAAATATTACTATCCTGTCTGCGATTTTCAATTGTTGACAGACTCAACACCAATTCTTACATATAACACTTTTATTAATATTGCTACATTATTCATACACTGTTCAAAATATCTGTTTACAAATGTAGATTCTTGATATACAAAAGACTCTTATAAGAATATTCTATACTTATACAGATGGCAACTTTGTTTTTATTAAATGATCTTTGGATATGCAAATCAAAGGGCACCTGATGCAATACACTGAAACAAATGACTAGGAAAAGGAGAGATTATTGAGACTTTTCACACATTCCAACAAAACAATCTTAAAAGACAGTGTTGAGAAATCTTGAAATTTGTCAGCATTCATTGTAGATTATCCATTTACATATAACACAATGTTTACTTAGATTGTTACTGTTCAAGAAAACTTAACGATAAACTCATTTTCTTGTGAAATATTAGAAACTAATAAACGCAAAAACACACCAGTATTACACATCAATACAAAGATACATTTCTTAGTTTCTTAACTTACTATTTTAGCACCTCCTTTGTACGTGATACTAAAAGAACTTTTCTTTTTAATTACAAAAACAATTTATTAAATAACAACTAAATTTTTCTAAACTATCCTATATCAGAATTCACTGTAAAAATCAGAACAAATTACTGCCATCAGATATCTAATTGTTCAAGTACATAGATGAGAACAATTGTGTTCTCTTGGTTAAAGTTTTAGTCAGGATTATCTGCAACATGCTATTTTCAAAGCAATTATAAGATAAAAGATAATTGCATAATATTGATGGATTGTGAAGTTCATTATGTAATGTACAGGTAGTGTGAGATTTGTCGTCACAGTATCACAGTTACTGGTATTAGGATATTTTAACCTAGACTAAAGCCAGTCTAATTTTTGACTACTGTTCATTATTTACTTATGAGAACTTATTAGTTCTCCAATGAATGAAACATTTGATTACATTTAATGAGCACACTCAATTTTAGAAAAGATAATGCCATAAAACTGTACAGGAAGAACATGTTTATCTCCTTTTCAACAGTTCAACGACCAATGGAACTCTCCTTCAGGATTGCCCACAATTGTAGATGACTAGGAACATAATATTTATAATAGAAATCGCAGAAAATTTCAATTGTAAGTAATGAAGATATATTCTATTCACTGGTTATGTTAATGTTACGTATGGTGCATACACTTTTCACAGAAAACTGATATTCAGAAATTGCTGAATGGATGGCAATTATTGCATTAGTGTATTTCAGATGAGAAGTACATACAACACTTTTACAATGTGAAAAACTTATCTTCATTTAATATACAGAATTAATCAAATGTTTGTTTTAAGTTCTAATCAAGAGGAGATCAATCCTTATAGTTTTTGCAACAAAAAAGACTTCTTTTGAACCTATCCTCAAAGTGAAGCCATGGAGCAAAACCAATAAAGCCAATTCAAATTTTGAACATATCATGAGCAAGGGAATTGGGACCATAAAAAAGAAAAAAAAAACAAGACTATAAGTGGAAAATCTGTCAGAGAATGAAAATTTCTAGCAAGGAATCCTCAGTACGCAATGCCAAGCTGCAAATTCCTATCAAAATGAAGACATTCCGGATTTCAACAAGTAAGAAACACTGTTTTTGGTTCAGCCAATGTTATCATTGTCAAATTAAAAAATCACGCAGTCTAAAATACATCTTAAATTTTGCTTATAAATTGAATTCAATTTTAAATGAACACATGTGCCTTGCACAAGTTCTTCATATTGCATCAGTTTCTTGTTACATTGCATAGGTTGCAATAGTCTACTTTCTATTTTCTCCCCTTTTATTATTGTGACATGAATGCATTCAAACACCAAAAAAGAGACTCAAAGACAAAAATTAATTCAATTATTTCTTTATGAAAATTTTAAAATTTAGTGAAACTAGCACAATTCTTGGAAGACAAGTTTAAGTGCAAAGAGACTGAAAACAAATGGAATTTGTTGGAATGGAATATTATTATTGTAAGATCAATGACCAACTTGATCAGGGTTTTTTGTCCAGTTTCCCTTGATCCTTTGAGCAAATGCTGAGATGGTCCCCATTGTTTTGATTTCTGGACAGTAAATGTAACTTCACTCCGCCATATCTGACTCGTCATACACGATTGAAATTGTATTTGTGACTCAATAAATATTATTATTATTATTGTTATTATCATTATCATCTCAAATAGAGATTTCTCAGTGATAAACATGATGCCCAAGGATTATGAAACACTGCAAATGTATTTTATCTGGTTGGTAACTGTATTTTATTGCTTTGGTCAGAATGCAAATGTGGCCTGAGCTTGTACCAACGTATGGTGTATATTGACTTTAGCAGGGAGAATGAAGGTTATCATTATTAAAACTGCCAAAGTCTTTGGTAAAATCCGGAATTTCAAATGGATTTTATTACTTATTTTTTAATTATATGAAGTGGGATCGACTCTGATGAATGGAGTGACTACAATAGCAATATTAAACTGAGAGTTCTCTGTCAGTTCATTGTTACTAGTTCTAAATAAAAGATCGAAATAATCAATCACAAATTTCTTGTTACTGGCCATTCATCCATGTCTTGGGAAGTTTGAGCCGATAGAAAAACAAAAAAATGGCTTAAACATATATTTTTGAAGCTTACAACAAAAAGTAGGTTATTTTCACAACTAGAAAAACAAGACCATTTAAAATAATTACATGGGAAAAGATTTAATTTTTTTCCATAAAGATATTTGAAATAAACATCACCAATCGGAAGTTTCTGTAGGTCAAGGAAACATGGCTAAAAATGGAATGGTTTATATTCATAAAAAAAAATTAATGTCTGTCTTGCAAAACTTTATCAATCAATAACCTATATTTTATGAAATTCATATAATATTATTCTAGTGATTAATGCTTTATTTTTAATCTAAACCTGTAATTCTTTTTTAAAATATAAATGCAAAAATGGCCAAACTGTCACAAATTCCTTGAAAATGCTGTTTGTTTTCCTTCTTCCAAACTTCACTCCAATTAAAGGGTAATAAGTTGAAATAACAAAACACTTGCTTGAAACTGAACTTATTTATTAATTAAGATTATATTGGAATTTGAAGTTCAAATGATCATTCAAAGCTCATTAGCTTCACTATCTATTTTATTTTAACTATCTTAAGCTTAGATGACTTTCGTGCTGTCCGCCTCAATTGTATATGATAAAAACTTGGAATTGTCCTTGATTTTTGTCCTATTGGAAAAGCACATACAATTATTAATGTACAAAAGCACTACAATTGTTAACTATTTAAACAGAAAATAACATTTCACATTATATACTGCTGTCATGTACTTATCATAATTACACAAAGTGCCAACCATTTTTTCGTAAACCACAATCATTCACTCAATGCGACAAAGCAATGTAACAATTATCGAAATGAGATTCTCATACATCAGGTACTGTTCCCTAGTGTATTCATTTGAGATGGCAGTGCGAGAATTGCTGTTAAGTGGCAAATCAAATGTCTACAAGTAAAATATATTTGACATTGTTCATTTCATAGTGGCCGGCAAATTTCCTCCTTGAACTAAGCATATAGTTGATGGGACCTCTTCACATGGAATTTAATAATAGTATAAAAATAACAGCTGTAAAAGGGGTCAAAGTTCTATTGTTAGTTTCATCACCTGTGGGCATGTGTGGTTACACAAAAGGAAATTTGCAGCCATTAGGATACATATTGTCACATCCCTTGAGATTTAAATGTGCAAATATCAAACAAGAAAACAAACAGAAGAACCAAGATGTTTAAAGAAAATAAAAAAATCATAATACATATTATTCTGTCATCACTGCAATTTCAATCCATCGACGTTTCACTATGATTTTCAAAGTCTTGAAATTTGAAGTGATGGTGCGGCATCTATTAACTAGAAGGCAACTCATTAAGAGATATTAACATTGTAACTATTAACAGAAAAATGGTAAGAAAGCAAATATTTAAGCCTTATAATGCCTATATTGTCTTTGCAATATTATCACTAATTTTGACAATGATTGCATTAAGACAATGGGTACTGAAGACTTGCAATTATCCAAAATCCTTGGAACCCAGACTACCTCATAAATGAAAAACTGATAATCCTGAGTACCCTTTTTACCTTTTTCTCTTTTCAGTTCAATTTCTAATCACCAACAAACGTATCAATTTCTAAAACACATCAACTTCTTAAGCTGATTCACCTAAACAAATTCCATGTTTGATAAGCAAATCCAATGATTATTGAATGCAAAGAAGTCTAAATATTCCTCGATTTGGTGATATAATCGACCAGCACCCACATCAGCTTGCTACTATTGCCCTTACTAAGAATTACAAACACTTCTGTGTTCCACTTTTTGCAATGCATTATTATGTTGTGTTTCTGAGGACTGCCTCGGTTAACCTTGTGCCTTGGTAAATCAGGACTCTGAGAATTGCAAGTCTACTGTATACTAAATGACTCAAAGGAAATACAACTTGTTTCCAAGTGTACAACTGCTACAAATTTTACAAAATTAAAGTATAATTTGCTTCCGAGGATACAATTAGAGTGAACTCTTAATAAAATAATTTGTGGCCTCAAAACAGACATTTTCATTTAACACAAACAAATAGGATCATCACAAGAGTATTTGTAATAAAGTCTCTTCACTCACTTGTTACGACCAACATTTTTACACGATATATTAATTTGTTTATCAGGATGAAACTTTCTTCCATAATTTTTTCACACGTGATGTATCATCAAAAAGACTTCTAAGCATAACAACCTGAAACATACATACCATAATAAAATATTTACATTGGATTATGTTTTAACTTGTGATAAAGAAAGGTCATAGATAAATACTGAATTCTCACTACTGAACATTTCTCTTTTAAAATCTTTCTCCATGAATAAACATAGATTGTATTCTAACTATTTAAAAGAGAACTCTAGGGATTTTATCAATAACATTGAGCAAAATCTGCTTTTTTAAAACAGAGACTAAATCTAGAGATCTATTGAAAATAACACTGACACATGTGTGGTACAAAAAGAGGTTAAGAAACAACACCAAATAAGATAATTTTGGCATTGGGTTTGTTAGGTCTTTTCACTTATGAAAATTTGGCAATTACTAACTAATATTTTAAAAAATAAAATAGGTGTAATATTTACATTAGGTTTTGATGCAAATTAATACATTAACAGCATTTACAAACAACATGTTCAGTACAATT
This sequence comes from Teleogryllus oceanicus, assembly GCA_964035755.1. Lineage (NCBI taxonomy): Eukaryota > Metazoa > Arthropoda > Insecta > Orthoptera > Gryllidae > Teleogryllus > Teleogryllus oceanicus. The sequence continues at coordinate 97,722,227 of CAXIVR010000001.1, forward strand.
TTATTTAGACAAAAGTTTGAATAGTAAAGCCTAGAATGGGCAATAATCCCCTGGACCAACATAAATGCTCTACATGACAAAATTCACACAAGACATTATTAAGTCACTATCAACATTAACAACAAAAACATTTTCAGTCATGTTTTGTAGGTTACTATTACTCACCTGTATAAAGCCAACAATGAGCATAATTATTATTTGAATAATAGACCATGAATTCACTCTAAAAAAGTTACTTTCTGCAATGTTTCTATCACGTGCTTCAAATGCTCTGACAGTATCTTGTAAATGGCGTATTTTGTTTAGGTGACCTCACTTGAAATTGCATCCTGTAAAACACGGATATGGATGTTAACCATTTTCTGATTTAAGAAAATGTTTCTGAATCTGACATTATTAAAATACATATGGAATTAAATTACAAGAAGCCTATGATTAAACAACTAGCACATACCTTCTCATTATATTGCTAATGGTAACATAATATTGTAACTTCTATCATACTAACACTTCAGCCATCACTTGAAAAGCTCCTAATCAAACAAAGCAGTGAGATTCCAAAAAATATAAAACTTTAATTTTTAGAAAATTCAAAATCTCGAACAAAAATTATTTTCTGCTATCGATTTAGGTGTAGTGCTATTCTTACAAAATGTTGAAAGAAAAAAAGCAACCTCGGCTGAGATTTATTCATTTTTGTGCTAACATTCACAAATCAAGTTTTGCTACTCTATGCTACAGATTCCTACGTGAAAAACTGTTTGTCTCAAATGCTATAATGATTTCTTAATGTTGAGGTAATTCTAACACATTGATATGATATACTTCAAACACAAAAACTATTAATACTTAAAATTGAAGTGTAAGTGATATTATCTGAAAATCTAATATTGAGGAATTTAATTAAGCAAGAATTTTCTAGAGTTGAAAACATTAAAAGTATTGAGGAACTTTCACAATTTTATGAAATTTAAGAGAAGAAATGGAGAAAATCAAACCTATACCACGTTATTAAGCATTGTTCTATTCAAGCAAAAAGCATTAAAATCAGAACTATTTAAGAGAAAATTTTGTTTATACAGTAAAATCTGTCTAAGCCAGAATCGATCGGGACAAAAATAAATGCAAGTTAAATGGAGGTTTCTGTGTTATGCAGGGTTGTCCATTTTAGGACACTTCTGATATTGATATTTGTCCTGAAACTAGTAAATTAACGCAAGTAAAGAAGAAATTTAAGTAAAGTAAAAAGTCCACGATTTTATTATGATTATTAAAATAGATATAAATTTAATGTATTTACGGAAGAAATCACCAAAAAATGAATATTAAACATTCTTCATCAACAGATTCTGAGTTTTTCTTGCTTTCATAAGTTTTACATTTTCATCTGTTAAGAGTTTTGTGGCTTTCTCATTGTTAAACTGATTGTGAACCTCATAAAAATACACACCATGGTTGCAATCTGACTACTTGCTGACTCTTTCAACCACAATGCGTTACAACCCAGATTACTATGGTTTTCTGATACCCTCGCACGGCCTTGAACAATGAGTATCTGGCCGAGGGGTTACGAATATGAATGTGGAGCAGGGAGAGGCGCGAATAGAAGCTATGCCTGAACACCATCCCTTGCTCAGAGAGAGAGGGGGGGGGGGGACGGAGGAAATTCCCCTGCGTCCTACACCTTGAGAGATAAGTGACCTCAAGGTCGAATTCTACGCAGACAGCTGAAATCCCTCTCCTTCCCAGTGCGGTTGCCACAACTAAATCACATGGGATAAAGAATTTAAAACAGACTTCATTCATTACATTAAAAATATCTCGCGTCTTTACCAATTACATTAAATTAACAGGAATTCATTTTATGAAGATTTTCCCCCCTACCAGACATGAAAAAACATTACACTTCCACGTTGAACAGATTCCATTTTATGCTATGTAAAATACCATATAACTTCATGGGCCAGAGAAATTTGCCAGTTATGGCAGGTCTCCAGCTTGTCGAGGTTCTGGTTTGGACAGATTTTACAGTTCATTTTTATGTTATCAACTATTAACATAGTATAGAGAAAGTGTCATGACAAAAAAACAGATTTTTCAACAGAACAACTCATATTATGGGACTGATATTGAAAAAGTGGATAAAACTTATTCCTATATGTGGTAAATTACTTCCTCTAAAATGTTGTATAGCCAGAATCCATGTTTTGTGGCTTTTTTATACTGAAAAACTGGTCAACGGCAAAATGTCTGTCTATGCTCAACACTAGCGACTTACAGGCAATAGTCCCAGATTGATCTACCCAATCTTTAAGGCCTGAGAGATTGAAAGGGATATTTTGATTTTGGGGGTATTTTACATGCAATAAAAACATTTAAAAATTGCAAAATACAATATTTTTTCAGCGTCTTCCTTCAACTGCAATACTGCATATAAAATATACTTCCTACAACTATAAGATTAAATAGAGATATTTTTCCTTAAAGAGATCTATTCTTCAGAGATGATCTTTAAATAAGCAGAGTACAATTTTTCGAAAATATTAGTAAAATGGCACTGGTCCCATTTTCAGCTAACACACTGTAATTATGAAAGTGGCAAAATAATTAACATTCCAAGAGTACAATATTGACAACAGTTTTTCCTCAAGGGAATCTGTTCTAAAAATATTGGAAATAAGATTATGAACAATTTTTGAGCAAACAAATACAGTAGTTTTCACATAATTTTACTGGAATAAAAGAAATTTATTACAAAATGTCTTTCTCAATATGGCTCCAAATGTGTCTTTAAATTTTTGGTTCAGATCACAAAACATCCATTTTTGAAAAAATTCTGTGTACAGTTTAGGTGCTTGTGTTGTTCAAAGATGGAAAGACATTTTGAGATAAACCACATTTTTGTAGTTAGAAACCAAAAGAACGTGTATTTTCACTATAAAACATGGACGAGAAAATCATATTTTACATTCACAAGAGAAAAAACACTTTCTGTATCAGTGACACCGAAAATTAGTTTTTCTGACATAAATCAATAATTTTTCATACAGTAGTACATATCCCATGATTCATTTTCTTCATCATCACTTTCTATAATTATTTCAAAAAAAACAGTTTTTCGACTAATGTGACTGAATGTATTGTCCCAACATATTTTATAGTCACCATCTTCAGTAACTTCAGTTCTAAAAAACAAAAAAATGAGAAACTTGATCATTTTCCAGCAAGTACAAGATAAAACACATGACAAGAACTTATCAATAATTAGCATGCATGGTTGCCGAAACATAACTCCTTTTCTTCATAATACTTTTTCATCACAGTTCTAATTTTACACGATCAAATTGTATTTCATAGTAATAGATGAGTATGATATGCAGTACAATTTTTTACTTTTTTACAATGGTACTTTTCAAAACCATCGAAGAGACAAGAAAGGTTAACTTTACAGATTTTAAACAGCAATACCAAACAAATGCATTGCTGTTGTGATTATGATGGAAATATAAAACATGATAAATGTTTGTATTCATTAGAAAAATGAAATAAAATAGGAAATATAGAAACTGCAAACGCCAAGAAACAGTCACAGTAGTAGACATGGAAGCAAATATGAAGTTTACAAAAGATGCAACAGTAACTTCAAAGAAAGACAAACAATGACGTTCACAAAAATGTTTAAATGTCTATGCCACACAAGTCATGTACCTCCTCTTATTCGTACACAAAATGTGTTCTTTGAATTTTTCACAAGATTATAATTTTTTTCATAGTAACAATATAATCTAACACTATTCAAAAAGGTTCTATAGTTCAACAAAAAATGTTCGCTCTATCTTTGTGTATGGTGTTTCACAATACGCCAATGACATCAATACATCAAGCTAAAAAGAAACTTCGTTCTCTTGGGACCATTTAAATTAACAGATTGAAAAAATATCTGTAAGGACACATACATCATTTTCCTTACACATGACATTTTATCTTTAATATAAGAATATATTTTAATACTTCAAGAGCAAACACAAACATTCTTTCCTTAATTGAATTTTGAACTAAGATTCCCTCACTTCCACAAAGTAATAATCACATAATATTAGACCTTTCTGAATGAAATCATCACTAATTACTCACGATTTCAAACACAATTCATTAACTGTACACATCACTTTCAACAAATCCATTATTCTCTGATAAAACACACTGTTTGGGTACAACTGTTTAAAAATTCATATTAAACTTTTTAAATACAAAACTTATCCTCAAATCAAAATGAAAAGTCATACAAATTCCTTAAATGAAATTCTTTCAATGATCAAAAATACAAACCTATGAGAGTTTTCAGATTTTTTGAAGTCTGAAACTACTATTTTCCCAGATGGCGAAGCCAAATGAAAATTAATGTCAAGTTCACCATGCCCGCCATCGATCACCTAGAGAAAAATCAAGAAACTTCAATACAAGTCCAACTATACATATGGAGAAGGTCCCGTTTACATCATTATTCCAGATATAACTTTGTTACCTTAGCACTACAATCAAAAGCACCATATATAGTAACATAACTCCAACTTTTCATGTAATACCCCCAATTCAAAATATCTAACATCACACATGAGACTTATGCCAGAGTCTAGTTATAAAATAGATAATTAGAAGATGCTATGATTTGCTTTTATGAACAATTAGCTTGAATAAGAAATTCAAGTATAGTCTTATAAAACGTCCACCAAATAAAACTAATTTAAACTTCCTTTCTCCATCAACTTTTTATACAATAACTACTTACTTGATATTCTACATCTACGACTTGCCCCTTTTGTACTGTTTGGTAAAAACATTCTTCTCGTCGTGGATCTATGCTAATGGTCATTTCTTTCTCCATGCATAATAGTAATCCAATCTGCCATAAAATAAGATATAGTGCGAAATAACGCACTGGCACACTGTATTTCCAAAACATGTCAATGTTTCTGTGCAGTTTGCTTTCACGTGAACGCAGTTTTGGTTGAGCTTCCGTTGTACTTCGAACCACGAACCAACTCCGTATAGTGGTCGGCAAATTCACCGGTACGATACAATGTTTATCTTTTTATTCACTATTAGGTAATTTATGTCGACTTATAAATAAGCCAGGTTTTAATGAACGATGAATACGAACTTCCTGAGGTCGGAGATCTAACCAATCTACATCATCAGGATCATTTCAGAAAATCAAATGGCACAAAAATTTGCTTAATAAACAAATTCAACACGCATTGCGTAGTACAAAATAAACGCGCGATTTACCATGAATTCAATTTCTAGAGAGGTGATCCAAACGAATGTAAGGATAATCAATTAAAAATTTTATATTTGCAATATTCTTCTTTTGTCGGTAACAATTTAGCGGTTATTATAAGTTATAATCATATGACATCGACCCAGTAAATTTATGTGAACAATTTAAACTGATTTAGATTTCAGGAATGAAAGTCCTAGCCGTAAATATGAAAGAAAACATTCGTCACAGCCAGATTGAAACGGGGTATGTTAATCGAATAAATTGTCAGAAATGTTAATATTTAAACTTGTTCCTGACTTATAATATTTTATGGGCTTTTATCCCTTATCGTGATCCATGTGAAGGAATCGACTAACTTTCACGAGAATATGGAATATTTTGGCGAATACGTTAGAAATTATTCGTAGGACAGGATCGAGGCTGTTTTACGTAAGCCGTGTAGGACCTGTGAAGGACGAAGACCGGAGTGGAACCTCGTTATCAACTTGGGTCTGCGAAGAGAAGCGTCAAATGTGACTTAAAAATGTTCGGTTTTGGAATAAAGTGATTACTTAAAAAAAAAAAGTGCTTTGGAAATTATATAATGGACGCAAGAATGTTTTATGTTAATCGCACAAACCGGAATCTCTTTATGAAACTGGACAAGCGTAATGAAGCGTCAATTCGCCTTAAAAGTTTGAGGTTATATATATGACGCCATTCCGTTCGCGGATGTTTGTTGTCGTTCGCCGTGTTCACGCGTAAGCGAGGCGATTTCTTCATTAGTTCTTCTTCTTCAGCAGAGAAGGAAAACATAATGAATATATTCAAAATACTCCGATTTGAATGTTGACAGTGATGGGATGGGACGCGGTTATCCGAACGAGAGCTTCGTTACAACTTCAATTTTTGATACTGAAACTCCCTTTTGGATAACCGCATTCCAGCTGATCAAAAATAACACTAATGCGATCGTAATATGGTGATCGATTTCTGAAAAATTGGGAAACCCTGGAAATCACAAGGAAATGGAAATGCTGAAATTATAGGCCGCACTTACAGTTTCGCATGAGTAACGAATATGTAATACTATATTACAGCAATTTATGTGCATATTAACACACCTTAGACATCACTTGTAAAACTCAATACTAATCGTAGCGCATGAGGCTCAATTACTAATTCTTCGAAGCTAATTCATCAGCATAATTTAGACAAACCAAAACTGCTTTCCGTACAGCGAGGAACATTATCGCCTAACAAAATTTGCGAATGAAAATTCTCTGAATTTCAAACTACCGTTGCGCGTTACCATTGTCGTTTTGCGATCTGGTATCTCGTGACACTGTTTACTGCTTTAGCAAAAGAAGCGCGGGAAATTCGAATGTGCAATTTCGAAGTGAAATTTCGTTACAACGAAACAACTCATATTTTCAAAAAATATACCTGATCATATTTACAGATCTAATATTGAAATCACATTTTATTAAGTAAATAATATCTATCATCAATAATGTAGTTTCGCAATGTTAATTTTTTGCAACTTTTGAAAACTGCCAAAAGTGGAACCAGCACCAATTTTTTTATCGTCTTTGCTACACACGAGGGACAAATTGGAGCCGTTTATGTGAAGTTCATTGTTTAAAAATTGCCTATGTTTCAAGCAAAATTTCGTGAAAAATACTCCTATATTCGAAAAACTGCACATGATATTATTTCAAGATGTAACTCTAAACAATAGGTTTTATTAACGAAAAATCTCTATCTTCAATATTGTAGTTGTAGGAAGACGCCGTAAAAATTGATCTTTTGCAATTTTTTTCTTCTTCTTCTGCGAGTGGAACTACACCATGCGGCATCTTTCGCACCCAGGCTTCCATCTTCTTCTATCTTTCCAGTCATCATCTTCGATGTGACGATCTCTCATTGTCTGTCGCACACCATCATACCACGTGAGTCTTGGTCTACCTCTCTTTCTGTGCCTTGGCACCTGCCACCTCCAACTTTTTAATGGCCATCTGTCGTCCGGCATTCTTCTAAGATGACCATACTACTATAATCTTCTCCCTTCTATTGTATCCATTATATCCGACATGACACCCATTTGCTGCTTTATATTTTCATTCCTGATTCTTTCATTAACGTTACACTACAGCTGCGTCTCCAAAACTCCATTTCCATAGCCTTTAACTTTTTCTCATTACTTTTTGAGATCTCCCACAACTCAGCACCATACAGTGATATACTTTCCACAATTGCTTTATAAATTCTAATTTTCACTTTATTAGAAATATTTTTATTCCATATTATTGAATGCAATTGCCGAATAGCAGATTTTCCTTGCCGAATCCAATGTTTAATTTCATCTTCACTGCCCCTTGGTCTGTTAAAATTGTTCCTAAATTAATTAACCATTACAAATTTTTTTTTTTCTTACAATAATGTGCATCGTCTTCATCCTCTGCGAATATCACTTGGTCATCTGCAAAATTTAGTGAATATAACATATCATCATTTAATTTTATTCCCATCCTTTCACATTTTATCTTCCAGTTTTTAGAGCTTCTCCTAGATATATTTTGAAGAGAGTTGGTGCAATACAACACCCTGTCTTAGCCCTTTATTTATTTTGATTTCTTTTGATATGCTATTTCCTGCATATTTTCCTGCAATTCCTGGAATTTTTTAAAAATAGAAATTTTAACGAAAATGAGGTCTGCGTTATTTTTTTAGAGCGCCTATCGCTATTCGAGGACAAAGTTTCATCAAATAATTGGAGAAAGTAGGTGCTGTAATAGGATCATTAATTCGATATCAAGGATCCACAAGACGTGAATTATGTCTTCACAACGGGTTAGAGGAAGTAATTCACTATGTTTAGGAACAACATTTATCCTCTTTTTCCATATGAGGGTCCACAATATGAGATTTTCTTTCGAAAATCGGTGATATCTGCTATAGAATTTTAATATTTTATCTTTTGTACGTAAATACGTAGTAAATTGAGAAAGTAAAAAGCTGCTTTTTCATAATGCAACACGCGAATAGCAAATATTTAATGGCGGGTGGTCTCTTCCGTGAAGTCTTGCTGTCGTATGACGTCAGCTGTGTCATACGCAGTGACGCACTGAGCATGAGAATTTAGTCAGTACGCGAAATATAAGAATAGGTGAATTAACAGAAACATTAGCATTTTTTAAAGAAAATCGAAACTTATTGTTTTCGTGATTTCACGAGTTCCTGAGTACCAAAAGTAATCATAAATACCTCTCACATAGCCAGAGGCTGCATAGTTTCCGTTAAATTACTACTCCCATTGGAAATTAGTGTAACAGATAAAGGTTTAATGGAAACGGTGACCCAGAAATGTAGTTGCCCCCTTTTGGTTTTAAACTGCGCACGCCTGTGAATGGATCTCAACTTAACGAAAAGGTTAGTGGTTCTAGTGAATGAAAGTGTTACTTTAGCCAGAAGTGCCAAATTTTCTGGATGTTTATTGGATTTCCCACAGCTATTCCTAGAAAAAACTTCGAAAAACGAAAAAAAATCTCTGTTACTGTATTTTTCTCTTCATTTAGCATCACAGAATTTAAGTAGTATATGACTTAGTGTAGGGATCACAGAATTTTGAAAATGTGCACACAATTCACTTTTCCCCATAGCACGTCATACGCAGTTTTAACTGTTTTTTTTACTAAAAATAAATAAATAAATAAATAAAACCAGAATTAAAAGCGATAGATCTTGACAGGAGAGAATATCGTTGGCTTCTTGCAAAAAGTCATTTTTATTTTTCTATTTAATGTTTAATGTGTTTTAAGCATTTACAGTAATGCAAAAACTCTTTCAGTACATTAGAGGGCTCTAACACCCATAAACTGGCAAATCGTTCTTCTTTAAATGCACTTTGGACTGATTTTATAGTGCAAAAACAGTTTAAAATTTGACTTCCCAAAAGTTTCGTAAATGTAACTTAGTGACTTTTTGCAATAGGCCGACATTATATACATTTATTGCTTTAAACCATGGCGAGTCCTTGAAGTGAGTGGATATTTTGTATCAGGAAATTTGACTCGTGCCTATATTGGAATTAGACATTTGGCTGTCCGGGAGACGCCGCATACTAAACATAGTTGCCAACGTTTTGGCCGTCATACTGCGACCTTCCTCAGGGCGAAGTGCGCGGGGATGGACTACGCACGTGTTTATAAACATTGATGTCCCCTTCTTCCCGGCTGCCGATTGGTTGGACGATCGGCGAATGCGGAGAAAGCGACAGGGCTTCGCGGTAAAATAAAGGCTCTTGGATACGCAGGATTTGGTCTGCATTCACGTTTTGTGTATGTTTGAATATTTCCATCGCCTCTTTTACCCTCTTCGGTCCCCAGCGTTCTTTCTTGATCATAATGCAGGTGTAGTAAAAAAGAATGGTTTCAGTGCTTGGGGGACGATTTCTTCTTCTTGCGAGTGTTTTACAACTCTTGTGGTCGTCTCTCGCATCCCAATCTCCACGCCCCACTATCATTTCCGTCATTCTCTTCTAGACCTCTTCTTTGTGTGTCTTTGAAAACCTGTTTCTGCCATTCCTTTTTGGGTCTACTCCCTTTTCTTCTGTCTAATGGAAACCAGTTACAAACCTTTCTGGGCCATCTACTATTATCAAATCTATTCACGTGACCAAAACCTTTCAGCCTCCGTGTTTCCATTTCATCTATAATTGATTTTTGAACCTGCATTTGATAATAATTTCATTTCTAATGTGTTCAATTTCAGGAACTCCAAAACTCCTTGTCAAAAAATCCGTTTGTAGTCTCATTCATTTTTCTTTCGTTCCCTTTTCCTTCGTTCCAATGTTTCTGACCTACATAGTGCTATACTTTGTACGATAGGGTAAAAAAATCACTTAAGAGCGAGTTTAAGTTTCGAACAGCTTGTCATCCTTGTGTAACGTTCGAAACATATCTTTTCTGGAATCTCATTCCTCAATTGTAATTACACAAATATTTAAATTTAAGACGTGCTTCTATCTGATCTCCATAATATATGATTATTATATGATAAATGATTACTTTTCTCTTCTCCCATTACCATATATTTTGTTTTGCAAAAATTGACATTTAATCCTACTTCTTTGTATATTACCTCAAATTTTCGCATCATAGACTCCATGTCAAACTTATCATTGGACAAAAACACCTCGTCGTCAGCGAATAATAGTGTATAAAGGCACTCATCATCAATGTATATTCCCATCAGTGGCGGCTCCTTGGAGTAAGGTAGGCACAGCCTACCCTGATGAATATGTAATACATTTCATAACAATAAAAAAATTAAACGACACTTACAATTTTAACACGGTGTAAGTATTATACTCATGGAAATATATAATGAACATTTAATATTCGTGACACGAGCCATATTTCCATTTCAAGCGTTTTCCAAGTCCGTGCGATATGCGATCTGACTCATCTCTTTCCACAGAGACATGCGCCCGTTTGTACCTCAGGGAAGGCACGCCTCACTTTGCACCATATTCTGAGAAAAGGCCCTGCTGTGAGCGTAGAACAGTAGCGTGCTGTGTCCATACTTGGCGCTTGCGCGTTGTGCGTAGACCAGCGAATTCTCTTTCTGCCTGCCCGCACGGGTGACTTCGATTTTCACTCATATGCAAGGCGCATGCGTGTTTACTGTTTTGTTGAGTTAACAAACGGAGAAAGTGATTATTACGTAGGAAGTATTATTTTTTTTTCATTTTAAATTAGTACGCTACGGATTATTAGTGTTACTTGATTTTTTATATTTAAATCTGATTTAATATTACGACAGATGCAGCGAATGAAGTACTACATACACTGTTTTCTCGTCTTAACGATATAGAAAAGAGACATATTTTGAACAATGTTCATTTACTCCTATGTTGAGTACGGTTATACATCGCGCTGGTGAGAAAAATGCAAGAAAATTCAATCCTGTCTCGTGTAAAATTCAATTGTTGTCTCGTGGCGCAAGAGCGAAGTCGCTCTCCTTTCACCAAGGAGGTCCGGGTTCGATTCCCGTCGATTCCCGGACAATCTCATGTGAAATTTGTTTCTACAAAATGAGTTCAGCTGCTTCACAAGGGCTAGTCCAACCCCTGTGAAATGTCCTAAACCCTACCCCTATCCTAGTTCCTTCCCAATTCTGGCCGCTGGGTAGTGACGCAGGAGCGCGCAAGAGAGAGAGAGGTGTGCGCGGAGATGCTACCTGGCGGTCCTCTTGACGATTAACGGACTACGTAATGGAGGATTACTCCCAGACTTTGACTTTAGAAACATAAGTAACGGAGGATTACTCCTAAGCGCTCAACGCCCAATGGGGGTTATGAGACGCGTTGCATCATGACAAAGGCGCAACAAATTAAAAAACATTCACACGAAGGGCTCACGTAGTGAAGTGAAAGCTGGGCTTTATTGTTGGCCATGTCTTTTATTGTCAATTAAGGAGAGTACTTGGAATAGATATGAATACTTTGACTTGAAAAAATTATCAAAAGGTACACAAAAACATGAACTGTCGAAAGATCACATATGTAATTCAGTGAATCTTAAACGCCTGAAACAAATTTGAATCCGATTTCTGAATTATTGTGAAAGCAACACAAACTCGCAACACAAACTCGCAACACCTTTTTAGAATCTGAATATCTTGAAATCACGTCTGCGCGTGCTTCATAAAAATAATGCTTTGCAACGTAATGATATCAGTGAGACAATTGTTTTTAATAAATTGATTAAAATTACAAAAAATTGGATTGAGATGAGGCATGGCCCCATGTCCTCTTCTCGGGATCCATCGCTCTTCAGAAATCTGATTTGCTTACACTGAACATTTGTTCACGAGTCGCCACTGACTCCCATACGACACATATTTTGTCATTCTTTTAGAATTTCTTGCAGGTAAATCTTAAACAAAGTAGGTGATAAAGAACACTATTATCTCAGACCCTTTGCTCAAATGACTGCGAAACGTCATTACTCACTTTTATTCTTGTTTCATATAGCGATAAAATAAGGCAGGAAACATAGTGTTCGCAGTAAATGTTAACTGAGGAAGCCTCGTCAACTAGCGAAGCTGGAATTGTGCGCGAATGAGGAAAGTACAGAAATCCCTGCACCAAATTCCAGCTTGACCTCTCTGCAAAGGGCGCATAGGCAGTGGCGTCTCCTGCTCAGTGAGCATGGGGATGCGATCAGAGTTCTACGGATTAAACAAAGTAGACCAATTAGGGGTTTCTAATCGACATTGCACTAAACGTTTGTATATTCCATATCACGATGTACATACCTACTGTACATTCTTTGGGAATTGCCAATTTTGCAGTGCTTGCTCTGACAGTAAACAAAACAAGAATACAATAAGAAATTTAAACATGATCAATACACCTAATTGTTTAATTAGAGGTCGATTTGCCGTTTCTTCTAGCACACTTGGGAACTAAATAGAAATTTTCAAAACTTTCATAGGACATAGGGAGTTTTCACTTACTGTTGCCTGATGTAGTTCATCCCCTTCTACAATCCATGTGGTCGCCATGTCGCATATTTTTGCATGGAAATTGATGGATTCTAATTCTTGCGTAACAGTCTCAAAACTAAGATTTTGCTTTGTAGAAGTGCATGTTATACTCTATAAAGCAGTTTCAAAAAAAACTCAACACTTTCGCAGCAATACACAATACACGTGAAAAAACTGACAACAAAGAACTATTACACAAAAACATGAACGGTATGCGGTAAGAGTTCTTTGTCACCGATGTTCACTTTGTTACTCACGTCTCCTAAATCATGTTCTAGATCAAGACAGTTGGCAAACGTGCGTGCGCATGCGTGTGCAGTGTGGTCAAAACGTTCCCCCACCCACCCGCGCCACGAAGTCCAGAGTCGTGAACACTGGGATTCCCAGTTCTGCTGAAAGAAGAGGAGATGCTCAAAGGAGGTGATAGCAAAGCCAGGGAGGGGAGATCTAGAAGAGCAAATGAGAAGTCCAAGATGCAAGAATCAGCGTCGCATCACCGTCAGCCGAAATCTCGCATATTGCACACAGCACATGGTGAAATTTCAATGACCTCGGCCACAAAGCGAAACAGTCATTATTATTATTATTATTATTATTATTATTATTATTATTATTATTATTATTATTATTATTATTATTATTATTATTATTATTTGCTTTATTATTATTATCTTTCAACACCCCCGAAAAAATTATTAAGGAAGCTTCAGCAGCAATAATCTTTCTTTTGGAAGAACGCATTGTGCAACAACAAAATTGAAAATATGCGCATTCAAACAGCGGACATCTCAGGAGCTTCAGGTTTCTGATCGGGCTGCTCGCATGAATTGTTGTAATTGCATACAATGATTTGTTAGTGAAGGTCTCGAGATATTTTATATAGTATTTTTTAGTGATGAGGGTTGGTTTCGTCTGGATGTATATGTTAACCAGCAAAACAGTTGACTTTGGGGTACTGAGAGAGCAGGGAAAACAGTAGAGATCATTGCATTAAAAAAAAGATTGGTGTATGGTGTACCATTTCTCGTCGCAGAATAATTGGTCAGTTGTTTTTCAAACAGTAACGGCGGATACATATCAAAATACATTGAAAAATTTTGTATCCCATCTTGAAAATTATGAGAGAAATTTTTGGTTTCACCAGGGTGGGGCGACATCTCATACTGCCAAGTCGACAATGCAATTTCTGGAAGAGTTTTTTGGGAACAGAATAATTTCACGAGGTTTGTGGCCCCTTTGTTCTCCTGATTTGTCACCAACCAAGTTTCCTCTTTGCGCATGTCTCAAAAGTAAAGTTGATGCAAACAAGCTTGCAAATCTCGAAGAGCTCTAAAGAAACATCGAGGAAGCGATTCGCATGGTTGACGAAGAAACGTTCATCGTATTGCAGCAAATGTTCTCAAGCGAGTAAATATTTATTTATTAGCATATAGAGGGCGTTTTGAACATTTTTTTGTGAGGTTTGCTTGTTTTCGACATCAATTTTTACTTTCTCCGTACGGAGTAGAGAGAAAGTTATGTAATCCTGCGCGACAAAACGGGGAATTTTCAGCAGAAAAACTATTATAGGGCCCTCTCTTGCAATGAAAAGTGGATAAATACAGTTGCTGAGTGTAGGGAAGAAATCTATAACACGTGATGTAGCCAGAATCCATATTTTATGGGTTCTTGTTAACGAAAAAACAAATGACGGCAAAACGTCTCTGACCGTCTGTCAGTGACACTAGCAGCTAAATCGTTCAGCGGCTTTTCTCCAAAATTGATATTCGCCAATCAATCTGACTGATGTCGCGCCCCTTTGCATTTGAAACCGGTTTTTTTAATTTTGGGAAATTATTTACATAAAAACCCTGGGACATTCAAAATTTTCAAAAAATGGTTCCATCATTTTTAATGAAATTTTGTTGTTGGATAGTTGAAAGGCGTTCACGAGAATTGTGCATGTCTCATTTTCGTTGAAACCCATCATTTTTCGAAAATTGCAAATATTCAAACATTTTTTGGAGTCATCCTACTGGTAATATATTAAAGATAGAGATTTTTTCTTTCAATGAAATCTGTTGCCAAAAGGTAGATTTTGAAATAAGATCATGTACAATTTTTCGAAAATTTGAATATTGTGCGAATTTTTCATGAAAATACAGGCGAGAAAGTACGTGTTGTTTTAGCACCAATAGTTCTTCACCCCTATACAGTATTTGAGTAAATGCCGAATGTGCGGAAGTAGTTCCGTCACTCACGGCCCGACCACTTCCCGTGTACCAAGCGAGACATATGAGGTGACATTCGACGCGTCTCGGTCTCCTGGGGGGGGGACTGATAATTTGTTTTCGGATGCGATTGGGAGATTCAAAGAAATGCTCTGATTCGGATGCGATTGGGAGATTCAAAGAACTGATGTCACTGAAGCGCCTCTGACCGGGGTCCTAGGTTCGAGTCCTGACGGCGGCAGGATTTTCGGCACTAGCTTTTCAGTTAGGTCGAATTCAGCCGCTGTCTGGAGGAGAATTCTAGCGGCCGGCTGCTCTGATCGGTAGTTTTCCGTGGTTTCTCCGATCAACACCAGGCGAATGCCGGAGCAGTACGCTATCAAACGAGCCACAGACCGCGCGCGATCTTTCCTTCCTCTTCCTTGTCCTATCCTCTCCTCCTACACACACACACACTTACACATGCACTACACTAGCACATATTCCGGGAGACCGGTCGGGGACTTAGAGCTTGTCCCGGCTGGGGCGGTGCCCTGCTGGTGAGAGAGCCCGGGTGAGGGGGAACCCCACTAGCCGACGGTAGGTCGGCGCCGGATCTCGGCATCCAGCGGGGAAGATCAACGTCGTCTCCCGAGAAAAAAACATGCACTACACTAACGGGACTAATGACCAGAGCAGTTGACATGCCCGGAAACACAAAAAAATCAACCAATCAATCATAAAACCGGATAAGATGGTAAAAAGTGCCCTCGCAAAAAATTGAAAATAAAATTATTCATAAGGAACCACGAAAACGTTTTTTCACGGACTTCTAGATTCCTCCCCTATACATCGTTCGGATTAAGGAAAAACGTGTCTTTATTTTATTTTTTTATTGAATTGGCTTGTTGCATTGGATTTCCATAGAAAATATGGCTTCTTTATGTGATATTTTCTATTTTTTTAAAAAAAGTTGTAAAATTGTTTTGGCCGCGAAATTCAAATTTTAAATGGTTTTGGAAATTTGGGAATACTCCAAGGAAGTTTTTATTCCTCTGGGTGCACGAGAAAATTCTCAAATGTTTCCCTAAAAATCATCTTCTGGATTTTTTTTCAAATTCTTCTGATTGGTACGCCATGTTAAAAAAAAATAAAATACACATGTTTGTCCTATTTTCCGTATTTTCATGTATATTCAACTGTATAGAGGTCAGAGTTGGGCAGTATTTAAATACTTGTATTTGAAATAAGTATTAAATACATTTTGTATCTGAATAACTTATTTTTGAGTTTTTTGGACATGTATTTTAAAGATGTATTTAAATACATACAATATGTGCATTTAAGGAAGGAAATACTTAAAATACTCCAAATACAGATGAAGATAACGAGGATAGTTTCTTTTTGTTTGATTCTGCTAGCGAATGAACCTCAGTGAAACAAGAATAGAAGCCTCTTTCAGCTGTTGTGTTTGAATTCTCTTCATTTCTAAATTATAAATCTTAATCATTAAAAATGCCGACAATGAACATGCGTTTATTAGTTATAACTAGAGTCCGGACAATGCCCCTTTTGCCTTTTTTTTATTTCTTTGAATGTATTTTTAGAAGCTCTATATCGTGTGTATTATTGCTTGTCGCATCGAGCAGGGACACCGTTTATAGATGTGTGAGAATTTGACACCGCGCGCAGAGGCGGGATTTCGGATCTTTATTGGGGGGGTCACCTCACATACCATTAGAAAAAGTTCCCATAAATCAAATGACATTGAGTAGTTACATTTTGAATTAAGATAAAAAAGTATCTTGGCCCCCGTCCCAACACCCACTCCTCTCTACAGCCAGAAACGTGTTTTTAATTATTTTTTTAAAATATGAAAAATAAGAAAATAATGTATAGTACTATCAGAGAAACATTTTTCCTCACATACATAAGAATATACTGAGTAAAATATGCACTATAGAGAAATTTACGTAATGCTGGGGAAAATCGCTTTCGAGATTTCAAAGAAAATACATGTTTTGGGGTCCCCTGATGCCAAAAAACTGTTGTTTTTAAGTCCGTCTGCCCCTATGTGGACATCACTAGCGCCTAAACCATAGTAGGGTTATTTTCCAAAATGGATAATCCTTGGTCGAGCTGGCTCGACCTGAGGCCCTGCAAATTTGAAAAACTTTATTTAAAACTAGTGGGAGTGTACATGAAGCCCACCGAACATTATCTAAATTTTCTCAAAAACGGCTCCAAATGTTTTCTGAAAAAATGTTTGTAACAATAGGTAGAATGCACTTATAAGGGTCATATAGCTCCGATTTTCACGTCCTCTGAATTTCATTTTAACATTGAATTTTCAAAAATTTTGTAATTTTGAAATTTTTCGGCATCTTCTTACAATTACAAAATTGAAAATAGAGATTTTTCCTTCAAATGAAATTTGTTGTCCATAATTATTTCTTTCATTAAGGTTATGTACATTTTTTGAGAATCTTAGTTTTTCGCAATATTTGCAATTTTTAAAAAAACTGTTTTTTCTCAAAAAAGGCTCCAATTTTTTTCTTTAAAGGTTTGGTGGGGATAATGTTAAATACACTCTTTAAGATGATATAAACACAATATTGATCTATCCTTTTGTTTTTCAAAAGTTACAAAACTAATTTTTTGACATAAGGCACACGTCCTTAATATTTACATTACCTGCAATTTGTAATCACTATTGCATTTGTGAGTTAAAGTGCCTCACATGTCTTTAAAGGAAGCTTTTCGAAAACTCAAAATTCTCTGTGAAAAAGAGCTTTAAATTTTGCATCTACAGTAACGCTTAAACGTCATTTTCTTAAAAACTGCGTCATATTTTTCAATGAAAATTGCCATTTATGACGAGATTTTACTCTTATTTAATATTCTTAAATTAATAATTCGGTTCTATTGTTAGAAAACCGAAAACTGAGAATTTAAAAAATGTACTTTGGGCTGTGATGGCAGCTAGCAAGAGAATGAGGCAAGACCATAAAGTCTCTCACGTCGATAATACTTGCATTAGTAGGGATTTGTTCACATTACAGCATTTACGAGTAAATGTGCTTTAAATGATGCCAGATAAAGTTTCTCGAAAACTCAAAAATTTTCTGAGAAAACTAGCTGAAAATCCCGCATTTTAGAGACGCTCAAATGACATTTTCTCTAAAACGGCTCTTAATTTTTCTTCAAACGTTTCTTACGGATAGTGCTAATTGAACTGTTAATGTGACGTAAAGTTAATTTTGGTATTTTTTCTTCAAAAAATACATAAATGTATTTTTTAAAAAATATCTCTCACGCCGTTAATACGGTCATTTCCATCAATTTGTATACATTTTTGCGTATGTAAGTGACAGTGTTTTAAATGATTTCAAATGAAGTTTTCCGAAAACTCAACAGATTCCTGTGAAAAAGAACTTCAATTCCGCATTTGCAGTAACTTACATGCCATTTTCTAAAAAACCGCGTCAAATTTTTCAGTGAAAATTGACATTTAGGTCGAGGTTGAATTCTTCTTTAGTATTCTTTAAGTAATATTTCGATTCTACCATTAGGAAACAGAAAAATTTAGAAAGTTTTGAAAAATATTAATTTTTAACGGCGAAAGATGGCAGCTGGCAAGAGGATAGGGCAAGACTGTAAAACTCGCCCAGACCAAAGAAATTCGAAAAAATCATTTCCCCGACTTTAAATCGCATTGAAACACTTTGAAAATGGGTGCCACAGTTCTATGCATTTATTTGAGTATTTATTATTTATCATAAATTTGTAATGAGAGTTTATCTGTTCTCCAAAATAATGAAACTTTTTTGCTATAATAATGAAACTGACATAATTAAAACAATAAGATTTGCGTTTATATCAGAAAAGTGAAATTATAATAACTTTGAGTTAAACAAAATATTCGGTTGAGATAGCAGGTTCAATATTTTCTCAGTGTACACTTAGTATCAAACAAATATTATGCATTTGTTACATTATATCTTACATTATAAGGGAAAAACATATAATATATAATATAATAAACCGTTTTACACAAAATCTTTCGTATAGTTTCACTTTCTTACTTTTTCAAAAATTGTACACGCGTAGTTTTTGGTCTCTAACACACTGTATTTTTAAGATAGAACTACTGGATCACAGAAAACTTCAGTCGGTGCCTTTTTCGAATCCGTACATTTCGCAGCGTAGACAAATTTCTTCTTTTTTGAAGATTTGTTAAAGAAAATCGTTTTTCTATATGGACAAGATCTAAAGTTTTCAGATTGCCGACTACGCTTCCGTAGATTACATGGAATGCTGAAAAAACTTATGATTTTCATCGCACCGCGGACCCACGAAACGTTTCGTGAGAAGCACATATTTTTCGGCATTTGAAATATTTAAGAACGCTAGGAAGTTTGAAATGGAAAGACTATATAATCATAATATATGTTAATTCGAGTGCTATAACTCGTGATTTTAGGCACGAAACTGTTAACTTTCTAAGTAAATAACGTTTAAAATCAATATAATTGAAAGGTGATTTATTAATACGGGATATTCACAGTAAAGCTGAACATTATCTCGCGCGTTTCGGAACTAAAATTTATCAATTTATCGTATTCGCTCAGCTTAATATAATTATTGTTCGCTTAATTATTATTAAATTTCTTCTCAACATACAGAAAACAGTAAATCGTTTGTGCTAAAAACATTGAAGATCCGCGAAACGAAATGTTCCCCTTCCCCCCCCCGAATCTCGAAGCCCGTCAGAACTCTCCAGAGAACAGAAAATTGCTCTCGTCTTTCCGATCTTCGCAATGATTAGTGACCTATCTGTTCCTTTACAAGAACACAACTGTCTTCCTTCATGTAGTACGTATAACGTATAAATTTTAATATTACTCAACCATAATGCTCATTTTTAATATTCCCATAATGCCCATAGCTTTTATACTATCGTCAAATATGGGTTTTTGTCTGATGATTTGTTTGAAAAATTGGTCGCTTAAAATGGAAATTCCGCTTATCTGAGTTAGACTTACAAGTTATTGTTCAGAAATTTATAACTAAATAACTTTATGACTGTTTATTAGTAATTTATTATAATTGACAATTACAATAAATTGTTTCAATAAAAAAGTAATAATAAAAAATATTGTATTTACTGTATTTTGATTATTTGAAGTATTTTAAATACGTATGTATTTAGCTATTCAAAACCTAATATAATTAGAGTATATATTTAAATACTTATTTATGAAGTACTTGGCGAAGTATTTAAATATTAATTTCAAGTATTTTGCCCAATCTTGAAGAGGAATGTAATTACATACCCCTATATATTTTATATTAGATAAATACAAATTATTTATTTTCTGGTGAGCTTATTTGCAATACTAAAAGGCTAATATTAATAGTAATTTAGCTAACATCAATATTATTTTGTCAATAATATTTTTACTGCTAGATATAAGCGCATCAGATGGTGAGCAATTTTTTAAGTTATTTGTAATTACTTAAGTGGTTAAAAATTTAATTTTAATTGACTCTAATTTAAGTGATAATTTCTTGAGAATTTTAGAGTGTAGTATATATTAACAAAATAGATAGCTGATAAAACTGATTTTTTATCATATTAAAAATATTTAAATGCTTTAGTATCAATTTATTTTTATTATAAGATGATTCTACATCATCTTCAAACTGACACTTCAAA
Source organism: Teleogryllus oceanicus (assembly GCA_964035755.1). NCBI lineage: Eukaryota > Metazoa > Arthropoda > Insecta > Orthoptera > Gryllidae > Teleogryllus > Teleogryllus oceanicus. Next base: position 97,742,952 of record CAXIVR010000001.1, read on the forward strand.
GTAAATGTATTCGATAATGGTTTTTTTTGTAACATAGTTGTTAACATAATGGAATTTAAAAAAGTATTGATTAATTATTTTCTAAATGGATATACAATCTGCATTAGAAATTGGTGTTACAAAGAAAGACGTTGGTCATAATACTACAATCACACTTTGATTATAAATTATAGCGGCAACGTGCGAGCCACATCCGATTGTGCGAAGATCGTTTACACAATCGCAACAATATCGTAGTATTCCTGAAAATCCAATAGAAAGTACCCAAACCCGGGCCCTCATTTTGTTTTCGAATATTTTTAAACTCAATTTTCTGCACACTTAAATGAAAATATTTTCGATGCGTACCTTACTTAGTTATACAAATGTTATATTCTAATTAAAATTACTGGCTAAGTAGTTTAAGAATAAAATACTTTTTTGTAAACATTACATTTTGGGGATTTATAAAAAGTTTTTCCTAATGCGAGCTCGCCGCAAACGTTTTAAGAAATGGGTAAAACAAAACGGAAAAACTGCAAATAGACTGAACTCAGTATAATTTTACAAAAATATAAGTTCAACATTTTATACACAAGAAACCAACGACCAACAGTATGCGCCTAATGCACCCAATGCCACTCCATAGAAACCTGCCCTCACTCCCAAACCCCAAATTTCATTCCGAAATGCACTAGCTGTGATCAGAACCCACCAGCCTTCCATCCCACCTGCCAATACATTGTAAAAGCCCGCGAAAACCAAAGAACCCAAATACAAAAACACAACCCCCAAAATCCCAGAGAATTCAACTCCCGAATCTTCCCAGCACTCCGCCAGCCATCCCAATCCCAATTCCACTCAGCAGCCTTCTCCTCTAACTTAACTCCTAAAACGACTATCAGCAAAGCTCCACACCCAGACTAAAATCCTTACCAAATTCCTCACCACAGGCTAGAAAATTATTGAAATCCTCTTCCCTTAAATGACACCAAGCCCCACATCCTCACCCTTTCCTCGTGGAACTTACAAGGCGATATCAACCAGAAGAAACCTCTCCTCTCCCAATTCCTCAAGGACTACTCCATAGGAATATTTTTTCTACAAGAAACCTTTCTAAAACCCAACATTACTTTTACCATCTCCAACTACTGTACTCGTGGCTCATTGCAAAGTCGCAAGCCTTTCACCACTGAGATCCGGGTTCGATTCCCGTCGAATCTCATGTGAAATTTGTTCCAACAAAACGAATTCGGCTGCTTCACAAGGGCTAGTCCAACCCCTGTGAAGTGTCCTAAACCCTACCCCTATCCTTATTCCTTCCTAATTCTGGCCGCTGGGTAGTGACGCAGGAGCTCGCGGTAGGAGGCGCGTACGCGGAGATGCTACCTCGCGGTCCTCTTGACAACCGACTATGACGAGACGCGACAATGTTAACGGAGGATTACTCCATAAAACAAGCGCAGTAATGGGGAGGATTACTCCCAGAAGCGCAAAGCGCTCAACGCCCCCCAAGGGGCTTGGAGACGCGTTGCGTCGAAGTAGACGCAACAAATTAAAAAAAAACTACATTCCTCACCGCAATGACAGAACCTCATCACCAAACGGAGGCACGGCCATCCTAATCCGAAAATCCATTCCTCACGCACCATACCAAAGACCCCACACCTCCACCGTCGAGTGCACAGCCATACAAATAGGTACTCCAGCAACTCTCATTATCCAAATCTCTGCTTACAAAAAAACTCACACCCCACTTTCCATCTCTGACCTTAATATCCTACTAAACCTCCCTTACCCTTTCATTCTTCCTAAACAGCAAGTCTACAACATGGGACTGCAGGAAAAACAACAAAACTGGACTAGTAGTAGACAGCATTATCGAAATAATCACACGATCCTACTTCACAGTCCCCCGGAACCTATTCACTTATACAACGACAGTCTCCACGATATACTCGACCTAATCCTCCACTCCTCCAAAATCTATGTCTCCACACTCTATCCCAAATACGACATTTTCCACTCCCGACCACCTCCCCATTGTCTTCTCCCCACCACACCATACCTGACACCTAAACCTACTCCCATTCCAGTAACAGACTGGAAATCCTTCACCCAACTCTCTCCAAGAAAATCCAAACCCCTTCCCAAATCCAATCCCCGGAAGACATAGACAAATCCGTCCACCACCTTACCCACCACATATGACAGGTATAATAAGAAATACACAACCTATTCCAAAAATCTCCACCCAACCCTCCCAGACGAAATAATACAGACTATAAGACGCAAATGTCTACAAATACAGACGAGACGAAGACAAGAGTGAACTAAAAAGGACACAGAAAACACTACACGCCTTACTTAAACACTACGAGACACACAAATACGACAACCTAATAAATGACAAATGCAGCCCTAACTCCATACATAAGATCATTAAGGCTGTGCGAAAATCCTACCTCCACATCCCCACTACTCATATCACCCAACACCCTTACCTTTGAACCCCAACAAATATACTTTTCTTGTGATGCTCAGTATAGTCTCTAATTGTATAGAAACAGTTATGCAGCAGAAACGATTTCACTTTTGATTTAAACTTTGCTATCGAATTTAATCGTTTAATGTCATCTGGCAAAGTGTTGTAAAATAATGTACATGTATTGTATGTGCATTTTTTGTAATGGGCTGTTGATACTGTCACCTGATGAATATGATTTCTACGCCGAGTGTTACAGTAATAGACATCGGCATTTTTTGAAAATATATTCCCGCCCTTAAGCAAGTCATTTTTGACAAAAACCACTGATTCGTAAATAAACATACAAGGTAATGGTAAAATTCCTAAATTAATGAAGAGAGGCTTACATGAATCATGTGGGTGGGATTTGGTATTGGGAAAATCCTGGAGAAAACCATCCTTCTCCGACTCACTCTTATCCTCGATCCCATAATCCTCCCGACCCAATTTGGTTTCCGCGAGGGTCTTTCCGCGGCCCTCCAATCCTTTAATTTAGCTACTTCTATCGCCACACCCTCCAAATCCCCAAAGAAATAGCAATTATCCTCGCCGATCTCACCCAGGCTTTTGACACCGCATCCCACGAAATACTTCTGATGAAACTTCGCCCCCACGCCCCTAACCACCTACATGCCCTCATCAGAAGTAACCTATTATCCGAATAAAAGAATGTGGTTGACAGTTCCCGGTAACATGGTGACGTCAGCTCCGTAACCTAGGCAACAGCGAATCAGAAGTATCGCCATTTGCCCGATGTTGTCATGTTTGAACTGTGAAAATGAAACACGTATCCGGAGTGCTGTAGTTTATCGGCTGAGCGTCGACGTGTGTTGAGCTTACAGTGTCCAAGTGAGAAAATGTAAGTTCCTTATTTATTTTCTTTCTCTTACGTGTTACGATTTTTTCCGATTTCTCTCAGTTGTTCGTCTTATTGTTCAAAGCACGTGGTAGAGCGCGCAGTACGCGGCAACGCCGCACCCCTCCACACCGAACTGTCAACTACATTCTTCTTTTATTCGGACTTTAACTAATCGATCCTTCTATGTCCGTCATCTCACCAAAAATTCTAAAATATTTCCTATCAAAGCCGGCGTCCCACAGGGCGCCGTGCTCTCCCCAATCCTCTTCTCCTTATACATTAATGACATCCCATCGACCCCCGGTGTCAAAGCTCTTCTTTACGCCGATGACCTTACCTTCCTTGCCCCCGAGCTGTCCCTCCAAAACTCCCTACATCAAATTCAAAAAGCCCTGAACTCCTTCCACCTCTGGGCCGAAAAAAATAACATTACCATTAACTCTATCAAGTCTCAAGCGACTCTTTTCTCCTATAAAAATCCCCATACACACCCCCACCTCTCACCATAAACCAAACTCTCAACCCCTGACAACCCCATGTTAAATACCTAGGTGTCACCTTCTCCCAGAAACTTCTTTGGTCCCAACAAATCCAAAACTCCATCACCAAAACCAACTGAATTATCAACGCTCTCTACCCGCTTCTGATAAATTAATCCATCCTCCCAAGGAAAATAATACTTATATATTGTATTTTTTCTACATCCGATCCATCCTCACCTATGCCCATCCCATCTGGCTCACCATCTCTTCAAACTTTCGAGTAACTACTTGCGAACTGCTGGGCTCGCCCGCCGGCCGGCCGGCCGGCCGATCGGCTGACGTCACTCAGTGGACCGCCGCGCCGGGCCGCCAGCGCGAGACCACGCCTGCCGCTGTCACCCGCCCGGCTTGGTTGGGGCTTGGGGGCAGATTTAAATGAAATACACGGCCTGGTTGAGAGTTGACTTCAATATTGTATTTTCTCCAATCAACAAACCAAAAGAGTCGAATGAAAATTATGCCAATACTTCATTATGTTTATAAAGATCCGCCATAAATTATATTTATGATGGCTGAATTATCATAAGCGTGTTCGAATCTACGGTATATTGGTAACGATTCGATTTTATCATACGTTAGATAACTGTGGTATCGAATTACAAGTTTATTTTGTTGAAATTGTGTTGTTTGAATATTTTATTGCGAAACATTGTCAATATGCTATTAATCCCTTACATGAAGTATTTGTTCACGTGACTTGGTGTTCATTCACGGAGGCAAAATTATTTATAACTCAAGATTTGATTTTGAATATTTCTTTCTATTATACGCGCGCGTTTTCTTGAGCCCCGACACACCTACCTCCACTCCTTTGCATACATTAGTTGAATTCAGAATAAGTATTAGCAACAATGTTGACCAGAAATGTTTGCTCCCAGGTAATAGAAACTATTTTGCATCGAAAAACGAGCTACAATTTCATTTAATAGTCCTGTCAACAAAATAATCAAAACCCCCACTCCCTATGCATCTAGTGAAATGAGGGCTCAAGAAAACGTGAGGATATAATAGCATCTGCTAGTTTTAAATTAGTAATTCGATTGACGACTTTTTTGCGCATGTCTAGATGTTTAATTATTATGGAGGGTAAACATTCTGTTTGCAACATTTTGTTCCCTTGCTATTTGTTCCCTGTCCTCAAATGTTAACATATTTTTGTTGGTCCCTTTTTATATACGTGCTGTTGAGCTCACGGCATTGTTGACATGAAATATCTATACTGATGTATGTTACTCCTTTAAAACATTTAATTTAAAACAATCTGGCATCCTCTTTTCCAAATAGTCTTCCTTTTTTCTTAAATACGTGTAATTACAGTGTTGTCAAAATATTTATGGCTTTTGTAATCATTGTTGTTTAACTAATTTGACTTGATGTATATAATGCACAAAAAAGGAAGGTCTAGTAAGTGCCCAGATAAGGTAAATTAGGCATTGTTGAATCATTGGCAATGTTATAAAGCTTTAAGAAATAAATCAAATATTTCAAAGACATAGAAGAATTAAAAATTAAGTAAACTATTAAGATGAGGAAAGTATAAATATTATAACCAAAAAATGAAAGTGAAATATTAAATTAAGTGTTAATAATAAAATAATCTGACATATGACAAGTTTGACATACTTTTTGTTATTGCCAATAATAAATGGAGAGGTACTGTTTAATTCTGCACACAAACTACACAGAAGTTCAATAATTTTTTTAAATTTTTTTAATAATGTTAGTTTTAATATTACATGTATTGTTGATCATCATAATTCTACATGAAAATATCAATAGTAATTATATATTAAATATAACATTGTCCAGTTACTGTAATCTAATGAATTTAATAAATACTAGTGGCTTGCAGTAACAAAAATGCTGTTGAATCATATCACACAAACTGGTTGTCCATAAACAAGCACATACACAGCTCATGAAAAACAAGTAAAATACTCTCACATAAAAAATGAATTGTATTATACACTCTCCTACAAATATTTTACAAAGAATACTTCAGTAATATCATGTAGTATATTCGGATAAAGATTGCAACAGTTGTTTACATACCAAGAATATCAAAGAAGTTGTTCCATAACACAACAGGTGAATAGCAATTTTAACGGTGGGTGTCCTTTGCCCTTCGAGTCTTGCTGTTGCATGACCTCAGCTGTGTTCTCAGTAGTGATGCACTAAGTATGAGAATTATGTTGCTACACCCAGTATGGAAAAGGCAGAATAACATAATTCAATATTTGCACTTTTTAGACAAATTTGAAACTTTTATTATTTTTGTATACATCTTTTGTACAATTTTCCCCAAGATCGTGGGTGACTAATAATTGTTTGCAGTATTTCTAAGACATTGGTTGGAGCATTTTTGAACAGTTTTTGCAGAAAAATCTCTAGGACCAGGAGATTTACTAGTTTTCATCTTTATGATGGACTTCTTTATCTCCTTTAAACTTTTTTCTATGTCATGGGAAACATAATATCCAGTTTCTGGTTAATTTCTTCCAGTTTCCTTGAATTCATGTCTTCTCTTCAAACATATCTGAGTAATATATTTCATTCATCTCCTCACTTTCATAATTTATAAACTAGTTTGTTTTATTATCTTGCCTTAAGCATTTTATAAGATTCCATGATTCTTTACTGTGTCCTCCCCATGTGCTCTTTCCTCTTCTGTACATTTTTTATTCCACCATTCATCTTTTGATTTATTTGACAGTTTTTCTCTTTTTAAACAAGATAGCATCTTTTCTCCTTTACCTTAGTTTCTACTTGATAATTCCATCAATATTGTCTAGATTTTTCATTATTCTCCTCACTCAAAGCTTCAAAAGTTTTTCATGCATTGCTGCTTTTCGTTTTTCGTACTTATCATCAGTTTTTCTATCAGGTTGAAATTTATTTATCAATCTCAACTGATATGCATTGTAAATGTAATACGCATTTTCTGAAAAAAATATATTTATTAATCGGTCCTGTACGATTGCTTAAAGTTCTTCAAAATACACTCCCCCTGCATCAGTCACGTCAGGTGAAACAGGCTAAATGGCCTAAACCTCAAAAGTTCATGATGATGATGATGATGAATAACCAGGGTTTGATTTCTGGCGGAACGCATTCCGGTACCTCGGGAATAATTATTAAATTTTATTATAAATATACAACTATTTGTATTAAATTAATCATCAATTTGGGGGCACATTCCGGGACCTAAAATTTTATAAATCAAGCACTGATAACAATTATTATAACAAGAATAATAAAATAAATAAGTAGACATTTCTGGAAATTTTCATTTATAATCCCAACTAGTCGTGCTACAACAGCACAATCTTTCTCGGATTCTTTTTAACTGCTCCGCAATGTTACTACATGAACCTGAAAAGGTGTTCCCAAACAGTAAAATTATTTTTCCACGTTGAGTCTCGAATTGAAGTTTGATGAGTTAACTCGCCGTGCTCTTTACCGTTACATCTGGCAGTCGCTCTAACGTACAATTAGATTTTTATAAACATGATATTCAAGATCGCCCATTCTTTTAACACGCAATTTTCGAAATTCTGAGTTCAACGAAATTGAGACCGGCGCCTTTTTTTAAGCGTCTCTTGTTTTATCCGCGGAAAAAAATTGGATCGGTTTTTGAGAAATCATCTTTATTAATTGTATTACTTTCAAGCGCAAATTACTGGAAAACAACTAGTTTTATCAAAATATTGTATCTGGCCTATTTTAAAGATCTTATTTTTTAGAACAATTTTGTTTAAGGCAAAAATCTTTATCTTCAATTTTATAGTTTTTAAATGTTAACTATTTGCAGTTTTGGAAAATACAGTAAGTTCGCCGGAAACGAGACTAGCTCCTCAATTTTTACCGTCATTTGATACCAACGAGGAGAAAATGTAAAGAAGAAATTTGGATATGAAATTGAAATTTGGATTTGAAATTGGGAAATACGAAAACAACTCATATTTTTGAAAAACTGTACATGATCTTATTTCTAGCTAATGGACATCATTTCTACAAAGAAAAAATCTTCAATATTGTAGGTGTAAGAAGACACTGAATAAATAAACGAACTTTTGAAATTTTCGAAAAATCTGGGATTTCAATGAAACTGATACCTGCACCATTCTTTACGCGTCCTTTAGGCCATCCGAGGATAAAGTTTAATCCAAAAATGTATAGTTATTTTTGAGAAAAAATTGAAAATGTTTTTGAGGCTTTATGTGGAGTACCCTCAAAAATCAAAATATCCGTTTCAAACAGAGGGCTTCGTGTTCACTTTAATTGATCGAGGAATACAAATTTTGGAGAAAATCGGTTGAACGGTGTAGGTGCTAGCGTATATCACAAAAAGATGGATAGACATGTAGACGTTTTGCCGTCAAACGACTTTGCAATATCAAGGACTCACAAAACAGATTCTGACTGCATATATTTGAGGAAGTAATTTACTATGTACAGGAATAAAATTTATTCACTTTTTCGTTACCAAGACCCGGCAAAAAGTTTCTGTTGAAAATTCACCGTATTCGCGTGCACAATTACAATAACGTTAGTTAGTCAATTGCTGAACCACGCCCCGTGAAGTCATGGAAGCTATGTAACTCGAGACACCAAGGATTCCTGAATGAGTGACTGTTTGGACACCCAGGTTGTTGGCGCTGAGCCCCTGGCGAAGAGATAAAACAACGACTGAGTGCCACGTTACTAGACAAAACTTAACGCATGATTACTTCAGTTATAGAGAAAAGCAATGACTTATTTCTTCACAAAATTTATTGGGTGTTTCATTTACAGATAAATAATTTCTAATTAGATTTTACCAATTTAAGGACTCTTGATAATTAAAACCTTAATTATTAATTTTGTTACAGTAATATCTAAAACATTTTTTGATGAGGCTTGAAACATTGTCACGAATTTCAAATTAAAGAAGCCAATTTCTGCAATATCCTTATGTCATTGTATGTAAAGAACAGTAATTATAGTTCAATTAATAATATACAAGGGATACTATATTAAACAATACATGAATATCAAAGATATTGTAATAAAATCTAAGATTTTTGAGACACCATAAACATATAATACAAAACAAAATAAAAAGTGATATTTTCAAGATCTTCTAGTCTGTTTTTGAAGTGGCATTAATTGCAACTTACACCCAGAGACTGCTAGGACTTCATTAGTACAAATATATCTCTATATAAAAATGTGCAATAGTATAGTTTCAAACCAATAATTACAATTTAAAATAGCCACACTTAAGGCATAATGAAAAACAAAGCTTTTTATTTTAGTTATAACATTACAGTTTAGGTTTGAAATATAGAGCATTTGAATTCAAAAGCGTTTTTCTCATTTGTTCATGAACACAAATTGCCTATTAAATTTGTTTTGCACATCTGTTTACAAGCATTTGACTATACTTTCATATATATTACTATAAATCATCAAAATATATTAATATATATGATTTTAAAATACCTAATTTTGTTTGTTCATCTGAATTATTTGAAAAATCACATTAAAATTCATACAACATTAATGTAATTTCACTACAAAACACATTGTCCATTCATTTAAGGATATGAACTTATGTTCGAAAAAATGTATTTTCATTTGAAGAGTCATGCAACCTAAACTCATTTGTTTCATATCTCTTCTTAACAGTTTAGTACTGTATAGTTAAAATTTAGTAAATAATTAGTAATGTATATTATTAAAAAGAAGGAAGTATACTTTCACAAGTTTTACAGCAATAGAAATTAGTTACAAATGGTTTAGAAGAAAATTGCATCATTGTTTCATTTGTTATCAAAAAATTTCTCTAATTAGAGGGTTCACGTAATGATAATGATACATGAGGGCAACCTTGACCTATCAAAACAACAAAACTATTATCATATGCATGCAAAAAAAATACTCAAGTTTTGCCACGAAATTAGGTTGTACATCAAACCTCCAATTAAACAAAAATGAGAAGTTCAGAAAAAAGTGGATTCAATTAAAAAACATTTACTAAGTATTGATTGCAAATCAATGATTATTAGAATAAAAATTTTAAACAATTTGAATTATAATGAATTTCATTTGTTTCAACAAAGAAATACTATCAATCATGTGGCTGTAAACATATTTCTTTTTTACATTAGTAAAGAATTAATATACAATTAAAGGTAACTGTTGAAAGTTTTTGAGCGTTATAATGTTTAAAGCGTCAATGCATGTCATTTCACCTCAGAAATTCTAATACTTATAGGTAATATTCAATTTTTCAGATGATGTATTATTAATATCTACTACGTAATTATAATTTAGGCACTATCAGAGCATGAATATATTCTATCCTATGTGCTATTAGAGCATAATAATACAACTGAAAGAAGTAAATCTTTGTCAATAATCAAACTACAATTATATTGACAAAACATGATACATGCAACTACACTAGCTAAAAATTTGAAATTTTACCCTAAAAGCCTTTAATTAACAAAGGCACATTCAAGTCTACAGAAAAATTTCAGTTATTAATAAAAATCTAATCATCTGTACTCGAATATCACTTTTTATAATTAACTATTAAATTCTGGAAGCATTAGATATTTGAGGAGGTTATTTAACAGGTAATATATCTTGCTTAAACAGCCTGCTGATATGACAAATATATACACTCCTATAATTTATCAATACTTCAAAGTAATGAAAACAATGTAAATTAATCTGGCCCTAGGGTTAAAGCACCAATTCAAGATCACGCTTTATATATTTATTGACACCTGAGTAAAATACAGAGAGAAATTGAGGTGGTCTTACAGAGGTTACAACCCCCCCCCCCATCAAAAAATTAAAGTTTTGTATGAAGGAAATATATACATAAATTAGATAAAACTTTAATATCCTGCAAGGATAATTCCTGAGAAGTGACTTTTACTACCTGTAGGCCCTACTGGTTTGTAAAGCTTGTAAGTTAACTAAACTGGAATTTTCCCATCATAAAAACCTGCTGCTTTAACCTTTAGTACCCAGGCACCTTTGTAAGGACACTAATATTGTTACAATGAACCATTATAAGATGCCCCCCAATTGAATATCTAGATCCACTCATATATTTATAATAAACTAGTACATTATAAAATATTGCAAAAATTTAACATTTTAGAATTCAGCAGATTTCTATCAATAAAGGAGATAGCTGAGCCCTCAGTAGATTATGGATAGATAACCACTAGGCTTTAGAATGTATATACCTATGATACACATGAAAGGAGCTTTATGTTGGCCCAATCAAGATATGGCACATTAACTCTACAGCTTTACATCTTTCACAGAATAGAGTATTAAATATATGACCTTTATCACTTTTCCTTTAAGAATCTATGACACAAAAATGATATACAAACACAGACTGAATTTTATGCAAAGCAACTTTCATATGATTACCTGCAAATGTCTAAAAATGAAAATATATCTTTAAATTTGCAGCAATATCCTTGTATTGCTCTTCATTTCTAAGTCTAAATCTTGGTTTGAAAGTTGAATATTTTGTTTAAAGTTAATTTTAATGACATGTTCAGCCCTTTTCATCCTGTTTAATATCACTACTAAATAATATTAAATCTAGGCTAGTATTTGAGGACTTGAATATTTATTTGCACAATTATTGCCTCAGAAACCTATAAATCACAAAATTGCTTGTGAATTTACGCAGGGTACCAATTCACCTTCATTCTATAACTTTCAGTTTTATTACAATGAATACTGATATTCTTTAAGATCCCTGGATAATAGAAATATACAATAAAATAACTGTGTAAACCAACATTACTATTATTTTCTAAACTAAATTACTGAATACTCATTTCAGCTCATTATTACTTCAGCACTGCATTTTCAACCATATTTAGACATTTTGTTGAGCTTTAGACTTCTAGTTATGATTATCAAAAAGAATTTGAATATGAGCAAATAATTTGTAAATGTGATTTTAAAATATTTTTGTTCAAGGTGACAAGCACAAAGCAGTCCCTTGGACATACAGAGTGCAAATTAGAGAAATTAGTTTTAGACAGTTGTGTAAGTATCGAATGTTTTTTTAAATAGAAACAAAATATTCATGATAGTACCTCAGAACAGACAAAAAGAGGAAAAATGTGACACTTCTTGGAAGATTCTGGTTATAGAAAATAACTACACAATAAAAATGTTTCTTTAGTATTTATCCACAGAATCATCCTGAAGTAAGACAACACAGAAATTCCAGTTTTTCTGGTTTTCATGATTAACACTTTCTGGATATTTGCCCTAACATTCCCCTCCATATTCAGAATTCTAATAATTTATCCAATTATATTTCTAAATGAAATTGTCGGAAAATTGAGAAATATTTTGGATGTAGCACACACACACTATTGACAAGAAATAGTATCAACACACCAACTAAACAAAGTATAGTGCATGCTTAAAAAAATTAATATAGTAATTTATTATAGTTTTAGAAGCAACACCAAGACTAGATGGCACATTTTTATTACCTCAAATTTATTCTCTCTCCAAAATCGAGCAAATCATTTGTATCTTTCTACAGAACGGACCCTGAAATTAAATTAGTTTGCAATCTGATCAGAAAGAATTAGATACTTTATTCCATAATAATTGGAACTTTTGGGCTAAATTAACATCTTAAAATTCAGTGCAAATTAACATCATTTTTAAGCACTGATCTTTGATATCCTGCACACAGCAAGCTCTGGCACGGAATAACCATGGGTTGCTCCACAAGTTGTCATACTGACAAACCATTTATAGCCTTAGTTAATGGATGTTTGATATCCAGAGGTTCACATGTTGAAGTACATTCATATTCACATATTGCAATTTTGGGAGTTTGTCAATTCTTTTAAGCACTCACATTTCCATTATTAAAGGTTCTGAGCCATACCATAACAGAATCTTCTATTAACATTGAGACATATGAAAGTAAAATAAATTTTCCATTTTGGTGGAAACAATGATTCACATTCATTGTTCTTTGTATTGACAAGAGCATATTTAGATTTTCAATTAACAAAAGAGATATTCAAATTATGAAATATGATCAATACCAGCTGTATTTGAAAAACATTCCAACATTAACTTCATGATACTGCTCAACAAAAAAAAATTTTTATTATTTACTTTATATTAGAATATGTTTGAATAATAATCAATGATTTTCTTGTACATTTCCTTATCAGTAATAGAAGCACAATTTTTAAGCACCTACATGGTTAGGGTTGTATCAATCACATAGTATACATTTTTCTTTCAAGATTGATCATTTTGATTGTTCATGAGAAAGTTGTTTAATCTACAAGATATAAATGTATTTCCTGTTTCCTTGATATAATTATTTTACATGCAACAAAGTACACTTCCGTTTTACACATCCCAGAGAAAATATTAACATTTCAAAACATATGCCTTCTTTGTTAAGAGACATTACAATCATATATTTCTAATTCCTCAAAGACAGTTGTGTATACCTCTATGTACACAAAATAGTATGTATGAGTTCACTAAACCATGTATTCAGTACAAAAATATATATTAAAATGGGAAGTATTTTACTTACACTTTCACAAAGAAAGTTTTCCCAATTATAATCTTCAAAATGTTTTGATTTTAAAAGCTCTGATTTCAAGTAAGCAAACAATATTTAAAACTTAACAAAAAAACATTTTTGAAACTAATTCATCTAACTCAAAAGTTGATCAATAGCAATTTTTAAACTGTAGAACAATTTCTTTTCAAAGGAAGCACAGGATACCAAACTGTCAGAATTTAAAATAAGAAAATACATTATTTCAGTTTTTACAGTTTACAGAATTATAATGAAAGGAATTACTTCCACAACAATATGTTTTTCTTTGTTGAAAGTAAAATGTAACTCTGAATGGAACAAAAAAATGGATGAGACTGCATTGACGTACAGACAATGAGAGAAATGCAATATTCAATAAAATCTATTAAAATATTAAAATTACTGCTGTAAATACTAAGTTTTAAATAAATAACCTACCAAGGAATTATTTCCATTGCAATAAAATCTATAGTTAAACTACAGTATTCAAAAAGAAAGTTGGGGAGATGAAATTAAAGAATATGCTCTCAATATTATTTTTATTTGCATGAAACAACAGGATGTACAAGATGCTATTAATATTCAGATTAACAGCTGCATTAAGAAATACTCTGAGTATTTTCTTTTTCTCACTTTCAAATCCAATACTTTTGAAGTTTTTAAACACACATTAGTAATATCAATTGATGTCATATGTACAATAAAAAAAATAAAATAAAACACCCAACAAGATAAAGGAAAACTATATAATAGAAAGCTTGGGACCACGTAGTTCAACAAAATCAAATGCTATAAAGGTCTCGCTGTCTTTTGAAAAATTTTCATAAGAACTAAACATTTACTTAATAGAATTATAAGTATGGAATACACCCTTAACTTGTAAATTCTTAACTTGAGAGAAAAAAGTGGGCAGAATAACCCTCTGCACTATTTGGCATATTTCTCAGATACTGAAGATTTTAAGAATAGAAATCTTATCATAAAGAATTGAATTTTTAAAATATGATAAAAAAAATTATACCAATGAATGTAGTACACACAATTAATGAACTTTAATGCTACTGCATAATCCAATATCTAGTTCTAATTAAATTGTTCAATACATTATCCAACTTTTAGTTTTTCTCAAATTTCTTTGTGGAAGTATACTTTACTAATGAATTTGGATAGACGATTTGAAAACATTCACTTATAATTGAAAAAGATACCTAGAAGTAATCTCTACCTCCTGAAGTCTACATAAATTACCTATTAAATAGATAAGGAACTTCATGGTGCCAAGCATTTCAAATAAACTCTGAAGTTACTTCAAGAACATTAGGCACAGCCTTTACCTTCAATGATCACACTAATGTGTACCGTATAATCAAATACGCTAATTATTCCACATGAACACAAACCAAACTTTCAGTTTCAATCTATGTTTAAAATCAGTTGATCATTTTTTATAAATAAAATGTTGGAGTAAAAATACATCCGCTGATCTCAAAAGATTTTACAGTTTCATTTGACAACATACATTTCAGTATAAGAGCTTAAGCAATTATCCAGATGATAACACAGCAATATCATTCCATACCTTTTTCATACAAATGTGCCATATAAATTTTGACACATCTTTTCAACCTTTTATAATATCATTACCAAATATCATAAAATGCAATTTTCTTTTCATCAGAAAAATAGTCAGAATTGATGCATAACAGTAACACTCACATCCACTTCATTTACACACAATTCACAAAACACACAACTCAGAAGTATACTTCCAATCCAGCATGCACAAACATGCCAACTTCAGATAATCAGAACTTATGCCTGAACAGCTGAATGGATGTTTTGTTTCATGGCATTTCTTAGTTTTGAATGAGCAAAAGTATTTTCTATGAAAGTCAACACTGATACAATATTGAGCAATCTGTAACTTCATTCTTTCAGTATATCCATAAATTATGTTAAAGTGCACAAGAAGAACCAAAACATCAAAACAAGGCCTGCACAAAGAGCTGCAACCAGAGTTGCATTCTTGGTAGACTTCCAAACCTTCAAGGTAGTTTACTCCATTTTCAACTTTTCTCCCAAATATACAATCTTCAAGAGATCATTGAGAAAATGAACATAATACTCTGTCTTTTACTACAGGCATTTGATTTTTAAAATGTTATTCTTTCTGAAGATATAAGGTCTTGTCAAGGAATGACAATTAAATTTTATTGAAAAATTATGCATATCTATGCTAGAAGTAATATTATATATTAAGGTTTCTCACTAAATTATGGAATTTTGATTCTTGAGAAACACGTGTTATTGCTTTAGGGTGAGAAAAATTTTGTTTTAGTTCCCATTCCATGGTGCATGTTCTCAGTTATGAAATATAATTATAATATATGCATTATAGGAAAGACAAAATGTCTTCTACTTCGTTATACACTCTTTACTTGCAGTACTGAAGATGGGGAATGCAGAATGCATTTGCATTGACAAATCAAGTTTGCAACACACAATTCAGCAGCTGATGAGAGTGCTAACCAATACACTTTGAAATTCATTGGTAAACTACTGTAAACTATCTTGTTTATTTATCAGCCTACCACTTTGCTTTTCTAGCTGCAACAACTTACTGAATTAAAACAATGTGGTAAAGAAACGCTAGCGAGACAATTACATTGAAATCAGATCACATTCAACTTAAACGCCTAAGTGAAAACTCATACAAGATGAGTCACATGTATTTACATTTTAAAGACCTAACATTAGAAATTTTAGAAGACAGTTGAAAGAGAAGTTAAATGGGGTTGTCAATGTATTAGATCTGCTTGTCCACAGCAGATGCTGGAAAGTAATAAAATAAACTATTTTCTACAGTTAAGTGTATTTGTTAATTACTGATCTGTCAATGTACTAAGAAATATGATTATTTAAAACTTTATCTTTTTCCAGTAGATACTGTCAGTATTAACAATGCAAATATTTTATTTTGTCCTTTCAGGAATTTCCATGAAAGATTCAGTTATGCCTTGCATGTTCAAGCAGTTCCAAGGCATTTCTGGAAATGACAGTTGTTATTCTTTTCCATTGCAGAAAATTTCTACTGAAGTTTTCTTTTATCAACAGAAATGCATCTAGGATAAAAACTTCTGTAGTCAGTGGATAGCCTTTGATTAAAAAAAATTGATCTGATCATTTTCTATCAAAAACTAAGTTACCATTAAATTATTATTACATTTACTCTAAGTTTAAGAATCAAAATGACTAAATGAAACTAAATAATGATTATGAGATGAAGCACCCACACAAACCACTTTTACGATTCTGTCATGACAACATAGCCATTGTGAAACATTTAAACATTATCCTGTCACTAGAGAAACATTGGACTAGCCAGTGGCAGGATCAATGAACAATGTGAAGCATGAATGTTATCCTTATATTTTCATTAATCCCCTATCTCAGCATTCTTATCTCCCATGAGGTACAGTAACTGGAAAGCAACAGCAAGAAGGCTTATTCCTAATAAATCTCCCAATGCCGTAAGGTAAGGAATTGCAGAATTATCAGGATCAATTTTATGTTTCCACATCCAATGAATCATAATGTAGGCAACGTACAGAAGAAATGCCACCTGAAATAAAATGGAAGATATGTCAAAAACTTTCAATGCAATGTTTATTGTTCTAGTAATTAAAACTATTGTAGCACAATAATTTAAGTGGTGGGAAAACAATAGTTCATGCCCTATTTGAATATTTTAATGTATACGTGATATTCCAGGGGGAGGTTAGAGAGTAGGCACAAAAAACTAAATCTGAAACATTTGTAATTTGGATAAAAAGGTTTCCAGTAGGAAAAATCCTAAGCAATACTTTTTATAGTACAAATAAAATTAGAATGTAGTTGATATATGGGTGTGGAGGGGGCTTATCTCCATTGCCTGTGTGTTCTGCCATGGGCTCTCAACATTAACTAGGCAAATAGAAGAAAGGAATGTTGAGAAACTCCTAACAAGTTTGTTCATAACATTTGTTCCCTAATTTTAGATGACAACAATGTGCAAATGCCAAAACTTGTTCTGTAGGTTACAGTGCTGGTGTCATCACATGACAAGAAATGTCAACTACATTGTAACGTTTTTTTTACCCTTAATTGCTTTAATGCTGTGTTTAAACAAAGATTAAAACTTTGTTTCTACAACTTCAGTAGTTCTTGTGTAAATGCCACCACAACATCAAAGAAATTTAAAAGTGTGCATGTATTTTAAATTTACTTTTTTTATTAAAAGCTTAAATTACATTATAATGCTAAATAAAACTAATATCAAAGGAAATATAACGGTAGAAAGATATGAATAAAAGAGGAAAACTTCTAGAAATTCAAGGAAAGTAGGTGGATATTAAAGCCCATTAGCTTTGAAAGATAAGCACAAGCAGTATAGCAACCAGTTTGCATCATAAACTTAGCAATAAAAAACAAGATTAACTATTACCTGAAGTAAGGCAGCACACAGATAAACAAAAACAAATAAGGGTGTTAAAGATGTATTATCAGATTTTATGTAATTTATGGTGTAAATGAAGATGAGGTGTCCTGGAACTACCATTAGCATTAGCACTCGAGCGGTTCGTGCATGACTACCTGAAAAACAATTAATATATCAGACCTTCATTCTTTAAATCACTGCAGCCCATAGATTGCAACCAACTTACTTTTTCCACAGAACCCAGCACCTGGACTGATGAAGATGACAGTTTCTTCATCCATTAAGGTGCCAAGTTCTGCGTCTCTGTGAAGGGCAGTGGAGATTCGACTGGCCTGAACAGCCACCAAGTTGCCCCCCACACCATTTATAACTGGTTGGAACACTGCAAGCCCCTCATGACGTGAAACCATTACATCTAAGATCATACCTCCAACACTACAAGAAACAATATAACCAAGTAAGATCACACTTATATTAGAGAATGAAGAAGATATTTTCAATAGAGAATGACAAACAAATCTTTGTTGAATCCAAAAGTGTTTCCATTGTAAACAGATGTCAAAATGCAACTTTGAAAGAACGAGAAACATGGATAAAGGGAGGAAGGGAGGGGAGGAAAGAAAGGAAGGGGAGGGAGGGAGGGGAGGAAAGGAAGGATGGGAAGGGGAGGAAAGGAAGGGTGGGAAGAGGAGGAAAGGAAGGGTGGGAAGAGGAGGGTGGCAAGGAGGAGAAGGGTGGGAAGGGGAGGCGAGGAAGGGTGGGAAGGGGAGGCGAGGAAGGGTGGGAAGGGGAGGCGAGGAAGGGTGGGAAGGGGTGGCAAGGAAGGGTGGGAAGGGGGGCAAGGAAGGGTGGGAAGGACAGGAGAAAAAGGGACAACAACTTCAGATTCTCTCTCTGAAGGTAGTACACAGCAGTTGCTTTACTGATTGAACTTGTATGCCCAAGCTTCTGACAGTTATGGAAGAACAGAAATTGTTCATCTTGGTGTATATAACATCCAGGCATGTTTGTCACTTTCAACATCACTCGTCAGTATTTTCATTTCAGTTAATATTTATTTTTAATTAAATTATAGTAAGTGAATTTTATTCATCTCAAGTAACATTCTGGCATTCAAAATTATTCAATGGTATTTTTATTTCAGCCTTTCATGTTTTCAAAACAATAGACCTAATCTAATTAAATTTAACATTTACTCTCAATAATCCAGAAATAACATAACTAAAAACAACATGTTATACATGTACCATTGAAGGAAACAAATGCTACAAAACTATATGATAAAAAATGCTCAGTGCTTTAGATAACAATAAAGAATTTTCGATATTAATTCTGAGAAAAACCTTCCTTCTCTTTTGCATACCTGCCAAGCTTGCTATTTAAATCCCTTAATACATTAATCTGTTCTCCTATGCTATATATTGAAAACCAAATAATGCAAACAAGAATTTAATTTAGTATCATTTTTGGTTTTAATGGAATTTCTTACCTGCTAATAAGCATAGCAGCAAGAACAGGGGTCCAACCAGAGTAGAGCACACTTTTTGTATGCTTGTTTTTCTTGGCAATCCATACCCAGAGTGGAGTGACAAGAAGATAACAAGCAATAATTAACGGAGCTAGCCAATCTTGTTTTCCTACAAAACAATAATAAGAATAAAATTTCAAAAATAAAAAATATTTATCTTTCTAAAACTTTTATTATATATCCTACCAATTGCATTATAAAATACTGTAGAAATCCACGCAAGCAATGCAAGAGAAGTTACGTCACCAAGGCTGGCAGCAATGGGGATAGCCACATTGTCAGGATTGATGTGGCAGTGACGAGAGAAAACAATAACGGCTGATGTTATCAAACCTAAATCAAAGAAAGAATATTAAAATAAGATGTAAAATTTTCTATCTGAAATGTTAAAACCTGATAAACATTTTATTTACATGTACTTTGTTCGAATTAAATATTTGCTTTTAAGTCTATGTACAATAATGGCAAGCATCTAATCTTAGTAGTCAATTACGAATTTATGAATTAATAAATTTATTACACAACCCACAAATATTGAACATGCTATTTAAGATTCACAAGTAACTGCAATCGGCAAGCAAAACAGGCTACACAAATGGCTATATAAATAATGATGTAACTGAGAAATTCATGAAAGTACTCAATACATGGAAATAATGTTCAAGTCATTGTTGAAATTACACCTGTGTAGCATTAGTAATAAAATTAATTTTGATTAATAAAATATACAGTTGGACCTCCATATAGTTAACCTCTATATATCAAAATTCTCTATAAATCAAATTCTATTTCTGTCCCCTGAAGATTCCATTTAAAAACATTTCTTATAAAAAAAATTATTTCTATACATGAAACTTTTTTTTTTGACTTGACTACTTTTTTTTCGAAATACAAGTGAGCAGTAAATACTATAAATTATATTCAATAGTTCAGCAAGGTTTTCAAATGAGGAAAAATGTTTCAGATGAAGTGTTTCAGTGGGTTAACAAGTGTGAACAGTTATTTTGAATGGAGTGCATCACATGTGTAACAAGACATTAGACATTTAAAAAAAAAATTTCAATTCAATGATTTGGTCAGGAACGTATACAATCATCATTTCATGTTACTATTCATACAAATGTGGCATGAATGATTAAAACTTTTTTCACTATTTGTTGAATTTTCCATTTTACCCAATTTTTCTAAAATTGTTTAAAAGAATTTGCAAAAATTTCATAATCATTTCTATACATCAAATATTATCGAAGGAACCATCAGATTTGATATATAGAGGTTCGACTGTACTTAGATTTAAAAATATGAAGGCAAAAGGCTCATTTTTTCATGACAAAGACTATCAGAATGTGTATTTGTTTACTTTTACCAATCTTAGGCACATCCAATTTTCTGAATTAATTAGTTAAGAAGAATTTAAAAATTTGAAGTTGTGCTAATAAAGTACACACATTTTATATTCCTATCATTACAACCTATAATTATATTACCAGCTACACACTAATTTCCACACCAAATTAGGTTAAAATGCTTGTAATTATTTAAAAAATGATTGCACTCATATGTGTACTTATACACTAGAGCTGTCCACAAAAGAAAACCTCTTCAACACCCAATTCAAGAAAATGCTGATTTCTCACCCTTAGTAAATTTGAACACATACTTGGATTTTCAAAAAACATGCACCCAAAGATATTAAGTTTCATCTCAAATGATCAATTTACATTTTGCAGAAAACAAATAGTTTACAATGATACTTCAAGACTAGCTCCTCTTTGATTCAGTCTTCAGCCCTCAATCTCTTTCATAATGATATTGAAAAGGTTTTAAAAAGTGATGAGTATGTTCATATTGTTAATGTAAATAAAGAAAGTAATTTTCAAGAAAATTCCTCACCAAGAACAAAGCTGGCCAATGAAGCAGTTACTAAGCTACTAGCACACAGAAGGAATGCATGGTCTAATTCAACACTTTTGCTTTTAATTCCTCCCATAACAATGGCCACCACTGATGCGAGGAATCCCACAACTGTTGCCTGGCACTGATAAAAAATAAAAAAACAACAACAAAAAAATAATAATAATAAATCAGTAAAAACACAATGGCTTATAAGTTATAGTTGCATAAATTCAAATTGAATAATGTATATATTATATGCAACAATATAAACAATTATTGTAAATGAAGAAAAGGAAGAAACACACAAATATGATGACTATTAGGTTTTAGAATTTTATATTGTATGTACAATGCAAAATGTGTTTATTAGACATGTGCATGCACACACCCCTGGTTCACAGATATTAGCAACCATCAGAAGTTGAAGGAAAGAAGAGAGAACAGAAATTACAGTATATATTTTTTTTGAAAAGTAATATTCAACGCACAAAATATAATTATTTGTGTGTGTTTAAGAGACGTTTATTTAATATGACTCAAATTATTACACGTAAAATTCATTTATGCAATCAAACAAACCTTTAGTTTGCTTGAAAACAAATTCCTTTCAGTATTCAATGGATTTTAGCAAAACAGGAGTTGAATGCTTCTGAAAAGTAACAGAGAAATCACCAATGCATACTTCAAGCTTAAATTGCTGCAGTTTATCAAGTCTGCAATTTGTATTAACTTTACTTTCTTCTTCCACCTTGAATTTTCAAGTATTCATATTTCATAGTCATTTAATCAGTATAAAAATTCACACATGGGTATAAGATTTGCATACTGAAAATGCACAGCTTGCTGAAAGTGTAGTCTGTACTGAAGGAAAGAATTTCTAGCATCAATATGACAAAACTGTAACAGGAAATTCTGAAGCTCTTCAAACTATCATATAAAAGATTAATAACTAAAATATATGTAACAAAATATTATTAAAAGAATTTCTGACAATATCCAAATTAAAATAAATTTAATACCTTCAAATAAAATATTTGAGGAGTTGTATCATGAAGCTTACTAGACCAATCATACAAAATAAATTATTTAATATTTCTTTTCATCAAGATTTTTGTTTTTACATATGAACAAAAAAGAGCAAGTTTTTTTTTGAAAAACATTGGATAATATCAGTATCTTGGTAACAACCACACATAGCTTCTGCAAGAATCTTATCAACTCTCTTAGGTAAAAATTTCATCCCAATACATTCAATGGTTTGAAAGATATTCGATAGATCATCACACACGTTCCATCCAGAAGAAAGGAGACCAATGAAGTACTTTGTTGGTATGTGTCATTTCATGTAATTGAGTTTACTGATAAAGCAAACATTTTATTTTGGTTGCTACAGAAAAAATTGCAATTACTCGCAGATATTTGAATTATTTATAATTTAAAATCCTAAATAATTTACATACTATGTTGGCCATCTTTTAAGATGTGTAAAGGCTTTTATACACCATAGCATAGCTTGCAAGACAAGTTAAGGAAGTCCTTCACCACGATGCTATAAAATAAACAATATCTTCACAAGCCACTGATGTAACGCTCTACAGAGATTCAATTATACAGCACTTTTTTCTAATATTATTTTTTAATGTTTTTCAAAAGTTCTCAATATCATTTCCAGACCATTTCCATGCCATTTTAGAATGTTACAATCAGGTTATAGGCATGATTCATTAAGTTATTACAATTTGGTACAGAACTCTTGTCACCATGAAAAAAACTTTATTTGCTGGAAACTTCTGTAATTAGTAGCCGAAACAGGTTGTTGCCCAATGATCCAATTGTTTTTCGGCAATATTCCATTACCAACTTGTAGTTTGCATGTCCCTTTTCAAAAATCATGCCCCACATAAAAATTGGCATAATTTTACACAGACTGTTTCATGCAGTCATAAATAAATTTTCCTCCAACCTTACAAATTGAAGTAAGTCACCCAATATTTTCATTGCCACTTCATCAGAGAAGCAAACCAGTTATAAAGACCCATTCAAAACAACTTTTGAGCATAAGGGCACATCATATCACAATTTACATATTTTCAATACCTAATTTTTTTTATCTATGTTCTTACTCATGATCTGAATGCATTATTCCATGACAAATACTTCTTCATTGTTGGTGCACGTTTAGTTTCATCTAATGGGACTTCAATGATAAAACCAAACTCTTGAAGAGGTTCTGACAGTAATCTAAATTCACCTGTCTGAGGCAGGGAGGCCCTTATTAGATTCTTTTGGTTTTAGGGATAAAGTAATATATTTATTTTTACATGTAATGTATTGTGGTGAGGTTGAATGAGGCACAGTAGTGCCAGTGAGCACACATGGTATGGCAGGATGGATGAGGCAAACCTGGGTGACGCAGGAAGGGGTGGGGCCAGAAGGGAGCAAGGAATGGCAGGATGAGAACCATGAGCAAGGAGAAGAAAGGAGGGCAGAAGTATGTCCAGAGCAATCATGAAGGAGATACAAATAAATTTAATGCTGTTTTATTCTGCAAATAGAATTCATTCCATTCCTGGCCTAATAAAAGACTGTAATAAATACATAGTTTCTTCAGTTATTCTTTAATTGTATTTTGCGAGAATCAATTCTATCAACTAATTAGGTCATTGACCCTTAAGTATTGTGCATATTGTATCCCAGGAGGCGGCAGTTCTTCCACTGCTGGCACTTAGGGTCTGGTACATGTCAACTAGCAGGAGCCTTCCCATTTAAGGTCCTTCCTCCTAGTGGGCCTTATATCAGCTAGGATAAGCACCAAGCTCCAGACATGTGTAGTAGTGTAGTGCATGTAAAGATGGAAGTGGAGAAGAGGCAACAAAGATGAAAAAATTACAGTCAATCTGTAGCCCAATTGTTAGGGTATTGCTACGGCAATTTGCCTGCCACTGATCAGAGTAACTATGGAAAACAACCAATCACAGGTACAGGTCATTAGAATTTTCCAGTGGTTAAATTCCATCCATTTATGTAGTAAGTGTCAAAAATAAGCCACTTTTGGGACACTAAACCTAGGCTCTTTTGGACAAAGAAGACAGACAGGCAAAAGACTGAGGAAGGGAGTGAAGGAGCGCCGAAACCAGGGAGCGGGGAAAGGGAGCGCCGAACGGTGGAGGGGGAGGGGGGACGGATGCACGGAGGGAGAGAAGGAGGGAGCGAGCGTCGGAGGGAGGGAGGGAGGGAGGGAGCGAGCCAGCATCGGAGGGAGGGACCATTCAAAATTTGTTTGAAATTTTTAAATACAATATTCTACACTTTTCGTTTCTCTCTCTTACGTCGTAAGAAAAAACTACTGTTATTGTGTGCTATAAAAATGCTATTTTTCAACAGAAAAACTAATCGCTGGACCCTAGTTGTGCTAGAACAGCACATACTTTCTCGCATAACTTTTAAATTCAAGAATTAATTTTCAAAATTTCAAGAGTTCAATGAAAATCAGTATGTGCCATTCTTTTAGGCATTCCTTCTTCTATCCTTTGGAAAAGTTTGCAGTGGTTTTTGAGAATTCTTGTTTTATAAATTAAATTAATTTCAACTACAAATATAGTGAAAACTTCTAGCTTTTTTTTCTCCAATAAAATGGCACGCAACCTCTTTTAAAGAGTAGATTTTGTTGAAGGCAAAAATCTCCATCTTAAACTTTGAGACATACAATTTTTGTAATTTTCAAAAATACACAGAACCAATCTTGGAAATGAGAGTAGAACCAACTTTGTTACCAAAGCTTGATACATACCAAGTGAAATTTTAAAGAAGATATTGGAAGTCCATTCTGAGAAAATGTTCGTTCACAAAAGGTTAAAAATTGCCTAAATTTCTCACAAAATTATGTGAAAATTACTTATTTTTGAAAAATTTTATACTAGATCCATTTTCAGAAAAACAGATTTAATTACAGAAAAAAATCTATCTTCAATATTGTTGTAGAAAGACAAAAAAAACAACAAAAAACAATGCAATTATGAAAAAAAATAAATGTCAACAAATACGAGACTTACACCATTCTGTTAAGTGCCTGTTATGCTATCCAAAGATGAATTTAATCAAAAACTTTGATGTCATTTATATGAAAATTTTGGAAATGATGTTGAGGTTTCAGGTGAAGTACTCTAAGTCAAAATACCAGTTTCTAACTGAGAGGAACTTAAGTGCATTTAAATGATCAAGAATAATCAATTTTTGAGAAAATCAGTTTTTCTGTTGCAACTTTTCTGTTTTACAGCACCTTATTACAATACTTTCTATTTCTTCTAAAGAAAGGGAAAGACTAAAAATCCTAGTTCCTTGTGAACCACAGTTCTCACAGGAAGCAAGAACACGTTTAAAATTTCAATTACACACAATAGCTTTCTCTTTTTCTAATACAATCTACACCCAAAATTAAGTAATTCGTTACATCTTTCTGGGTGGGAAGCCATTGAGAACTGTTTTTTCCAAACTCGACATGTGCAAAAATGAAAATTTTGAATTGAGGAATTGAGTTTTTCTATTTCTATAGTATTTTATAGTTTTCAGAAACTTTTTTTAAATGCTATTTTATATTATTCTATGGATCATTGAAAGTTGTTCTATAATGAAATGCTTTCGGTTTTAGTTCTAACTCTTAGTATTTGTTTCTCAAAATCTCAAATTTTTTTCCAAACTCAGCATATTTTTTGAAGTGTTTTCACAAAACTCTACATATGATTCGTTGGAGTCAGGAATTTTGGTTATAGATGTGATAAATTGACTAAACATGAGATTTGATTAAGGCATTTGCTACACTCATTTGTGTTATTTTATATAATTAATAATGATTTTAATTTTTATGATATGAAGATAAAGAGCAATTTCAATTAAAATTTTTTTTATCTCTGATTGATATACTGACATTGTGACAAGAGATAATAAATCTATATTATTTCTTCCTCTTCATGAGAAAGCATAACATTGTCATTATCAGTGTTTTCATCAGAAATACTAATTTTATTCAAATTATTCTTTATGTCATTGTAAAAATCATTGGTTGTTGGTATTGTGAAAAATCTGAAAAGTTTTATTACATCAGTAGATTTTTCAGAAGTAACCATGTTCTTTCTAGTTAGATTGTTGAGGTGCATGTGATATTTCCGAAATTTACCACGGCTTTTGGTTTAATCACATCTACCGTTGCACCATATTCAGAGTACAATTTTTTTTTTGTACTTTAAGTACTGTTCGCTCTTAATTATAATCTCTTTTAACATACTGGATTACTCGAGCTTCTCTCATTTGGAAAGAAAGTATACTCTTTATAACCTTCTTTGCATAGATGTTCCGTTTTTGCGGCGGTGGCGATGGTGCAACGGTTAGCGTATCGGACTGTTATGCCCAAGTTGGTGGGTTGAAACCTGATCGAAGCCGTGGATTTTCAAGGGTGAAAAAAATATATTGTACGCCTTCCTTCGGAGGAAAAGTAAAGCCGTCTGTCCCATGATAGTAGCTTTACTGCATGTAAAAGATCCTCATGCCTAAATGAAGCCTCTGAGCTAAATTCAAATTGTCTATTTCGTCGCCCAAGTAATACCTTCTTTTTCCCCTAGTAGGTGAAAGGAGCGTAACGAAATTTGCATGGTCAGACGGAAGAGCAGGCCTCATGGCCTGAGTCTCACCATGTAAAATAAGGCATTCATTCATTCTTTTCCTAATTGTTTCACATTTCCATGTGATCTTAAAATGTCCAAGTATTCATCCAGAGACAAAATAGTCTCCTCCTTTCTGAAGACTTTTTTGACTCTACCAAACACTCAGTCAGCTAGTGTGCAACCATGTTCACGAATGGGATAAAAATCTTCTTATATATTTTACTTTCTATTAGAAATCCCATCAAAGTAGACATCAATACTGTATTTTTCTTTGACTTGCACAAGGATCAGAAAATGGATAAGGGGGAAGATACACTTTAAAACCTTAAAATATTCAATTTTTGAGAACATTTTTCCCCTATACATTAAGTATTCAGGAATATTTTAGTGAAAAAATATTTCAATATCTGTAATAGTTTTCGAGTTATGATTTAAAAGATATGCCGCTGCATCATGCATCTATTATAGTAAGGTAAGAAAAACTCGTGAATCTAACTTTGTCCCTCGTTTTGAAGATCAGTTTTCCTTATAACTCAAAAACTAATTATTTTAATGCTATGAAATTTTTAGGATACATTTAACCAAGTATTATCTATAAAACCATGCTAAATCATATACTTTAGATCAATAGTTTGTGATAAATTATAAAACTGAAAAAAAACTTCATAATTACTGTATTAATTTTGAATTCAAATTAAAAATATTATTTATCAAGAGATCTAAATAAAAGAGGATGGTTTTCTACCTGCAAGTATTGCCAACAAATTAAAAGAAGAAATTTGAAAAAAATCTTCAAAATAATTTGAGTTAACGGGGAAACACTAAGTCAGTGCATGAAACACTGGTTGAATTTTGATTGAAAAGGAAAAAAAAGAAAAGTAAGAAGAAAATTTTTCCCAGCAGAAGAAAGATTTCTGTGGGTCAGTTCATTTACACTGCTGTGGAATATGATTTTAATGGAGAAAAAAGTGGAAAAATAATAAAAATTTAACTACCACAAGTTGTATCTTCCCCTCAATGCATTTAGGCTTATTTTCCAATGCATCCAACTTGCATTGGATCTACCTTAAAAAAATTACCAGCGCATATGAGACTTCATTGTCTCCACGAGAAGATTCTGTCTCCAGCCCAGTCCTCTGCCAGTAGATAGGCCGGGGCCTGTTCTTATTTGAATTATATTTGAACTTCAAATTGAATTCAAAATTTTGAATTCGAATTCGAATTCCGCCATGTGGGGCCCTCCGTGGGCCAATAGCGTCGAAGGGCGCAAAGGCGCTGCGAAATCTACAGGACAGAACCGGCAATCATTAACATGCTTTGTGTAAAGCGAAGCGGTTTCATCTGAACGTTTTGCCAGAGCTTTTTGTGTTTTAAGCGTTTGTGTGTTTCTGCGTTTGTGTTTCTCGAAATGCCCCAATTTAGGCGTTGTTGGGTACCCAATTGCCGATACAACCAAAATAGAAGGAGTGAACAGCAATTCGTTAAGTTTCCAAGAGATCCTGAAAGGTAAGCGATATGAAATGCTTAGCATGGTTCTATAACAATTTTTTCATGTACTATTTAGTGACATAGTAAATAAACTATGTCACTAAATAATGAAAGCACTGGTTGCTGTAATAATCATGTAATTGATAATTAACATTAAGGTGATGTTGATATAACTATAATAGCTCAATAATACATTACTAATTTTATTACAGGTGTATGAAATGGTTAAAGGCAATTGGGGACCCGACTTTGGCATCTAGCCCTTGGAAAATTCTCATAAGCTTGAGATATGTATGTATGGAGCACTTCACGCTGGAAATGTTCACTGCAGCAGGCAGACTAGCACTTATCGGAGCCCATATTTTTGCTGATGTGCGTCCCTGAGTTTCCGGAGGGTGCACTCAGGTCATTTATAGAAGGCTTACCACAACAAAGGTGTACGTTTCTATTATTATTATTAGCAACTAGAAGGTGTAATAAGAAAACTTTTTTCGTTTTTAATTTAATTAAACATCCTTATTTCATTTGCAGGATCTGCTCGGCATGTAGTGACAACATTTCTCCTGAGTTCTCGGTTGCTAAACGAAGAGAAAAATCCTGTAACACGCGTGGTAGTCAAAATCTGGTTTTGTGGGATCTTGATGCGAAAACCAACTGGAAGCAAAACGTCTGTAGTATGTGAACAAACATAGCGCCTAAACCATGCGTAGAATTTTTTCAAATTGAAGAAACCCTGTCAATATGTATCTAGTAGAAGGTTAGAAATTTTTAAAACCTTCCTTAGTTTTTGGGAACTTTATATGAACCGTAAGAAATGATCCAGAATTTTCTCAAAAATGGCACAAATTTTTTTTAATTTCTTGTAAGAACAGAGTAAAATACTTATAAAGGTGGCAAAGGTCCAATTTTCAAGATTAACTCTGAATTTTCAGAAATTTTAAAAGTGCTGCTTTTATCATCAACTTCTTACAATTACAATATTGAAGTTAGAGACTTTTCCTTGAATTAAATTTGATGTGCATAAATAGTTCTTCATTTAAGGTGTGAAGATTGTTTTGTAAATATTAGTAGTTTTTGTGCAATTGTGGGTGAACTATTAGAATTTTAAAAATGACAAAAAGAAGATTTTCTCAAACGGCTCCCACTTTTTTCTGAACAGTATTATATTTATGAGTACATGCACTTTAAATAATGTCAAGTAAATTTTCTTGAAAACTCAACACTTTTTATTCAAATGAGCTCAAAATTACTCATTTTCAGAATAGCTCAAACACCATTTTCTCAAAGGTGGCTTCAATTTCTTTCTTTAAACTATTTCAGCGAATAGTGGTAATGGTACTGTTTAATATATTATAATGTAATGTTCATTTTTATTCTTTTGTTTCCCAAAATTGCGAAATGTTTTTATTCTTTCAATATCTCATGCCAGTAATATGACATTTCAATGGATATATTATTGAATTTGTGAGTGGAAGTTCTTCAAATTACTTCAAATGAAGTTTTTGAAAACTCAAATAGATTCCAGAGAAAGAGCTTCAATTTTGCATTTACAGTAACGCTTAACGCCGTTTTTTTTAATGGCTTCAAATTTTTCAATGAACTTGCTATTTAAGACAAGGTTTTAGCCTTCTTTAATACTCTTAAAATAATATTTCGGTTCTACTATTTGGTAATCGAAGAGTTGAGAAAATGGCAAAAAAATGTATTTTGGGCGATAGATGCCAGCTGGCAAGAGGATGAGGAAGACCGTAGAGCGTCCACTCAAGGAAATTAGAAACTTAACTTTGAGAAAGCTATTCTGTAGCACTTCCAGTTACTATATGTAATTTAGTAAATCAAACTGCAGGACCACTTTCTTGGAGACATGTACCAAATTGAAGTTTTTGGGATTCAATTTAATAAAAAATTGTATTTTGAGTGATAATCATTTGGTGTTTCTGTTGCAGTAAATTTTATCTCAGGTGTTTTTGGCCACTATCTGTCTTGTGAACTATGTATAAGTCTTTGTATAACAGTTTGGCATTTTACCAGGAAGCATTAGCTATTTTCTAAACATATTTCTGATGGTTCTTGAGATGTCTGTTGGGTATAATCTCCTGAGTATGATAAGTGCTTTTATTTAGTTATATTGTTTTGCAGAAATTGTGTGCGTTAGTCACATAACATGATTGGGAAAGACATGAAAATATTTTTAGTAATTGAAAACTGTTCAATATCTGTATCAAATGTTGAGTAATTCTGGATATAAATCCACCTTTGGATTTTCATCCACGATCCATTGAGCAACTAGCCATGCTTTTGGACAAATATGTAGCCTGTGATATCGAATATTAGTGAAACATACCAAGTCCAAAACTCTGCTTTGAGATTAATGAAGTTGAAGTAGAATCATGTAATTTTTTACTTGTTCATCACTTGTACTAGGTAGGAGGTAAAACATGTTTCTTGTAATGCAGTTTAATGTAATATTGCTTTTGAAGAAAGCAAGCAAAAGACAGATTTTGTGACTGTTTGTGCAGATGCAAGTTTCTGTTTATTTATAAAACTTATCAATAATATTCATTTGTATTGTACCTTAGTAGCAATTTTGATAATAGCTGAAATTTGACAGGTGTTGATAGCTGGAATGTCATTTTAATAATGATGCAATATTAAAGAAGTAATGGTCACTAGTTATATTTGGACAATTGTCTAAATTCATGGTTTCAATATTTAGTCAATGGCAAAGTAAAATAATCTTTATGTCTGATTACTTGCTCACATTTATTTTGTAAATGTATGACTATTTACATAATTTAGAAATAAATATTGTGTTTATAAAATAACTTTTTATTTTGCACTACCTGGACAATAATTCCATTCTGTGACTTAGGATTCCAAATCCTAATATTTTAGTCTTCTTAATTGCCTAGCGTATTTTACATAGAAATAATGTATTCATTTGACGCCATTTTGAAAACAACTTCATTTTAAATGTCCCGGTCGTCAATACGCGCCACCTCCATTGGTAGAACGCCGCGCTATTGGCTCAAACGGGGGCCCAGATGGCGGCTTCCCCCCTCCATGAAAATTAGAAATTTGAATAAGAGCGTTGGGATTAACATTGAGTGCCGTCTCTATTAGTATACTCTCTGCTCCAGCCAAGAATATCAGTGAATATCACTTAGGTGTTGAACCTTCTTTTGTACCCTTATTGCCAAATTATAGAACCAAACCTGTCAAGAATAAAATATCTTGGAAATACAGTTTTGGTAGAGGCTGATTCTGTTGCTTCTTGAAACAAATTTTTATGGTGTCAGGTTCCTCTCTTTTCATGATCTCATAAAATTTCTTCACCCTCGTATTATGTAACCTGTACATTGTTCGGTGCTCATTTTTTATTTTTTGCTAAATATTCTTTACAGATTGAACACATCAGTTTTTGGACTCCCAAAACCCAAATTCAAGTTTTTATAAAACACAGCCTTGAATTTACATAATGAGACCGCATGTAATCCACCAGAATTTCTCTGTACAAAACCTATTCCCCATTATTTTCATGTTTAAGTCTGATAGAAGGTAGCTTCTATTTACTTTGCCACTTGAATTACAACTTCTAGGCACTTACATTGTTTGATATGATTAATAATAGTTTCAGTAATAAATTTGTCTTCCACTTCAGTGACCACCTCTTTTCTTTACAGGATCTTCTCTCATTGCATTAAAATTTCTGGCTATTCTAGTCAACTAGACAGAATTTCTAGAAGCCTTTGTATATCTCACAATTTTACGCTGCACGTTGCACACTTCTCCCTACATCAGTTTTCATCCCAACAGTACTGATAACAATGGAGCATTTAAACTGAATGTTTGAAAGGAATGGTCATGAAAATCAGTATTATGAGAACAAGTTTTACTTCAGTTACATAGCTTTTGACTAAATAATGTTAGGTACAAAGCATATATTCTATTTAGCAAAACTCTACATATGCACAACCATGTCCAGTTTTGCAGAAATTCAGACATTTTACAGCTTTAAAACAGCCGCAGTAATAGAGTTTTGGTAAAACTAAGTTAAGACATGGATAGCTGGCTACTGAATTGTATAGTAGACATGTGAACTCATTTTGGTTCAAAAGTGCAGATGTCGACTTTTGAAAAAACTGTTCTCGATTGTTAACTTTATCATAACATTCAACTCTGAAAAATTGAATATTAAGACATATTCACATGTTCTTAAAGCCAATTATAAAGAAGAAGATGTATTCATATATATTCATGGCTGTCTCGTGGCACATGAGCAGTCGCTCGCCTTCCACCAAGGAGGTCGAGGTTCAATTCCCGGACAATCTCATGTGAAATTTGTTTCAACAAAACGAGTTCAGCTGCTTCACGAGGGCTAACCCCAGTGAAGTGTCCTAAACCCTACCCCTATCCTAGTTCCTACCAAATTCTGGCCGCTGGCTAGTGACGCAGGAGTGTGCAAGATAGGCGCGTACACGGAGATGCTACCTGGTGGTCCTCTTGATGACTCATGGACTAGACTTACTGACTGTATAAAAAGTAATGGAGGATTACTCCTATTGATAAGGACTGTATAAAAGAAAACAGAGGATTACTCCCAGTAATAGGTGCTAAACGCCCAATGGGGGTTATGAGACATGCTGCGTCATGACGAAGGCGCAACAAATTTATCTTGCAAATGACACAATCAGCATTCTTGCAATTTCATCTAAAACATGATTTTGTACACATCCTGAAGAGATAAAATGAATGGTCATGAAACATCTTTGTGAAGTGACCCAGTGAGATCAGAAGTATTGAAGATATGTTCAAGATATTCACACTTCCTGAATTTACAAATGCTTGCTTCTCAATTAATACTCCACTGTTTTGTCGCAGCAATTTAAGGTTATTTGCCTAATGGAGTGTAAAATCTAAACAATTAACATCTCTGCTTTTTGAGTTTTAACAAGATGCTTTCAGATTATAGGCCTAGAATAATGCAGTTTAATTCTCTATATCATTAATAAAATTGTAAATTACAAAAATACATTCTATACTAGAAAAAATTTCTGGATCTACATCGTATGATTTACATTTTAATTTTCCTAACCAGGCAAAACGGGTTTTAGTTTCAAGACAGTAGATTAGTACAGCACATTACAAAAGAAAGATGTTTGTATAGACTCAAAAAAAAAAGCAGTTTTGAGAAGAGAAGTACATTATAAATCTCAAAGCTTTTGTTGAAATAAATGATGGTATAAACTTTTTGTTTAGGTTTTGTTAAACCATCGCTTATGTTCCCACAAGCCATATGTTATAATCTACAAGTTCACATATATGATATAATCAGACTAATAATAAAGATAAAATAACATTTACAAAATGAGATATATTTTTCTGATCAAACAAAATTTACTTCAAACTACTAATATAAGAAAAGTAAATTTTCTACCTGAATTAAAGTAATATTTCCAGCAATCATGCTCCACTGTTGTCGAGGAGTATCCATGTGTCCCAAATTAGCTTGTGTTGATAGACGTGATGCAAGAGTCATTTCTAAGTTTCCTTTTAGACCAAGAAGAGCAAGAACAAGAATGAGTATCTCCGTTATATCTTCAAATACCACCCAGTGCTGAAATCATTAAGAAACAAGGAATGATTATGTACAAGTGTTATTTAATTGACTATAGTTTTAACTAAAGGAATAATTTCTCATTCTATACAAATCATATTCTGGAAATTGCATTCAATGAACTCTTCTAATTGTGACTGTTTAAAATTTTACATAACCTAATTCTATTCCTTCTTTCAAGGGTTGACAAAAGAGAAAAATTACCATTTGTGTTTGAAGTTATCAACTAATACCAATATCGCATGGATTTTACCCAGAAAAACTTCAAGATTACAACAAATTTCAGATTCTCAGAAAGAAGCCTAAACGTTTTATAAACAAACTTAAAAATCAAATACACTTTTAGATACGGAATGCAAAAATTTTTTTTCATAAATGAAATTGATGTTCTTCGTCAATCACATACCTTGCTATAAATATAATCATATATATAATCCAATGAATACATCAAAAAACAAACATTTTTGTGACCAAGATGTGTGTCATTCATTACCTGAACTATGTCCAAAACAAGGCCGGCCCCGACCATGCCAAAACCTGCGATGAGAAAGGGGATGAAGACCTGAATAGCAATTGAGAAGTAGGTCTCATTGTTGTTTGATTCCTTTGGGCCTGCCAGCATTTTGGTCTCCACTACCACATCTGGCAGGCGCATTGTTTCCGACTCATCCACCAACGAGAGTTCTACCCCATCCACCGGCAGAACTCCAGCCCCCACACCATCCATGTCTGGAGTTAGCATGGTCAGGTGAGAATAACGGCACTTGACAGTTGAGTTTAGGGGCACATGCCCACTCCCATAATATACTCTAAAACATAATAATTCAGGATTAATCAAATTTAATAAATTAAATTTTCATTAATCACTTAACATTTAAAACAACAAAATATCTTCTCAAAAAAACATTCTCAATGATTTACATCAAAGGCTAAAACAACAAAAATGAGTAAATACTTATTCATTAGTAATTACATTATCTGATTCACTAATGCGTTTCTTTAGTATGGTAAAGTGGAATTTTATTTTGCATTTCAATTTCTTTCTGATTACTTTTTAAACAATTGGAACATATAAATGCAAAAGAACTTAAGATTTGTAAATGAAAATGATAGTATAGCTAATACATATTGAACATGATGGTCACTAAAGAGTTAAATATGTGAGCATCTAACAGTGAGTTAAGATTTCATATGACATTAATTAACAATACTGAAGGAATTTATAATAAAAAGAAGCAACATTTCCAAGTCTATTCGCCGATTTAAATAACTAACTTACAATTTTTACTACCTTGGAGAAAAAAATAGATATTGATAACCTGCATATTTACCAGGATTATTAATTAAAAATAAAATGAAGAATAAAAAGAAATATATTTTGAAGCACGTGTTCATAACTTCATTGGCTGCACATTACTAGTAATCCATTACGGTCTCAATTTTTTTTATTATTATTATTTTTTCCGAATCTTTGTATGCACATGCACATCTACTCCACGTAGCACACTGAGCTTTAGAGCAATGAGAAATGGGGTTATTAACATTTATAATCAAAGGGCATTTTCTCTGAATAATTTAGCAATGTTAGGTTTCGCGTATATGCAAACATGAATTATTCACAATCGTTTGGACATGATACTAATTTGAAAAGGTAAGGAAAGGTCAGTTACCTAATTATTTAATCTTAGAATTATTGAGAAACGTGTACATCGTAAGCATAGATAAAAAGTGACCCACCACTAATCGGGATAGCTATGCCAATGACAAGCATGTGGCATGCTTTAGAAACTATGTCGATCACATTGCAACTACTCATTCACCACACTCGTCTCACGCCATTCCAAACTCAACTGCGACGGTTCAAGACAGCTGCGGTTGACATAACCCCCAAATATCCCCTCCCTTTCACGAGCGCATACACGCTATACTTCACGCCAATGCCCAACTACTAAACCGCCCAGAAACAGCCTCACCGATTGGCTGTAAACAATATTTGAAACGGTTGGTGCGCCAGTAACGTGGCGCCAAGTCTGAGGTGTCCAATCACAAACCATTCCGTTAATTCAGTCAGTATTCGAAATAGCGCGCTAAACTTCGCGGAAAGCGTCCGCAAAATTTTGTTTTTTCCAAAACACCCCTTTAAAACGTCTCAAAACTCATAACGTTTCTAGTAATCGTTAATCGTTACATTCCGTTTCCACATACAAACTCATAACTTTCATGAACAGAGGACCTTCCCTATGAGATAGAAGTTCCCCCCCCCGCGCAATCCGAGAAAGGTACTAAGTCGAATTTCTTTTTACAATGCTATGACCAATGACTATTTCTTGACTCTTATTCTAATGCTTCATATGTTATTTTGAACAAATCTGTCGAAGAAACGAGTCATTTCTATGCTACATTACATCTATAAATGTGATAGAACTCAATATTAAATATTTCGAAATATTAATGTATGAATTTGATCCATGTTGTGAAAAAAACAACAACAAAAAACTATTGGATGTTAGACATAATCTAACATGCGAAGAAAAGGGAAACGAAAATGTACTCGAGTAACGACTGATTATTTCAGTACATTAGTACCGTACTGATTCATTTCATTTTATTTGTAAAGATGAACTATGACACGGATTTCTCATGATGAAGAGACTTTTCTGGTGATGAGAAGGCTTTTCTGATGAAAAAATGTCCTTTCATCATGGGGTTTCTTCACTCTGTCAAGGTGACAATGAGGTGTATATTTTTTACAGTCACTGCATTTGTTTATTTTATAGCGAAATGTGGTATTTCCTATTAACGCTAGACAGTCAAACACATTAACGACAGACATTGTCTATCTGTCGTTTATGAGAAAGACCACATTTCTCTATATAATAATATAAATGAGAGAGGGCAAACTTATATGATTAAACTTTTCTACTTCAGTCATACATTAACTCTAGATTACAAAGGCGACCTGTACCAAACATTGTTACAAAGGCGTAGTTTGACAAACTTTGGGTAAAAATAAAGAAATATCATTTTTGCAATGAAACACTCAACGTAATGGATTGAACATGTAGGATATGGAGTTGCAAAATACATTTCAAAGGTTTTTATCAATACACCTAAACGACTTGACTGTCACAGAAGACAATAATTGCTGTCCACACATGGCTTTTGAGAAGCGTCCGCAGACGTACCTCGTTATGCGACCTTTGTTATGATCGCCATCGTCCGATTGCTAAATGTTCAGAATAAGACTTAAGTGCTACAAGCCAAGGATTTTGTATTCATTATTTACAATATTAGCCAATATAGCGCCGAAAATTTGTCTAATATAACCAGCAAGGCGTAGTCTACTAGACGACGCGTGTTCAAATGGCGTATACCGGAAATAGGCACGCTTACAACGATACGTGTATTTCTAGGGCTAATTACACAATGAACGTACATAGAGTTTCAGAAACAGGGAGTGAGGAGAAGGGGTGGGGGAAGCTTTAGGCACTAGTTGCGATGCCTGTCAGACGACGCCTTTGCAATATAGGAATAAAGAAACAACAACTGTACAACGTATTCGAAACACCTCTTGAGACAATGTAATACCTTTTATCGAATCACACCGGTCAAGAGAAGGCTTGATTGATTCCCAGGGCTATTAAAATGATAATTTATTGAAAATACTTTAATGTAATTACAGAGTTAGTTTGGTGATGTAATCTCTGAATTCCAAGAAAGACCCTAAAATTTACCACTTTGAACATTAAGTATTGGTGAAATTATTACTATGAATACATGAATGTTGTGGTAACTGCTATGATGAGACAATATGAAGATGATTAATAAAGCAGACGATCATTATTTTTGTGTTAAG
Source organism: Teleogryllus oceanicus (assembly GCA_964035755.1). Taxonomy (NCBI): domain Eukaryota; kingdom Metazoa; phylum Arthropoda; class Insecta; order Orthoptera; family Gryllidae; genus Teleogryllus; species Teleogryllus oceanicus. Next base: position 97,780,997 of record CAXIVR010000001.1, read on the forward strand.
CAAACATTTTTACTTCCTCGTATACATAAGTATATACGTAATATACGTAGTATAGAGAAAGTTATGTAATGCTACGGAAAATCGATTTCGAGATTTCAACGGAAATAAACGTTTTGGGGTCACCTGATACCGAAAAAGTGTTTTTATCAAAACGTCCGTCCATCCGTCCGTCTGTCTAACCGTCCGTCTGTCTGTTTGTCCGTCCGTCCTGTCCGTCCGTCGTCTGTTTGTCTGTCCGTCCGTCTGTTTGTCCGTCGTCTTCGTCTGTCTGTTCGTCTGTCTGTTCGTCTGTCTGTTCGTCTGTCTGTTCGTTTGTCTGTTCGCTGTCTGTTCGTCTGTCTTTCTTCGTCTGTCTGTTCGTCTGTTTCGTCTGTCTGTTTGTCTGTTCGTCTGTCTGTTTGTCTGTTCGTCTGTCTGTTCGTCTGTCTGTCTGTTCGTCTCTCTTTGTCTGTCCATCCGTCCGTCTGTCTGTCGTATGTGAACAAACCCAGCGTCTAAACCACACGTACGATCTTTTCCAAATTGTAGAAACCCCTGTCCATCTGGCTCTAGTTGAAGCTTTGAAATTATGAAAACATTCTTCAAAATTCGGGGGTACTTTACATGAAGCCCCACGGACATTTTCAAAATTTTCTCGAACACTGCTTCCAATTTTATCTTTAAATTTCTTTTAATAATAAAATAAAATACACTTATAAAGGAAGGCATAGGTCCCCTTTTCACGGTTAACTCTGGATTTTTAAAAACTGCAAAAGTTTGAATTTTTCGAGGGGTCTTCCTCCAACTAAAAATTGACGACAGAGATTATCCTTCAAATAAAATTTGTTGTCCATAAATAGTTATTTCAATAAGGTAATGTATATTTTTTTCGGAAATTTTAAGTTTTCGTCCAACAGTGCGTGTAATAGTATTTGCAATTTAAAAAAAATACAAAAAGAAGATTTTCTCAAAAACGGCTCCAATTTTTTGAATTTTTTTAGTGTTAGTGCCAAACGAACTCTATACCATGGCATAAACGTCACATTGCTCTCTTCGTTTGTTTTTTCCAAAAATTACAAAAATATATATTTTTTACTTGTCTCTCACGTCGGAACAATTTACACTAGAGCCGATTTCTTCTTAAATTTATGAGTACATATGCTTTAAAAAGTCAAACAAATTTAAACTCAACTATTTTATGTGAAAATGCAAAATTTCGCATTTTCAGAAAGCTCAAACGCCATTTTTTCAAAAATGGCTCCAAATTTTTTCTTCAAACTTTTCCAATGGATAGCGCTAATTGCACTGTTTAATATGACTTAAAGTTCATTTTAAATCTTTTGTTTTTCAAAAATTTTTTTAATATCTCTCCGTCATTAATATGCACATTTTCACGTTTTTATACATTATTGCATTTGTAAGTAAAAGTCTTCAAATGTCAAATAAGGTTTTTGAAACTCAATAGATTTCTGTAAGAGCCTCAAATTTCGCATTTACAGTAATGCTCGTCATTTTCTTAATAACGGCTTCAATTTTTCAATGAAAATTGCTATCTAGGACGATGTTATAGCCTGCTTTAATATTATTAAAATATAATTAGGCTCTACTATTTGGAAACCGAAAAGTTGCGAAAATTAAAAAAAAAAAATTGTTTGGGCCGCAATAGATGGAAGCAGGCAAGGAGGAACAAGACCAATCCACACCAAGGAAATTAGAAAACTTTACTACGAGAAAGTCTGTGCCATTCTGTAGCACTTCTAGTTTTTCGTTTTTCAAGTCCTCAATATTTTTGTATCATGGACTTGGGCCTTTCTTGGATTGTGGATTTCAATAGATGGAGCAAGATCACGACTGGAGCAATATCACATTTTGGAGCATAGCAGCAATTAACAGGATTAGAGAGCGTTTTAGTTCACACATAAGTATCTGGGTGTTTACAGACCATTAAATTAATCAATGGGTACAACAATACATTAAACAATTTCCAATTTTATTCGGGTTTGGATCAATAAAGTTTTGTTTCGATTTTACAAAAAAACATTTCTGTTTCAGTATCAATTTGGAAACTGCTCCAAACAGCTGTACAATATTTTTATTAAATAATTTAGAAATTAATGATAATGCAATAGAACTTCAATATATCTTATTGTAAATGATTCCTTTCCCATCCAGAACAAAAACGAAATAATAACAAGGAGTTTCTACTTGCAAACATTCAGATATTCGTTGTTTACTTTATGAATCACTTCTAGGAACGTGGTAAACCAAGCGTAACAAGTTCCATGAAAATTTGAAGATCTTTTAAAAATTGAAACTGAAACTGTTTCATTCGGTTCAGGTTCCAACAACATAATTGAAGATAGAACAATGGTTTCAGTTTCGCTCTCACAGATGAAATGGTTTAAAGGTATCGGTTACGGTTTCGATTTGATGCTTTGTTCAAAATAATTTGGAATTAGTTATTTAAATATTCCCAATCTGAAATATTAAGTACAAAATTGATTAATGTGGTTAAAAATTAAATTCCCTAGATATCACAAGAATTCAACATGTTCAATATACCCATTTTGCATGGGCCTAACGTCATTACGATCCCGAAGATGCTTCTGACGACAGCTCTCCCTAAAATGCTGAATGGCTTCTTATTCAGCAGAAGTGTTTTTTAGGATGGACTTAACCATTTCTATATTTCCTCCTGTTTCAACAATGAATGTGAGGCAATATCATGTGGAGTGGTCATTGATAAGCAACACAACTTCATATCTGTCTGAGGTTGGTAGCGCCTCGTACTTAGGTTGCACTGTTTAACCTCCAATTGATCCTAAAATACTTATCATTGTTAGGAATACGTCTTTTCGATTCAATGTGATTAAATTATTGAGATATTGCTCCAAAAGCAATGTATAAAATCATTTTCAAATCAAAGCGCGTCCGTTGAGTGCTCTCTCTTGCGTCTAATTGCAGGCCAGGCAGCGCACCGATGTGTGATGACGTCACGCTTATGGATGCTTAACATTGTGAAGCACGAGTCATCCGAATTGCCGCGCGTTCTTACACGTCAACATTGCGAGCACTCGGTCATTCCCCGTGCCAGTAGCATGGCTTCAGTTGGTGTCGGGGAAAAACTAATGATATTACCCCTCCTAAATTAAATATAAAAATATCTATTACTGAATAGTTTTTACATTATTTAATGAAAATACAAGTAATTTTAAGAAGTAAGTAAGAAGTGCATTTGTACACAAATGAAATGAAAAAACGTAATGTAAGATTTTTAAAAAACGTGACGTGATGTGGGAAAAAGAACCTCAGAACATTATTCAATGTGCAAAAGTAATCCTATAAAGCAATATAATATGTCGGCAATAAAACCACCGCAGACCAGTGCACTTAAAATTACAATGTGTAATAATCAGCTACACAGTGGAATGAAGTGTAAAAATCAGCTAGTACAGTGAGTTGTATTAATTGCATTTCTGTTATGTATTACAATTTATGATAATTAAAGCGACGAGATTTACTTGGCGGAGCGGACTGCACGTAAAAAGAAGATAGGGGACAATTTTTGAATGAAATAAGGACACGCAGGCAAGAGAATTTCTGACAACTAGCCGCGCATACACAATCGTGGATGACGCATAGGCTCCGATCTTACTATGACAATTTAATTGGATTCTAGAATATATTATAGATCAATTTTGAATATTTTCTTCGTAATTCAACAGATTCAATCAAAAAATAATTGATGAAAAATATTTCCATTTATGTAACAATTTGTACATCATGACCTCTTTAACATATTCTATTTTTGATTTAATTTTTTAAAATGTTAACATTTTATTATATGACCGAATAAAAGGAATTATTGCAGCAAATGTTGAAATATTTTAAAAATAAATATCAGCATTGTGTAACACTGAACCATGATGCCATATCTCTACGTAACCCAGCCTAACATTGCCTCAAACTCCTCCCCCTCTTTAGCGTTACGTAATTTATGGACGACACCTTGGAAGAATTTTTCTATTGTATCTCTAGGTGTGATCGCGTGCAGTTCTCGTAGTGTTCAATATATGTCCCCGAAATGTTTTTTGTGATTTTACGCATACGTGTGTGTATGAAAATTCGAACCACCATTATTTTAAGATACGTTTTTAACTCTTGTTATTGTGGTTGTCGTCGTTCCTGTTGCTACTGCAGCTTATGAACTAGGACTGGTCTTACAGCCACAGAATATCTTCTGATTTTGTTCAGGATTCTTTTCTGCAATTTTTATCCTTACTTTAGTGAAGATTTGGCGTGTTCAATATATATTTCCCCGTATTAGACAATGAATTCAGTGTAAAATTTAATAAAATTCCTTTCGATTTACGCTCTATTGATATAAAACTGCAAATAACGAGTCCTGTATTCCAAGATGTCAAAGTTTTATTCAAAATTAATTAGTGGTACTAAAACAGCACGTACTTCCTCGGTCGTAATTTCATGCAAAATTACGCGAAAACTTCTCAAATTTTTGAAAAATTGTACATTACCTTATTTAAAAATCTATTTTAAGGAACAGATTTCGTTGAGGGAAAAAATCTCAATCTTCATTATTGTAGTTGTAGGAAGACGCCGAAAAAATTTTGAATTTTGGCATTTTTGAAAATTTAGGGTTTTCAACGAACATGAGACCTGCACATTCCTTAAATGTTCTTGACGCTATCCAACAACAAAATTTAATTTTAAAAAGTCTTTAACAAAATTTTTCAACATAGTTTAATTAGAATCTTCCTACAACTAAAATATTAAAGAGAGATTTTTTTCTCATTGAAATCTGTTCCTTAAAGATAGAGTTTGTCATGTCTTGTACAATTTTCCGTAAATTTGATTATTTTTTGTGTAATTTTGCGTGAAATTACGAGCGAGAAAGTACGTGCTGTTTTATCCCCACTAGTTTTGCACAGCGTAACATAACTTTCTCTTTACTGCATAAGCGGTAGAGATAAAGTAAAACTCTGAAAAAAATACATTTAATTGAAAATTCAAGAGTGCTTTTTTTTCAGTAAGCGCAAATGGTAATGTGGGTATGATTTGAAGGTAGATCTGTTATGCTTTTCCGGTATATTATCTGGAAGTGATGCATGGGCGAAAATGGATTTAAAGCATTACGAATATCTTCTTTTCGTTATGTTTAAAGAATTTAAACCACAGATAAAAAAAAACAACAAAAAAACAAAAAAACATGAAACTTCTGGAACCCACATGGATACAGTTTGCAGTTAGCATTAATAGGAACTCCGAGTATAGCAGAATATTAAATAGTAATGCTTTTGTTTAAATTACATTTCTGTCATTCAATAGAGCTACAGCCTCCACCTTTGGGGGGCACCTGTCGCCACTGATTAATGTACTACGTGTTCACAAACATATTTTGCAACATTACAGGTACGTTTTACTTTAAGAAAGATATTTAATAATTTAGCTTTTCGTTTATCACAGTGACACTCTTTTTCACAATGTTCTATTATTTTGGAAGTAGAAACGCCAAGTTGTGAAAATGGCTGGGAGTAAATATTTCAATTTTGAATATTTTTTAGACTATCTTTCGAATGAACCTGTTTGCTACGATTGCGCCTCAGACAATGTATGTTTTGTTAACTTGTAGTAGAAATAAGAGGGTTAATAAATTTCGCGATCCCGACTAATGCAATTGGATTTTAATTATGATTTCTTTTAAAATAATGCGAACTCAGACAGAACGACAGGTAAATTAGAGTAAACCTAATTTTTCGGGAGAACCTATCAGTGGTAATGTTAATGTTTCTGTCCTCAAACAGAAATTAGATGGGGCCCAAGGTAGGAGAGGAAGTGAGCTTGCACCTTATGTCCTTCGATTTTATTTTCTCGCTACCGCTTACGCAGTAGAGAGAAAGTTACGTAATGCTGCGCGAAAAAAAGGCGAATTTTCGGCAGAAAAACTATTATTACAGGGCCCTGGTAACTAAAGAGTGGATAAATCCAGTTGCAAAATTTAGAAAAACATCCTCTAACACGTGGTTTATCTAGAATCCATGTTTTGTGGGTCCTTGATACCGAAAAATCGAATGGCGGCAAAACGTCCGTCTGTGAACAACACGCGACTAAACTGTGTAGCCGATTTTCTCCAAAATTAATATTCCTCAATGATGTCACGGTCCGTTGAATTTGAAACTGATATTCTAATTTTGGGGATCCTTTACATTAAACCCCTGGGACATTTTCAAAATTTAAAGAAATGGATCTATCGTTTTTTATCAATTTTGTTGTTGGATAGTGTGAAGGACGTTTAAGAAGAGAATGGTGCAGGTCTTATTTTCGTTGAAAACTGATTTTTTGAAAATTGCAAATATTCAAAATTTTGCCGGTGTATTCCTACAATTACAATTACTATGTTGGAGATTTTCCCTTTATTGAAATCTGTTCCTCAAAGATAGATTTTGAAGTAAGGCCATGTACAATTTTTAGAAAATTTGAGTACTTTTCGCGTAATTTTGTGTGAAAATACGGACTGTTATAGCACCTACAGTTTTCCTGGCAATTGATAGTAGTGGTAGTTCGCCTTTTCAATCTACTGAATAGATGGTGATAGGGTGATCATGAATGTGGGAGGATGTCGACGAGAGATAAATGATATTGGCTGAGATGATATTCCAGATGGTATACGTGGTGACGTGAGAAGCCAACCACTCCACAATCAAATGGTGAAAAACCCATTCGTTACATAGAACCCATCCCGCCCAGCGTTCTTGAACCCTGCTCCAAGATCCGAAGAGGGATGGCGGTTATAACAAAAATAACCAGTTTTAGGTGTCTCGATTACTTTCATCTTCAGTCTAACCTGGCGATAATAACCGTTCAAAAAAACGATTATTTTTAAATCCCGTTTCTCGCGTCTTGTTATAAAAAAGCTTTTGTGGGTATACAAAATTATTATTATTATTATTATTATTATTATTATTATTATTATTATTATTATTATTATTATTAGTATTATTATTAAATAACAATAAAATTGTCTTTATTACTGGCGAGGCTCAGGCCATCAGGCCACCTGCTCTTCCGCCTAACCACTTGAAGTATTTACATTATTTCTTATACTATGAAGAAGATCGAGGAGGGCAGGAACTTTAGATTTACTTCTGGGAGAGCAAACCGAACCATCCCGGCATACGCCTTAAGCCATTGAGTAAACCCAGAAAACCTCAATCAGGATGGCGGAAGGTCCAGGGAAAATTAAAATAATACATTAATTAGAAAACAATGGTAATACAAAGATGGTTAAATTAAATAACAAACCTTACAATAAGAATAAAAATTGCGTAATTGAAAGAAGTGAATGCTGCAACAGTGCGTAACATAATAGTTAAAAACAAATTACAATATTTTAATTTCCTTCAGTTTAAAAAGAAAAATTTCAGACAATAAGTAAATAAAGATTAGCATTACACAATTTATTATAATTAAAAACAACCGTCGATTTCTTGGTAATGAGAGTTCAAGTGACCGAGTCAAAATCGTTACATAGAAATTAAATTAAAAATATAGTTTTTGTAAAAGGCCTTTAAAGTTTAATGATTTCTCACAATCAATATAGTTTTGTTTAGATGCCAAATAATTACTTACATGTAGTACGTTTCAATATTGTTAGTATTTAATATTATTTTGATTGTTATTTAATTTACATCATTATCCAATAAAAGCGGACTTGAGCACACATTACTAAGAAATCAACAAAAATAAAAGTGATAGTAAAAGAAAAATTAATTACTAATACATCTAGATAAAATAACTTCCATCAATAATTTGAAATGATATCACTTTAAAATCAGTACAGAGTAAGTTCGAGTTTTGTGAACAGTATGGCAAAAATATTATAGGTGAAACTTATACGCCTTGGATAATAATAGAGCTTTTAATTGCTTCATAAAATAATTGACAGAAAGACTGTCTTTAATGTTCTTTGAGAGGCTGTTCCAAGCTCTCGTTACTCCTACGGTAAATGACATTTTATAAAAATTAGAATTATGTTTAGGTATTTGTAATAATAATGATTTGTCGAGTATAGCAGATACAAGAGGCCTGAACTGATTTGTTATATGCGGGAGATGTTTTGTTTTTAGTACTTTGAATAGAAGGGAAAGACAATGCAACATCCGCCTGTCACTTAACCGCAAGATTTTATTACTTTCAAAAATGTTGGATATGTGGTGTATGTGGTATTTTTTAAAACTGTAAATAAAACGAATACACGCGTTTTTGAGCTCTTTGTAACCGTGTGGCAAGTGCTGAACTAAAATCGTTGTACACAACGTCACAATAGTCGAAGTGCGGAAAGACGAGGGATTCTATTGCATTTTTTTTATATTGACTGGTAAAAACTTGTCAACAATCCTAAGAGAACTAATTCGTGAACAGACTAACTTTGTAACTTTAGTTACATGAGAATCCCACTGGAGGTTATTATTAAGAATCATTAATTATATTTGTTTTGATTTATTTTCTGCAAAGAACGGTAAAAACTGCCGGCGGCGCTAGTCGAATTCGTATACTACGCTCCGTGAAGTCACGAAGGTTAAGCGAATTCGAGACTCGCGGGTTCCTGGTTGGGTGACCGGCCAGGAACCCCGGGATCTAACGGCGTCGAGCCCCTGGCCGAAGGGATAAAAGGCACCGACTGACTGCGACGTGACGAGACTTGACAAATATAGTAATTCAGTATAGAATTACTCAGTAACGGAGAATTACCCAGAAGAAAGCGCCAACGCCAACAAGGGTTGAAGACGCGTTGCATAAGCAACAAATGAAAACAAAAACTGTGGGATGTACGGGAGAGAATTATACATTTATATATACTTGAAGTTACATTTACATCCAGAAGCAAACTAGGGGTCATCTCAGCGTTTGCTCAATGAATCAGGGAAACTTGCTGAAAAATATGATCGAGAAATCTGACCCAGAGGGTTGTTTACATGTACATTTAGTCTTTTAAAATGATGCAGTACCAATATTAATTAATGCATTTTATATAATTTCCAAAATAAATATTATTTTCTTTTTGATGGTCAGTTTAGTTTGTAATTGTGTAGAAACAGGTATGAAGCAGGAAAGAGTTTTCACTTAAACTTGGGTATCGATTTTAATTGTTTGACGCCATCTGGGAATGTGTTGTAAAGTAAGATTCATGGATTATTAATTGTTCAGTGTCTTGTCTTTTTGCGTTCATGTTGGCCATTCTTCGTTTTTTACGAGATGTATAATCTGTGCACGTTCTCTTGCGCCAAAGAACCTTACCCATTTATTATACATAGTTCAATGTTGAATAAAAGAACCAACAAAGTGTGGTTAACGATATTTGAAAACAAGACATTCTTGCTCCCAAGTAATACTTATTTGCATTGCTAAACGAACTACAGATTCGATTCTTTTTGATAATTTGGTACTATATGTAGAGTTACCGAAAAAGAGAACAATTTTGAAATAAGCAATAACATTTTTTTATTTTATTCAGGAGACCAGTCTTGCTACAAAAAACGTCCTTTCTCGCATAATTTATATCAGTTATGCAATATTATAACACTACTTGAACTGTTTCTTACCAGCAAAATTATTTTCCTCGCACTGGGATTCGAACTCGCGATCAAAGTAGAGCATACCATTCACCACAAGACGCAGAGGTAATAAGAATTTTCATGAAGCTTTAAACAATCACTGAACGTGGAGAATTTGCATTTGTAATTTTCGAAAGTTCAAAAATTTAATGACATTATTTCAAGATCTAATTTTGGAGAACAGATTACACGAAGAAAAAAATCTTTATTTTCAATATTGTAGTTGTTGGAAGACACCGAAAATTTTAAAACTTCTGCAATTTTCGAAAATACAGAGAATTGAACAAAAATGGGTTCTGCGTCATTTTTGTAAGCGTACTTTTTTCTCTGTTCGAAAAAAATATATAGAAAAAAATTGGAACCATTATAGACAAAATATGGAAAATGGCGTTTAGGCTTCATGTAAAGTACCCCTAAAAACGAAATATCCGATGCCAATTCGCAGGGCCACGATTTCGGCCAGATGAATCCAAGACTATTAATTTCAGGGGGAATCCTATGAATACTTTAGGCATTAGTGCTGATCCCGGCCGGCCCACTTCCCGCTGCAACATTACAATATTTTCTCATTACTACCCAAATACAAAGGAGAGATAGTAAAAAAGAGATGTTTGTTTAATATGTTAAATTAGCTAGCAAATGAATGTGTTGATTGGTTATTCAATTAATGCAAGTTATTATAATTGATTTTAATTTTTAATCCCGATGAATAAGCTAATACATCTACGTTTTCCTGAAAATGAGATAAGTAACTTTTCACCTAATCGTTCTCTAAGCTCGTGAATAAACAGATTACGTTACACCACTTCTAGATGCTGAGTAATAGGTGAATGTGTATTTACACACATAATTTAAATTTCATAAAATGAAAGAAAATAGTAGAATTGTCTGATTATTCACGCAGCAAGAACAATTTGAGGTCATTAATTATCATAAAGTAAGTTCAGTTTCCGATTATTCATGCCAGAAGATTGGTTCAAATGATCACTTAATAACAAGATATGTTGCTCACATGAAAAATGAATATTTCTCGAATTATCAGATTATTCATAGGAGACAAAGAATTATCGTACGATTTTTTAAAACAATTTGTTGAAATCCGGTCATCCTCATTGCTATCGATGTAACTAATTTTGGAATACTCGCAGAATTCGAAAGAAAATTGCGTAGCTTTCAATCTTGTGAGAGGTGTCTACGCTTTCGTTAAATTCCCAGGACATTGAAAAACAAAAACAAAACAACAAATATAATGAAGCAGTGCCGATTTTGACTGAAAAATGCAAATATTCTATTCTCGTACAGCGCGCACTGTCCGAATTCTAACACTCAAGAATGTTCCTACTTACAACAGAGCCGACGTCATGCGATAGAATGGCTCTAAGCAAGAGGCCGCCCGCCATTAAATAGTATTCACGTGTTGCGTTATGGAACAGTAAAGTTTTTTTTTGTTATTTAAGGTCCATTAACATCTAGGTCATTAGTGACCACTATGGGAGTTAACGTTAAGTTATGAAGATGAAACGATTTGTTGATGATAAGGGGTGAAAGGACGAACAGAAAACCAGTAGCGGTAGCTCAGTGCATCAATGATGTCACTGCAGCGCCTCTAACCGGGAGGTCCTAGGTTCCAGTCCTGACGGCGGCAGGATTTTCGACACTAGCTTTTCAGCTAGGTCGAATTCAGTCGCTGTCTGGAGGAGAATTCTAGCGGCCGTCTGCTCTGATCGGTAGTTTTCCGTGGTTTCTCCGATCAACACGAGGCGAATGCGGGAGCAGTACCCTACCAAAGAGGCCGCGGACCGCGCGCGATCTGTCCTTCCTCTTCCTTGTCCTATTCTCTCCCCTTACACACACACACTTACACTAACATGCCCTACACTACCACATATTCCGGGAGACCGGTCGGGAGCTTAGAGCTTGTCCCGGCTGGGGCGGTGCCCCGCTGGTGGAAGAGTCCTGGTTAGGGGGAAACCCCACTAGCCGACGGTAGGTCGGCGCCGGATCTCGCCATCCAGCGGGGGAAGATCACCGCCATCTCCCGAGAAAAATCATCCACTACACTTACAGGACTAATTACCTAAGCAGTTGACGCGCCCGGAAACACGAAAAAATCAAACGAACCATGTCCGAGGCGCGACTCGAACCCGCGACCCTTCGGTCAGCGTGCTCATTGGTCAGTGTGCTCGCTTTCCATGATACGATCCGGTGTTCGATTCCCGGTTGGTCAAGATTATAGTGCGCGTTTTCCTTGCAATGTCCCAGTACATGTTGCTGTGTGACGATAAGAAAACTTACTTTTCAGGTTGAGAAGACCAGAAAACGGCGAAGGGATGCCTACGTGCTAAGCATACGTACCCCGCAACCCATGGTCGCAAGGCCGGGACGCTCCTGGTAGGCTCAGGCTTCGTCAGTGGCTATTGCGCCAAAGTTCGTACTACAGAATACATACATCATCGTGCACGTTGTGTGTACTTCGCTAATGTACATTTCCGCCTGAGATATGTCATTATACAATGTTGAAACACTTTCCATAGCACCCAGACTTTAAGAATACAGAAAAGAATTGTACGAATAATAAGCAAATCCCACCCACTCCTAATGAAGCTGGAATTCCACCATTTCCTTGCATTTGGATTTAAGAAAGGGTAGTTTTCTCAAGAAAGACACTCAAGGATTGGGACATATTTTCAGGAATACAAATGTCTACAACTATAACACACGACGTAGATATATTCATTCGGTTTCAGAAACAACATCTCGCTACAAAAAATGCACATACAATTCACATACATTATTTTACAACACTTTGCCAATGACACTAAGCGACTGAAATCGATTCACAAGTTTAAAAGCCAAGTTAAATATTTTTTGCTGATAACTGATTCTATACAATTAGAGACTACACCGACCATCAAAAAGGGAAGTATTATTGATTTTAACAATGATTTTTAACATCTTCACAATGAATAACACAATGAATAAGTATAAATACTGTATTTAACACATTACACACAAATAAACTTATTACTAGGGAACGGATTTCTATGTAATTACATGTTTTTACAGGAACCAGATACCTGCATTCAATTATATTTTTTTTAGAGTTTACAAGATATTCTGAATGATTTATTTTAAATATTTTTACATATTTTGGTTTAATTACATATTTTTACTTATTTTACCTATTACGACATATTTCGCTACATTTTAATATCTTTATATGTCAAAACGGAACATTCCAGATGCGCGTTTGCAACATTCGTTATGGAATTATCTTTCTTACAAATGAAATGTAATGCTTTTATTTCCACCATATCTCAGCCATGATTTGTCAAACTTACCTCCCCCCCCCGATTACTGCATACTTGCCAGTCAAGGATGAGCAGAATTTCATGAACGAAATTATTTTCAATTATTTTCACGTGCTTGCTCATGTTTCAAGTAGCAAATTCGTTACTCGATCGAAAACTAACAAATATTTTTACAGAAAATTGTCACGTTGCTCAATTTGGAGGGTGGGGTATATACAATCCCCCCCCCCCCGCGGGATCCATCACTCGCTACACGGTACTACTATTTGCTTGTACACTGGCTCCTCTAAAACATTGCAATATATACTATGAACGTATTTTATATTTCGAATAAAATTCTTATATGTGAAGTCTAGTGTACAATTACTTCAGTGCAGATAGAATCTACTTTTGGCACTCCGAATACATGTTAAGAACTGATCGGCGACGTTCTGTGGTCGGAAAATGCTTGCAGAAAACAATTTTAAACACAAGAATGAATTTTTTATTTTACATATTTTCTATTTTTCCTTACATGTTTTGTAAAAGAAAGTATATATATATATATATATATATATATATATATATATTTTTTTTTTATTACAATAAATTCCGTTCCCTACTTATTACCAAACGTTACATGAATAACGTTGCTTGTACCACTCGAGAGGGGGAAATTTCCCCGAAACTAGTTTAGTAATGTGTGTATTAGTGTATAATGTGTTAAATACACTATTTATGCTTATTTATTGTGGTATGATTACCACTATCATACAATGATATTGAATGCATTAGTTACCACTTTACTGTTTAATTTCACGAGACTAAACATGCCTTAACAAGTATTGTATCTAAGCCTTTGAACCAATGAACCCCACCTTCTATCAGGTGTTTGTCCAGTTTCACTGATAGTTTGAGCGAATGCTGCCTTGTTTTGCTTCTAGACATAAATTGAAGTTCTCTATCTGTACACATATTGTAGAATTAAACGGGCAATATATTTATTCAAATTGTCAATCTCCATTCCCGCGGCAGTACGTCGATTACTTCACAAAGGGCTCAATGAGTGATAATAGCCACTAGCTGATTTGTCTTCTCTAATATATTTTATTTCACGGTAGCGAATATTTTCTTTCAAATTTTTGTCAAAAAGTTCGTTTTCACCTGCACTCTTAATTCAACTTGTACATGGATTAGGGCAGGGATCCTAGTATTTAGGAAAACATATACAGAATACACTTCTCGCCATAGTACGTGACATACAGTTTTAACTATTTTTGACGATAAATAAATAAATCAATAAAAATAAATGTTTTTTTTTAATTTTAGCATTTTCATGTAAGAATCTGTAAGGGGAAACGGTTATGAATTCGAGGGTATGTAAGAATATCTAAGTCAAGATACGAAGTACACGAGAGTCGCGATTCAAATGAGAGAAAAAGGAGTTATCTTACTCTTTTGTGATGGTTTAGTTCTGATTTTAAATTCAGAAATAGATGTAGTTTAAAAAAAATTAGAGCTGGTATAATTTATCCCCTAGATATAAGTCTAAAAATAAGCCTCGAACATTTTCTTTGGCATAGTGCATACGTGCATAGTTTAAATTGCTAAATGATTAGGGGTAGGGATTCCGGAGTTTAAGAAAAATGTGCCTATAACACCTGCATTTTTACTGCCAACGAAAAAAAATTACACACATTTATCTTCTTACATCATTTTTCGAGTTGCGCCAATGTTGCAGGCCATGAATGATTTATTCATGTATGGGCTGTTTGCTAGGATGATACTAAAGGCGACTGTTCCGCAGCTAGATCCTATTTGGATCCGTTACTGTACATCGCTTTTTAAACAGAGGGTTGGCTGAGATGGCTCAGGGCAACAACTGCAGTGTCTTTGACCGGGAGGTTTTAGGGTTTGAGTTCCCATGGCGGTGGACTTCAAGCACTACATAGGTAGGTCGAATTCAGCCGCTGTCTGGAGGAGAATTCTAGTGACCGGCTGCTTTGATCCGTGGTATATATCCAATCAAAAACCGTCAATGCCAGTACAGGACCTTAACAAATCGACCACGGACCGCGCGCGATCTTTCCTCCCTTAGATTTGTCCCTCCATTTCCCCCTCACACACACACACACACACATATACATACATATATTATATATATATATATATATATATATATATATATATATATATATATATATATATATATATATATATATATATATATATATATATATATACACACACATTAAATTACACAACACTTCCGTACATGTCGAGAGATCAATCAGGATCGTAGAACCCGACGCGGCTGGAACGATACCTCGCTGGCGGAAATACCTGGAAGGGGAAACCTCGCAATCCGACGAGTAGGTCGAAGTCGGATATCAAGTTCCAATGGAGAAGGACATTACCACATCTCGGGATACATGTAGGACTTACGAGTTTAATAATTGTAGCGTAGCCTTGACGCGTAGGGAAACAAATTTATTAACCAGTTGATAGGTGAATGAGAATGATATGAGATTGATAATGATCATGGTGATGCATGTAGTTTATGGAAATGTGGTGAAATGCAAGGCAGGTGAAGCGGAAGAGTCCCGAGAAAACCTTCTACGGAGCCATTTTGGCCGCCAGAAATTCCACTAGTAGTGCCACAGAAATGTCGAGAAACCAGAAAACGGTGTCGCATTTTTGAAATAATTCTTATAAGTGTATTAAGTAGATTAGTACTTATGCGAATGTTCAAAAGAGCATATTTACAAGCCAGAAAAGGTAAGACGACTGACTTCATGATTAATTTGTCCGTACCTCATTGTCTTATGATGGGTGACAGTAAAAATGTGTGTAAGCAATGATGAAAAGCTAAAATATTGAAAAGTTTTCTCTCCAACTCCATATATTATTTCTCTTTTCCGTCCAACAGTCACTCCCACACACATGTGAAAGACTAGATTATAGTTATTAGAGCATATTGTGAGCGAACAAGGGTTAATTGTGCGAGTGGTATGTTAATGTGACTCGAGCTGTTTATGTAATACGATTGCAGTTAAATGCTTGTATTTTCGTCTGATAATACTCAGAATAGGCTTACACATACTGTAGTTCTTTATGCTTGTATTAGTGTATTCAGATTTAATTTGTGGTTCTTCTACCAGAAGGTAATATGCTGCATTATGCAGGATGAGCGGGTTATAAAGACGAGCGCTCAGTGCGTTAGTGGAACTCGTCCAGTCATCTAACACTGAACTAATCCACGCCAGGATGCTGCGGACGGAGGGCGTTTTGGCTGGCGGCCAGCGAAGACGGCACAATGGGCGTGCGACCGCCACCTGCTGCCTCGCCAATTGACTTTGCCTTGCTTCAAAATTGCCACTAAGAAGAGGCAACTTCTCACTCAAAGCTGGAACGCTGAGAGCCCGATGGGAGCCGAGGTTGACTCGTGCGTAGTTTGTTCTAAGCGACCAACGCATTACAAGTAATTAAGGCAAAGAGATAACTTCTCAAAACTGATTTAAGTGGAAATTAAAGGGCGTATTCGATCTAATTTTTGTCTGTTCGGGACCTGTGCTATGCATAGAATTTGGAAGATTCCCACAACATGGCATAATTTAAACCGCGCAATATCGTAGCGTAACAGAAAAAGAAATAACGGAATTTATGTTCCACTAAATAACAACCGCTGTGTAGTTGAAATTAAAATATAAACGCGCGCTTAGAATTTAGTGGACAGACTTTAATAACTGTGATATAGTGCAATGATGACGTGCGATAAATATTGAGCGTAGACCACAGCATTAAACTAGTGATAAAACACCACGTACATTCATGCCCGTGCTTTCACGCAAAATTAAGGGAAAAGTACTCAAATTTTCGAAAAATTGTACACGACCTTACTTCAAAATCTATCTTCAAGGAACATATTTTATTAAGGGGAAAAATCTCTATCTTCATGATTGTAGTTGTAGGAAGACGCCAAAACGAAATTTTGCAATTTTCAATGAAAATGAGACCTGCACCATTCTCTTAAATGTCCTTCTACACTATCTAACAACAAAATTTAATCAATAACTATGGAGCCATTTTTTTGAAAATTTTGAAAATGTCCCAGGAGCTTCATGTAAAATACCTCCCAAAATTAATATTTATCGGTTTTAAACTTAGGAGACCGCAACATCAAGATCGATAGGGGAATATCAATTTTGGAGAAGCGGTTTAGCCGCTAGGATTGTCCACAGACGGACGGACAGATGCACAGAGACGTTATGCCGTCATTCGATGTTTTGGTATAAACGACCCACACACATGCATGCTTGCTACAACCACGTGTGAGACGATTGTTACCTAAATTTGGCAACTGGATCCATCCACTTATTCGTTATCAGGGCCCTGTAATAAGAGTTTTTTTCACGAAAATTCGCCTTTTCGCGCAGCATTACATAACTTCCTCTCTACTCCGTAGCGAGATAGAAAAAAATACGCCAGTATTCGTCGTATGTTAATTGAAGATAACAGACGACCTCAATATCTCACCATTCTGCACAGAAAATTACTGCAAGCAACTTACGAATCATAAGCACGAACAAATGAAATTAAGTTGGAATAATTTATCTTAAATTCTACATAACACAAATAAAACATATGCATGATTCAAATCCAATGAGAAAAGTGCTTGGGAAGTAGCAAGATATTCTCAGAAAAAATTGTATTGTTATTTGTACATTATTATTAATGAAAGAAAAGGAGAAACCACACTCCCTAGCATTTAACACATTGTTATTCTTAAAAGACAAAAAATAACACGTTTTTAAATTGTTGTAATTTTATAACCTATCAAAATGAAAATTAAAAATAACAAACATTTCAGGCAAGATTTGTCTCAGAAAGTTGTTCAAATTTTCTAAGCTTTGTTGAAAATAATAATGACATGATTTAATTACTTCCAAGAGGCGTGCGTGTAAGCGTGTGTGCGTGAGAGTGGGAAATCTCCTGTCCGAAGGTAATTTCTCTTGAAGCTTTCGTTTCTTTTTTATCAGTCGCATGCCAGTCGGAGGGGATGTCTACAACAGATCCTAGCGAAGGATTTGTACTTTCGCGTATACATACGTATATACGGAGAAATATACGTGGTATAGAGAATGTTGTAATGGTGCGGAAAATCGATTGCGAGATTTCAACGGAAATACACGTTTTGTGGTCCCCTGATAACGAAAAAGTGTTTTTTCATAACGTTCGTCCGCCCGCCTGTCTGTTCATATGTCTGTCCGTTTGTGAACAATACTACCGACTAAATCATGCGTAGGATTTTTTCAAAATTGAAGAAATCGACTCTAGTTTAAGCTTCGAAATTTTGAAATAAATTCTTTACAATTTGGGGGTACTTTACATGAAGCCCCCCAGACATTTTCAAATTTTTCACAAAAATGGCTCCAAATATTTTCTTTAAATTTCTTGTAAGAATAGAGTAAAAAAGACTGATAAAGATTGTATAGGTGCGATTTTCATGGTTAATTCTGCTTGACGTTTTGAAAACTGAAAAAGTTTGAATTCCTTTCTGTGTCTTCCTACAACCATAAAATTGAAACCAGAGAGTTTTCCTTCAAATGAAATTTGTTGTCCATAATTACTTCCTTCATATATGTCATGTAATTTTTTTTAAAAAAAGTTAGTAGTTTTCGTGAAATAGTGCGTGCAATATTTGTAAATTAAAAAAAAACAAAATTTTCTCAAAAACGGGTCCACATTTTTTCTTTAAATTTTACACGTTTTAGGGTCCCCTGATGCCGAAAAAATAGCTTTTTCAAAACGTCCGTCCGTCTATCCGTCTGTCTGTTCGACCTTCTGTCCGTCTGTCGTATGTGAACAAATCTAGCGCCGAAACCACACGTACGATCTTTTCCAAATTAAAGAAACCTCTCTATTTGGCTCTAGTTGAAGCTTTGAATTTTTCAAAAACATCCTTTAAAATATGGGGGTACTTTACATAAGGGCCCCTGATAATTTCAAAATTTTCTCAAAAACGGCTCCAAATATTTCTTTAAATTTCTTGCAAGAATAGAGTAAAATACACTTATAAAGGTGGCGTAGGCCCCAGTTTCGCGGTTAACTGAATATTCGAAAATTTCAAAAGTTTGAATTTTTTCGGAGTTCTTCCTACAACTATAAAATTGAAGACACCGATTTTTCCTTCAAACGAATTTTTTTATTATAAATAGTTCTTTCATTAAAATCATGTAGACTTTTTTGAATTTTAGTAGTTTTGTGTATGACTATATTTTTTTTAAAAATATTTTTTAACTCTATTCGATGACATAAACGCCATATTGTCTATTTTTTGTTTTTCAAAAATTACAAAAATTATTTTTTGACTTTCTCTCACGTCGTAATATTTTCTTAGAGGCGATTTATTTCACTATTAGATTTATGAATACATGTGCTTTAAATAACTTCAAATGAAGTTTTTCGAAAACTCAACAAATTCCTCTGAAAAAGAGCTTCAAATTTCGCATTTACAGTAATGCTAAATCGCCATTTTCTTAAAGACAACTCCAAATATTTCAATGAGAATTTCTATTTAGGACGAGGTTTTACTTTTCTATAATATTCTTGAAGTCACATTTCAGTTCTACAATTAAGATACCGAAAAGTTGAGAAAATGTCAAGAAAGTGTACTTTCGGTGACGATAGATGGTGACTGGCTAGAGAATGAAGGAAGACCTTAAAGTCATTCCACACTAAGGATATTAGAAAAATTTGCTACGAGAAAGTCTGTGCTATTCAGTAGCACTTCTAGTTATTATTAGAACATTTCGTGGCCCTGTTTCGTCTTTCATCGCTTTTCGGATGCTTACAAAATAATTCGAAACCGTCACCGGGCGCAGTTTTTTTCCTGAAAATTCCGGTGTTTTCTTACGGCCAGACCTGCCGACACGTAGCAATGCTCTTTTAGTATCCATCGATGTAAGGTTGTGCAATCGTAGGAACATTGAGAATGTTGCTACGAACTAGTTCTTCAAAACAGTGTCTTTGAGTAATCGGCCGCAGGTACAAACTAGTAATGCTACAACTGCCCATACTTCCTCGCGTACCACTAAACCATACCACTACACTGTATAATCGCCGTGTGGTTCGACCTCAAGCCGACGCTTAAAAATGTAATTGTCTCAACCTAACATTTCCAACTCGCGAATTTTGCAATTTTCGAAAACACGGAGAGTTCAAGGAAATGAGACGTACTATATTTTTTACCGGTCGTTGTTACATAGGAGGAGAAAAAAATTGGTGCGTTTTTTTAGAAAATAACTTTTTGGAAATTGCATAAAATTCAGTCATAAATTACACAAAATATTCTTGTTTTTTGAAAAAATTGAACTGACATTTTTAAAGAGCTGAACTTCTAAAACAGAATTTGTCTAACGTAAAAAATCTATCTTGAAGTTTATAGTTTTGAAATGTTAACATTTTTCTATTTTTGGTAATGCGAAGAGTTCGCCGAAAACGGGACTAGCACCATATTTTTTACCGTCTCTTGATACATACGTGGAGAAAATTTAAAGAAAATATTTGGAGCAGTTTTCGCAAAAAAAGTTGTTAAAAAAATTAAAATTGCCACAAAATTGCACGAATGCTAGTTATATTTTCAAAAAATTGAACATGACCTATTTCAAGTTCTGTCTTTGAAGAAGATATCATTAACGAAACAAATCTGTCCTAAATATTGTAGTTGTAGGAAGACCCCCCTCCACACAAAAATTACAATTTTGGAATTTTCGAAAAATCAGGGTTTCCAGGGAAGATGAGAAATGCACTTAAGCGTCCTTTACGCTATCAGAGGACAACGTTTAATAAAAAAAATTAGAGCTATTTTTGAGAAAATGTTGAAAATGTTTTCGAGACTTCATGTAAAGCAGCCACAAAAATCAAAATATTAGTTTGAAACTCCCAAAGCGTCGAGTTTGTTTAGATCGATCGGAGAGTATCAATATTGAAGAAAATCGGGTAAGCGGTTTAGGCACTAACTTTGAACCCAGACGAACAGCAAACGTTTTCCCGTCCATCGATTTTCCGGTATCAAGGGCACACAAAATATGTATTAAGGCTACACCATGTTAGAGGCAATAATTTGCTATATGTATGAACAAGATTTATCCACTTTTTCGTTACCAGGGCTCGACAATAAGAGTTTCTGTTCTAAATTTACCGGCTCAGAATTACAGTATTTTCTCTTCTTACATTCGTAAGGGCGAGAAAGTATAATTACATTTTTGAGGGAAGAATCTTCTATGGGAATACCTCAGAGGAGTTACATTTCGGAAAACTTTGTAAGGAAGGTGTAGAAGGGAGATTTATTTTTAATGCGGGTGTCATGTGTGGGATTTTTGCCTAACCGAAGGGGAGGTATTCTGGTGATTTGAGTTATGGTGAAAGTGTGTGGAGAGATACATGATGTGGTTTTCTATTGTCTAGAGTATAAATTCATTATGTAGCTGTTGGTTGGAAATGAATCATGGTGCGTTTGTAATTGTACGGAGAAACAGGTTTTGAACTAAAGTTTTTTTACTGGATTTGTTTATTATTGAACTTGGTAGTGTTTTGCTTTGCCATTTAATATTTTATTATTTAAATACTGTTTCCAGTTTAATTGTGTACACAATAAACATTCTAAATATCTGATGGATTTGTTATGCGGGTGCCAGTTAATTAGTCCTGATTTAATGTAAGTGTAGTGGGAGGGTTATATGATCTCAGACTGAATATTTTTACACCAGTTTTGTTTGGATATAATTTAATTTTTACCTTGGAAGTCCAGCCGTTCGGAACTTGATAACTCAATTTGGGCTTTGCTATGTTCTAGTAAATGACTGGATGCATTAATTGCAGTATCAGCGGTAAACTGTGCTATTTTTATGTGTTGAGTTTGGGTAAGTCTGCCACGCACAGGTTGAATAACTTTGGTGAAAGCCTGGTTGAATAACTTTGGTGAAAGGAAGGTAATCCTGCTTTGACAATTTGAGGGTTTGATTGGTAGTTGGTGACCATCACTAAGTTCTATCTTGAAGGAAGTTGGTTTTTATTTGGATGAGATAAAAGTGTGTGCTTATTTCTTTGAGTTAGTGGATTAATGCCATGTGCCAGACCCGGTCGAATGCTTAGGCATCATCTACATCTCGTAGAAAGATTGTATGATGTTTCCTCTGAATAACGGAGTAGATGTGTTTCGACATGCGAAGTAATTAGTGGTGTGTGGCGATATGATCCGAATTGTTGAATGGGAATTGCGTTTGTGGCTTATTTATGCGTTTTTAAACGTTTTTTGATTTTTTCTAGAATTTTAGAAGGTGTGGTGAGATAACTGATTGGTCTTTCTTTTATTAGTAGGCTTGCTTTTTTATTTGACTTGACAATTGGGAAAATAATTACATTTTTCCATGTTCGTGGACAATATCAAGTTCGTAAAAACGAGTTGATTTTTGTAATGTATGCTATGACTGGATCAGGGAGTTTTTTTAAGATATTGTAATTAATGTAATAACGGGGGATTTTTTATAGGTAATGATTTTATAATGGCTTTAATTTCTTTTGGGGATGTATAATCGATCTTTGATTGGGAGCCATTCATTATTATATAATTTGATTTAATTATTGGTAGGTGTGTGTTTGTGTGTGCAGTTGTGTTGAATTTGTTGTGAAAGACGCGGCGAAACATTTGGCTCATTCTTCTGCTTTCTGTTCTGGTTTAGACACTTTTCCTGCGTTGTGTTTATTGGCGGAATGGTGACATTTTTGTTTAAGTATTTTTCTTGTGAAACGTCATAAAGATTTGTTGTCAAAGCTTAAGGAATGGACAATGTTGTCATACTGTCATACGTGTTTGATGATTTTGAATTTATGCGAATTATTTTTTAGTGTATTTGGTTTTGAAGGCGGTGAGTGCAGGGGAGGGAGTTGATGTGCTATAATTAAAACCGGCGAGAGATCTAGCTGGAGATCAAATATCGCGGAGGCGTTAAAATTCACATTTTAATTTGTTATAACTATGCCTAGAATTTCTATATTTCTTAAACAATCATATGGATAGTACGTCAAGGTTGGAGGAGATACTACTGAGTAAATTTCTGGTTAATATTTGCTCCAGTGTTCTGCATTCACGGTTGTTTGAAGAGCATCATATTGTAATTTTAGCATTTAGATCACGGAATAAAATTGTACATTTATTTCGTTTAAATAAATGTATTAGACAATTTGTACAGAGTTTTCATCTGCAGATTTGTAGGCTGCAATTATTAACCAAGATTGGTTAACAATTTTCACGTTTATAGCAACTATTTCGTGTTTAATGGTTGTGGGTATGTTTATCGGATAATGAATTAAATTGGATTTTATATCTATGAGTACGCTTCCATCTTTGGTTGTATGTCTATCTTTTCTACGATTTGTGTATCCTAGGTTGAGAATATTTTCGTTTCTTTCTAAATGGTTTCCGTTACGCTTCATATTTCGATTTTATGGGAATAGAGGAATTGTATGAGCTCAATTTTTATTGGAGTTATTGTTAGCATTCCAGTTAGCTAGGACTAAATTTCTAGAGAACTGAGACCGCCATTACTGGTTCCAATATAATTGGAGACTGTAATCTGAATGGATCTAAATATTGCAAGAATCAAGGAGTTTGAGCTTCACTATTATGAGCTTCACTATATAATGATATTGAATCTGTTATTGTTTGTAAGAGTGAGTTTTATGTTCCTACTCTTGACTGTTGCATCTATTGGGGTTGCTGGGATGGGTATGATTTGCCAGGTCTACATTGGTAAAGTTTCTGATAGGTTGAGTGTGAGGTAAAGAGGGAAAATGTGAATTTGAGTAAATTGATGGTGGGGATGGGGTTGAAGCTGACGTGATTGGTTTATTGACACTTGGGATCGGAGCTGACATGATTGGATTATTGGCACTTGGGGAGGGGGGGCGATTTTTTCTTTTCTCGGAATAATCCTTGAAGTATTGGCAGTTTGGGTTTCTACTGTCTGCTCTTTGCCTGCCTTTGCAGTTTTGCAGATTGTAGTTTGGTTTTTATTTTGACAGGATACAGAATAATGGTTTCACAAGATAAATAAATGGTGGGCGATACGGCATTGAAAATACCGTATCGCCCACCATTTATTTACATTTTTACATTTTCTCTGCGATAAGGATAAACCTTGGACCCCACATAAGGTATACCATATTTGCGTAGAAAACCTTAGAAAATTGTCAAAAAAAGGAGAAAGCATTCTTTAGATTTGCCATTTCAATAGTATGGAGGGAACGAAGCAATCATTCAGATGATTGACCCTTTTGTTGCATTGGTTACTCGTTACAACGAAAAAAAAAAAGTAATTCGGTACCCTAACCTACCATCAGCAATGCGGCTAATAGGTCGTAGTCCGGATCTGCCTGTTCCTGAACGAGCAGTGGCTACTGAAACTTTAAATCTGGATAATAAATCAAGTGATGAATCTCACTGTGATAAAGATGAACCAGCTGACGATGAGTTTCAGTGTCCCATAAACATTGTGGAACATCAGTTGATTACTTAAACTGAATAATGGTCAGTGACTTCAATGTAACTTCATTTTCTGTGCTTGTCTTCTAGAATTCAGTGGGAAATACAATTATTCAAATTATCGTTTCCCTGTTGTCGCGGCAGGAAGTAATAAGAGCCAAAATTTATTGCTTATTTATCTTTGAGAATAGATTTTATTACATGAGAGTTTTTTTGTTTTTTTTTTCTCCCTTTCAAAATTCAAAATTTATTGCTTATTTATCCTTGAAAATAGATTTTATTACATGGGAGTTTTTGTTTTTTTTTCTCCCTTTCAAAATTCAAAATTTAAGTAGTATATGACTTAGTGTAGGGATCACAGAATTTTGAAAATGTGCACACAATACACTTTTCCCCATAGCACGTCATACGCAGTTTTTAACTGTTTTTTTTGACGTAAAATAAATAAATAAATAGAGATTTGGGCTTGAAACAGGAGAAAGCTGAACTGCTTGGCTCCAGACTCAAGGAAAAGAACATGTTAGCAGCTGAAACTTCTATTCACGTGTACAGAAGAAGAGAGAAACAATTTCCTAATACTTAAAAAAACAGAATTGTATATATTGCTCGAATATTGCCAGTCTGGTGAATGAGTTCGAAATTGAATGCCAAAAAGTATAATGGAGGCTGTTTATCGATTCTTCTAAAAC
This sequence comes from Teleogryllus oceanicus, assembly GCA_964035755.1. Classification (NCBI taxonomy): domain Eukaryota; kingdom Metazoa; phylum Arthropoda; class Insecta; order Orthoptera; family Gryllidae; genus Teleogryllus; species Teleogryllus oceanicus. The sequence goes on from CAXIVR010000001.1 coordinate 97,806,132, forward strand.
CAGTTGAAAAGCAGTTGTATTAAACAATGGTAACACTTACACATCATTACTTTCTGTACCCATGAAGGAAAGTTACTAAAACTTCAGTGTCGTTTTAGAGAAAATAAACTACTCCGCTCATGAATGAATGATATGTAGTGATTTAAAAACAGCATGTATGCTTCTTGTCCAGCAAAGTGGTGTTACTACATTCCCATGTTTCCTACGTGAATGGGATAGTTAGGCACTAGATCAGAATTGGTCTAAACGAATTGGCCGGTAAAAATGTTTTAAAGTCATGAGAAAAAAGTTACGGGAACATCAGGTAGATTAACAAAAGATTCTTCTGCCTTCATTGCACATAAAATTAGGCCTCATGAAACAATTTGTGAAGGTCTTGCCTAAAGATGGGCAGTGTTTCAAATACCTTTCTGAAAAGTTTCTGCAATTGACTGAAGAAAAATTAAAAGAGGGTTTGTTGGGACTGGTATTAGAAAAATTATGTTTGGTTCCCAATTTGAACGACATACGACAGTACATAAAAAAGTCGCGTGGATTGCATTTGAACACGTTGTAAATAGGTTCATTGGCAACAAAAAAGGATAAGTCTACCAAGCAATTGTTGCCAATTTGCTGGATGCTTCCAAAAAAATAGAGATGTTTAATGATCCTCAAGGTTCACTTTTTAATCAGTCGTTTAAAATTCTTTGCGGACAATTTAGGTGATGTAAGTGAAGAACAAGGTGAGCGTTTTTCATCAAGATGTGAAAGTGATGGAAAAACGTTGTCAGGGACACTGGAACACCAACATGAAGGGGCAATTACTGATGATCACGTCAGGAAACGGCGCATAGGAAAGAAAGCGATATCAGGAGCTTTAAAGAAAAGAGACAAAGAAAATATACGTCAATGGACACGTAAAGTCTTTGTAGAATGTAATGGTAAGAATATAAAGCCCTCATTTATGTTTAAATAAAGATCTATTGGTATTTTAAAAGTCGTTTACTTTTAATTTTTATTGCAAATTAAGCGTATTTTCCCGTATCCTACTAGATGAAATTGTGAATTTTTGACGTAAAATAAATAAAAATAAATAAATAAATGAAATTGTGATTAAACTGTGAGTGATCGAAAGAAACAGAGTTCAGATGCTGATTCAGCAACCAAAAAACCATAAAAATCAGTCATAAAAATTTAAAACGTTTTTGGAAACACTTTTTTTGTTGGCCTATGTTGGGTAGCGTTGACTTCGATCTTGATCTAAAAATGACTGATGCACATTTTTGAATCCACGAAAATGTTCTTGTTACAGGAATTTTTGTATGTAAGGAAGTGAGGAGTAGAGGTGTTGGCATTGAGTTTCACAGTATCCCAAATGACACTCAGGCAAATGTCTCGGATGTCTCTGTGACGACTGATTAAGCAAGATAAAGAAACGGGAGAGAAAAATATTTTTAAATCATATTAAAATAACTATGACTATTTTACATATATAGAGATACAAGTATATCAAAATTATGAAAGATATTCCGCAGAGCGTAGGCAAACAGTTTTCGTCAAAATAATAAACATGAAATAACACTAACAACAACAACAAACAACTAAATAACTTACTTTTTTCGAATTAAAAAATCTACATTTTAGTGTAGTAGATTCAGAATCGCAATACGTTGGAGATATTCAAAAACGTTGCGTGCTAAAACGAAGCGCTATCACATAATATTGTGAACGGAAGTAGCACAGCGATTGCAAACACTACGGCGGATATGTCGACATACGTAAAAGCAAATAATTTCACCAGAAATCTCCTGGACCAAACTGCAGCCCAATCTCGACAGCACACCTTTTCACGGCTCGTGTTATCCGATCTTTCAAATTGGTTCTGTAATAACAAATTAATAGTAAATGAAACGAAAACGGTTTTAATGCAGTTTTTCATTTCAAATAAACAATTCTGTACTGCATTGAAAATAAACAGTTTACCATTTACCGATGTTAAGGCAACAGAATTGTTAGGTCTCTCAATTCAGTCAAACCTCAAACGGAACGTCCATTTAAATGAATTGAACACAAAATTAAGGTCTTTATGCTACGCGTTTAGAATTATTTCAATTTTAGTCAGCCTTCTTACTGACTGACTGCTTGTTGTGTATATTTCGCGAATGTTCATTCACGCCTGAGATATGGCATAATATTCTGGGGAAATTTATCTTATAGTTCTCAGACATTTAGACCACAAAAAATGTACGGATAATAACCAAATCCCACCTACGTGATTCTGGTAAGCCTCTCGCTATTAATTTAGAAATTGTACCATTACATAGTTGATTTACGAATCAGTAGTTTTTGTCAAGAATGACTAGCTTAGGGGCTGGAATATATTTTCAGAAAACGCCGATGTTCATAACTATAACACTCGCCGTAGTAATCATATTCATCAGATGACAGTATCAACAGCTCATTACAAAACATTCACATACAATACACGTACATTATTTTACAGTACGTTGCCAGATGACATTAAACGATTAAATTCGATAGGAAAGTTTAAATCCCAAGTAAAATCGTTTCTTCTACATAAATGTTTCTATACAATTAGAGACTATTCTGAGCATCAAAAGAAATGTAACATTAATTTTAACAGTGATATTTAATGTATTATTTACCATTTTGACTGTATAATTCCAAACGACCTATAACAAGAATTCTACCGTAGCGTCTGGGTTAATAACCCCATCTCGATAAGGTTTTTCGTCCAGTTTCCCTGATTCTTTGAACAAATGCTGAGATGGTCCCTTGTTTTGCTTCTGGACATAAATGTAACTTGATTATCTGTGCACGTCTTCTAGAATTCAGTGGGAAATATAGTTATTCAAATTATCGTTCTCAATGTTGTCACGGCAGGAAGTATTATTCCTTGACGACAGACAGGATGAGGGATGAAACCCCAAATTTATTGCTGATTTACCCTTGAAAATAAATTTTATTACATTGGAGCGAATACTTTTGTTAACAATCTTTGCAAAAAAATACACATTTATTTCTGTATTCAAAATTAAAATAGTATATGGCTTAGGATAGGGATCTCAGAATTTTGAAAACCGTCACAAAATTCACTTCTCCCCATAGTACGTCACATATAGTTTTTAACTGTTTTTGACGTAAAATAAATAAACAATTAAATTGAAGAAGGGAAATGCTAAACGAATACGATTTTTTCACTTTCGTGTACGTATTAGTACTTTAAGAACACGGTTTCGTAATTTCTTCTGAAATCAACCGCAAAACCTAGTCATTTCGCCAATTGATCCGTATGTTGATAACCCTAGTTCGTTAAACCGTATGTCATGACACACAAAAAATCCCCTTTACTCCACAATACATAATTCTCGACAATTTATTCGTGCTGGTTCTATTACATAAAACTCATCTTGCATAGGTCCTGAGCCAGTTATCTTTAGATAGTGTCAAAGTGTCAAATGCGTAAAAGTGCACAGCCTGTTATATTGTAAAAGCACGCACATACTCTCACGCGATTCTTATTTATTGTAGTGGTGTTTGGTACAGATAGATCCAGTTTTGAAATTTAGCGGAATTTTAAGGAACGTAAGCTGTCCAGATTCGGAATTATTGAGGTGACTTCACTTTTAAAAAAATTGTGAAAAAATCACATTTATGAAGTTATTAGCCATTCTTTAATTGGAAAATGACAAAAAATAGCGACGAATTCGGAAAACATTTATTTAACTTGTGGTGTTGCAACAGCACATACTTTGTCGCATTATTTCTAACGGCTCCGTAGACGCGCATACTACTTCATGGACGTGAAAAAGTGTTTTCAAGCAACACACATTTTTTCTCCACTCAAGTCCACGGCGTTAACTCGCTACGCGTTTCACCGCTGCACAACGCAGTTGCTCGACTGTGGTCACTTTGCCATTAAGGAGATCAATAAACTAATAGTCTCTCCTATTATTTCTAACACAATTTTCGAAGTTTCAGAGAGTTCAACGAAAATTAAATCCGCGCCATTTTTGCCGTGAATGCGGATGATTCAAGTCTGTCAGGCGCTGGTTCCCCAAGTTGGCCATAGAAGACATTCCCCCTCTCGATTGATCGGGACTTTGGAAAGATGGAGAAGCCCGCTGAAGTGGATACATTTATTCCCCGCGACTACCATATGTGAGTCGTCTTTTTACGTACCCTTTAATATTGACCAAAATGGAGATACAGTATTTTAAAGTTGTACAATGCTTACGCACCAGAATTATAAAAAGATAGTAATAACAAGTCGTTACACTTTTTGGATACTGTGACTTTTACGTCAGAGAAGGGTAATTTTGATATTTTCAAATAAGGCTGATTGTCCATTAACATATCTTTCAACCTGCCTGAGAAATACATAGAAACTTTGAAGATTAACAAGAAAGAGCTGAATAATGTCTCTCCTGAATTACATTCTTGTAGCTCATCAAAGTTTGTTCTGAACATTAATAGGTGATGATCAGTTGTTTGAAGATGTGTAACGACAAGCAACAATTACGACAAATAATAATAATAATAATAATAATAATAATAATAATAATAATAATAATAATAATAATTTATTATTTTCCAGTGCGCGGGGAAACGGCGAATTTTCGGCAGAAAAACTCTCATTACAGGGCCTAGGTAGAGTACATGACATTGGCGTTGGATCAAACTTTTGTATCGATTTCAATCGTTTAATATCATCTGGCAATGTCTTATAAAATTATGAACATGTGTTGTTTGTGGATTTTTTGTAGTGAGCTGTTGATACTGTCACGTGATGAATACAATACGTTGAGTGTTATAGTTATAGTGCTATAGGCATCGGCTTTGGCTGAAAATAGATATGCACCCCTACGTAAGTCATTTTTGACAAAAAAACACTGGTTCGTAAATCAAGAGACGGGTAATGGTAAAATTCCTAGATTAATAAACAAAGCATTACAAGAATCACGTGGGTAGGATCTGCTTATTATTCGTACAATTCTTTTTTGTAATCTATAAGACTGGGAGCTATAAGATGTATTTCTCCAGAATATTACGCTATATCTCAGCCGGGAATGAACATTCGCGAAATATACACAACGAGCAGTATGAAGGCTGACTGGATTTGAAATAATTCTGAACGCTTAGCATAATAAACTTGATTTTGTGTTAAATTCATTTAAATTTACGTTATATTTGAGATTTGAGTGAATGGAGAGACCTAAAAATGTTACATTAACATCAGTAGACAGCACACCATTCATTTTCAATGGAGTACAGAATGGTTTATTTGAAATGGAAAACTGCATTGAAACAGTTTTATTTTCACTTACTATTAATGTGTTATTACGAAACCATTTTGAAAATCAGATATTGTACTATTTAGTGTCTCTTTATTGCAAAGAATCTTCGTATCATTTGCGTTCATCATTCAAGAGAAGTGTTCCTCCGTTTCGAATCTTTTACGTTTAGTAGAAACAAAATATGGCCTAAAATCGAACCCTGCGGGACCCCTTGTGCAATTGGCAATGAATCGAAAAGGTGTGTTTATAATATCCCATCATTCCAGTAAGGTATTTCTACTCTCTGTGATGGTTGTTTAATGTGTGAACATAACCAATCTAAACAAAACCACGGATTCCACATGGAGGTAATTTTGAAAGTAAACTGTTACGATCAATGAGGTCAAACATTTTTGAAAGAGATAAAAATATTCGAATAGGTTTTGAAAATAGAAAATAAAATATGACTGTTTCCGTAGATTTTGATTTTCGAAATCCATGTTGTCTATTTGAAAACGCGTCGTGTTTACTGAGAAAGGTTTCCATTTGAACATAAAAAAGTCATTTGAAAAAATTGACAAAAGACAAATTGGTCGATAATTTTGAATTTCATTCTTGTTGCCTTTTTTGAATATCGGCTTTATCTAAGCTGTTTTGAAAATATCTGAAAGAAAGACAAGAAAGTTAAGAGCAGTGTTGCGAAGACGCAACAAATGTGATTTATCACGGTGTGCGGGGAAGCCTGAACTTTGAAATCCAACTCATTATTGAAACACATACGTAATTTATTTATTTAAAACGTTCAAATTTTAAAATTAAAGACATCTTGCGGTTCGATTAGTAATGAGATCCCTCAAGTGATTGTTGAAGGTAAGTAAGAAAGACTTTGAAACGTTTTAATACAACGTGACCATTACAAATAATACGAGATAATTCGTGCTGTTGCAATTGCCCTAGTTTTCCTTGAAATTGGGAAAATACTAAGTCATTTATTTACATTTATAAAGATCTGAGCTTCCAATTATACGAATATGTAATGTAGCGTATTAGAGGAAAACATTCTTACCATTAAGGACACAATCTTGATAATTTTGTTTATAATGTCTTTATAATATCGCGTATCTCAAGATGTCTTATCTAATCTGTTCGTTTACTTTAATCTACATTTTAGCTCTCGTGTTCAGTATAGTGTTATGAGATCTGCCATTGGCAGACTAATACTGCTACTTGTCAATACGTGGGGATGTGAAGACGATGGTCGTATATGCATTAAAAGTTACGTAAGGCAGAAGCCGAAGACAAATATTCGGAAATGTCTATGAGAAAGTTATACAGTTTAGGTACGAAAAAAAAATGGGTTCAATTGGAGTAAATGTAAACAAAAGTAATTGTAAACGCTACCTTAATCTGTTTTTCTTATATTTGTTTACACTTGTCCTTTAGTTTAGGCCACTGCAATATATGAAAACAATATTTGTTCACATTTACAAAACTAATGATTTATTTTTATTGAAATGAGTTCAATGAAATCTTTTACTCAAAATCTTAGGTATACTTAAAGAGATGTCAAACTTATAATGTATAACAAACATATGAATAGTTAGACATGGAATTTACATTTGGGGCTAAAATATTAATCTGATTTGCCAGAAATGAAACACAGTTTCCATTTTCTTGAATTAATCCTTTTCGCAAAGTACGCAACATTACGCAAAGTAAACTGGTGGTACTACAACAACCCACACCTTCTCGCATTCTCTGTTTGGAATTTTCGAAAATCCAGAGTTCAACGAAAATGAGATTTTCAACATTTCTTAAGCTTCCCTTGTTCTATCCAAGGAAAAATAAAGGAAAAACTTGAAGACTTTTTAAAGAGAAAAAGTTTGTAAATTACCTTTACTTCAGCCAAAAATTACGGGAAAACTATTCGTTTTCTAAAAACAAATTGTACTTTCCTTAATTAAAGATATAATTTTTTAGAACAGATAGAATTAAGGAAACAAATTATCATGAATATTGCACTTTTGCTAAGTTAATTTTTTGCAATTTTCGAAAATACAGAAAGTTCGACAAAAAAGGAACATGTGCCGTTGTTTTAAGCACCTAATCGCCTATCAGATGAATTACAAAATTTGGGACAGTTTTTAAGAAAATTATTGTTTAAAACTGTCTATATTTCTCGTGAAATTATGCGAAATCTCCTCATTAAAAAAACTAACCTATTTAAAGATCAGCCTAACAATACTTCCTCTACTCTACGCAAGTGGTAAGCGAGTAACTAAAAATTTGGGATGATGGGTATGGTGTATCAATTACACGTGTTGCCGTTTGCATACACATGTGAAGTTTTTCTGTCATATCGTTGTGATTTACTTGGCATTATGTAACGACAAGTGCGAAGCGCAAAGAGTTAAGCATATCCCTTAAGCTGAAGACAAATTAATTTATTCTCGATAGAAGCGAAAAATTAATGCTGAAAAAGTGAATAATCGGGTTGTCGTAACGTGAAGGTCAATTTATGTAAAAGTAAGGACTTTTTTGGCAGATATAAGCATGCAATAACAGAAAAATTTTCCCACTTGTCAGAAATGTTTTTCTTCTAATATTCATTTAAACGTTAAACTTCTTTTACGTCATGGAAATATAACTATTCTTCAAGAACATTCTTGAAGAATTTCTTACTTAGAAACCAAAGGCGTGCGTAGCCTAAAGGAAGGCCTAGCACTTTTTGGCCCCCTCTACATTTAAACTATTTAATCAACATATGTACATGTAAATAAATAAAACTTACTACACAGAGAATGAAATTACCGCTTTAAAATTTTTTTTTCATAAATTAATCAATCTTTCCAATATGGTTAAACAAATTAAAATGTCGCCAGATGGGTTGAATAACCTCTTCCCCAAATATATAACAAATCTTCAAATTCTCAGGTTAAAAAAAAAGAAAATCAAAGATAGATGATATTTACGAAAATATAATGTTTTTTACGCAAGGCTATTACTTTGAAAATCTCCAGTCTCCCCATGCGCACGCCTATGTGTAAGTGTGTGTATTTAGTGTAAACGGGTAACAGTGTATTATGGAAATAGAAGTCTAGAATGTGAAATGTCAATGTCGTCCGTAGTATTAGTAATAAAGATTCCAGATAAGTCTCACAATAAATTCTGATTTTCGATATCTTCCAAAAGCTCCAAAAAGAGAAAAAAAACTTGGATAGAAACACACTGTCAAAACATCCCGCACGCGTGGCGAGTCCGCACTAACCTCCGCATTGCGTCAACCTGCGATTCACATGGACAGCACACTGGAGCTTCTTCAGATGACGGCAGTCACACGAGCTAGATAAGACTGCAATGGGAGTTCCAGCCGGGGTCAGAACATCAGCGATGCGTCCTCAGCGAAAACTAAATCTAATGAAATGATAAGCTTCAGCGGTCTCGCAGTTTTCTTTTCGGACGTGTCGCACGAAACAACATACAATGTTAAACCTTAGACTACGTGATTATATTATAAATAAATATACACTGAGGTACTCGTATGAACTTTTCCCCACCGCGACGACTCACGAATCCGAGGAAACAAAAAATTAAATGTAGTTTAGAAATGTAAGTTGCTATATTTTACTTATTCGTGGTTAGAGGAAAATATTTGAGCATACTTTTAAAAATTTCAAATTTAGAATTAACTGATTGCTAAGAAATTATGAAAGTGTCCTTCAAGAATATCGGTTTGTTTGATTGATTGTGAGTGATTCCGGTCTTGTCAACTGCTGAGATAATTGGTCGCGTAAAGGCAGTGCATGCTTTTTATCACGGGAGGTTGCGGTTATCATTCACCGCTAGATGGTGAGATCCGTCGCCGACCAACGCTTGCGAGGATTTTCCCTAATCAGGTATTTTCCATCAACGTGGCGCCCCAACCGGGACAAGCACTAAGCTCCTGACCGGTTTCCAAAAGAGGGTGGTAGTGTAATGCATGTAAGGGTAAGTGTGTGTAAGTAAGGGATAGGACAAGGAAATGGAATGAAAGATCGTGCGCGGTCCGTGGCCCGCTTGTCAGGGTACTGCTCGGTATTCGTCTGGTGTTGATAGGAGAAACCACGGAAAGCCACCAATCAGAGCAGCCAGTCGGTAGAATTCTTCTCCAGACAGCGGCTGAACTCGACCTAGCTGTCTAGTTAGTGTCAAAATTCCTGCCACCATTGGGACTCGAACCCTAGGACCTCTCAGTCAAAGGCATGGCAGTGACATTTGAGCCACATTTGCCGGTTTGAAACTTAATAATTCTGGCAATCTTTGAATTCGGTTTCTACAAATTTCATGGATCCTTTCAGCGGATATTTGTTGAAATGAACTGCTCAAGCTTATACAATAACCACTGATAATTTCGTTTTCACACGGAAGAACAATGACTTACTATCACTTCCGTCTTACTACGTACTTACGTAGTAAAGACAATTTATTGTAATGCTGTGGACATTCTAAAATATTTTGGATAGAAATACTCGTATTATTTGGTTCTGGTAGCGAAAAAGTGGATAAGTCGGGTTTCTTTTTATGTAGTAAAGTGTACTCCGCATATGTTGGTAAAAAGTTCTTCTAAATCAAGTGACATATGAATAGTTTCACTATAACACTAACATAGAAATAATATTTTTGAAAGGTTTCTTAGTCCCCCGTCCCAGCACCCAAGTCCCTCTACAGTGAAAAACATGGGTGGTTTTCACAAAAATGTGAATAGTTTTCACTAATATTGCGTGAAATAAAATTAATTTTGAAATAATTGTTTTCTCAAAAACAGCTTCAGTTTTTACTTTCTCGCCCTAACTTCCTCAGAAGAGTAAGTATTGTAATCGAATTTTCGACGGAACTGTCGTTGCCGCGTCTTGATAACGGAAAAATAGATGTATTTTGTTTCCGTGTATACCAGATAATTACGTTCTCTAACAAGTCGCGTAGTCAGACTGTTTTGCGTAGACCACGTGTGTTGAGTCCTTGATACAGAAAAATTTGACGATAAACCTCTGACTGGCCGTTTGCGTATCCGTATGTTAGCCCCTCTGTCCGTTCGCCCGTCCGTCTGTCCGGTTATCCCTCTGGCCGTCTGCCCTTCTGTCCTGTCCGGTCTCTACTCAACGCTTACACCTAAGCCGTTCTGAGGATTTTCTCCAAACTGATATTACCCGATCGATTTAAAGAATTTGAAGGCACAGTGATATAGATATTTTAATTGTTACGGAAACTTTAAAGAAGCCTATATATATTAAAAATATACTATATATATTATATATTAAAAATTTTCTTGAAAAAGCTGCAAATTTTTTGATTTAACTTTGTCCTCGGATAGTGGAAAAGACGCGTAAAATTATAGAACAGGTTTCGTTTTTTAAGATTCCTGATTTTCCAAAAATTGCAAAAGTTCCAGTTTTTTCGTCTTCTTCTTACAACTAGAGTATTGAAAATAGAGGTTTTTTCTTTAATATATATAATATCTGTTGTTAACAGACAATTCATGAAATAAGGTCGTGTACAATTTTTCAAAAATATGAGTCGTTTTTCTGTAATTTTGCAAGAAGTTTACGCAATTTTAAAACAATTATTTTCTCAAAAATGTCTCGAAAGATTATAAAAAATGTTTTCGAACGTATCAAAGAATGGGAAAAAGTTGGCGCTTTTTGATGTACTCTGTATGATCGAAAAATGAAAAACGTAGAAATCAAAAACAGAATATAACGATAGAGATATCTGACAAATAAAATCTGTTCTAAAACAGATCTCTGCAAAAGGTCATGTACACCATTTTTTTGAGAACGAGAAGTTTTCGCGCAATTTCTACTAAAATTTAATTAAAATTATTAAGAAAAGGTTTCTGAAAAAACACTCCAATTTTTTCCGCGGATAGAACAAGGAACACTTAAAAGAATGGCAAGTTTTCATTTTCGTTGAATTCTGTGAATTTTCGAAAATGACAAAAGTTATAAATAACGTGAGAAAGTATGAGCTGGCGTTGCTCTCCTCTCGTAGAGCATTAGCCGCTTAAGAAATGGTGCAGACCCCATTTTCGTAAAATTATATTTTATAAAATTGCAAAAAAAAAAAAAAATTGTAAAAGTACAATATTGAAGACAGAGATTTTTACTTTTTTCGCCCAAATTTCTAAGATAAGAATAAATTATAATCGTGCAACGGAAAAATAAAATTTGTCGACAGGGAAACCCCTATAGCCGGTTCCTGGTAATAAAGAAGTTTGTTCCGATGTAAGGAGTAAATTACTTCCTCTGTCACGTTGTTAGTCAGCATGCATGTTTTGAATTTCTTGATAACGAAAACTCGATTCACGGCAAATGTTTGTCCATTCTTTCGTCCGTCCGTCCGTCCGTCCGATCATTTGTCCGTAAGTCTATCTGTCTGTGACACTGTGTTACAAAATATTTCTTACACCGAGTGCTGTGGTTAACGCTAGAACCTAACTAATTCAGAGGATTTTCTCCAAAATTTATATTTCCGTTCCTATCGGAACGAACTCAAGACCTTGCGAGTTTGAAAAATTTCTCAACAATGGTTTCAAATTTGTTTATAATACTTAGTCCTCGGATTGTGTAAAAGACAACAAATTTCATTTTCGTTGAAATTCCTCATTTTTCGACAATTGCAAAGGTTTCAATTTTTTCTGCGTCTTCCTACAACTATAATATTAGAAATAAAGATTTTCCCTCATAATAAAATTTGTGGTTAAAAGAAAGTTTTCGAAATAAGATCATACACAATTTTTCAAAAATATGAGTAGTTTCCGCGAAATTCTGTTTGAAATTTAGGTAATTCTTATACAATTATTTTCTCAGAAACGGCTCCAAAGATTTTTCTCAAAATTTCCCCCTTGTATGTTTCAAAGGACAGTTAAAAGGGCTCTAATCTCATTTCTGGAGAACTCTATGTGCTTTCGAAACTTGCAAAAAGATATTGCAAAACTACAAATTAGGAGTTAGGGATTTTTATCTTAAATAATATCTGTTCAAAATAATCAGATATTTGGAAAAGTCCATTTACATAAAAACAGTAGTTTTCTCATAAACCTGCTTGAATTGATGCAATTAAAAAGAAGTATTTTTTCAAAAATCGCTTTATTTTTTCACGATTAGAAGGAGGCACGGTTTTAAGAATGGCGGAGGTCTCATATTCGTTGAACTCTCTGAATTTTCGAAAATTTCGTAATATTGTGAGAAATTATGTGTTGTTGCACCATAACTAGTTACTTAATGAAAGGTATTCTTCAAAATTAGATCTTTGAATAAAATAATGTAAATGTTTTCAAAAAGATGATCAGTTTCACGTACGTTTTGCAATTTTCTAAAAATTGTAGAGCCGATTTTCCCGCACTTCTTTTACTAGAAGCTTTTAGGAGTTACCAGGTTGCAATACAACAATACCGCACTGCCACACGACAGCTGGGCCGTTTTTCTGGGTTCATGGAATGGAGTTTTGGATTGTCGAATTTATCTGTACAGTTTTTTATGTATTAGGTTTAAGTGAATTAAATCTTCACACCTAATGCGCTATGATTGGTAATGAGGTTTACAAGTGATGACTGAGATGCGTTAATATAGACAGATATTCAAATACTATAATTTTACGTAACAGTTACTGATACGAGAAAGTGCGATCTATTGTAGCACAACTAGTTTATGAACGAAATCTATTGTTAAAAGATAGATATTATATAAGGTCGTGTTCAATTTTTTCGAGAATATGAGTAGTTTTCTCGTAATTTTACGTGAAATAGTTATTGCAATTTTTAAAAAGTTTCTTTCTGAAAAAGGCTTCAAATTTTTTGTAGAATATTTCCATTGTATGTAGCTAACGACGGTTAAAAACTGATACTTTCCCCGTTTTTGGAGACCTGTCTGTAATTCTGAAAATTACAATAAAAATAAAATTGCGAAAGTACAATATTGGCGAAGATTTGTTAAAATGAAATTTGTTCTAAAATATTAGATCTTTAAGGTAATGAGCAATTTTTTGAAAGAAAAAGAGTAGTTTTTGATTAATTTCTGCTTGAAGTTACTGCAATTTTCATTAAAAAAAAAATAGTCCAAATTGTTTCTTTATTTTTTTCATGGATTGAGAAAAGCACGCCTAAAAATGGCGGAAGTGTAATTTTTGTTGATCTCTCTGAATTTTTGAAAATTGCAAAATTTAGAAATAATGCATGAAATTATGTACTGATGTACAATTACCAGTCAATGTCAATATTGTAGCACATGAACAATATCGATGAATCCACAACCAGAGATCACATATTTTGTGCAGTCTTTCCGATCTTCCACCCTTAAAAGGCAGTGAGGCTGGTCTCTTGAATGGCCGTTCCTTGACCATGAACTTTGGAGCATTAAGCTATGAACGTTACCAAGGCCTACATCGTATCGTCCTACGTGGCTAGGTCTAAACGACCAGAATAACAATTCATTGTCGGGTCCACGTACTCTAGAGTTAACCAACGCGTTTTATTCCCCTCTATCAGAACGTTTTACTTGTTATTCGGAGCATAGAACTGGTTCGTCGATCTACCACTTTCTGCACAAAGAAGGGCAATTCTAAAAACAATTGTTAACCATCGAGACAAACGTCAGGGGAATTTTAATTAGAAATGCAGGATGCACAGTAATTTCTTCATTTACGGCATGTACCACTTCCTGCGCGCGATCAATTGCTTTCATTGAGCTTGCTCACCGCCGAACTGCCGTCGGTCGCAATTTCTCTGGTTTTGATGGTCCGCGCAGCTCTGCAATAACCAATAACACTAATTCTTGGAGGACACAAGCCCCGGACAAACGTTAAAATATTTAATCATTGTTGTAAACATGACTAAAATAGAATATTTTATTGCTTTTCAGAAAACATACTCAATAGCCACGAATCTGTTCTAACAAGACATTTTCCTCCATTTATTGACTTTAAAGTATTGGTTGTAGTGAAGAAGAGAAAGAATTATTCTAAAATATTCTAAAAAAATATTTACTAAAATTTTAAAATGTATCAGTCTTCACTGTAACTTGATTTTAGCTTATCAGGAGTCAGAAAAAGTGTTCCAATATCCTGCTTAAAGATGGCAAGAAGGTTGTCATCCCGTAATATTTCATTTGCAATGCTCATGCATTTGTAGTCGGAGTATATTAGTATAGTAATATATTTGTAATACTTACGCTAAAACTTCGTATTTGGCGTTTTGGATATTCGCCCTCCTAGAATCAATTATCGGTCACTGTGCGCTTCTACTCCGCTCCGCTCAAAAGGCTCGCCCCGCCCCGCCGCCTTCCGCTGGCCGCCGCGCTGCCGCGAGGCCACCGCCTCCGCCCCCGCCCCGCTCGTCGCCGGCCCCTCTGCCCCGTGGGCACCGCCGCCGCCGCCGCCGCCGCCGAGCGTGCCGCGGCCGCGCCGCCGAAGCGCGCCTCAGGTCCGAGATAACGTGGCCGCTCGTTACGATAGAGTGCGACGCCCAGCCATACAGGCGCTGTCATTTCGATTGCAGGGATGGAAGATTGCGGAAGGAGTGATAAGTGCACAATCTCCACGGAATTTTTTATCGTAATATATAATGCAGACAGGATAACGTTGCTACCATGAGAGTTGGGCCGTTGGTTAAGAAGTAAAACACGTGAGAGATTGAGATTCGGAAACTAAATCACAAGTTATTTTCACTTGAAGTTCCTTTTTATTTCCATTTAAGATCCGCTGAAAATAGAACTGCTTGGATGATAATTTGGAAAATTAAACGTAATATTTTCGATGTGTAGAGAAATGAATGCGAAAAACACAGGTAAATCATTATTTTCCATGGTCCTTTTGGTTTAATATTGCATACTAATTCGTCGAGGCACTTGAAATATTTGTGCTGAAAATCTTATACAAAGTTAAATCTTCTGTAAGTAATGTAACGAACTAAACAAGTTTATCAAATACGTAAACATGATTTTTTCAAAAAGGCTTCAATTGTTTTTAACCTTTTTGTAAGAATAGAGCACAACCAGGCACGGATCCACTGAGATGGAAATGAGGAAAATCAAATTTGACAAGTGCCATTTTCATTAAATTTTTTAATTGTCAAATATTACAGTTTTTTAAGCATTGGGGTCACAAAATATATTACTACAGTAGCATAATGAACAAAATAGTGTTGAAAGCGGCTATCTTCGTCCTCGAAATTAACTCCTATCTCTGACTAATATCTTTACGGATTGGGAACACTCGCAGAGGCATATGTGGTGACAATTGAGATGAATCTTTGGTAATCTAATCAGTTGCTGGTCGCGAAAATATAGACATTCGAGTTCAATGAAGCGAAACGAGTTGAACGAGAATTATAATATTACGTAAGCAAATCAGGTTACAAATAATACATATCGCGTTGATGATCGCGTTGCGATCATCATCAGAAGTACCTGAAAATATGTACATGATTTAATAGAATATACGAAATATAAATTGAAGTATCAATTGAAAAATTGTACAAATTCCCGCCTCCACCGCAAGTCTCACCTCTCTTGACCCTTTGGCCGCGCTGCCCGTACCTCCTCTCCTCCCAATTTCGACCGTCGCTCGGTTCTCTTAAATGACTCGCACTTCTGAGAATTTGCAGAACTTCGTTTTCCGACTAAACGCTTTAAGGTACCTACGATCCAGTTTACTTACGTATCTAGCATACTACTTTGCGTAAATTTTTGTAAATAATTTGTACAATGTTTCAATTTATACTTCAATTTATATTTAATATATTCATATCATACACATATTTTAATTTTAAATAATCATACACATATTTTGAGATAGCTGTGATGATGATCGCTACGCGATCAAAAAGATCTATAGAAAAAAATATTGATACCTAACGACACCATGTAGGTACACCACAGGTGTTTTCTCAAACTATATAGGTACATACAAAATATTCGAATAATGTACCATATCGTTCAATTTCTTTCAAATAAAATTGAATTTATGTATCACAGAGCGATCTAAGTCAAATAGATGTTTTCCTTTACAGAACATTGATTACCTCGTTATGAACTAAACACTCAGCAAATTTCAAGCTTTTATCTTGCAGGATCCTGTAGTAGAGTGTGGCAATCAAATGGGGCACCTTTCCTATGAAGGTTCGTGTATGTACAAAAAAAATGCTATTGATTGTACCGTCTTGTCAAAATTCATTTTATATGAAGTCGAAAATGCTTTCAAAATAACAGTCTACAGCTTAATACGTCCAACATCCTTTTACTTTGTAACTACAGTTCTCCAAAAAAGCGAGTTATTGATTACTTGACTTTTTCAGGAAATATTCAGTTAGCTCGAACAAATTTATTAAACGCTCTTCTGAATCTATTGTTGTATGTGGAGATTTCAGCTTTGATTTTCTGAACGAATCTCAGGAGAGAAAGCGGTTTCTCAATTTAATTTATTCTTTTTATTTATATATTACAAGGAATGGAGTTGGACGGAATAAATTAAATAAAAAAGAAATCAAATCATAATTTAAAAAATAACTACTTACAGATATGAAATAATAACAAATTATTACAGTGGCCACAAAGCACAAATTCATAGAATCACCAGCAACATGGACACACACATTGTATCGCTGTGTCAGGTACGTGTAGATTATTTAATAAAGGTAAAATATTATTAACAGACTACAAGCCGCTTTAATCATAGGACATATTGTATAATGTTTTGACACAAATAAAAAGTATTATTTATTTGTATCAAAGGTTTAATTTAGCTTTAACGCGTGCTTTCCTCTTTAAAAAAGAAAATTGAACGTTTCACAGAAACTCAATAATTGGATAAAGCACGGAATTAAAACATCGTTTAAAAAGAAACGTATCCGTTACTTTATTTCTAAACATCACAATGTACCACTCGATTTACAATTACTTCTTCAGAAAATACAATAGCATTTTAAGAAAAGTAAAAGTTTGGGTACTATAGGGTTGGCTTCCCCAGAATATTATATCTCAGACGGGAATTAAGTAAGAGTAAATAAAGCAGTAGTTAGACGGATTTTAACATACGCAACTGAGACACGAGTTGAAAAAGCATTCAACGTCAACTAGAAGTGGCAGAAAAGCGTGTGTTGAGGAACATTTTAAACAAAACTTTCTTGGATTGAGAAAGAAATGTTAACATTAAAATAACATGTGGAATTAATCCCATTTCCGAATGGATAATATCACGTAGGAGAGAATGGAATCAACACATTGGTAGAATGAATGAAGATAGTATTGTAAGCGTCTCGAGAGACACTAGACCCATGGGAAGAAGATATCCCGGATGACCGAGGCGACGACAGGCCTATGACCTACTAAGAAGTAGAAAAGAACGGGAATTCATATTCGCAAAATACACGCAATGTGCTAGTGAAATATTGAAGCATAGCAACAGCAAGTCTGTCACTTAAGCAAGTACGAAAGGACACTATTTACTCATCTTTCCAACTCTTTGCCAATTGAGCATGGAGATCTGCAGGTTTCGATCTTAGAACATTTCCTATTTCATTAATACGAAAAGAAATGACCTAGTTCATTAGAAACAGAAGAACAGGTCTGTTTGCTAATGACACTTGTCTCCTTTGCAAAAAAATAAACAATAAATAGCACAATTGCAGATGTCAATTTGAATTCGTAATAACAAGTTAATAGTTAAATAAGTTAAATAGTTAATCAAAATGTAAAGAATTCTTTTCAAACTTTTCCTGTTTCAAATGAAAAGCAACCTTACATTTCAAAGAAGCAATCGCACGTGTCATTGTAATGAACAATATGCAGTTCTGTCCGATGTTTGTTTCTTTGCTACCGAGAAGGAACGTCTCGTAAACGTTTGTTAAATTTTTGAATATGCAAACGTTTTGATAAAATATCCATGATGTGGAGCACTGTTTTCTATCTGTACAAACAGTTTACAGAAAAACTGTAGCCGTTTATCAGAAAAGATTGTTTACATGGTTTTGAAAAATATACACGATTTAATTCAAAATTACGCGAAAAATACTATTATTTCAAAAAAATGAAATGATTCAAAGAGCTAATGTTGAGGAATAGATTTCATAAAAAAAATAGCTTCAATAATGAAGGTACAGAAAAGAGGGGAAAAAGTTCAACTTTTAAAATTTACGTAAATCCAGAGATTGTAATGAAAACCGGATATTTATCATCTTTATTAATGCACGTCGATCTACATGAGCAAGATATTTAAAGAAAAATCTTGAGCCCTTTTTGAGAAAATTTAGAAAATGTATTATGTGCTGCATATAAAGTACTTCCAAATATTAAGAGATCCGTTTCAAATACTTAGGGCAGGCTTGCACTACGCCTGGTTCCGCAGGCATTCTGCACTCACGGAGCGGACGTCTGAGCGCGTGAGCGGTGCAAGTTGTGGTGGGTAGACAGCTTTGTTGGGAGGTGAGCAGCTTACTACGGCACAGTGGGGACGACGCGGCGCGTAGATTGAATGCCTGGGCGTCTAATGCAATGTTCCATGCTGTGAAATTATTTGCCCACTTTAAATGAGTAATGTACAGTATTTCTGGATATCAGGGCCATAATTCACTGTTAATGTTCTTCTTTGCACTGCTTTTATGTATCGACATGTTTGTCGTTTTTGATTTTGTTTTAGTTTATGCTCATTGTGACTCTTAAACAATGTTTCAAAGCAGAGGTCTTTTTTGAAAATGTATTGTTTAATTCTAACTACCATACATTTACAATTTAATAGTCGCCTTTTCACCAAGAAAGTTATAATCTCCAAATGATACTTGTAGAAAAATGAAGGAAATTATGTGAGTATATCTCACGAAAACGTCCTATGTCCTGGATATCGTTCAGCCCTAATGTAGGAGATATTTATAAGGTTGAAGTTTTTCACCAGTGAAGATGATTTAATGTTTTATGGACAACATGTGAATTCAGTGAATATATATTAAATATATTTTAGTGAATATATTTTAAATATATCAACGTCGTAAGCAATTATGAATAATAATGTTTTTTGAGTTGATATTAGAAATATATAATGTACTATCATAAAAAATAGAGCAAAAAGTAATTGTGATGTTTTAAGAACTTTTTTTGCTTTGGCAGAACCGTCTTATTCTATTAATCATCGTTAAAAGTGTCATCGTCAAACAAAAACGATGCAATATAACAATTTTGTATTAAGTACCACAGTAAATTTGTTATTACATCGTAGCAACGCGAATTACGTCAGCCCTACAAGCAATTATAATAATTGACGCCCAAATCACATATGTACGTTTTAGGTTCATATTTCACATAGTTATCTACCAGTAACAAATATTTCCGGTATAATATAAAATGCAATATTACTTGAACTGTATGTAACAGCCTGTCATTTTCACGTTGATTGTTCTTTAAATTTAAGCGCTGCGATTCGAATTGTGCATTCTCATTGGTGGTCCCCACTCCTAGAATGAATCAGATTCCCATACTTGTACTGCCTGAATTTGCACTCGAGTGGCTCGCGCGCGGCTCCCGAGGTCAGTGAAAGTGCAAACTGCTGTGCCAGCTTGACTTAGGGACTAAATTTGTCTTATACATGAGAAATCATCTATTTTTTTAAAAAAATCTAAGTACGGTTTTGGTGCTATTCTGGGCTTGTTTTCTTTCTATTCTGGGATTTCTACCTTATATGGAAACAAGCGTTTTTGGCAAAAATTGATAAGAAAATATTCCCTTCTGTTTGATCAAAACTATTTGTAAAGGTAAGTCAGGTACACATTTAGGCCATTATTCCTTATCGTGCCCCTCGGGAAAGAATCGACGAACTGCCGCGAGAACATGGAGAGCGATTCTTTGATAAACTACATTCCCCACGGAGTTCAAGAAAATGCATTTATGTTCAGCATACATTTATGAAGCAAGACAAGGAACATTTGCTCAAAGGATAAAGGAAACTGCATGGAAAATCGGATCGAGATGGGGGTCATTGACTCTTATTGTAGTGAGTTGTTGACAACGCCACCGAATGAATATGATTTCTATGTCCTATGTTATAGTTATGGACAACTCTATCCAGTGGTTGATTTAGGAATGGGCCCTGTGAGCACTAGCTCCTGGTCGGCAAATTTTCTTTAATCCAAAAGTTTTTTATTCGCAAAATTGTTGATTGACAGGAATTACAGATATCCGTGTTGAGTCAACAAGGGCACTTACGCACGGAGAGCTGTCCAGTAAGAACGATATCGTGGAATTTTATAAAAAAAATTATGTAAATTCAATTTTCTTAATACTATAACTCTCAAATTGTCAAAGCGCATCTTTTTTACGTTCTGGTTTGCGCTTTCGCAGTTGAGAGAAAATTATGCAATTCTACACAAAAACAAGGCAAATTTTCAGCAGAAAAACTCTTATTACAGGGTCCTGGTAACGAAAAAGTGGATAAATTCAGTGGCTAAATTTAGGGGGGAATCCTCTGACACGTGGTGCAGCCAGGATCCATGTTTTATGGGTCCATGATACCGAACAATCGAATGGCGACAAAACGTGTCCGTCCGTCCGCCTGCGAACAAACGCTAGTGGTTAAACCATTCATGCGATTTTCTCCAAAATTGATATTCCCCAAACGATCTGGATGATAACACGGCCACTTGAATTTGAAATCGATATTTCAATTTGGGGGGGGGGTTACATGAGGCCCCTAGAAAATTTTCAATTAAAAAAAAAATGATTCCTTTGTTTTTATTACATTTTGTTGTTGGATAATATGAAGGACGTTTAAGAGAATGGTGCAGGTCTCATGATCGTTGAAAACCCTGACTTTTCGAAAATTCCAAAAGTTCAAAATTTTTTCGCCGTCTTCCTACAACTACAATCATGAAGATAAAGATTTTTTCCTTTAATGAAATCTGTTCCTTAAAGATAGATTTTGAAATAAGGTCATGAACAATTTTTAGAAAACTTAAGTGCTTTTCGCGTAATTTTGCGTGAAAATAGGGCGAGAAAGCACGTGCTGTTTAGCACTACTATTTGACATACAAACACATACAATAAATTCCTAATTGAAAAAACAGACATTTTATCGTAAATTTTCCTTATACTTTTTCTTTAATACAATAATCAAAAAATAACTTGAACTTTTTTTGCCCAAGAATATTTGAGCTATACACGATTACCTCAATTGATAAAAAGTGAAACTTTTAATTAATAATTAACAAACAATTGACCAGTGATCACTTCAAAGTCTATACGATACATATGATTTTAGGCAACTTAATTTGCGAGTTAACTCGAAGAAACAAAACTTGCAAGATCAACAGAAAGTTCTTCATAATTTTAAAACTTTGAAATTTGAATGCTGGCAATGTAAAAGAAAAATCTTACTTGTTGCGAGACGTCTATGACGCATATTTAGAAAGCACATTGGGAAGTGAAAGATTACAGTCCCAAGTATATTGTGTCGAGAAAAAATATTGAAAATTTGTCTCCAATGGAATTAATAAAGTTTCTTCGTGAAAAATGACTTGTATATTGTGTATCACAATGGTAATATTGCAAATCGGATGATTGTCAGAACAATGATACGAAATAGCAGCGCCGAAAGACCTTTTTCATGTTTGTTTCATGATCGAAACGAGTGAGAATCTACCTCAGATCAAAAAGACCGAAGATCGATTAAATGCGCTTGGTTTGTTGGCAATAGGATTCAAAATTTTAAAATTAATGAACTGTGATTACCTTATCGTCCAATTCGATGTCCAATGAACAATACACAAGGGATTTTAGCTTCTTTTGTGTAATGTTATTCATTTAATTATAAACATGTTATTATGAATTCAATAAATGCTTTAGGAATTATCGAAACTTTATTAAAAAATTAAAGAATAGAAAAATTTTATATTATGACAAAAGGAAATGACCATATTTTTATTGTACTCGTATTTTTCGCTGGTTTAATGGATTTTAAGATATTTTTAATGGTACTTACTTTTAACAATATTTACGAGATGCAACAAATGTTCTTCACAGAATTACTTAGAAACCTATTCGATTTCTTCGCACAGAAATTGTAATCTCAGCAGTTGTGAGTACGTAATTTAAGGTTTCTCTTGCGCCAATCAGCGTCATTGTCGGATCAGCCAATTTCGGGATAACTAAAGACAGATTTCCTGGTAAAGAACGGTCCAAACCAAAAGTTTAAAAACTGAATTCACTTGAACGAATAGAAGCTTAGATTACATCCGTAACGTATCCAACATCTTGAGTTATTCATGAGAACTGATTTTGATCAAATTTTTTTACATTTTTCTTTTCTTTTAGAGCATTTTAATAAAATTTTAAGAGCATTTTATTGATCAATTTTGGCGATGTCTTAAGTCATCAAATTCCACTCCCTACTTATGATTACCTCTTGATGATGAAGATTCTGTTATTAGGGAATTGAATATAAAACAGAAATAATTTGCAATTATTACTACAATTCCAATTTTTTTAAAATAATTGATAATAATAAATAACAATTAATATAATTATTAGAATTAAAAACAAAACTTCTGCCATTAACTACAACTTTATTCGTCTACTTTTTAATAATTCTCTAAATAAAATATTGAATAGTCTCGTAGTCGAATGTTCACAAACAATACAATTTTTCAACATAGTTCAATAATTTAACAATCACTACAATCACAACTACTTATGAGCACTAAAATCAGTTTGGAAAGCGCATATGTATACAAGTATACGATTAAATTAATGTGAATTGGACGATTTATGATTCATCAATTGAAACTTTTTTGAATTGTCGAAGCATCGTTCGCGGACATCCCTGAAGGGACTTATCTGCACTGTAATCCAATTTGCAGGTTTAGTTATACAATATTGAACACTATTCTTTATACGATGGGAGTCATTCGCCTTGAATATTAATCATAAACAATCCAAGCACAAAATAAAATACAGGGAATACCGACAAGTCAGTAAAGACTGTGTTTCTAGTCGCTACAATGAACAAAATGTCCTTAAAGTACATTCATTTAAAGAAGAGACAGCATAAGTACTGAAAAATTCCGTGCTCATTTCAATCGGTCCGAATCGTAGGTGCGACAAAATATGAAATAGAATGGTTCAAATTTTTACAAGATATTATTATTATTATTATTATTATTATTATTATTATTATTATTATTATTATTATTAATATTATTATTAATTATGAAATTTTGTCGCGCCCGAAAAGTACCGACAGGGGCCGGGCGCCCCATGTGTTCCACTTTTACTTGGAAGGGCAGGTAGTCGGTCCGCAATTTACCTATGGGTTTAACTCTTATTTTCTTTTTGGTCCGCAATATATATCCCGTACAAGAAACGGGTGAATTTGCTTCATACAATTCTTTTCTGTTAGATAACAGTCTGGGAGTTATATGATGTGTTTCCCTAAAATATAATGCCATATCACCCAAGCGGACCGGGGGCGGTAACAGCGCCTCTGGCCGGGAAGTCCTAGGTTCGAGTCCTGTCGGCGGCAGGGTTTTTGACACTAGCTTTTCTGCTAGGTCGAATTCAGTCGCTGCCTGGAGGAGAATTCTAGAGGCCGGCTGCTCTGATCAGTAGTTTTCCGTGGTTTCTGCGATCAACACCAGGAGAATGCCGGAGCAGTACCCTAACAAACGGGTCACGGACCGCGCGCGATCTTTCCTTCCTCTTCCTTGTTCTATACACACACACACACACTTACACTGACATACACTACACTACCACATACTCCGGGAGACCGGTCGGGAGCTTAGAGCTTAGAGCTGGGGCGGTGCTCCGCTGGTGGGAGAGTCCTGGTTAGGGGGAAACCCCACTAGCCGACGGTAGGTCGGCGCCGGATCTCGCCATTCAGCGGGGGACGATTACCGCCATCTTCCGAGAAAATATGCACTACACTAACGGGACTAATGACCAAAGCAGTTGACGCGCCCGGAAACACGAAAAAATCAATCAATCAAAAAACCGCTCAAGCAAGAATTCCATTCGCGGAATACTCACAAGGAGCAGTGTTGTATCTAACTGAAATTGAATGAATTTTGAACACATACCGTAAGGAAAGTAATATTGTTTGTTGAATTGTTATTGTTGAACTCATTTAAATGGTATTCTCAATTTTGGTTCTTCTGAATCGATGGTTTTCAATTAATTTGCACCCCATATTTGCACCTCTTTATTACCACAGAATATCATTTAAATACTGTGGTATAACGGAATATTATATTGTTTATGAAAAATAACATTTAAATCTGAGTAAAATTGCGAAAATTGGTGCTGACAAATATTTTAAAAAATAACAACGGGAATTGTCTAATCGCTTCCTTTCGAAGTCGATTAAGTAGATACAAAGCATAAGCAAAATTAAGTCAGTTTTGTGTTTCTGCTTCTCGTCTCATGAGCGTCAATTTCTGGGAACCATTCGTTATCATTTTCCCACGCTGCACGCTTTACACTTCATATGAGACGAGATTCCAGAACCCCATAGCCGCCAGGCGACGCCAGGTGAGTCAGCCGGCGCGACGGCTGGCACTCGGTCCGCGTGGAAAGGGGACGCCGCGCCGCCGGCGCGCCGGCGTCGATGAGCGCTGCGCGGCGCCGCGAGACGGCGGAGAATTTGGCGCGAAAGCGGGCGGCGGAGGGTCCCGTCCAGTGATGGTAAATTTTACCACATCATCGATTCATCGGTGTTTCGATGCATCGCTAAAAGGTTTTCGATGTCAATGAAAACATCGATGTTTTAATTATAGACTAATAAACATGTTTTCATATCCATTTTTAATTTGAATACGTAAGAGGGATATATTTTATAGTTTGGTTACCAGCATTTTAGCAGTATATTAATAAATATAATTATCGAATATAATGAATAAAATTAACAATAATGAACATTGTGTTTTGCTACTTTACCCTTTAGTCACTTCCATTCACACACCATCGAAGTAAAACCACCTAAAATTCCCTCAGATTGCACAGGCGAAATGTGCAGCGTGATAAAGAGAATGACGCCAAACAACGATATTGCTGTGGATTGTTCCTACTCTACAACGTATCTAAACCCCTTTATTAACAACAAAAAAAAAACATGAATGTTTTTACAACAAAATATCGATATGAAGAAAACATCGAAAGCAATATAACGATGATAATATATCGATGTTTCTGGTGAAAAACATCGATTTTTTAGCCATCCCTAGTCCCGTCACAGAGGCTAAGCATGCGCCGCGGCGGAGAATGCGATACGAAGGCATTGCGAACCTTTGGAACACGTAGTAGGAAGGAAGCGGATGATAACAGTGCGGAGCGAATCATCGGAGGGGGATTCCGTAGTTGGTAAAATTGTTTTGCTGACCGTTGACAACGATATATTTACTTCCAGGGGAAATTCTTTTGCTCCTGTTGTGCGTTTAGTCGCTAAAGCTTCAGCTACGATATTATTATAAACGCAAATACATATTTTTACGGTTTTATCGTACTTAATTTTCAATATCTAAAGATATGCACGCGATATATGAATAAACTTTGTAGCATTTTATCTTGATGCCATGTAGGATGTTTACATGTATGCAATCTGTGTACGTGTCGTAACCACTTAAAAAGGTTGTGTATTTTTAACAACTTATATTGAAAGTTTCACAAAGTTTTAATAAAATTATGTAACGACTACTATTTTCATAAGGATTATTTCCATATCCACCACGGAGAGGTGGATGACGAACTGAATATGCTACCGCATAGAACCACGACGAAGAGGGACACGTAAATCGAATAAACATCGGGCAGCGAATGACCGGGAGAGGTGGCTCAGTGCATCAACTAATGTCACTGCAATTCCTCCGACCGAGAGGTCCTAGGTTCGAGTCCCAATTGCGACAGGATTTACGACACTAGCTTTTCAGCTAGGTCGAATTCAGTCGTTGTCTGGAGGAGAAATCCAACGTCCGGCTGCTATGATCAATAGTTATCAGTAGTTCTCCGATTAACATCAGGCGAATGCCGGAGCAGTACCCTAACAAACGGGCCACAGGTCACGCGCGATCTATCTTTCCTCTTCCTTGTCCCTATCCTCACCCCTTACACACACACTTACACTCACATGCACTATATTAGCACACATGCCTGAAGACCGGTCGGGGGCTTAGAACTTGTCCTGGCTGGGGCGGCTGGTGGGAGATACCTGGTTGGGAAAAACCACTATTCGACGGTTGGGTGGCGCCGGATCTCGCCATCCAGCGGGGGAAGATCACTGCGACCTCTCCGCGAAAAATCATGTCCAACACTTATGGGAATAATGACCTCAGTAGTTGACGCGCCTGGAATCCCTAACAATCAATCTATCAGGCAGCGATTGCACGATCTATGCAGAAATTAGTTGTTAGATAAAAACGCACTAAACCTAATGAAAATTCTCTTCTATTCGATTCTGCCCCCCCTGGCGAAAACGAACGCCTTCTAATTTTCGGAACAATGTCAAACCGCCGACGCTTTACTCTTAGCGCAGTGACGGAAAGTCCAAAAATTCCCAAATCAATTAACGCAGTTCTTGACAATTCACGGTACATTGTCGAACAACAGTTTCCCATTTGATTTGTGCATTAACTGTGAGAAAACGGGAAAAACTTACAATAGGAATTATGAGGCTGTTTTGGAAGCTGACAGACAAGCTAATATATGAACCCAAGGGCCTGTGCTGTGGAGTTCGAGATCAGGAACATGAATGCTGTCACTAAGATATTCCCACAGGCAAGAGTTTAGAGATGCTTGTTCCACAGAGGACGAAAGGCCGTTTCTAAAAACCCGAAAACGTTTCCTAAAATACCCCCTCCCCAATCATTAAAGTAGTCGATTGATTTTTCATATTTTGACCACCTAATTAGTTAGATTGAAAGGTATAAAAAGTAATTCGAATTCTCTCAAATGACAAGCTTCTGTTCGGTCTTCATTTTCGTATAAGGAAATTTATTTTATATCGGTGAGCAACGCAGTTTGTCTAAATATTTCCCTCTTCAACATGATTGGTTCACACTCTGAATAATAATTATATAAATGGCACCGGACGAGGCGGCGGCTCCGGGAGGGCGGCGGAGCAGACGGTGACCTCGGATGCGGCATTGAAAGTGACGTAGGTTGCGGAAGGCTAGGCGGAGGTCGCCGCACCGGAAGCGGGGGCGGTGGAGGTGGAGACAGAAGGCGCGGCGGAAACGGCGACTATGGATGTGGGTGATACTGCGCTATTGGTTTAAATGGAGGTGATGGAGGCAACTAAATCAGAGGCAGCAGAAGCGAGGGTGGTTGTGGAATGGATTCGCGCTCAATGAGTGGCCTTCAGATATGGATGTACGATACGCCAGCATAACTGTGGATGTTCGGTAGGAAGTCGCTTAGCGCGTGATTAGGAAGGGTAGCAGCGCAGACGGGATGGAGAGGGAAGCAACAATGAGGAATTAGAGAGTGGGAACGAAGGTATAGTGTGAATGTGGGCGTGTGAGCAGTTGTGTTGTGTTGTGGGTTCGAACCACCGCCGGTATCGCGCGAGACTGCGAGTCGGGGACGGGAGCGGGGGCGGGGGCGGGGGCGGGGCGCATGAGCAGACGGGGACGCCGATGACGGGAACGGTGGCCGGCGCCACTGACGTTTCAGCGTGGCGCGTGACGAGGAGCGATGGCGCGGGGCCGGCCCGGACGCGGCGGCGAGCGGGGGGGGGCGGACCGACGCGTGGCTGACGGCGTCTGCGGCCACCGCGAGGCGCCTACGCAACGGCGTTGGCATCCCGTTCACCGGAACTCGGCCCCTGTGAATCATTTGGCCGCGGGCATTCGCGGCCAACACAAAGAGAGAACACAGGACCGAGGCCCCGAACATGCCTTTACACGTACTTCGAGGTTGAGCTGGTCCTCTGGGCTTCGCAGAACCGCGATTGCAGGAGGTGCGCTTGGTCAGTTTGACTCTTGCTCTCCTCAGTTCTTTAATATATCGCAGCATCGGCGACGAAGTTACTCATTGAGGGATAAAGAAACGTAGACGGGTCTAAAATATCGAATATCGGGGTTTTCCATATTGAAAGAGTGTCCTTTCTTCCGTAAAAGATGGTAGATGTTTCGTGATGTTAAGATGATTATTGCTTAAGTTGGTGTGTTTTGAATACTTGAAAGCATATAACGAGACTCCCCCAAAATACAGCAAGATTCAATATGGCATTTGAACTGTTTACTTTATTAAAGGTTTGTGTCCACACATTTTTGTATATTGATTATCAGTGTGTATATTAACCTTTTTTCTTAAAAAAAAATAGTTTCCTGGATTTTGGAATTAATATCCCTGCAATTATCCATCTTTGAAATGAAATAATTCATCAACTTCTGCTGTCACCCTTATAATTAGAATAGTGCTCTTTTGATCACGTTCACTTAATGATTACTTCAGTAAATTCAATAATATCCAAAAATGAAAGAAATGCATTTATAAACACAGCCTGTGATATTATTAAAAAACTATTAAAATTATAAATATATGGATTGCAAAGTGTTTTTGGAGTAAACTGTTTCCTTTACAGACAAACAAATTTAAAGTGTTTTGATGCATAGTTACACATGTCCCTCATATTCTAAATTTATCATGGATGTAAACGGTACCTCAAAAATCCTTCCGCCAACACTACGACCCAACAATACACACTTAATAAACAAACTATTACTTCGGCGTATTCCGATATACTTTTACATAGGAATATCGGTTTTCTGTCCAAAACCCTCAAAAAATGTCTCTGAGAAATTCTTACGGGAAAATAAGGCAGCGGAAAATGCCAAACATATAGTTTAGGTGCCACACATTGGAATTTTAATGTTTGGTTTAAGAGGGGCAAAGTGCATGAACAAGGAGACTTCAAATTATATGATAACACTAGAAATAATCAATTTATTTGACTATTTCCTACCATTGCACATTATTCTAGCTGGCATTTCTCCTGAATATTCGAATACGAACATTTTGAATCTGGGACCTTCCTTGTAGGGAGATGTGCACGCGCATACAAATCAGTTGAAAATCGGACAGGTGACCATACTCATAGGACATGTGTGATCAGGCCTACTCGTGAATATGCATAAATTTTAGCACATGAGATCGGTTACAAAATACGGAACAACGCTTGTGATCTAGGTCACCAGCCTCAATCACATGTCCGCTTCATTCTGTTGGGTTTTGGAATGCTGAATTCCCTTCCACAAGAACACCTTCCAACACAACTAAGATATATACGTAGAAGCTGCTGCTTCCTAAACATTCATATGCTGTTGATAATGTAATCGTGGTTAACATATTATATTTTCAGCTCCCAGAAACTTCTTTACTTGAGATTGTTCTAACATTTTTGTATAAAAATACGTTAACTATTGGTAGTTCAGCCATTTTATTGGCGTTTACCAGCAGGCAATTTTGAGACGGACGCATTATAAAGCAATGAAATATTTTTGACTCTTTTAGAAGATATGTAAATGTGAAAGTAGAACGCGAGTGCAATTAATTGGCCACAGGAAACATGAAAGCATAAATTTAAGTAGTATATGATTTAGTGTAGGGATCACAGAAGTTTGAAAATGTGCACACAATTCACTTTTCTCCATAGCACGTCATACGCAGTTTTTAACACGTTTTTAACACGCAGTTTTATTACGTAAAATAAATAAATAAATAAATACATTTATGGTCTCGCTTATTGCAACATTTTATTCTTTTCATACACGACTGTTTCCACTTGACTACATTTTGTTTGTTGATAGTCTAATTAAAGTATTATTTATTTACTTCGTAGGAAATTGAATATCTAACAATGGCAGCATGCTACTCTCTTTATAAAGTTGGCAACAATGATTGTTGCTACTTTTATTCATATTTCTACAATCTGAAAAAAACTCCTTACGAATTCACAGAAAACTATTAAGCATTTTCGCATGTGAATACATTACTAGACAAATATATAAGGCGGTAGAGAGAAGGCTATTCCATACTATTGACTGGTTTACTTAGATAATTTTGACGTTACATGAGCTTTGAAAGTCTCACGATAGCTTTGAAAGGAGTTCGTGGGACTTTATAAAATAAAATTCCTCAAAACGTAAAAGAAAATAGACAAGTTAGCGTCTGACGTGAATAATTCCTTCCGTCGTATTCACGCACGTTAAGCAAGACCTGTATAGAATCGCATATATTCATTGCAAGTATTTTGCTTTAATGTTACAATATAAAGATAGTCAATAAAAAGTCAATATATGATAATCAGATAAATTAGTCGACATAAAATTCATAATAAACGAACATTCAAAGATGGATAATTTTAAACAGCAATTATTGTGCTCCGAAACAAATATATAAACACCGATATCATGGTGTTTCCACTGGAAATATTCAGAGAAAAATACATCGTATATTATTACAATAGCGAAGTGTGAATTACAGTAACGAATTATGAATTATTTTTCCTTAATGTTATCAACGTTTTTTCCGAAACATTTTTATTTCAATTTGTATGTTCGCGCCCCTATCTGGCTGAACTCTCGATCTCACCACTCTCGTTTTCCGACGCGCGCAAGTTCGAATATGTCAACACTTCATGACGACATTTTCTGAAATGCACAATGGATAACTATATTTTTATAAGCACTTATTATGGTACGTATATATTTCTTGTTAGTGGGTATGGATCTTGCCTTTCACAGTTTTAAAACGTTTCAAATCAGGATGCGAGTTCCTCTTAGTATTATCGCGCGAACTGATTCACATCGTCTGACAACCACAATTTCTAATAAAAGAAACGCCGGCATGACAACTTTCAGGAATAACGCAAATAGCGGATCAGCTGCAAAATATTGAAAATTGAAACTGGAACAGAGACTTACCGGATAAACGGTGTATTTTTCACTGGTCCGACGAACACTCTCGGCAAACCGATCCTTACACTGTGCCAGCAAGCGCACACAAAACAAGCACCAGTGATTTCGCGTCTTGCCTCTTCTAAGCCCGCGAAAGACTGGCGACCGCGGAGACCCGCACAGTGGTACGCCGGTTGGTTCTGCAACAGCTGGAGCCCCCCGTAGACTCTGTACGATGCGCTTACGGCCTCAAACCAAAGGGCGCAGCACCTAGCGGCCACCTGCGGGAACCTGGGTCGCTGCAGGGCGCCACGATTGGACAGCTACGAAATTCACGCTAATCGATTGTATTTTATTGTAACTCGCTATAACCGATATCACGTATAAACACGAGTTAACTTACCAAACAAGAGAAACTAATAGTGTTGACTGAATGTACCCAAAGATGATTACTTATTCCATGGTTAATCACAATTCGATCAACAAATCGATATCTTTTGAATAGTATGTTAGTATTAGCAATTTTTCTCTTATGGCAAAGAAATCAAAAACATCAAAAGATTCTACTTCAAGTCAAGAGAATATTCGCAAAGAATACGTGCGTAATTGTTGTAAGGTTGACATTTTATATGTATTTTCGGCTTTTGTATATTACTGATGCGTAATATATTTTAGACCTCGGTTGTTTTGTACGCTCTTTGAACATATCACGACTAGGATATCCAATACAATTTTAACATGTAAAAATTTGACTTTTAATCTAAATCTTTAAAAACTGCATCAAGGAGGGAAATTCACTCACGCACATTGTTCAACAAAGCAATACAACAGAATTTTTAGATTAGAATCAATAAGATCATGTGAAGTTATCCAACAAGTAATGTTTGTATAATGACAATTAATTTTATTTATGATGATTTAATCAGGTTATCAAGATATATAACATTCGATAATGATACATAGCCCAAATAACACACACTACTTTTATTCATAGCTTCCCAAAAAGAGTGATGTTTAGTAAAAAACTATACTACCAAAATCGTTGTGAAGAAACAACAAAATATCTAATAAAGCTACAGTGATGATATCCACGTTAGATGGCTAACCAGTAGAAAATTCTGAAAATCCATTGGCGAAAGATTTCTTAATAAGAAATGTTTTTAAAATCCCTCTTCGCCTTTTAATAAATATAAATAACTATAGAATAAAATTTTAATAGTACTTTCTAAACGCAGTATACAAATCCATCACGGAACAACCAGTCTGCAATTTTTGTAGTGGCAATTGGAAAACAAGGAACAATATCAAGTTCTACGTCACAGATACATTCCGTAAATGCGATACACTGTACTAGAATGAAGGCCAATTGGACTCAACAATACAGCATGCGTGCTCAGGTGTTTGAATACGTGTATGACACAGTGAGCCAATATGCGTGCGTAATACGGCGTATCAGGTGTTTCGCCTTATTTATACGATTAGTTTCCGACCAAACATATTAGGCAATACATAGTCTCCTGAAGATATTTTTTATACACCACTTATGTTGGATTTTAGGAATTTCCTGTCGTCCGTACTGTTTTTTTTTGAAAACGATGTGTTTTTTATCGCTCTAAGCCAGTAAAGACATTATTCCCAACTTAAGCAAAGAAAAATCCATATCAAATAAAAAACAAACAAAATTCTACTTTATTCCGATAATAAGTCTTCCATTTATTTTGAACATTAAAATTAATAAAAAAATATTTTATTTATTTATTTAGTCAAGAAACAGTCAAAAACTGTATGTGACGTATGGGGGAGAAAATCATCTGCGCATGCTTTCTTGAGTTTCAGAGTCCCTTCCCAACAATTTAACTATTAATAGTTGAAAGATGAAAATAATAATAATAATAATAATAATAATAATAACAACAAATTTAAAAAAATGATTTGATTATTAATATGGTTATTTTCCTTCGTGCTCCTTCCACCTCTACGTTCCATGTTTTGGTGAAATTTTTTTGATGTTGGATAACCTTCATCATCAAATGAATCATCGCAACCATAGCACTGTGCACTCGAAACAATCGGCAACACAAACTATAACCACAACTGTCATCACAATAATATAATTTCTGATATCATCAACATTTAAAATTTACGCTGTAAAAGAAATATAAGAAAGGATAATGTAAACAATAGTTGTTGCACTTCACCCAAAAATCTGTTTGCTGATGAGTTTTTACCATCCTCGTTTCCGGTATGTTCCACCTCGTATGGCATTATGCTCTTTCGAAAAACATCTACATTTTTATGCGGTTATGTATCTATATATAAGCGGTTAATTAACTAAATTTTAAAGACTATTTAAATTGAGACTGTATGAACATGACTATTTGCGACGTAAAGTAAAGTTGTCAGTATACCCTCTTGTATAGGATAGAACATCGTCAAATGCACGTTATTGCAAAATTATATGATTGACGTTTACAACGAAGGGATTGTGTTGCCCAATTCTTTTAAAATACGTAAGTATTTTTTAAAATGTTGCCTTAAAGTTATGGTTTTTAAAGGCATGTTTTTTTCTATTTCATGTCCTTAGTAACAACTAATGGTCAGCAGCAACAGCAACAGCAAATGCGCTGCTGAAAAAAATTGCAACAATAACTCTCTACATATTAAAATGGTTGCGGTTTTTCACACAACGCCAGACAGTAAATGGTGGCCGGCCTCTCTCTTGGAGCTTTGCTGTCGCATGGCTTGAATCGTGACATACGCTGTGATGCCATGTGTACAATAATTCAGTCGGTAGGCACATTATGAGAATATGTGGAATAATACAAAAAAAATATTGGTAATTTTAAGTCAAAATGGAAACTGATTCGTTTTTTGTCACTTTTTCGAGTTCCTGGGTATATAACAAAACCATACACACCTCTCAGATGGCTAGAGGCTGCATAGTTTTCTTTCAATTTCTGCGATCATTGGAAATAAATTACATGGATGTTTTTGAATTTTTCTTGAGTTCACGGGTATCTTACGAAACTATAGATACCTCTCGCATAGACGGAGGTGGCAAAGTTTTGTTTCAATTTCTACGCGCATTGAAATAATAATACTTGTGGCGTGCAGCAGCAAAAACCACAAAATATAAAAAAAAGTTCCATAATGCAACACGTGAATATCAAATATTTAATTGCGGCCGTCTTCTTCCTTGCAGCCTTACTGTCCCATGACGTCAGCTCTGTCTTATGTAGTGACGCACGCAGTATGGGAATTCAGTCGGTACGTGCAAGAGAGAAAAGGTGGAATAAACAATAAAATAGGAGACGTGTTGCGACAAAGATGAAAGAAATTAAAGAATAAAAACGAATAAGATAAATACATGAAATTTGCAATATAATGTAAAGTGTCTTATTTTATTTATATTTTTTACGAGTTCTTCGGTATGTCAGGACATCATAGTCATATGTCACAAGGTCGGTGGCTGATGTTTTCTTTCAATTTCTGCGCACATTGGAAATTATAATACAGCTATTTTTTTTATTTAAGAGGTCGTTAGTATTCAGAATGCTAGTAATATTTTCCATATAATTTCCCACCCAACCTTTCGTTTGAGTCTACAAATTCTACAGAAAACTTGTGTAACAGAATACATTAATGAGAATATTTTCGTTCAAATATTATGATCTAAGGGATTTTTAATAGATCAATTTCCATTTTTAGGAAACTGATTTGACGGAGTAGATTATATTGATCATAATGAATAAAAAATCTATCTGTAAGTTTTCTTTAAAGTATGGAGACAAATAACGCGTTTTGTTGAATCAACGCAAAAACTAATTAATGGTTCTGTTGCCGTACATCGCTGATTCGAAAACGAAGGGCAGCATGAATGAAAAACAAGGGCAGCATGAATTTCTTCGAATTCTACAAGTTTTGAATCACTATGTTTATAAGTGTATTTATATATTCTGTATACTAAGTTTTTTTGTTATATGAGAATTACTGTAACAATTCATAATATCGTGACACTTTATTATGATTTCCAAATATATTTCCCATGGAGGATCGTGTATTATAACAAGGAGCGTATGATATCAACGTGTCAGTTAAATTACGTCCAGTGTTGAGTCTATCTTTACAATCAACAGTTGTTATACTTAACTCCCAGAAAATAAAGCATGAGGAATAAAATAAAAAAATACCAGCTCAAGGGGTGAGTAGCTTACTGGCCCTCAGCCCCTAAGCGCAGGACTACCTTACTGGCCCCTCACCCCCAAACTGAGATGTGGTGCAGGGATTTTCGAACGGCGAAAAAATTCAGGGGCAATATCGTACTTGCAGCATTTAGAAGACCCTTAGCTAAATGTCAGCCAAACTGGTGGCTTACTACGAAGAAACCAAATTCTCCAACAATTCCCGTCCTATTCAGTTTCTATATTGGTTTAAGCGAGAGCGGACTCACGTAATGAATAATCCTGAGACAGTTGTTTTGGCGTTGCCTGGCGGTAAATGTGAGAGTCCAAATTTGCCGGCATTATTGTGAACCCACACAATGCCAAATAGAAAATACTCGACAATTTCAGCTCATGTTGGAGATGGATCCGTGGGTTAATCTTAATGAGTCCGGGTATTAGAATGAACCAACAAACAAATAAGATAATAAATTCTACCTAGAAATATCTGCGCATCAGTGAAGAAAGCAAATAAAAACAATAATCATACTAATCGTATCTCCCCTTGAATAGCATACTTCATAATTGAGGCATTGTTATCTTTATCTTGGTAATTACAATATTTACAACGTTTAAGTAAATTATAATATTCTATTTTTTAATCAATAATGCGAATCGTACATCACTTCGCCCTCAAAACATCTGTAACTTCTAACAGGGGAAATGCCAGAAATACGGCAATTAAAAAATCATACTGCCTCAGTTCAACTCCATAATTTCAACATGAAATTGAAGAGACTGGTCGTATTTTTAGACTCGGCTATACTGTGAGATTTTCGGGCAGAACTTCAGAATAAAAACGCATTTGAGTCACGGATGCATTACCTTTAGACAATCTCAATTTGGTAAGGTAAAGTAGAGTATGATATAATCGAATATTTTTTATGGAATTCCTAGTTCCGTATAAGGTCTTAAAGACGACGACATTGAAGAATCTCATGCCATCCACATCCATGCCAAATATGAGAGACATATTTGTAATGATGCTGACGACAGGATAGCGCAACCAAGTGACGCAAGGTCATACATCAGCAAATGTAACCCACATAATAAAGAGTTTGCATTCTTTCTTACGTCACCTTGACAATTATATCAACATGCCCTTCTCTGTAATTCGTAAATACATCAACGACGTTCATACGTAGAGAACGTATGTTCGCTAGCTCTCTCTTACGAAACATCATTATTTCACATTTATCAAATTCGAAATAAATCAGGGTAAACCAGTACTGCTATTACTAGCATAAAATAACCTGGACTCAATAAACCAGACTGAATATTTTCCACGGTAAATTTATATTTGTGACCAGGACGGGAGTAAATTTTCACTAACCGAATCGTAAATAGTTTGAGGAAGAAAATTCAGGCAATATTCAATCTGACTGAGCTGCAAAAAATGACTATTTCGACAGGACGAGAGGTCTGGTTCTACTACGAACAAATGAGTGAATATTTTGTGATTCCAGGCGCGTCAACAATTTTGGACGTTGTCACCGTGAGTGTAGTGCGTATTGTAACCAAAATATGTGGGTTTCCCGCAGCAGACTTCTGCCCCGCTTGAATGTAAGATTAGGTGCCGACCTCCGTGTCGGCCAGTTGAATTTTCCCAATCCAGGTATCTCCCTCACTGGGTTACTGCTCCGCTCCAGGGGAGATAATCTCTAAGCTCCGGCCTGGTCTTCCGCTAAGTGCGGTGGTGTAGTGTATAAGTGTATGTGTATCTGAATGTGGGTGTCTGTGTTAGAGGAGAGGAGAAGACAAGTACGAGGAACGGAAGATCGCACGTGACCAGTGGTCCATTTATAAGGAAACTACTTCGACATTTGCCTGGTATTGATTGGAGGAACACTCGCGAACTAGCAATCAGAGCAACCTATAGCTAGAAATTTTCTCCAAATAGCGGCTGAATTCGACCCAGTTGTAGGGGAAAGTTACCGAACTTGTCGAAATAAGACCACTAGCATATTTCTACGTATGTGATAATTTGGATCATAAAAGTTAGCTATAATGCTTGTGGAGTATCTAATGAGAGAGTCAAATTCTAGTAAATAGCAGTCATTTTAATGATCAGGATTAGCGGTGTGTTGTTGTTTTTGTGTTTATATATCGTAAGCCATTGTGTGCAAACGGCTTAAGTAATTGACCCTTTTATGTTAATAAGTAATTAAAGTAATTGACCCTTATAGTAGTTGTGCAGCGTTATGTAATTCTTATATTTTCCCGAGTTGCCAAAAGTGGACCACAGAGGATTACTTTGATTGGGGAGGCTCGTCTTAGGAGGCTGGCAACCATTATTTTATATTTTTCTTTGTGGTCAACAGAGAGCAATGGAATGCAGTGTATGTGAACGTTATATTGAGCTCCACTTCCCTGACAGTTGGAGTACATAACAAGAAAATGTAGTTCTAGCAACATTGAGCGAAAGAGCAATGAATCTTTTTA
The DNA here is from genome assembly GCA_964035755.1 of Teleogryllus oceanicus. NCBI lineage: Eukaryota > Metazoa > Arthropoda > Insecta > Orthoptera > Gryllidae > Teleogryllus > Teleogryllus oceanicus. The sequence goes on from CAXIVR010000001.1 coordinate 97,843,970, forward strand.
GATGATTGTCTCTAATCAGAGAATGAATGGAACTAAAATGTTTAAAAAATCGGTTGATCCCTTCTCCAAAAGCGTCTGATATACCATCTATTGGAAGAAGTTGAAAGGCCAATTTTAAAAAACAGACCATCCAAACAGCAACTAGGACAATCGAAAAGGCAAGGCGAGGGATATAAAAAAGAATTAAAAAATTATCTTCCAAGATCACAAAGAACTTCGTAATGATCTTGAATCTAGCTGCTTCTGAACGATATGTAGAAGGATAAAGAATGAAGATATGATAGTGTGTCTGGGACATAGATTATAGGTTCATCCCTGGGGTGTTAAAATGAAATTCAGCATTAAAAAATCAGCCTGCATAAGTTACAGAGATGAATGATACTAACAGCCATGTTCGTTCTTCATATTTTTCTCACAGCCTTTTTGAAAGTTGTTATCGAATAAAAAGTGCACTACCAGATGATGCTTAATGATTATTGTATAACATACCTCAGTGATTTCAGTCACTTGGAAGATTTTAATTCTGGTAGTCAAGTTCACTTTAAAATAATGAAATATAGATATTATCTTAATCGTTAGGATGAAGTGTGAAAATAATTAAAAAAAAGAGAAATTTTCAATGATATTTTACCCCAAAGAACTTTAATTTCTGAATTAATATAATGAATTTAACTATAAGATATTTACTTTCACGCCTTATTTCGTAAGAAAAGAAAATACATTCGTAAGCTGGAAATCGGCCATTTTTCGATTCTTATTGTCTGGCCCTGAAAATGTGGGTTAGTCTTGTTCCTAAATGTCATAAATTTCTTCCTCTAACACATTGTGTAGTGAGAATCGGTTTTTTGTACATCCTTGATGCCGAAACATTGTTTAACAGCCGAAGGTCTGCCCATATGTTTGTCCGTTAGTATGTCTGTCTAACGCCTAACGCCTAACCTCTTCAGACGATTTTCTCGAAAATTCATATTCCCAATCAGCCTGAATAGCAAGGCCCAGCGATTTTTCAAAGGATATTTTGATTTTTATGGGAAAAAACTTTTATTTATTATAAACTCCTTTTTATTTAAAGCTTCAACATTTTCAAAATTTTCTCAAAAATGTTTAAAATTTTTTTGAATAAACTTCGTCCTTGGATCCTATGTCCTGATGGCGCGAGTCTCAAGTTTATTGAAATCCCTGATTATTCGAAAATAGCAAAAGTTCTAAATTTTTCTGCGTCTATCTACAACTACAATATTGAACAGAGTTTTTCTCGAGTGAAATCTGTTGTTCAAAGATAGATCCTGAAATAAGGACATTAACAATTTATCGAAAATATGAATAGTTTTCGCGTAATTTTTTGTGCAATAAGAAATTTTTAAACAATTATTTTCTTAAAAACGGCTCCAGTTTTTCGTTTTTTCTCTCATGGAGCAAAGTGCTCTTATAAAAATGGTGCAGATTACACTTTTAATGAACCCACTTTTTGAAAATTTCAAAATATTAACATCGCAAAAACACAATACTGACGATAGAGGTGATTTTTTTAATGAAATCTGTTGCAAGAAAATAGATCTTTAAGGAAAGTCATGTACATTTTGTTGACGAAACAAATACTTTTTGCGAAACGTCTGTTTAAAATAAAGGCAATTTAGTTTTCTGTAATTGGTCTACATTTCTCGATATCTTTAACATTTTTCTTTAAATTTTATTCTCGGATATATTAAAGGATGCTAGAAAAAGCTCGTCTCATTTTGATTGAACTCTTTGATTTTTTGAAAATTGCGAAAGTTACTTACAATGCCCGTACTTCGTATTGTATCACTAGTTTATTTATTGCCTGAATATGATCACTAGTTTGTTTATTGCCTGGATATATTTTATTAATGTTATTTTTAACACAGTTGTTCTTCCAATTTTTTGTCACTTGTGCATTTCTTCTGAGACTCAACTAAGGGAACAAATATACAAATTTGAATCGATTGAACATTTTATTTTTTCTTTCTCTTTACCATACAATGCAAATAAAATTCTATATTTAGAAATGGAAGTATCTATATTTTAGATAATTTTGCTAAAACGTGTTGTCAGGGAGCATGAAAAAATCGTCCAAATTAAGCAACTTTCCCCTACAGCTAATGTCGAAATTGCCTGAAAAAGGAGCTTTCATCATTATGTTAAAAAATGAAGCGTGGCATATTTTAATTTGAAAAACAAAAAGTGTGAAGGAAAACGATACGAGAACCAAAGAAATTCTATGATGATTTTTCTTCCTCTTTACTTATTTATTCCGCTTAGAGAAATCATTCTTTTTGGCTCCCTTTTCGTCCTTGCCTCGTTTATTTACAATATTTATAGCTCAGTTCTCGGTCCTTTTAACAGCGGTGCTCAATGGCTTTTTATAGAGTCGGTAATGGCAGATTTTTTCAACGAGGAAGGAACACCGTCAGCAAAATTAAGCGGCAAAGTATCTGGTGACATAATTTAAAGACCACTGTAATATAGTGTGATATAAGTGAAGAGTGCACGTGAAGCGCGAGGTGACTTGTGGGAACTTAGACGGAACACAATACACTTCCCGTGAATACTATGGTGATTACATCATTTCCTAAAACACGAGAAAAACAAAACAGGCTTGACAAAAAGCGAGACGTGAGTACAGACAATTTACGGCAGCACCTCCAAGTGCGGGGATGTCCCGCCGGGACAATCCGCTCCCGTCGACATTTACATTGTTTGTCCGGGAATCATAGTTACGCGAGATGTTTTCAGCGCCACTCACAGAACCGCCTTCTATTTTTGTGCAGAATTTCTTCTATACACGTTTAAAAATATACATTTTATCAAAGAGATAGATAACTTCAACTGTCTGTAGAGATATATAATCCATTTAACAAAGAAAGCATATAACGTTTCATTACTACCTGTAAAAACTACTTGAATATGAGCAATGAGAATAAGAGAAATACTTAGCTTCCGTACGTTTGAATTTTAAAATACCATGCATATACTAAAATATTTTAAGTTTGCCAAACACCTAAAAATTTAGAAAAAATATATTCAAAAAGTTCGTTAAAAAGAATCCATTCCGCTCATGTTCATTCCTTCACACGTTGTTATTGGCTTCGTTATTTGAGCACCATTTGCAGGATATGTTTTTATTTACTATTTTTCTGTAATGTTTATCTGGAGTGATAAACTCAAAAGTTCTACAGCAATGTTTACAACTTTAAAGACTTTGTATTTTTTGTTTTCTCTTTAAGTTCTTTACCTTTCTACTCTAATTTATCCAAGTTATCTGCAATTGTTTTATTTATTTGTTTACTTATTTATTTAACGATAAAACGGCAAAAAACTTTATGTATCTTATGGGGAAGAATTTTTGTAGCGATGCATTTACTGTCCAAATGTAGACCAAGGAACCATCTCAGCATTTGCTCAGTGGATGAAGAGAAAAGACGAAAAAACAGATGAGACGGAAGCTACTGGCGGTGGATATTTATCCACTGCGAGACACATTAGGGACAGTGATGTGCCTCGTGTGAAGCAGTTACAAATGCTTATCGCTACTTTCCGGATCTTGGTCGCTTTTTGGAGATTTTCTGAATCACTGAGCTGGGCCATACGAGAATGGGCGATCATCAAAAAGCTCGGTCCTAAGAACGGTAATGAAGATGGGATAGGAAGGGAAGAATCGCGTGCGCTCTTATTTTTAGGGTGCTGTTCCTGCATTCACTTGAAACCGATCAGGAAAACTTCGTATCAGGGTACTCGGGCTTAGAATTTGATTCCGAAAGGTGTCTTAAACTCACCGATGTTAAATTCATCAAATATGTACTTCTTGTATCTTCCCGGGATCGAACCTACAATTACCCAACGCTCGCGCCGTAAGGCCTTACGCTTGCCCCTAGCAAGGTTGGTGACTTGCGTAAGTCTGGTAACTAATGCTGTATTATAATTGAGTGGTTCAAAAGGAAAGGGGTACGAGTACAGTTTTAAGACTTTCGAGACAAAATACTTCAAAAATGCCTAATTGCTTCAGTAATCATTTTTAATAATTTAATCTAAAATATTTTATTTTAGTTTAAACTATAATAAAAAGTAATTTGTTATTTCATACATTTTCAAATAATCTCATGTATTAATCTCACTGTAAACTTTAGTTGACCTGATGATGGGAGTAATTCTAGGTTCCCGTCGTCGAAAAAATGCTGTAACTGAATACATCTAAAAGAATGAAAAGATTTCTTTACAGATGTAATTTTAAACTCTGTCTAGAATGTACGTGGCCTTGACGTTGGTGGTAAAGCTTGAATACCCCCCCGTGAACCTGAGAGCTGATCCGGAGTAGCGTTCAACTCGTAAGGCCGTCCTTGCCAGACAGAAAGGGCGGAATCAGGCGAAGATCCTGACAGGAGGATTTCAGTATCAGAAGAGGACCTCAATGGCAGCATGCTGCAGATGAATGAGGAAGATGTCTTCGAAGACGTAGGCAGAATTTTAGCCACATACAGACAGTCCGCATAGGGACGGAGACCCGAAATATTTCCTAGCAAGTCAGAAGGCTGAAAGTTGATATACATCTGAGTAGTCGGCGCAACGTTCGTAACATGGCCAGTCGAGTTGCTGTTACTGTTATGCTCGAAGAAAGTACCGCACTAACGTTAGTGAAAACAAAGAACCAACCATTGGGAATACCTGACTGGATAAAATTAAAAATTCGGCATGTACTTGAACTTGGCGAAGAGGGATGAGTATCATCAAACGTTTTTTAACAGACCGTACATTCTCGGTAATAGTCACCAATCACTACTCCACTCCACACATTATCAAGGCAGGCGTCCCACAAGGCTGTCCTTTATATCCAACATTATTCAATGTATACATCTCAGAAATTCTATCATCGGCAACTTCTAATATAGACCAATTCGCAGACGATCCAGCCCCATTTCCGTTCGAAACCTTTCTCAAAAACTTTGCAAGCCATGATGCATAACCCCGAGGTTCTTTCCTAGATTATCCTCTTCAATGTGTAGATGAAGTTAGCTTAGACCTTTAACTAGTCTGAAAAACACATCTGTGAACTACTTATACTGAGCGACATAATCCATCTAAAACAAGTAAATATATAAAAAAGGGGACGAGTTATTAAGAGAATAATAACGGAGAATACTAAAATTGAAATCACAAAATTACCGAGAAACAAATTAAAGCAGAAAGTTAGATAAAAATGAGATTGTTCTAATATAGTATTGAACCAGTTCATAGACAAGCATATACTAGGATAGAATACACTGGTCGACAAGGTTTTCTTCACAAGAAATCTGATTAGTTAATCTAGTGAATTTTTTCGAACTGAATTCAGATATGTATTCAGAATTTTCCATCAGGCACAGTTTTTTGTGACAGCTACGTTTTAAAAACAGATTTTAACATTTTCTTTTATATGTAGCGATTTTATTCAACCTGTATTTAAGGAAATTAAATGTAATATAATGCTGAAACACCAACAGGCAACTGGGCACGATCATTCATGTTTTGACATGATCAAACCATTTAATCTGGCATTGTGATGTGTCAGTATTGAGATGTCTATGAGCTTGTTAGCACGAATATTACTAGTAATATACTTCCTTTGTGTTTAGAAGTGCACTGTGTAAGCTCTGTTTTATTATTTTGTGTTTTCATCGTATCAAGAACGAGTGTAAATCATGCAGATACATTTGATAAGTGCAGGAAAATGGTGGAGCTGTCAGAAATGAGCACGGTGAGCGTTTTCATCAGTTAACTTCTACAATGGAAAACAGTTACTAAGGCAAGTGTAGTTTTAATATGTTGTCTGACTACTCTTGGACCAAGAAGAGAAATGTTACAGATACAGAATATGCCCGAAAATCATCATTACAACCTTCTACGAACATAAAGAGTAGTCAGAATGTAAGTCAGGACAATAGTATATCATTTAAAGTTGGATAGCTAGTTACTGACTTAACTAAAAATTATAAAACGTTCAAATGAAAATCACATAAAACTCCTGTCTGATGGGGAAAAACTGAAATGATATTGGAAGTCTGTATGAAAAATACTTGTAAAATCTGTTATTTTCATTTTTGTGAAAGAAACATGTTTATTTTTGTATACTAGTGATATTAATTAACAATGATTGTAAAAAGTAGCTATCTATTTCTTGGAATAGTGAAATAATTCTAAAATGTAAATTCAAGATCGATCGGGAATATCTTCGTCCCATCGGAATAAATGCGAAAGGAGAAGGTAGCCATTGAATTGGTTTACAGAAAATCACAAGAAATATTACATGAGACCAATTAAAATGACTACCTAATAATTGCAACAGATACTAATGCAGGAATCAGACCAATCAAAAAGTGGCCCTAATGGGCAAGCAGTCATTAAAAGCAATGGGAAAGTATTGATAGACCTTGCATCTTTTCGTATTCGTATTTAGCCAATATATGTCCCATAAAGGGCAATGGGTTTCGGCGCCGTTAGATCCCGGGGTTCCCAGTCGGTCATCCAGCCAGGAACCTGCGTTGACTTGAATTCGATTAACCTTCTTGATTTCATGTAGTTAACGAATTCGGATAGCGACGCCTGTATTCGTGGTCATGGTCTTTCAGAAGAACCATCCCAGCATTCGCCAGGATGACCGAAAAAACACGAAAATCCCGGTCAGGATGACCGCAGGGGGACTGAACACGGGCCTCATGAATGCGAAGTCCGCGCGTTATGTCCTGAGCCACTTCGCTCGGTATGGTTTAATCACCTATTGATAATTCATTTCTCAAACACAATGTAATACACAAATACACGTGGGTTACTAGTGGACTTACAAGGAAACATACTAGTTACGCATAAACAAAACACATAATTTCGAGTTGAAATGTAGTAAAGTGTAAAAGTGTTGAAATGTAGTAAACATTTTTACGAGTACAGTTAACACTTTTAACACAGATCGGCAGTATCTTCTGTTACTGGCTCAGTGAAACGCATCGAACTGCCTACTGGGAAATCGGGATTTAAATTCCAATCTGACTAAATATTTTCGCTTGTTCTTACATTTTATGGAACTTTTTGTAAGAATAGACCACATTCCACTTAATTCAATGACAGAAAGCCACGTTCCTGTTTGGATTTTCAGAAAAAAACAAAGTTACGTAAGCACGCGCTTTACGTTTAGTTCGTATTTTTAAGTGCCGTTTGAGGAATTAGTAGGTGAGGACTTGCAATATAAAAATAATACGTTACCATTGGAAGTACTACGAGAAACTATCAGCTGTAGACTACCAATATTTTTTCATAATTCGCATATATAAGAAACCAACTTCTGGTAATGTAGTTTTACATTTTCTATATATTTTTTTATTTTTTACTTATTTAAGGTCGCTTTTTAACTACAAAGATCGTACAGCGATCACTGTAAGAAATATTGTTTAGGGGGTAACGGTAACAGCACACATGGACAAACATCCATGCCCCGGGCGGGATTCGAACCCTTCAGGCCCGAGGCAGCTACCGGTCAGCTATCAGCTTCCCAGCCTTAGCGACCTCTGCTATCCAGGCCGGCTTTCGATAGATTGCATAAGGCAATTTTGTGATTTTGAAAAGAGTACGCATTCCTTTCAGCAAGACAATTTTTTCCCGAAAATAGACAGGATTTGAGCGAAGCGTAATGCCGCGTCATGGGAGAGCGCGCGAGCCGCGGCCCAAACGCTCCTGTCGGCGCCAGTCAAAGTGAGTGGGTCCAGCCAACGAGCGGAGGCGGAAGCACTTCCAGCACGTCCTCCGACACGAGCGCCGGCCGGCCCCTCGCGGTCGCGGACCCTCTTCAACTATAATACCACTCTGCTGAGGCGGTGGCTGCGGCGGAGGCGGTGCTGGTAGCAGTGGTTGTGGCAATGGCAATGACGGTGACAGTGGCGGTGGTGGGGCGATGGCCGTGAAGGCGGTACCGGAGGCAAAGGCGGTAGCGGCGTCGAAGACGGTTGGGAGGGGGTGGATGCGGCGGGGGGGGGGGGGGGGTCTGAGGCGAGGGCGGAGATGGCAGTGACGGTGGCGGACACCGATAGAGGATGGAGGCCACGAGGTCGCCTGGAGCATGTCTGATCTTGCGGCAGCAGGATGAAGAGGATTAGACAAATTCACCGTTCACGGGCGTTCGCCGATATTATTCGTGAACAGGCTTTGAGTTCAAAAAATTGTTCGAATGTTGAAAATAACATTCGCTGCTTATAACCGTTTGATTAATTAGTGGTTCCGGGAACGTCAACTGTTAAGCCATTAGTTCCGTAAGTGTAGGGCCTGTTTTTATAGCGAGAGGTGGCAGTGCTCTTCCCCCGCTGAATGGCAAGAACCGGCGACGACCTACATCGGCTTGCGGGGATATTTTCGAACCATGTATCTTCCACGAGCGTGACACCACCCCAGCTGAGGCAAGCTCTAAGCTCCCGACTGGTCTCGCGACAAGTGTGGTAGTGTAGTGCATGAGAGTGTGTGGAAGTAAAGGGTGTAGTAAGGATAAGGAAGAGGAACGAAAGATAGTGTGCACGGTTCGTGGCCCGTTTGTTAGGGTACTGCTCCGGCCTTTGCTTGGTGTTGATCGAAGAAACCACGGAAAAATACCGATTACAGCAGCCGGCCACTAGTATTCTCCCCCAGTCAGCAGTTGAATTCTACTTAGCTATCTGACAAGATGAACCACGTCGGAAATGAGAGAAAAATAGCATGTGCCAATTTAATAATAAAGAGAAAATTAGAGTAAACGATAGAACGAAACATGGTGACGAACTCTGGGGAAGAGTGATGCAAGCCTTCAATATATTATCAGAATTTCCATACGAAGTAGCCAAGACTTGACCCTCCAGCACTAAAAATTGGTCCATTTGATGAGTGAAGTAGTCAAAAGAAGGGCAAGGAAAGGGTGGCAATGAACGAAGAGATATATACGGTAGAGATAGATACAAGAATATCACAGGTGTCGTCGAAATGTAAGACGGGCATACATCAATAAGCCGAGGCGAAATGAGAATGATAAGAAGCGCAGGGAAGGAAGTAGAGGGATGGAAGGGTGAAGATCAATCAGGAATATCCCAGTGATATGATACTGGGGTCATCACTTAATGATACGGAGAAAGAACTCAAGAATAATTTGTTGCGATGAGTGGCAAACTAATCTGAGGATGGGAAGATAAATTACAAAACAATACACACAATTTGTGAAAAATAATCACTTTAGTTCCATTTGTATTCTTATTACACTATTCTTGCACACACTACCCTTACACTATTGTTGCCACTGCAGTGTCTCCGCAAGGTTCGAGTCCCCAAGCAATGGCGTTGTCTCTGCAGCGACTCTGACTTGGAGTCCTAGGGCACGAGTCCTGACAGTGGTGGATTTTCAAAACTAGCTAGATAGCTAGCTCAAAATCTGTCGCTGCGCTGTCTCGAGGAGAATTATAGTGGCCTGCTGCTCTAATAACGATAGCTTTCGGTGGCTCCGATCAGTACTGAGCGAATGTCAGAGCAGTACCTTAAAAACGGAATACGGCCCGCAAGCGATCTATCCGTTTTATTTCTTGTTCTATCCTCACCCTTACATACAATTACATTTACATGCACTACGCCACTACGCATGTCGGAAGATCACTGGGGAACTTATAGCTTTCCCCGGCTGTGGCGATGCCCCGCTGGCAGAGTTTAGGAGATTCCTCGCATCAGACGTGTAGGTCGGCGCCGGAACTCACCCTCCAATGGAGACATAATCATACATAGCACAATACATCTAACATAGCACTGAAATCCTCGTATTATTTGTAACAGCTACGTAATATCGGAAGTGATCTGTGACATAAATTGGAGATACAGAAAATTCGCACTAGCAAACATTTCACATGCATCATATTCTAAATGCACCAATTAACATGCTCACACCATGCTCTTCCGACTCCTTTTTCATGTTATATTAAAAATGAAAACGTCGAAAAAAGTTTTTTTTTCTGGTACTTTAGTTGGTAGGTATATTTTACCTAGAAAAAGGTTATAATTTTTACTTTCTCGCTACCGATTACACAGCAGAGAGAAACTGATGTAATGCTGCGCGAAAAAACGGGAAATTTCCGGCAGAAAACTCTTATTACAGAGCCATGGTAGCAAAAAGTGGTTAAATCCGGTTGTTGAATGTAGAAAAAATCACTTTAACATGTGATGTAGCCAGAATCCATGTTTTGTGGGTTCTTGATACCGAAAAATCGAATGACGACAAAACATCTGTCCGTTCGTCTGTCCGTCCGTCTGTGGACAACGCTAGCGGCTAAACCGTTTAGCCGAATGTTTCCAAAATTGCGCGTACCGCACAGTAACATTATCCAATTCATCAGTGATGGTAAGTACTAGTTTCCGTGCGTGAGTGATTAAAATAACTGTACCCACCCTCCATATCACTACTATAGCATATCAACCGCAAACAGCACACTGATGGGGACCATCTACATTCTGCGTAGGTTCTTGTGGGATTCCTATGCCCTTGTATAAGATGCAAATACAGAGAAGACGCGACGAGCCTAAGAATTTACGAGGAATTCCGGTAAAGGGAGAAGAATGGAAACAAGAAAGAGAAGACGACAGAGGGCGAGAAAAACGATGAGAAGACGAAGAGACAAATAACAAGACAGTGAAGAAGAAAGACAAAGATAGAACTGTTGGCTTACCAAAATACCTGCTCTGTTTTCACGTAAGGAATCATGAATTTTGTACAACCTATTTCTGTCACACGAAGCACTGGTACAGCAAGGTCATAGCAGCTAGTAACATATAATGCTAATACTAATATTACTATTAATAATAAATAAATTAATTAAATTAACAAGTACTAAAAACTCGCTGAGTCCATAAAGAAACAATGGCATGTTGAAAAAAGTTGACATTATTCCAGTAATTCTCTCAAGAACAGGTGTCATCCCTGGAAATCTGATGGAGGTGCATCTGGTCATCTGGGTATGAAAGTGGGCATAAACAAATTCATGCAGAAGGCAGTGGTAATAGCAACAACAAGAATAGTGCGAAAATGTCTGGGAAGTGATGTATTTCAAATTAAGTTTCATATGACTGTTCATGTTACATTTGCTAAAACAAGGAAGCAGTTTCCTTGTTTTAGCAAATGACCAAGAAAAAATGCTACTGAACCAAACTACACAAAATGGTAATAAAAATTTTAGGTCATATCTTGCACAATAACAACAAATAAAATGCTTGTTTGGCCACAGCAGGCTAGTCGAGTCCTGCGCACTATATTGAACGATATTTCCTTTATTTGCAGTCTATTTTTAGAAGCAATATAAACCGTTTAATTGTTCATAAAGATAATAATAATAATATGTTTAAAGTTAGTCACAGAACAATATTGTGAACGAAGCAATATTCGCTCGAAAACCCAGAAAGGCTGTTGCAAGAGTTCGTTGGGTGGCAAGGAGTTGCTTGTAATAGACAGTATCATCAGGTCTCAGGTGTCTCACAAAAAGTACGATCTCTATACTAGTTTTATTGACCATAAGAAGGTATTCGACATAATGCCACATGGCTGCCTGCTGTGTGTTTAAAAAAAGTACGGTATTAACTATGTAATCGTAATGATATGTAATCTGATGTAATCTGATGTGCGCAATGAATAACTGGCAAACAGCAATACACATGTGATCAAGTAATGAAAGAATCGTCACCAAGGACATTAAGAATATACAGAGGCATCATTCAGGGTAATAGTCTCAGCCTTTACTCGATTTCTCTTGCCATGAATACCTTCTCCCTTCTACTGGAAAACATGGGAGTAGGATTTGAACTGAAAGGCCTAGGGAAATATAATGTAAGTCATCTAACGTATATAATTGATATCAGGTTATACTCAGTAAACTTTCAGGGTCTTAAGCAGCTCATAAATGTCACCAAACGATTCTCCTCCGACATAGGAATGCAATTTGGTATTGAAAATTGTAAAATACATCAGTAACGATAAACTCATCAGCGTAATAGAACACGAAACCACGTCAAGAGAGACTATAACAGCCTTTGAAGCAGATGAGCTCCACAAATATCTAGGAAATCATCAAAACAAGATGGATGCGCACACTAAAATTAAAGCGAAAGTACAGTGGGAATTTGTTAAGAGAATGAAAAGTATATTCAAAACCTTTCTCAGCTCACGAAATTTCCCGCTTCCAACTCCACCATCCAAAAAGCTCAATCCAACTCACACTCCCACGAAAGATGGGAGGTCGTGGCATCGTTAAAATCAGCAATATCCATACAAAACAGATCATCAGAATGAGGGAGTACTTTCGGACGAAAGCTGTATCTCATCTACATAGAGTGTCTCAGGAATCAAATGATAACTATACGCCGTTATGCTTCAACCAACATGTAATTGAACTCTAGCAACCATCCTTCGACCAAGAGATAGAGCTATGGAGCAGAAAGCAATCCACGGTAGACATCCGGCTGAAGTAGCCAATTCCAATGTCGACCCTGATATGTCGTACAAATGGCTCAGCATTCGATGTCTATATTCCGAAATTGAAGGATTCATGGTTGCACTCCAAGACCAAGTAACTGCAACAAAGAATTATCTGAAATATATCATCAAAGATCCAAATGTGCTCTCTGATAATTGTCGGGCTTATGGTCAATGTGCAAGACTATTCAGCATATTATCTCATGTTCTAGTGTACTAGCCCCTTCTGAGTATAAGAATAGACTTGATATGGTGGGACGAATGCCCAACTTGACGATATCTGTGGTTTAGTAACACGCCATGATACACCGTATTACAAGTGTATTCCAAAAATATGCTTGAAAACAACAGCTATAAACTGTATTGGAACCGAAATGTACTGGCAGATCAAACGGTGCACCACAACAGACCTGATATAACACTCTGGGATAAAAACAAGAGAATAGTATGGTTTGTGGATATGGCAGTCGATACTAACAATCTTACGATAGTGTATCAGAAGAAGATCCAGAAGAACCAAGAATTGGCCCATATAGTGGAAGAACAGTGGAATATATTAGAAATAAAGACTGTCCCTGTCGTTCTTTCAGCAACGGGCATCATTCCGAAGTCCTTAAAGCACTAGATAGAAACCTCAGAAATTTTAAAAAATGCCAGCATCAGTCTCCAGAAATCTGTTCTACTCAGTACGTGCCCATTGGTTAGAAAGTTTCTGGGAAGTAATGAAAGACTTTAGGTTCTACAATAATTACTGTATATGTCACTATATCTATATATCTATATATCTATACATCTATACATCTATACATCTATACATCTATACATCTATACATCTCATCTATACATCTATACATCTCTCTCTCTCTCTCTCTCTCTCTCTCTCTCTCTCTCTCTCTATATATATATATATATATATATATATATATATATATATATATATATATATAAATTGATGTGGTAGCTAGAATAAGGGCCTGTACACCAAAACTGTGTTTCGAGAAAAACGCATTGAATGTCTTCGATCATAGTATTCTACATACTGGTCTATTTAATTGCAAATTAAATATTATTTTAATATATTATGATTATTTTCAAACTTAATTTCATTTAGAACGTAATTGAATTCTCCTTAATTTTAAACATGTTGCGCAAAGAAAACAAGTGTTATAGACCCTTCTTCCAGAGAACACTTTATATTTCTTATTGAAATGGTGTAGTTAGAAATATTTTTAAATTTTAATTTGCTTTTATTATAAACTGCTAATGCAAATAAGAATGTGGTTTGTTTCCTACATTTTTACGACAGAGTATATCTTGTGAGTTATCAGATTCGGACTCACTTTTATCGACATTTCTAGTGGACACTTCTTGACGGAGTTTTGGTAATTTTTTTTCCTCTCTTTCTTTAAGTACCCATATAAGTTCTGAATATCAGTAACTTTTGCCGGGTTAAGTGGAACTCGAATGACAGGTTTAAGTGCAGTATTCTGGGGAACTCTCTTCATATAACGGAACATTGCTGTATCAGCCTAACGAATAGAGATAAAAAAACATGAGAATCTGCTTGGATATAGATAAAGAACACAGAGTTTATTTCTGCATTCTCCGGAAGAAGAGTACATAGTCTTATAGGCCCCTTCTAGCTACCGTTTCAATTGTACACATAAATATGCATGTTTTTACAAGAATGTGTTAAGAATTTGGAAGCCATGCTTTGGTAGATGATATCAGTGTGACTTTTGCCACAGTACCAGTGACCAGTGCACATTTAAAATATAATAATAATAATAATAATAATAACTGATAAACTCGTCGGACCTAATTATGCAGTGGGTTAATGAAATTGATTTAAGTCACACGCCACAGAATCTTTCTTTAAATATCACGAAAAGCATTCCAAATACACAAGATAACTACATTCTTGGAAGGGAAAAATCCTACACGGAAAGTTCTCCAATCATCTGGAAGAACAACATATTAATAAAGTTGCGTCTCTACATTGGCTAATAAGTGGATATTTATACATAGACCCTAGCGGTATAAATAAGGGCTATTCAAAATCGGATTCTGCGAACAAAAAAGTACGAAAAAATATGTAAAGATGATGAATGTGATACATATGGCGAATCCATTGAACACATTATGGCGGTCTGTCCGGCATTATCAGACAACTTGTCTTGGAAGACACAATAAAACTCGCAAAACTGCTGTTAAACACGAGCTGCTTGACGTATTACAAATATATTCCAGCCCTGGTATTGGAGACAAGGAAGCATGTGATGTATTGGGACCGATTTTTTATCACGCGTAAAACAGTAGACACATAAATGGCCTGATATCTCCCTCATTGATAAAATAAATAAAACAGCCTCTGTAATTGATATTGTAGTTCCTCTGACCCATAAAATCAGGAAAACTGCATAAGAGCTGATCAGGAAATATGAGGAGGTTGCAGAGAAATTGAGACAGATCTTGCTGTTGGAGAAAGTTCTTATTTGTGACTTGGTATTTTCATCGGAAGGAGTCATATCGAAAAACTGTAAAAAGAATTTGAGAAAATTGGAGCTACCAATATAATTGCAAACTGTTGAACAAAAGGCAGTCTTATTTCAGACTTCTCACAATGTTCGAAGGTTTTTACAGTAAGCTCAAGTGAGATAGCGTGAAATCCCTTTCCATAAGAGCAGAATCTGGTTCTAAGATACCAAGAGACAGATTGCTTATGCCCTGTTTAGCTGAGAAAGAAAGAAATAATAATCAGTTAATAAGTATAGCTCATCTGGCGAATCACTGCGCCTGTTGATTTATTAGGCATCCCGCTTGACGGTCGTGCGTCACGTTTTTGTGTTGCAGCAACCCCTGCAATTATCATGCCTCATTATACGTATTAGCTGTGTCACCACATAAAAAGAGGAAGAAAGGATGAATAAGAGATGAAGATGAAGACGAGCTGGGAAGAGAAGTAGAAAAAGAAAAAAGTAAATAAAAGAAGAAGAAGAAGAAGAAGAAGAAGAAGAAGAAGAAGAAGAAGAAGAAAGCGCCTTCCACTTTTCCCTACGATGAGTTCGTAATTACTTGACGAATCATGTGTTCTGTAACTTTGTATTTCTAACGTTTGAAGCTGCGCTTCGCAATGGTCAACCTCCATCGTAATCCCAAAGACACTTTTACCTGGCATGACGTTGTTATAAATGATAGTTTGACTGTTCAAAGAATTATTTAACTTGTCTGGAAAATAATCGTACAATAACTGTTAAAAATCGTGGAAAGACAAACCACTCCATGGACAATATCTAAAAATAATGTACAAGATACAGATCAACAAAGGCTTAAGTCATAAGCATAAGAATGCTTATGATTTAAATCGAGACGAAAGAAAACAAAATCGAAAGCAGTTGTGACAGCTGCCCAAAATGAGAAATTGAGAACTAGACATTATGATGTAGCGGACCTCAAACATTTCTCAGATGATTAATGCCGATTTGACAGGAACAGGTAAAAACTAGAGTCCTGCACGAGACGATTTTACTCGAGCGTCTCAGCTCTTAGTGAAAACATCCGCTACAATTTTTTTATATTCATTTTCTATCTGTTCAACAATACATGTTTTTCAGAAAAGTTAATTTTTGCCAGTTCATTAACATTTCGTTATTAACCTAACTGCGGGGTCCCATCGGATAACTAAGAAATTTAGTTTTAATACACTATTATAAAGACATAACAGTAGATTATTTTAGGAGTTTTGATATACGTAACTATAAATTTTTATCTATTTACACAACATTCAATTATGGGGAACGAATCCAGTAGGCAAAGTCAAGTTGTGATAAGAACTACCTCGGTCTCGATGTGATCACCTCGGCACCCGAATTAGACTCTGAAATCCGCTAGCTGGGAGAGCATTATTAGGTTTTCTCTCGCCTCGTCGCATGAAAAGAGCTCGGCCGAGAAAACCAAGGGTCTGACGCTCGGCACTTGTCACGACTGAGTCAAGATTTTAAGTGTAAAATACAAAATTAAAGAACACGAGAAATTAAAACGTCTAAACAATGATGGTAATAAAAGTGAAGTTTACTACAGGTCGGTGGAAATAGCGAGAATATTTTATATTCCTGCTGCTAATTTAGCAACTGTGAGAAACACCAGTGCTGCTGATGAATCTTTTATAAAAGAGGAGCAATACTGATTCAGAAAAAATAATAATATTATTGTAATCCCTAGTTTAAAAAAGAAACATGTTTAACGTTAATTAATTAATTTATTACATTTCAATAAACATTGTTTACTTATATGTAGTAAATAAAGCAAAAATAAATGGAATATTAGCTTTTAAAATTCCCCACACATTGCTTAGGTAATTCTGGAACGATATCGCACATCACACGTCACCTATCCCTCCCTCGGGAGGCGAAGCAAAGCCGTCAGAGCCATTTATCCGAGCTGTGAATCATCTCACCGCGGGTGAGCGCAGGACGTACAAACTTAAGCCGCAAGAGGATGAAACGCTCCAGCGAGTGAGAGCCAGCAAATAGAGCCTTGCAGGTGTTTAGTAAAAAAATATTGATCACATGGTCGCAGGTTATGCAATTCTAGCAAATCTCAGAACATTAGATGACACCTTCATTGTCAGATTCTTGACTAAGCTTTACAATAAACTATCGCACCATCCACAATTGAAACTCGATGACAATTAATAGAATGCATAATCTACACAGAATTAGAACTAGCATTACGCATGTGATTTACCGATTATCGCGAAAATTGTCTTTCAGGAAACGAATTTGACTTTTCGATATTCCCATTTCAGTCACATGAAAATCACCAACGCCAAAATGGAGTTTATTTGCACTCAAGCCAGCCTATCCGCTGCTCTTCGCAAATCCTGAAAAGCACTGAATCCGTCCAAAGCGTATGCCGTCTCCTCAAAATTCGGGACCACAACGAACATTCTTTGATCCTAAACGAATGATGTCGCCGAGTCGGTGACCTCAGAAGACCGTGGCTGAAAGGATAAAAGGCAATGACTGACTACGACTTACGGTAACTCACAAGGTTATAGGATTACTCTACTCCACTTTCAACGCAAGTACGTGTCAAAAAATCTTATACGACGCTGATTCTTACATTCCACGGACGCTGGCGTGTCAGATGTGGCGCTTTCGGGAATGAATTTTAGGTAATGGAATCTGGACTGTTTCGTATTGCTCGATTGCATGAACGTAAGACCCCTAGGCGTGTAGCGATTTTTCTGCTACACCAAGACAAACCAAGTAGAAATATTTTGTTTATTGTGATTTTAAATCTAAACGAGATACGCAGTTTAAAGGTAGTGAATTCTCACAGTACCTCTGTTCATATCCAACACTCGCTAGCTGAACACTCGGATTGACAAAATATAATCAGTTTGCACAGTACCGTTCAAATTTCGTAAATTTGTGTATGTTTCAAACGATTTAAAATATGTGAATTCTGAAATAATCACTGTAAGGAAATCTATAAAACATAATTATGTAATACAGAATAAAAAGAAAGAGATTTCCATTTCACTCACCGACGGATATGGCTCAGAGCATCAACTCATGTCAGGGATATCATTCAATGTGCATTCAAGGAATAAACCTCCATATATCAGCAAAAAAGAAATGTAGCAATATTTATAATGTATGCGCTTTGCATGATTTCGAATGATCTCGTGGTAATAATGGAAACAATGTTAAATTTTCATTATCTTCACGGATATTTTAACTTAATTTTATTTTTGTTATTGAAATTTGAAAAGAATGGCCGAATAACACAATTTATTTCTTTAACAATACGTTGTGTTTTCAGTCTGTTGTGTTCCAAGATTACCGTAAAGAAACAATTTCGAGGACAATTTATTTCTTTGTTTGTGAATTTCTGTACTCAGACTGCTGGAAAATAAGTACGACGTCAGTCAAAACTGTGGATTGTTTATACGAGTAAACGTTTTTACATGTTGCTTACCTTGCACAAGTTTTCAAAACCATCTGAGTGTCTCACGTGGATATACGTCGATCGTCAAAACCGCATGGCTACGGTCAATTATTTTGCTTCTGCCCCAATTATTGATTTCAAAAACAAAAATGAAATGTCAAATAGATCCCCTATTTCAAAATACGAACAAAGAAATAGCTCACGCACACTAAAAGGGCTACGTTTTGAAGTCTAAAGAAATGAAGAAGTGCGTTCCGATCGCCGTTCCAACCGTTATCGCGGTTCACCTTAATGCCGGACGTGAGTGCCTGCTGCTCTACGCAAATGTCATGAAAACCTTAATGTCCTCCGGCCACCACGTGGGCGCGCTGCTCCGTGGCGACGCGATTGAACTGCGCTGTGACCGGTCTAGCGCCAAGGAGAGGGGCGGTGCCCGTCCTCACGTCCAGCGGCTGCAACGCCTTCCGCGGCGGCTGAGGGCGGGAACTGCCCGCCCCTCGCGAGGACGCTTGATATGATGCGACCAAGGTCGCTGAGAAGGGGGGGGTGGCCGTCGGGGAATTCAGTACACGGGTGCAAGCGACTGAGGGATCAGTGATGGGCTTCTGAATTATCTTTAGGTGCGTCCTAAGCTGCTGGTAGTTTGAAAATATTTCTTAATCTATAAAACTATAATTTACAATATTGCGAAATTAAAATTCACCGTTGCCCTATCGTAGAGATGTGCGAGTCCGTAGCTGAGGCTTTGTAGAAGAGTATATACTAGGTTCGAGTCCGGACGGAGGCAAATTTTCGTGTCATGCTGCTAAATTGGTAGGCTGACAATCTGGAAATTTGAACGGCGGCGGCTGCTTTAATTGGTTGTTTCTTCCACGCGAATGCTGGGGCAATACAGTAAGCAGCGGGCCTCGGTGCGATGTTTCTTCCTCCTTCGGTTCTTATTCTTGTTCTTACGGCCAGGTAATGTGCTGATTCCCATATGGTCTATCGTACGCGAATGTCGAGTCAAGACTAGAGTTGCCATGGGAGGAAAGGCGAATTTAATTTTCGCAAATACATATTGAAAATAAGCTGATCTGTTCGCAAGACAAAACAGTACAAAGTTTTCATTTTAAGTAGAGATCATCATAGTATCGCTGCTAAGGAAACGCATTATTTATTATACAGTGTAACATTTCAGACTTTTTACCACAATAGATAGTAAAACATCACGATTATCATTATAGGTATCTAATAAGTCAGTAATTCCTATACAGTGACAAGTTTAATAGAGCATTGCTGACAAATTTTCCATTTTTGCCTCGAGCTTCTAATTTTCTAAATATTTGATATATAATTTAATTACTTTGAGAAAACTTCTGTTTAATTTTCAAATTGTTCTCTGAATTAATATGTCAGACCAATGAGTATATTCGTTTACAAGCTATTTTCCAAACGCTCACAAGCGTTTGCGCCCGAGACGCAGGCAGCGTGTTGCATACAGTGAGGTTTTAAAATCTGTCCTTCAACAGATCAGAGTTAAAACATTCGATGAGATCTCTTTTCTTCCTAAGGTCTTTTCATACGGTTCATTTCTTTTCATACGACGAAATGATGGGCGCTGATACGAAATTAAATTTTTAATTATAATACCCTTCTGGCAACATTAGGGTTAACGTATTGAAATGGATCAATAATAAAAGAAATTATTCCACAAGCGACCTGAAGTAGCATTGGGTTTTTATGTGGATTGTTAAAGAAACTAATGAATATGTAGAGAATTTTCAAAGGAGAGATTTTCTGTAGTAGAAGGTACACTGATGAGTATTAATTCTTGTTACTAGCTTCATATTATTGTGTCATACATATTTAACTTTCATAACGTACTTCATAAGCATATGTACGTTAAGAAATACGCTGTAAATCCCTTATAAATTTTCAATCACATTCTGTACTATAATTTTTCTTTGTAACATGAACAGAAGAATGTGAAAATGAACGGTTACTTCTTGAATGTAATAAAAATAAATATTTGGCTTTTGCAAAAAGTTAACCCTTTAGTTACTTCGATTCAGTAAATAAATTACAAAGATACCGTAATAGTAACACATTAGTAACATCTATCTATATGATAATATCATACCATTCACTAAATGAGCACAATTTATTGGGATTCGTATCACTGTATTATTATTATTTTTCTTGGGAAACAATTGCTACCATCAAAGTCGGATAGCTCCTCAATTGTCATCAACGCATTGGATCAACACCGCGAGCCGTTAGCCTTTCTTGATAATTTTATCTGGGAAGTACAATGAAGACGTGCTATTAGTGAACAACAAATTATTTCACTAGATCGCGCTCATACATTTGTTTGTTCGTGTGAACCACTAGCTAAACAATTCATGTATTTAATAATTGTAGTAAATTTAAAATATTTCGGGCAATTATCAGATTGACAAGACTGAATGTGCTAAATGTTTGTCAGATGATGAAGCAAACGCGTTGCAGAGTAATGACTAAAGCACGTACTGGACATACATAAAGACGATTCTTATAAAAACATTAGGGTTAACGTATTGAAATGGATCAATAATAAAAGAAATTATTCCACAAGCGACCTGAAATAGCATTGGGTTTTTATGTGGATTGTTAAAGAAACTAATGAATATGTAGAGAATTTTCAAAGGAGAGATTTTCTGTAGTAGAAGGTACACTGATGAGTATTAATTCTTGTTACTAGCTTCATATTATTTTGTCATACATATTTAACTTTCATAACGTACTTCATAAGCATATGTACGTTAAGAAATACGCTGTAAATCCCTTATAAATTTTCAATCACAATTCATGTATTTAATAATTGTAGTAAATTTAAAATATTTCGGGCAATTATCAGATTGACAAGACTGAATGTGCTAAATGTTTGTCAGATGATGAAGCAAACGCGTTGCAGAGTAATGACTAAAGCACGTGCTGGACATACATAAAGACGATTCTTATAAAAACATTAAATCATGAATTCTTTCGTTGACATCAACTCTAAAATTAGTGTGCTTAAACCACATATGTGTGAAATCGGGCAGGCCTTAGTTGGGCCGCTGGCATCTTTTAAACGAAAATAGATTTTTTTATCCATAATAAATTAATTTCTTATTTACATTTAAATTTATACTCACATATTTTCACACCACTGAACTTCAGTTGAGGCACTATGCTCCTAAAATGCCTGCAGGATTATTCTCCAAGAAAGTATACCTCTAATATACGTACTATCACACCATGCACATGTATCAAGAACGTCCACTAGACTATTAGGAGACGTAAGACGAGCTCAGGGTAAAATTTTCAACTAGCACTAGTGACAGCGATAAGAAATGTACCTGATATGACGCAAAGGAAATGTAACATAATTTAAATATCTTGCAGGTGACATGCGTGCAAAACACACGTATGATGGGTCCATTAGATAATAAGTGTTGTCAGTAAGTTAAATATCCCCGATATCCCCATAAACGTCTGACGCCTTATTTATTTGAAAAAAAAAAAGGTTATATTGAGTACGACCAATGTCCCTACCAATTAAGTTGCTCACAATATACCGTGTGGCCCACCTAAGATGTTCCCTTCAATTTTCTCCTGAACCGTTGCAGATACAGGAATGCGGTTTTCACTAAAACTACTATATGCAAGGGGTTATGCATAATATTATTCTATTGCATTTTTTATTGCAGAGATAGTGACCCAACTTTGATTTTTTAAATGGAACCCTATAGATTTTTTTAAGCTCATCATAACAAGCGTGAAGAGACGAGTTCATAAATATCGCCATATGTTACATAACAAAATTTTTGAGAAATTAAGAGTTTTAAAGACGCACGCCGACAGCTGGTTTCCGTAATCTGAACGAGAAATTCCGGGTGATATGCGGCGAGGCCATTCCCTTCCGTTGCGTCGACCCTGCGGTAAATGTAGTGATGCAATGTGAAAAGGAACTCACGAAAACCCGGGATTTGCTCTTTAAGACTACACCCTCTCAGTCATGGAGACAATGTATTCACCTATAGCCATGTACTGAGCAAATCTGTACGCCAGAAGGTACTCTTTTTTAATTAATGAAATACTACACGATTTGAGAAAATAATTGAATTATTAACCGTAGAGAAAGCAAGGGAAGATTGGAGAGTGAACATGTTCTGAATTAATAAATGCGTGTGCTGTCAGAAACAAAACGTTTACTCTTTGAAAGATTGTAAACCTTTACCGCAGGGTCGACGCAACGGAAAGGAATGGCCTTGCGGTATAGAACGAATAACTGCATTACATGAATTTCTCAAATCTGAAAACTTTGTTTTTATTATAACTCTTCTTATTTTTATTAAACCACTGAAGTTTCGAACATTGCACATGTTGAGCTTCCTCTTTGAAGTGTCGGGAACGCTAGTATGCCAACTCGATAGTATATATTAGTGGTTAAGCTCAGTGCTTTGAACCTATGTACCTGAGTTAGAATCCCAGCGGGTGCAAAACGGTTTGCGGATTGGAAACAGTTTTGCGGGTTCAAGTACTATTATAATATGATGTAACTGTGAAAAATAATATGAGAAAGTATGTGTAGTTGTATCATCAGTCGTTCATTCTTTATTCCTATGTTATAGTAGTCATCCTAATAGTTTTATTTTTATGATTGGGATTCACAGTTTTGCTCAATTTCTAACGAGCAGGAATGTCACAGATATTTCCGTGTTCATATTGCTTGAGTCACAGCTCGGTAGTTGATTGCAAGTGAGCAAACTCGTTACATTGATGCATGCCAGTGTCTAATATGACATCTGAAAAAAAAATTAATAATTTATGTGATTTCCAAGAGCTATTTTTTTTATCCTTGCCCTTTTCCGTTTCTACGGGATTTGCGGTAACGGGGGCAGGCTCATCTTATTAATTTTCTGCACACTCCATTTTTATACTGATTTGGCGATGATTTTACGGCCGGATGTTCTTCCTGACGCCCGGCCCGCCCGTCTCACAAGGGACACACAAGCACATTACAATAGACAACACACACAATCACGAAACACACACAACCACGCCCGAGGCGGGATTCGAACCCACAATCCTTCTATCCGAGACCACGGCATTACTGCCTTAGCGATCTTAGCTATCCGGATCGGCTTCCTAAAACTACTACTTATTTGTAATAGTTAATTATTTAACAAATGGGTAAAAGAGGTCATTATCACAAATAAATAAACACCTAATGAGCACATAATGAAATATTACTCACGTATAATACACGTTTTATCTCATACAATCGTCTTTTTAGAAGTATTGACATTTTTTAGTAGTATGTCTACTTGTTTAATGACATTGACTACGGCGGTATATAATACGAATATTGACTTCTCGTGCGATGCTCCATTCACGCTGAACGGTCATTCAAAGCACGAAGCGCACTGGAGACGACTGAACATATCCCTGAAGTATTACAATTGCTGAAGCTAGGCTGTGGAAAGGAAGAAGAAGAAGAAGAAGAAGAAGAAGAAGAAGAAGAAGAAGAAAGAGCACCTAAAGAAAGAAGAGTAGAAGAAAGAGAAGAACTAGGCAAGTAATTGTATATTGTTATTGATGTTTCATCGTTTATGAATAAAGCAATATTTTGTGTCCACTCTATTGTTTCCTAAACTATTACTAAACAACCTCCACTACAAACTAACCAACTATAGAAATGATTTAACAATACTTAATTAATCGGATGTCGTAATGCTTTTACAAACATTTTCCCCACCACCGACACGTAAGTATACAGCATGAAAAGGTCATAGGATACAATTCTGTTCACGTAAGTTTTTAAAGTTTTCGTTATTTTACTCAAAATTACGCAAAAACGACTCATATTTTTTTTAAAAAAATATGCAAGGTCTTATTTAAAGATTTAATTTTTATTAAGAAGAAATGTCTATCCTCGATATTGTGGTAGTAGGAAGACGCCGAAGAATGTAATCTTTTACGGTTTTTGATAACTCAGAGATTTTAACGACAATCGGATAAGCATTATTTTTATCAGCGTTTGATACATTCGAAAAAAAATTAAAGAAAAAGATTGGACCATTTTCGGGAAAATTTTAAAAATGTCGTTGAGGCTTCATGTAAGCTACCCCCAAAATCAAATATCCGTATGAAGTTTAAGGAACCGTGACATCAGCCAGATCGTCTGGAGTAATATCAAATATGGTGAAACGCGAAAAACGGATTAGGTGCTTGTGTTGTCCACAGACGGACGTTTTGCCGTAGACCTATTTTTCGATAACCAGGACCCACGAAACATGGGTTCTGACTACACATTGTATCTATTAGAGGAAGTAATTTGATATTATATATATATATATATATATATATATATATATATATATATATATATATATATATATATATATATATATGAGCATTAATTATCCACATTTTCGGCAAGAGGGATCACAAATCGATTTTTTTCTCATAAAAAATCGACGTTTTCGCTTCAGAATTACATAACTTTCTTTAAACTATGTAGTACGCGGAAAGTCACTAGTGAAATCCAATATAGCTAAAACATCTTGAAAGCAGGAAAGACATTTCTAGAACAAAAGGAAACGGATGTGATGAAGCGGATGCAAAAAGGAGAAAAGTGTTCCAACTGCAAAAGTCATTGAATGAAAATTTTGAAATTTTAATTCGTGACAATTGGATATTTTACTGTATCTCTGAAGTAGTAAAATAAATGCAGTTGAAAACAGAGTCTTGTTATGAGATTAACGGATTTAATGAACCTTTTATATAGTGAACCAAAAATGTTGGTTCCCAGAGTTTCACAATAACCGGAGTCAATTGTAATTTGTAATGGACTTGGAAAATTTCGTTTCTCAAATTTACAACCCATCTATATTGCCCTTCTACTGAAGGTCCTCTCTTGGGCTTTCTAATAGGGCTGAAATTCATAAAAAAGGCGACAGACAGTGTGCTCCCACACGCCAATTACCCCTCCTCTGTAGTCATTTCGACTAAAATTTAAAATGTCGGCCATGTTCCCTCGCAGAATTTGTTTCATTTTTTTCTCTCTGGGGTGTGGTCATCTGCGAGCCTTCATAGAATTGGCAAACTAATGTAAATTAAAGCTTTCATGGGGTATGTTATTTTCGATCATTGCTAGAGAACGAAGCTATCAGTAGTACGACAAACTCAAGTTCGGGGATTCCCTATTATTACAAGAAAGATTATTTATTTATTTAAGGTAAATACTGTGGTACCTATTTAAGGTGTGTGACGTACTATGGGAAGAAGTGCAATGTATGCACTATTGAGAGAGTGGTACGCAGCAAGAAAAACGTTGAAACTTAACAACAAAACATTCCCTTCGAATTTGTTGGGTAAAGCTATTAGTAATGTCTCTGTGAAGGAGTATGACGGAAATGTAAATTTTTGAAAGAAACTTTTGTATTATTCATTCATGAAATTGTAGTGCGTGCGTCATTCACAGCAATTCTCTTGGGGGAAAGACTGCGTCTTGCGATATTAATGTGAATCATGTTTGTACTATCACAAAATTCATTCAAGATATCATAGAGGAAATATGTCGACTTCTCTGGTAAGCGGATTCCATAGAATGGTGCTTTCCTCACGATGCACGAGAAGTAATTTTAAATTAAACTCTTAATCTTGTTCACATTCATAAGCAGGAAGCTTAGAATTACACTATAGGGAACTATTTTGGTTTATCTAGATATTCTTGTTGCCATGTGGAAAACATGGTAAAAAAAAGTTTTTTATTTGAGCAGTTTTGCTGTATTAGATAATGCATGCAGACACGCAATCATGTCTTATTAAACAATTTCTACAACATATTGTTTCTCCCCACATAAGTTTCTGTTTCTTTGCTGAATGTAAAAAGAAATGTTCATTTAATGGCAAACGTAATACTTTCTCTAGAGCATTTGGAAACTAGCCAACAGAAATGTGGTGTTTAAATGCTTGGAACCAAAAGAGCACTGAATTAGTATCGCAATAGCCGCACGTAATTGGTATGATAATATTATCTAAGACGAAAATGTGACAAGAATACAAAAATTAGAGTTCGTATAGTATCATCTAAATGAGCTTATTCAATTAGTATCTCTGCACGAACATGCGGAATATTACGCAAGTTTACGCTGGAGCTAAAACAAGAAATTAACTGGTAAGTCGTTGCGCAATGCTCGTTCCTGGAGCACCTTCACTCAAAGAAAATGAAAGCGTTTCCGATGCTCACCATCCCAGACCATATACGGACGAAATCACTCGTGAAAGAGCATAATATTGAAGAATGGGGAAGTGAAAATCTCGCTACGGTATTTCGTCACTGACCCATTTATTGACAGTGTGATGTTAACAAACGTTTCTGTTGTTCATAGTTTTTTACAAATCAAAACAATTTTATAATTCATGCCATAAATGAATACAAATTTTGTTAAACTAGTGGTGCTACAGAATGGCACAGACTTTCTCGTAGTAAAGTTTTCTAATTTCTTTGGTGTGGACTGCCTTTACAGTCTTGCCCATCCCGTTACCAGCTGCCATGTATCGCCGCCCAAAATACACTTTTTTGAAATTTTCTCAACTTTTCGGTTTCCTAATAGTAGAACCGAACTATTACTTTAAGAATATTAAAGAAGATTAAAACCTCGTCATGAATGACAATTTTCATTAAAAAATTTGGGGCCGTTTTAAATCGTTTAATCGTTACTGTATATGCAAAATTTGAAGCTTCTTTCACAGGAAGCTATTCAGTATACGAAAAACTTCATTTGAAGTAATTTAAAGAATTTCACTAAAAAAATCAACAGCGTGAGAGAGATTTAAAAAAATTACATTTGTGTAATTTTTTAAAAAACAAAGGAATATACCAAAATGAACTTTACGTCATATTAAACATAGCAATTGGAAATATCTGTTGGAAATGTTTGTAGAAAAAATTTGGAGCCGTTTTTGACAAAATGATGTGAGCGTTTCTGAAAATGCGGAATTTTGAGCTCATTTTCACAAATAACTGTTGAGCTTTCGAGAAACTTTATATGACATTATTTTAAGCACATGCACTCATAAATACAGTAAAGAGAACAAATTGCCGGTTCCGCGACCAACAATCTTATTTTTGTACCATTGCGCTAGTTTGGAATATTATGACGCATCAAAAACAAAAGTTGAATAGTTAAATTATCAAATTTCGAAAAAAAACAAACATTTTTCATAAAAAATAGTCTATATCGTCGATAATGTATTTATAGGAAGGTGTGCAAGTTAAAACAAATGTTTGCGTATTTTTTAAATATCACGATTTAATTCAGAATTACTCGAAAACTACTTAAAATTTCAGAAAAAATTGTTCGTGGCGTTATTTAAAAATTTACATTAAAACAGTTCTCGTTCATCTATCTTCAATAATATTGTAGGAGGGGTCGAAAAATTTGTAATTTTTGCATTTTACGAAAGTTAAGAGGTATTGAATATCGGACATACATCACTTTTGTAAACTCACTTTATTCCTGTAAAAAAGAAGTTATTTTTTAGTAAAATTTGAAAAATTTCGTAGGGGATTCATTCAAAGGGCCTTCAAAAATGAAAAGATCCGTTTCAAATTCGAGGGGCCACCACAACAGCAAATTCAGTCGCTGAATGACAATTGAAGAGCTTATTTCCAAATTGACGTAGTTCCATTTTAGTTTGTTTTCTAGTTTTATGTATCAATATATCCTTAAGATGCTTCTTCATAATTCTGCGCAATGCTGTGTTCAAAACATGCCTTTCTCTTATGTTAAGCGGCATTCTAGTCGTCAAATCATATCTTGAGCTGTGAGGTTGGATGTGAATACCTTTCCTTGCTGAGAAAATTCTTTTATGGAGGTATGGACCTTTAAAATACGCTCTTCGATTTTGGTGAAAATCCTGTGCACGGTTAAGGCGCTAGTGCTGTTTACAAATAGACGAACAGACCTGGATGCCTGAGGAAAAACAGTTTTTAAGGTATCGAGAACCCACACAACGTGAACTCTACACAGGAACCAGAAAATGTGGATTCTGACTATACTGCACGTTCGAGAAAGTAATTTACTACTTTCACAAGAAAGAAAAAAAATCGGTATCAGGGCCCATTAAAACGTGTTTTTCTGTTGAAACGTCGACACTTTTTCCTGTATTATTACTTATGTTTCTGTGGTTATGTAGCAGACACGAGAAAGTAAAAAGGAGAAATTATGTTATTTTCGAAATTTCAAAGATTTTAAATGAAGAAAAAGAAAGAAAAAGCGGACCTCGTTTTCATAATTGTAACGGACTCTGGGGTTTGTTGGGACGCAGGTTCGTACGTTGGTCACGCAGTTTCCATAATTCCTATCTTTGGATCACTTGTTCTTCACGACCTATGCAACTTCCCACAGAAGTCGCAGTTTATCAGTGCAATGATGGCGGAAACATAATAACAAAAAGTTTTTTAAAACTTATAGAGCATATTTTCATAATTAGTTGATTTTTCTGTAGTATTGGGAATGAAATATTGTGCTTCTTTCTCTTTTTCAGCTGAAATCTTCAATCAAGCTCTTGATTTTCATGAATCAGCTTTGAAACCTCTATGGCCAACATAAATAAAAAAAATCCGTTGATTGGCTGGCAAAGTGTTGGTTAGTTGGCAAAGTGTCAACCAGACGTAACGTCTGTCTGGGAACCTCATCTACAAAATAAAACTCTTCTCCTGATATTTTTATTCACACCTTGGGTGAAAGTAGCCACAGTAAACATTTTTGTAGTTTTTTCAATCTTCTTGGAGTACAGTACTAAATTCGTTACGTGAAACTAAAGAGTGATTAGCATCTCTTTCTGAATAAATCCCTTGCCTATCAATGATCAATTTTTTCTTTGTTTTTTTCATTCATTTCCAGATTCCTATTTTGATCTAGTAGAGACGTTGCAAAATGTTTGTAGTGATCACATACTTGACTCCGTAACGGTCAATCAATATTCTACCCCTGAATGTCTGAAACCAAAAAAGTAAAAAAAACCTTCAAATTGCATTACTGCAATACTAATAAGTTGGTTTCTTCTTAATTTGTAAATATAAACTAAGGGAAATAAATAAATATTCTTCGTTATATTCCTCACCACTAGATGGCGTAAGCTCCACGTTCTGCACGTTTGAAGTCAGTAGGGAGTTTTCAATTCATATTTTTCAAAATTTGAGCTTGGAATGGCTACTACTGACTCGGTGTCCTGCAACATTGCCTTGCTCGTCTATAACAAGTTCAAGTTTTCTTTAGCGTGATACATTTTTCTAGAGCTTTTGCCCAGCCGACAGCTGGTTACCCTTTACGTCCCGATGGTACACATATTCGACCATACCCTAGACACCAACACACTTGCGGGCTCCTCTGATCTGGGGTCAGTAAAATGCGAGACCCTCTACGATAAGACATACATGGGAGACATGGGACAAACAACCATGCTCACGGGACTCGAACCCGCGACTCGTCGGACCGAAATGCTGAGTCGGTACACGCCTTTAGCCACCTCGTCCTTCCAGGACGGCAGTACGATACTTGAAACAATTTAATAAGGTTACCTACTAAAAGGTTAAAAAAACAGTCAAGAACCAATTTTTCGCCAAGAAGTATGTAAAATACTGATTAAAGAAAATTAAAGACCGATTTAAAATACCAGATTTTCAAAGTATCAAGACTGCTTTGGTTGCCAATGTGAGGCTGTTCTGCAAGATCAAACAACGATTAACTTGTTTGCCCACTAGTGAGAATGTTTAGCACATTTTGACTTTATAAAATTCTAATAAGACGAAACATTCTGAATAAAAATTCCATAAGATGGCCAAATCAATGTAGTTTCCATTAATATATTGAAATTTGTCAAAACCAAACTGGAGTTGCGTAAAAACATTAAAAAATGCCAACTGGTGCCAACTGGTCTCTTATTCTTTATTCCATTAGAGAGAAAAAAGAAAAATATTTGGGATCTTTTCCAGAAAATTTCGAATACTTCCTTGGGACTTCATGTAAAGTACCTGCAAAAATAAAAGATCAAATTTCAAGTTTAAGGGAGCGTAACAGCACGCCGATCAATCGGAGATTGTTCATTTTGGTGAAAATCCTTCGTTTTCGGTTAAGGGGGGCTAGTGTTGTTCAGAAAATGACGGACGGACAGACGGATGGACAACATTGTGGGAAAAAAACATGTTTCGGTATCAAGGTCTCCTAAAACGTATATTTTGTCTACACTACGTATTCGAGAAAGTAATATACTACGCTGAAGACAAAAACACTATTTTGGTATTAGGGAACTACAAAAGTAATTTTATTCTAATATCTACAAGATTCTCATTTAAAAAACTTGTTTGTCTGATCAAATATTCGCATTTTCTGCAGCATTATACAATGTTTCATTTGAGGTGCAAAAGACATACCAGCGTGTTCCTCATAATATTGGCAATTAATAATTCCTGTACTGGTCTCAGATGCAAATATTTTTTTAAAGAAGCAGAAGTTTTTTTTATTTTTTATTTTTAGATTACTTCGCAACCTGTTTATCACTGCAAATTTGTGCACATTTCCAAGACATTGCAGATATTTGTGAACACCGAAAGTGCACTACAACTCTTGCGGTTGGCTGTGGGGATAATTTTCTATTGGCCTACAATCAAACGTGACTTCAATGCCGCGCGCGATACACAGCTCTGGCAATTTGCGCCTCAATTCCAGAAATTCATATATTTATATATTCCTTCATTTGTAACCAGAAATAAAGACTTTATCTTGGGAAAAACTTGAGAATAGATATTCTTAGAGGTTCGATTCACTGTATGCACAACCTTCAGGAAGGGAGATATTTAGACAAGAGAAATTGTCAAGAAATTGCTGTAAAAAACGACGCGTTTCTCACCAAATGACATAGGAATATTGGTTCATATAAATGAGAAGCTGAACATTCTTATCCAGTAGCAATGACTTATAAGCAAACACTGTGTTAATTAAAAAAAAAGTGGACACACACCCTTGCATTCTCCGCAAAACTATGACGATTTGCAAAATTTTACAACTCACAGCAATTACGTTCATAAGATTCGGCCCTTGAAATATGTGAATTTTACGCAGTAACGATTCTCAATAACTCGCAAATTTCTTTTCTCGCCAGCTTAAGGTAGCTGTCTACCTGAGAAAAAAATTCTAGAATTTTGGGTCAATTTGTTTTCCCTTGTACATTTGATTTCTTTATGCTTTTGGTAAAATAATTTGAATTTTTTCTCTTTGTTTATAAATAATTGGAAAAATGCAGGTTTTTTTAAATGATAATTCTTTTTTAAAATTAATCACAATTGAATGTTCTAGAATGGTAAAGGTTCTGTGAAACGTAAAGAGTCAGGATTTGATTATCTGAAAAAAAATTGTATATAAATTTATTCTGGACATTTCAGTTCATGAAACTAAAATTTTTAGTCACAAAAACATGCTTTAAAAAAAGAATTGTATTATTATCTTTAATAGTTTATGATTTATGAGGTTTGACATATACGAATGTGCTGAAAAATCCCAATTCGGGAAAATACATCTGAAGCTTACTCACTAAGGGCTTGACAGTTTTCACCCGCTTCGAAAAAAAATATATTATCAAAAACTAAACAAACCTAGCAAGAAACGGTTTGAAGCATTTAAAAGAATGTTTTATTAAACAGAGCATTTGGGTGAATAAAAATTGAAAAAACATGAAATTTCACGGTGTTTCATCATTCTCTTAAGTGACCTCGAAATCGGCGTTCATACCTTAGGTTGAAGATATGACTGAAAACCCTTCTCTGACAATAAAGTGCGTCTCATTTACTCATTTGAGATGCATGACGCTTGTGGCAGAGACTGGTACAAGCAATAAGACACCATTTCGGTAAGAAAAAAATAAAAGATTTTTAAAAAAATTATTTATTCGGAATTTCTATTTTAAAAAATGATATTCTGAAAATTTACCTTTATTTTTTAAAAAATTTTTTGAAAAATAATATTGAAATAATAGTGATGATTTATTATGAAAATTTCGTATGATAGCAAGAATAATATTAGCAAACGCATTTTTGGGGTGGCTGGTGGTAAGAAAGGTAACAAGTTTAATGATAAATATTTATAAAATTGTTTTCTTCTTCCCATTATTATTATTATTATTATTATTATTATTATTATTATTATTATTATTATTATTATTATTATTATTATTATTATTATTATTATTATTCACGATTATTCCCATTTAAAGAGAGCGTTTGAACTTGAATTCCTTTATGATGATTGTTTGTGTTTTCTCTGGGCCCTATATTATTATTATTATTATTATTATTATCATTATTATTATTATTAAAATTAATAGTAAAAGAAAAATAAAGTTTTATATTATTTAGACTGGGGACTGAAGCGACGAGGGAGACACAGGATAAGAGTTGTGCAAGTTGCTTAACCCATTCCCCTTAGTATGTTCGATTTCTGGATGGGCAGGTTATCTGCGGGCAGCCGGATCGCACTGGTTCCAGACTTAAGGTAAAAACGCGCATGTTTACAGTGAAAGGAACCGATAAAGGAAGAAAATTTCTGGCTCAGTAGACCCCCGAATCAACACGGATCATGTTGCAAGTTGCGTTCTTTGGACAGCTGACGGATAATCGGCTACAGGACCGAAGTTCTTGGGCTGGACAATGAGGCTCGCTGGACAATGAGGTTCGTAGCGCTTCTAGCAGAAGAACGTCGCAAGTCAAGCAGACAAGCCATGCCATTGGAATCCCAAACCCAGACAAAAAGCATTACAAAAGAAAAATAACAAATATTTCAGGAAAAGTCTACCATGTCAGATTGTTTTGAACAAATCTAATGAATTTTGGCGAAAAATAATTTTGGAGGGATTAAGTTAACATCTGTAAAATCATGTTTTTTTAGTACTGGGACCGGGAGCGGCAGCTCAGTGCATCAACTGATGTCACTGCAGCGTCACTGACAGGGAGGTCCTATGTCCTAGGTTCGAGTCCCGACGGCGGCAGGATTTTCGACACTAGCTTTTCAGTTAGGTCGAATTCAGTCGCTGTCTGGAGGAGAATTCTAGCGGCCGGCTGCTCTGATCGGTAGTTTTCCGTGGTTTCTCCGATCAACCCCAGGCGAATGCCGGAGCAATACCCTATCAAACGGTCCACAGACCGCACGCGATCTTTTCTTCCTCTTCCTTGTCCTATCCTCTCCCCTTACATACACACACTTACACTAACATGCACTACACTATCACATATTCCGGGAGACCGGTCGGAAGCTTAGAGCTTGTCCCGGCTGGGGCGGTGCCCCGCTGGTAGGAGAGTCTTGGTTTGGGGGAAACCCCACTAGCCGATGGTAGGTCGGCGACGGATCTCGCCATCAAGTGGTGGACGATCACTGCCATTTCAGGAAAAGCCTACCATGTCAATTTTTTAAAAAAATCTAATGAATTTTGGCGAAAAATAATTTTTTGGGTTAAGTTAACACCTGTAAAATCATGTGCGCCATCTCCCACCATCTCCTGAGAAAAATGCACTACACTTACGGGAGTAATGACCAAAACAGTTGACTCGCCCGGAAACATGAAAAAATCAATCAATCAATCAGTACTGGGACTCGGGTTTTCCCTTCCGCCAATTCATGGCGAAGTGCATAAAGCTGGTATTCTCGGTGTTCTCTCGTTTTCCCAAACTCTTATCCCACAATTTCTCCATCGTCCTTCACCTCATCATCTCTATCACCTACTCATTAGACGTTCACATATCAGTACATGATCCTCAATGATCGCTGCAATTTCAGTGCCCTTCAATCTCAATAATTAACTAAATATATGCTTTAAAATGAAGAAATACTGAGTAAAGAAAAATAGCACGAACCATAAACGAATTTACTTAAGAATGGCTGAAAAAACAAATAAATAGAAAGAACGAAAGGAAGAAATAAAGAGGGAAAGAAATAAAGAAAGAAAAAAGACAAAGAAAGAAAGAAAGAAAGGCATAAGGAAACGATTGGCAGAGGAGCAGCCCCTGGTGGCGCGCGTGGAGCGAAAGCGAGCGGGCCGGGCCAGGCAGTCGCATCGACCGCTGCGCTGCCGCAGGCGCAGCCGCAGCCGTAGCCGCATCGGGGCCAGAGGCTGGGAGCAGCGCGAGGGCATCGGCGCGGCGCGGCGCGGCGCGGCGATGTGTCGCACGGCCCCCGCAACCCCGCTCCGCTCCTCCACGCTCCGTGACGCGCCACGCCGCTCCCCGCCACGCCTCGCCGCGCCACGCCGCGCCGCGCCACGCCGCGCCGCGAGCGCCGGAACCCGGCCATCTCTCATGATAGAAGGTCGACGGGGCAGCCTACGGCGAAATCTACCGCGGACGCTACTCCGACCGCCAAGGCGTAGAGGGGTCAAGGCAACATGACCTCGCATTTCATTTCGGCCGAGGGGGACCGTCTGTCACATACCGCTCGTTTTATCTCGATTAAATTTGTGGCTCTCCAAGCAAACGGATACCCACAACGAATTCGATTGCATTACCACATGTTATTTCATGAACGATCATCAAATTTTTTGTATTTTGTACTCGTAGCTCCAGTAATGAAAATTTCGCGTACTCTACTGACTTACAAGGTCAGGATGTGCCCATTCAGTGATTATATCGCCAAACGGCAAGTGCGTTTTCTAGTTTTAGGCTTTGCCACGCAATTAGGCAGACGGTTTTTCTTCATTTTTTGCCTTAGTGAACATAATGTAAATAATGAATAGAAAAAGAAATATCACTTTATTCAAACGCAACAAAGTATGTTCTCATTATACTGAACAAAGTTAATACTTGTAAACCACCTTGATTTAAGCTGTCAGAGAAAACAAAATACTGCACTCTCTCTCAATATCACACACCGTTTAATGCGAGTTTTTTTTACGAGGGACTCATCCTGTATTGTTCCTAAAATAACTTGCCAAATCAAATAAGAGGCAAAGAACATTCCACTAGTATATTATCTTGTATACCAGCATTATAAATGGGCTTTTTCATTGCATGAAATCGTTCAGAATACGGCATCTTACAGCACGGATTATGACGCATATGCCAATAATGGCACAAATGATTGCGTCATCGTACATTCTGCCAATCGCGAGAGAATCGTGGGGATAGCTGTAAAGCGCATGGCTGACCGGATCGCTGCGAGAAAATCAAGAGGGATGTCGCAGTAAATCGAAAAGCCGACCACCGTTTTTTCGCACAGATATCGATTACCCGTGACGTTATGATAAAGTTCTTTTCAATAATTAACTTTCATTCTCATAAAATGTATAATGCTGTAATACAAACAATATCGTATGCATCTCGTTTATGATGTTCCTCTACTACATTCGTACAAATTTAAAAAATCACTCGTAACGACGTTCGTTTCCAAAACATGTATAATTATGCAATAAAAATTAACATTATGAACTAGTGGCAAACTATACGATTTTCGTATGCTCACCTATAAAGTCGTACTTTGCGGAACATTTATCGGTTCCAAAGTTCAGTTTCCGCGATCAAGGCCAGGAAAGTATTTTGGCGGAAGATTACCATGGTAACGTTATTGAAGTCAACGCAAACAAAACAAAACAGTTGGAAACTTGAGTAATACAAGAATTGTAACTGACAACTTCAGAGATGATAATACATAAGAACATCTGCACTTATGCGGCAAAAAAGGGTGGTTTAAAAGAGTTCTCTCTAAAAATTGAATCTCAAAATTGAGAGGTGAGTATACGTAATTTGTATGCACCTCGGGTCGAAAATAAATGATTTTGTACTCGGTAATTTACCAACCTTGGCTCTGCTATGCATAATCGGTAAATTCCTTTTCCAAAATCTTTCATTGTTCGTCCTTTGATACCTAAATAACTATTGTTTGTGAACATTGCGGCTCCACAGGGAACTAAAGGGAAGGTCTGTGGATTACGTGCTAAACCAGAAATGGGCACGAACGCGAACGGCGGGCAAGGGAAACAGACATCCTCACGAGCAAAGCGGCAGACAGATTCGCGGGTATAGGCGACGAGAGTCACGAGATGACGCGAGAACTAGCGAAAGCTATCGAAGCTGCAACACAATGTTCTCAATTACTTCTGACTCTCGATCGTCAAAGATTTGTAAGCACGACCGTAAAATGAATGATACGGAAGCAAAACAATGATCTTCCACTCACAGATGAAAAGTGGTAGGTTTGTATGACTGCTTGTCACTTTCCAAAGCTGATGCTATTAAATTCAGAAATGTGCAAATACGGTGTCTATATTGTTATTTTAAATTTGTATTCTTAAAAAATGGAACTTCGTTTACAAGGTTTGAAAATGCTGGTGTTGCAATTTTGTATATTTGCTACTCGTTCTTCAGAAGACATCGATGAATAACAATCAAACTTCATTGATCTCAGATTTGGAGGTCCGCTAAAAGATCGATTCTATTTTCCAAAATAAAACAATTTATAAAAAAATTTCTCGCTGGAATTTGAAAAAAAAACTATGTTTGTTCACATCTTCATCAAACATCATATTCTATGTTTCGGCCACTTAGGTTTCTGAACATTTATTTTCTTTTCTGAGTAGTATAAAACCAAACTATGGAAATAGTCAACCAGACTACAACTTGAAATATTCTCTCTTGTAGAACAATATCCAACTATTGTTCCAAATCTATATGAACTTGAAATGAAAATATCATAATATAATTTTCCATGTCGTTTTATTTATGACATTTTATTACGAATTCATTTATTTTATATATAATAATTGCTTTTTTATTATTAGTATTTTTCTCTAATAAAAATCTCATGTAATCATTCTTCACTCTTTTGTCCTTCACCTATCACGCTGCCAGCAACGTTTCCGCTCTCAACGTACTTCGCTTGTTCTCCACAACAGTGATCGTTGGCGAGGGAATATGTCTGCCTTGTTGGAAAAACCGTGTCCGCCCCTGTATCAAATTATGGGAGTAAGCACCAACCCTGGGAGCAAGCAACCCGCCATACACATCAGACAAAATTTCGAGACAGTGTGTGTGTTCTACCGTAGCCAATCAAGACACAAGAGTTTAGCTGAAAAATGATGTCAGCGGAGCGAAGGAGCGAATATCACAGAGAGAATACCTATATTTTTCGCCAGGTTTACTATGTCTATAGATAAGCAAAACAAATCTTTCTTCGTGTTATTCGGGTTCACTGTGTTCAGTTGGTACACTAAAATGTTTTGCTCATGTACTGCATATTCTTGATTTTTCGGTTTATTTTCATTTAATTAACTTCTGGGATAAATATTTTTTTCAGGTTTACGTTACCCATACCTAATTTATAAAACCCATATCTATTAAATAAATTCTTAAAATTACTTTTTGCTAGATCTTCGAAAAACCATAGACACATATTCTGAAACACAGTGCTCAATATACCTAAGTAATTATTGATTTTTCAAATTCAGCTTTAGACTGAACCGTAAATAATTCTAGAAAGACGTTCTTCACGCTTACTGTTTCATTACATAGAATCATGGACGGGTAAAATTACTCTTCATATAATTGATGAGTATGACACCATCGAGTGAGATCTTACAGGTAGCGACGAGTTGTTCCCATTCCATATCAGTTTTCTAACTGGCAGCTTTAATTCAATAAGCAATCCGATCAGCACACACTTCAAGACAGGAAGAAAAAAATCGTAATTACATAATCAATATGACAAAGAAAGATAGAAAGCAACTAATTTAATAATATACATAATAATTTCTGTCTAATTTCTTTCTATATTTTCTTTCAACAGTCATTCGCATTCAATAAAAGATCACACCACATTTTAAATTGAACTAGCGGAACCCGGCAGACGTTGTTCTGTCTTTCATCACCTTCATTTTCCTTCCTTCTCTCTTTCTCTCTCCGTCTCTTTGCTGACGCTAGTCCCTAAACCATTCACCCAATTTTCTCCAAAATTCATATTCCACGATCGATTTAAACGACCTCGAGGCCCTCCGAGTTTAATACTTTTTTTATTTTGCGTGGTTATTTAAATGAAGCCTCAGTATTTTCAATTTTTCTCCAAATTGTTTGATAAACCTTTTCCCTCGGATAGTGTAAATAACGCTCAAGAGATTGGTGCAGGTATCATTTTCTTTGGAATCCCTGATTTTTCGAAAATTGCAAAAGTTCAATTTTCGTCGGCATCTTCCTACAACTACAGTATTGAAGATAGATATTTTTTCCGTAATGAAATCTGTTCTTTAAAGAAAGATCTTGAAATAAAGGCAGTTGTAATGTTTTGAAAATATTTGTAGTTTTCGGGTAATTTTGCATGAATTTGAGCTCGCTCGTGGCACATAGCGAAGTCCCTATCCTTTCACCACTGGTTCAATTCCCATCGAATATCATGTGAAATTTGTTCCAACAAAATGAGTTTGGCCGCTTCACAAGGGCTAGTTCAACCCCTGTGACGTGTCCTAAACCCTACCCCTATCCTTATTGCTTTCCAATTCTGTACGCTGAGTAGTGACGCAGTGGCGCGTGAAGTAGGAGGCGCGTACGCGGAGGTACTACCTGCCGGTCGTCTTTGTCAACTGACTAGACGAGACGAGACATAAAAAATACGGGATCCTCTGGAATCCAGAGGGATAGATATTAATGAGGATTACTCCGCGCTCAACGCTCGACCAGGGGCAAAGAGATGCGTTGCGTCGATAAGTTGGATTAAGGGCGCAACGAATTAAAAATTTAATTATCGTCAATTTTTACTTTCTCGTATACGTACTATGTATATAAAAATATACGTAGTACATATATAAATTGTTTATTTTGCAGTCACAAAATACTAGTGGCATGCTAGCGGCAGCCGAGCTGGGTGAGGGTCAGAAGCACCTGGGCGTCGCCTCTATCCTCTTTCCCCCTCCTTGACACCTCTTTTAAGTTAATCTACATACAAGTCTAGCTAGATCGAGAAGTCAGTGATATAAGGATAAGCTGACCTAGTCCACCAGCTGGCCTATACGTAGAACAGAGAAAATTATGTAATTCTGCGGAAAATCGTTTTCGAGATTTCAACGGAAATACGTCTTGGGGTTCCTTGATACCAACAAATCTGGCCTGAGTTGAAGCTCTGTGATTTTGAAAAACATTGATTAATTTTTACATTGATTTATTCAGAATAATGACTAAACTGAAAAATCAATATTGGGCAAATTTTGATGAATTTAGAAGATGTTTCATAGAGACATGTACGCCTTCCATTATACGCCTATTAATTCACTTATTTAATGCATACTAATGTACCGGACCATTTCCAGATAGTTTCAAAGCAGCGTAGGTTAAGCCGCTCTTAAAAAAGGCAACAGAAACAAAATTCGAAATGATCGGCCAATTTATTCTTCCTTAGATTTTTTACCAAATATATTTAAGAAGCTTCCCAACGTACGAATGGAAACGTTACAAATGAAAAGGTTTTCAGATTGCCAATCTGGATTAACATAGTAAAAATTTAAGGAAAAAGCCATAATTCCTTATATTTTAAAGATGTTTAAGCGCCTATTGAAATATGTTTTAGATCGTTCATGAGATTTTAGTGTCATTGATCATATTTTACATTCAAAATTACTTTCGAATGGGATTTGTGGTATTGCTCTAGATTGATTCTGTTCGTTACTTAAACAACGATATCGGAGAGTTGAAGTACCATACTCGAATGATGGGACATTTTTTCTCACCGTCCCGATTGATTGTCAATTGCACGTGGGGTCTCGCAGAGTTCGATATTTGGCCATATTCTCTTCATAACTACGTAAAAGATATACCCTCGTCGATTCAAAACGGAAGAACAGCTCTCTTTGCTGAAGATACGAATATTCTTTGCAATAAAGAAAGAGTAAAGGGCGCGAAGTCGATTCAATTTTATTTCTTGCTAACAATTTAATAATAAGTTAAATGAAAACGGTTTAAGAACAGTTTTACATTTCAAATAAAAGATTGTACACTTCATTGAAAATAAACAATGACTGATGTTACGATGATAAAAATTTTGAGTTTTTCTATGGATTCAAACCTCAAATGGAACATGCATTGAAATGAATTAAACACAAGATTATTTTTATTGTGCAACGCGTTCAGAATTCTTTCAAATTCAGTCAGCTTTCATAATGCGTGTTGTGTGTATTTTGCGAATGTTCATTCCCGCTAGGAATATGACATAGGTAAACATTCTACAGATCATTTACATGTACGTTCATCATTCACATTCATCAGTATTTTAGATCGGCACACAGGTTTAGTGCTACGTAAAATATTTTCTGGTTCATGACTGTTTCTAAACAATTAAAGACCATATCGAGCACCAAAAAGGAAAGTAATATTGATTTTAACAATGATATTTAATGTATTAGTTACGACCTCTACTATATAGTTCTAAACGTCTACGTCCGTTACAAGTATTGTATCTAAGCGTCTGGGTCAATGACTCCGATCTCGATCAGGTTGCCGGCAAGATTTTCTGATCCTTTAAACAAATGCTAAGATGGCTTCTTGTTTTTCTTCTTGACATAAATACAACTTTATTGTTGTCCACGTCTTCTATAGCACAGTGGGCAATATATCTATTCAAATAATTGTTCTCCATGTTCTCGCGGCAATAAGTCGATTTTTTTACCGAAACGCCCAATAAGGGATAATAACCAAAATCTGGAGACTATTTGCCTTTGCAAATAATATTTATTAAACGGGAGCGACTATTTCATTAAAACTTCTTGGCAAAAAGAAACGCTTGTTTACAACTGTATGCATAATTAAACTTCTGTATATGAGTTAGAATAAAGATCCCAGAACTCCAGGATCGGCTTAGATGGATCAGGGATCCATTGTTGTCATTGCAGTGCCCCTGATCAGGAAGCCTCAATGTTCGAATACAGACGGTGACAGGATTTTCGACACCAGCTACATAGGTCGGTCGAGTTGAGTCGCTGTATAGAGGAGAATTCTTGTGAACTGTTGCTCTGATCGGTAGTTTTCCGTGGTTTCTCCGATCAACTCAGGGCGAATGTTGGGAAATACCTTAACAAATGTGCCACGAACTGCGCGCAATCTTTCCTTCGCCCTCCTTGCACTATTCTCTTTCAGTATTTAACCACACATACACTTACATCCATTACAGTACCACACATGTTGGGAGATCTGACGGGACTTGAGAGCATGTCTCGGCTGCGGCGGTGCCCACCGATGGCAAATACCAGAGCTATTCAACGTCAAATCGCACAAAAAATCAAAACTTGACATTCATATTTTCAATTATTTTCTAATTTTTTCTATTTATTATATGGATCAAATAAGTTCACACGTGTATTTTTATTTTTTCTAACTTTATTATTTTCGAAAATATTGCATGATGAAATTTGCTAAAAATGACACGCATCACTAATTTAAAAATATGACATATATGAATACACTAATTATAGAAACTCCGTTCAAATTCCATTCAAAACTTAAAAACATCAAGGTAGCACATTTTACTGTCTGAAATTTCTCATGGGGATACCGTTTATGTTGCAGTTTCCTTTTCTTCCACAGGATATTTCCTATTGCAATTAAACTCTTGTTTATCTTCTCTACATTCGTTTCGCAGACACTTGACGAACTATCTGAAGAACTTAAATTGTCATTTCCCTGATTTTCACTGTTTTCACTATATTCACTAGACTTGCCCCTACTTTTGTTAATGCCACAGGAGCCACTGATCACGACTATCTCTTCACTAACAAAAAGCATTTTTGGAAGCTGACTACGTTTTTTATGACATGAATCACAAATTCGCCAATCTAATGACTCCTCTAAATCAGGTTTCACTAGGAAATCGTGGTTTACGCGACTTAGAGATTTTGTTTTCTTAAAATCGTAATCGGCAGAGATCGTTTTCGGCACTTTTATCAAAGAATGATCGAACACAATTCGTTAATGCAGGGGCAAAAAGCGCGAACGGAACATTTACAACAGTTTTTTTTTCGATCTGTACGAGTTCAGTGTCCACTTTTATCTTGTTGTGTTTTGTAGAAAACTGAATAAGAAATACACCTATATTTTTCAATTTTTTTTATTTCAAGAGTTCACACAGAAATTTTCATTTTTTAAAAATAATTACAATTTTATTGAAATATTTATTTTTTGAGAAAGTAATTTACAGGAATAAAATGCGAATATCAAAGTATTGAATAAAACAAAGCAGGAATATTAAGTACGTTCGGAGTAACAATGATCATATTTTGTGAAGTACATTCCAGAATTTAATATAGGCATAACTATACAAATAATCAATTTTCCGGTAAATAAAAAAAAAATGTCGCTTTTTTTGATGTCCAGATTAAAGGAAAAAATTGTCGTACATTTTTAAAAAAGTCGTGTCAACTTTTGTGCGATTTGACGTGTAATGGCTCACCTGACTGGGGAGAACCCCGCCAACCGACGTGTAGCTGGAGGAGAATTCTAGCGTCTGGCTGTTCTGATCGATAGTTTACCATGGTTTCTCTGATCAACACCAGACGAATGCAGGAGCAATTCCCGAACCATTGGGCCAGGACCGCGCATGATCTTTCTTTCATCTTCCTTATCCTTCTCTCACCCCTTACTCACACATGCACTTCACTGCCACACTCGTCGGAAGACCAGTCGGGAATTTAGAACATGTCCTTTCTGGGGCGAAGCCACGTTGGTGGGAGATACCTAGTAGAGGAAAATCCCCTCAAGCCGACGTAGCTCATCGGCAGCGGGAGAAGGTCACCACTGCCTTCCGCGATAAAAACTGGGTCTACACTTACGGGACTACTGACATTAGCAGTTGTTGCGTCTTTAATCACTAATCAATCAATCAATCAATGCGACATGTAGGTCGGCTCCGGATCCCGCCATTCAGCGGAGAGGATTTTTGAAAACTGAAAGTTCAACATTTTTCAGCATGCTACTGCAACTACAATATAGAAATAGATGTTTTCATTTATAACATCTATGCTAACAAAATAGATCATTAAATAATGTAAACATCATGTGTCATGTAAACATTTTTGAAGCAGAAATTACGCGAAAACGACTCGTTTCTTCAAACAATTTGCAGGATCTTTTTTAATGATCAGATTCTTCAAGCCGATTTCATCTAAGAAAAAATGTGTACTTTCAATATTGTGCTTTTGCATTGTCAATTTTGAATGGCAATTTGGCATTACAATTTTTGAAAATGTAGACTGTTTGCCGAAAATGCACCACTTTTTGTCCGTTCTTTGAAAAATACGAAGAGAAAATTGACAGAATAAATTAGAAGCGGTTTTTTGAAGAAAAAAATTAAAAATTGTCTATATAACGCAAAGTTACCTAAAAACTACTCTATTTTCGGAAACTTGTACATAATCTTATATCAAAATCTGTTTTGATGAAGAGATTTTATTAAAAAAATCTCTATCTTCGATATTGTACTTGCAGGTGGAATTTTTATTTTTTGCAATTTTCGAAAAATCACGAATTTCAAGAAAAATGAGACCCGTGCCATTCTTTTAATCATCCTCTGCGCGACAGCTGTCTTCGGATACGAAGACAAAGATTAATAAAAAATTGGGAGCCATTTTGTAGATAATTTTGCAAAAGGTCTTGAGGCTGAATATAATATATTTAAAAAATATCGGTTTAAACAACAGGGCCTCGAGTACGATTAGAATTGAGCATGATCTGTAACCAGATTATTAAAAAAAATTAGTCAAGAATAGTGAAGCACAAGTGTCATGCAAGATAGAAAAAGAGATTTCATCGATTTGGTTTCGCTAGGGGAAAATAGGAAATATTTGTTCTACCATGGATGTATAAAATATTGCCTGATAAATTAAGAAAGGTATAAAAATGTAAGAAGGTTTAAGTTGGAGATAAGAAAGTGAATAGTGAAAAAAGGTGATGGTTAATAGAAATTACGATGGAATAAATATTTTGTTTATATTATTTGTTGTGTAAACAATGACTGTAATATTGACCTTGTGGACATTCTTGTATTAAATATAAATAAAATAGTATTTCATATTACTGTTTGTTGTGTTCAGTTTTTATTAATATATTTTGCTGATACTTTCTCAGAATCTTGCTGTTATAAAAACTCTTCTTTCCTTAAATTTTTTAATAAATTTGGTGATTGACTCACGTACTATTGGAACAATTTTCATTTTTCTT
The DNA here is from genome assembly GCA_964035755.1 of Teleogryllus oceanicus. Lineage (NCBI taxonomy): Eukaryota > Metazoa > Arthropoda > Insecta > Orthoptera > Gryllidae > Teleogryllus > Teleogryllus oceanicus. The sequence goes on from CAXIVR010000001.1 coordinate 97,888,669, forward strand.
TATAATCACCCTTGCATTCCTCCGTTCAGGAAAACCCTTTCACAGCATGTTCTAGCCTGATGGGATTTCACTAGTTATCATTTCACTGCTCGCGACGTTTATGTATTGAGGCTCGAGAGAACTGCCAAAAATGTGCCAAACTATTTCGTTAGTTATATGTTTCCTCATTCTCTTTCTTATTTTTCTCTTTCCTCTCTCTCTCGTCCTCATTCTCTTCCTGCTGTAAATGTTACAAAAAACTCACAAGATATGTAGTACATTCTCATGTTATTGGAATTTGCGGTCTTGGGGCGATGACTTTTTCCTGGAAGTCGTGTTTCCTACATTCACTGTAGCTGAGTTCACTATAACTGGTGTTTTTTGTAATGTATGTGGATCGGAACACATTACTTCAATTCATTATAATCGAAAATTCTCTATATCCATAATCAATTGTACTTTTGTAGTTCCTCTATTTTAATATTATGATGCTTTCCAGATTCTTCTTATCGCTCTTCTATAAGGAAATATATCTGAACGGAAGCAATGGATTTTGAGATTTATTGTAGGCATGAAACGGTTGCATGTTTTAGATTAGTACGTATGATATTGACTTTTTTTACACTCTATCCTAAGTCTAACACAGAGCATCACCCGTTCTATACACCAAGACAGCTGTGTTAAAATTACTTTCCTTTTTTTGCTGAGTCCGTTTTATTTCTGGGTGCCGTAGCCCTTTAAAAGTACGCCGGTTCCTTTCCTATTGCGTGCCAGGATTGTAGGCAAGCATTGGATCGATGTCTGCTAGTCATGACTATGCAACCAGGTAGTTTGGTCCGCAATCCTGTAAACTCATGCGAGGGTTCATCTTCTCTGCATATTGTTCTTAATGAGGTTTGACACTGAGCTGTAGTAATTAGTAGCAAACGTCTTACGAAGGTTCCTTTTCAACAAAGTGTTTGATGTAGGAGTACCAACAATGGAAGGAGGGAATTTGATGTTACAATGCCTAGGCGTCATACCATTTTCGATACTGAATTTGTAGCCCTCGAGTCACTCATTTACCAACACACTCAACTTCTGGGTGTGATGTCGAATTCAACTTGCAGTGGGTAAAGAAAAAATAATATATGTGTACATAGTATACTTCCAAAGCTTCAAAGATAATCGAAAACTAAGTATGTGGGCGAGCTTCCCTCAACGCTGTTAGATTAATGTAATTACCTACACGTCGAGAACTTAAACAAACTATTCTAATTCATTCTGCGTGCACAAATTTTATAATTTCAAGATCACAGGTAATGGTGTAATTGTAAATGATAATGACAAACTGTAGGTGTAATAACATTTTTGAGATAATTTTTACAAAAATAAACAATGCAAAACATTTTTACAAATATTTTTCATTTAAAAGATTTTGTTCCATGAGTTGTTTACTTTCCCTTTCAAAGTCATGGACATCTTCTTAAGCGATCCCTGACTTTAATCAATACATTTTATATGATATCCTCGTCATATTGCTAGGAAGTTTCGGAAAATAAATTTTCCCTTTCGGATATGGAAAGGTGCTGGGCACTGTGGGTATGAACAACAAGACAATATGTATTTTTCGAAATACAAATCAAAATGTTGATTCATTTCTCCTAGCAATGAAGTTTAAAAACTCCATCTGCCAAACATTGTCCTTCATATCAAGATAGTTTTCTGTTGTCGCTGAATGCGGTAGCACAATCTTGCCCGAAAGGAGATTCATTATAAGTTTTATCTCGAATGCTTTCACCCACACGCCTGATGGCCGCCCCATCAATGGTTGTCGATGTCCGACAAGGCCGCGTTGTGTCCAAAACATGATTACGCCCCTCACCTCTAAACTACCGCACCATCAGCGAGCCATTTGCTTCGACTGGCATCTGCACTATGCACACCCACGAGATGGTTTGGATTTTCTACATGTCCTACGCGTTCATTCATAGCGCACATTCGCGCGCAGTTTCGTCATCGGCCACGACGACCAGCGCCACCGTTGCTTATTCGCAGGGAGACAGGATTACAGCCCTACACCGTCGGAGTTTTTGTGCCCACTACTCAATTTGCAGAATCGCCATCGCGTGCGTACGTCACCAAACGTCGTGGAGATGGTTGTCGCTTCCGCATTGATGGACAGAGCGCAGGAATATAAATAGTGAAACTTATTTTCCCACTCTAACTCCTACAGCTCTACTCCGTACTTTCAGGGAGATGCTTAACAATCGGAATTACAGAGGCAAATGGGATGCAAATTGAGGATGCTGTAGGGTCATTCTCTTGCCTGCACGAATTTATCATAAGTACCTTTTTGCCTAAGCATTACTCCAATTTCTTTTTGAATATGTTTGCCTATAATACGTTCACTTGAGGGCAGAAGTGATCCATTCTGTCTTTTCGATGAATTTCATTTCTTTTATTTCAGAAGACGTTTTCTTAAAAAAAAAAAAAGCTCCAGTCTACTAAGTATTAATTTCACAATTTCTAGAATCTATATTTCTCTCAGATGTGTTTTAGTGAAGAGATTTCGGACATATCTAGAAGATAATTCTATTGTATTCACTTTCTCTGAGTCTTAGTTGGAGCAAGTCGGTTACGATGGATTTCTCAAAAACATTGCGTTTTCATTACTACTACATTATAAAAATTTCCAAGCAATTTTACGTTCTCGCCATATTTTGCAAGAAGAGAAACTTTTGTAATCGTGCGGCGGTAAATGGTGAACTTTCGAGGGAAAAAAACGTTTATTGCCGGGCCATGCTAACAAAAAATTGGTTAAATCTTCTTCTTATGTATAGTACATTACTTACTCCAACACATAGTGTTGTCAAAATCAATGTTTTGTGGATCCTTGATTCTTAAAAATCAATGCTCGGGAAAATGTATGTACGTCCGTCTTTCTGTCCATGGTCAAGCTAGTCAAAACCGTTCAGCTGATTTTCTCCAACATTGATATTCTCCGATCGATTTAAATTAACTCGAGGCCCACTGAGTTTGAAATGGGCAGTTTGATACTTGAAGGTATTTTACAAGAAGTTCCAACTACATTTCAAAATTTTCACAGTAATGGCTACAGTTTTTTTTATTGAACTTTCTTCTCGGATATTGAAAAGAACGCTTAAAAGAATGGCAGAGGTCCCATTTTCTTCATAAACCATCATTTTGGATTACGGTGAAAATTGCAAAAGTTTAATTTTTTCGGCGTCTTCCTACAGCTACAATATTGAATATAGAGACTTTCTTCTTCAAAACTATTGTTAACAGACATCTTGAAACAAGGTCACGTACATTTTTCTGAAAATATGAGTACCTTTCTTGTAATTTTGTGTGAAATGTAGGGAAAACTTTTTCTTCGAAGGGTATCATTGACACTTAGAAAACTGGCACAATTCTTTTTGTTATTTACTTTTATTTATTTACTTTTATTTATTTACTTTTATTTATTTATTTATTTATTTAATTATTCATTTAATTTAAAGGAGGGTATAATTCAAAATTAATTAATTAATTAATTTCAAACATGATATTGCAACACTACACATTTTAATAGAAATATCCACACAAAAAACACATATCCTAAAAAAATGTTACCTTAAAACTTCAGCACCAGTTTTTATAATCCTTATTATTTAATGATATTAATTGTATAACAATATAAAACAGACAGTCTTCGATCCAAGTGCTGAAGAAATATAAAACAAATGACCATCTGCCTGATTAGGGTATCAAGAGTTATTAGTATTTCAGATGGCTTATCTAGTCTATAAAAATATTCAATTTTCAAAAGTTATTTTTTCTAAATTGAAAATTCAGCAAATAAGATATTTTCGAAAATCTAAAAAAAAACACATGTTTTTAAGTTTAGAATAGAATTTGAAGGGAGTTTCTATAATCAGTGTATTAAAATATGTGATATCTTGAAGTTAGTAATGCGCGTCATTTTTCGCAAGTTTCATTATGCAATATTGCCGAAAACAATAAAGCTAGAAAAACAAAAATACACGTGTTAACTTATTTGATCCATATAATAAATAAAAAATATAAAATAATTAAAAATATTAAGGTCAAATTTTTGTCTTTTTGTGGGATTTGATGTGGAATGGCTCATATATAGGGCGGGACTCTGGGTCTGAAGTTACTCAGATGAAGATGCTGAGTCAGTACATGGTCTAGCCACCTCAGCTATCCAGGTCGGCTATTCTCACGCAATAGAAATGCAGATAAATTAATTTTTTTGTTTGCTTACTTTATTATTTCAGATACTTTTATTAAAGATATAACATTAGCTATTTATAAATCGATGAGAAGAAAAAGATTACAGCTAACACTTGTCATTATAACATACAATAAAATAAAAAAAAGTGAAGTTATTATCAGTTTCAAGCTAATCTTTCAATTCTACCGGTGAAGACTACCCTTTTCTAGATATTGTAATGCGATCGTACAAAAGACAATTGTAATCGTAATAGATAAAATTGTGAATGATATATGTTTCGTATAACAACTTAATGAAACCTGTATTCATTTGCAAAGCATGAGCTAAATTGTATTGAAACATGGTGTCAGCAAAGTTTCCAAGAATCTAAATTTTGACATGTTTCGCTAGCGCACGAACTAGAAGCCAGCGGTCGGAGCTCGTTTAAAGTCCTAGTTTCGAATATGAAATAGCGCGGTCTTTTAACATCGCCGACACAACGACCTTAATTGGTAGAGTGAATTGAGGACAGTCAGAGAGTGAAATCTGGCTGTCGTATTCTCTAACGGACAGTTTTGTAGTTTGTAGAGTTAAATATCCTTCGAGAAATATTTCCTATTTTTTCAGTATTGCAAGGGTGAGATAAACTTAATACTATTTATTTTTATTTATTTATTTATTTATTTATTTCACGTAAAAAAACAGTTAAAACTTCGTATGACGTGCTATGGGGAAAAGTGAATTGTGTGCACATTTTCAAAATTCTGTGATCCCTACACTAAGTCGTATACTACTTAAATTTTGAATTTTGAAAGGGAGAATAAAAAGAGAAAAAACTCCCATGTAATAAAATATATTTTCAAGGATAAAAAGGCAATACATTTTGGCTCTTATCCATGTTGTCCTTCAGAATAATACTTCCTGGCGCGACAACATGGAAACGATAATTTGAATAATTGTATTTCCCACTGAATTCTAGAAGACGTGCACAGAAAATGAAGTTACATTTATGTCCAGAAGCAAAACAAAGGGCCATCTCAGCATTTGCTCAATGAATCAGGGAAACTGGACGAAAAACCTGATCGAGATGGGGGTCATACTACACAGGAACTCAATAATACACTGCAAAAACAATGATTTTCTCTATCATTGAATACGGTGTTAGAAACAGAAAACGATTAAGTTCACTCCTAAATAAGTGTGTATGTATTAACGACGCCACAGCAAAAAACTGCGATAATTTCATAGCATAATGAAGACAATTTTGATAAAGTCTTTAATAGCTTTCTAAATTTGCTCGTGCATCTATTTTTAAACATAAAAATGCACGCCAATACACTAAAAACGTTTTTAACTAGAAAATGTGGGTTCCTTTTTATTGCTTCGCTGCACAGTAAAATATTTAATAAACGATTGAAGAAACATGATCGTTTCGCAATATACCTGTCGCAGAATATATTCCTAGCAACAGTTCGCGGTATTTTCACGTGGGATTAAGATAAACATTGAAAGTATATAATGCAATTCAGAAAGTAATATATTTCTTTTTTCGTTAAATATACTCTGAGAAAATTATCTTTCACTTTCTCTGGTGAATTCGGTTAAGTAGATCGCAGCATAATATTTTAACATAAAGCAAATCTGAATATGCAAGATATTCGATTCTACAAGAAGAAGATTTCGCCTGCTACGTAGAAATTAGCATAAATAAGATATATCGGAGTGTATGTATGCGCAGTTTCTCGCGAAGGCCTTGGACATTTCTTCATTTGTTCGTCTACCTTGTATAAAAATGCCTATACATCAAACACTTATGTGTGACGCAAGGTTAAAGACCCGGGGCATCAAATCAAGCCGTCTGGATTTAACTAAAGGGGATATGCTCTATATTTCTGACGCTATTGAAACATCTGATTAAGATGATGGCACAATCAGTAATAAATGCAGTGGTGACAGCGAGGCGCGAAGACAAGAAGGAGGTTGTGAAATGCATTTGGTGCTCTTGATTTTTTAGGAAAGATGTATCTCGTTTATTTAGGCTTACAATCGATATCGTGGGGAGTTAGTTTGCATATTTGTATGACATGTGTCTACTTTCTTTTCAAATTATATTTCTGCAAGGAATTCCTATTTAAGTAAAAAATCTACATAAACATTCTCTATTTACACAGAATATCTGAAAACTCTACCACAAAACGTGGGTGAGGAACCCCTAATATGTGCACAAGGAAAGGTGTATTACTGCATGGCTCCGGCTATGCTTCATTTCGTAGTTGTCCGAGAATGTATTTGCTATATGTACTAGACAGTATAAAATGACAGAAAAAAGGAGACGAAAAAGAGTTGAACGGAGCCTGAGAAATGAATTTGAGAAGTCAATTGCACATTTTACTCAGGCGTCGACATGGGGAATATTTGCATAATTTTCCTAAAACAATTCAGACAGTTCAATGACAATGAGACCCGCGCCATTCATTTTAGCGTCCTTCTTCAACCCGCGGAACAAGTTTAAAAAAACAATTATAGCGGCTTTTTAGAAACAATTTTTAGAAATAACATCAATTTCAAGCACAAGTCTCGCGAAGACTACAATTTTTTCAAAAAAGTATGCGTGACCCTTTTTAAAGACAGATATTTTCCAAAAGACTTTGCCTGGGGCAAAAATCTCTATCTTCAATTTTGTAATTTTTTAAATGTTAACTTTCTTTGCAATTTTCGTAAATACAGAGAATTCGCCGTAAACGGGTCTAACACCACACGTTACATTCATTGGCCCTTGATACATACGAGGAGAAAGTTCCAAGAAAAAATCCGATGCTCTTTTTTGAGAAAAAAAATCGTTTAAGATAATTTATATTGCTTATATTTCCCGCAAAATTCCACAAAACTGCTTATATTTTCGAAAAATTAAACATGAAATCTGTTCTGTTTAAAAAAGCAATAAATAATTATTGATTTCTTTTACAGAACAGATATCATTAAGGAAAAAATCTATCTTCAATATTATAGTTGTAGGAAGGCATAAAAAAATTGCACTTTTGCAATTTTCGAAAAATTTGAGATTTTAACGAACACGTGACCTGCACCATTCTCTTAAGTGTTCTTTATGTTATCCGAGGACAAAATTTGATCAAAACATTTGGTGCCATTTTTTGAGAAAATTTTGAAATTTTGTGAGGCTTCGTGTAAAGTACCCTCAAAAATCAAAATATCTGATTAAAACTCCTAAACTCTTGAGTGCGTTCAGATCGATCGGGGAATATCAATTGTGGAGAAAATCGGCTGAACGGTTTAGGTGCCAGCGTTCACCACAGACATCAGATGGACAGACGTTTTGCTGTCAATCGATTTTTCGGTATCAAAGACCCACAAAACATGGATTCTGGCTACACTACGTGTTAGAGGAAGTAATTTGCTATATATTGCATTACTTTATCGTTACCAGAGTACGACAATAAGAGTATTTATGCAGAAAATTCGCCGTTTTCCGTACAATTAAATAATTTTCTCTTCTTACAAAGTAAGTGAAAGAAAGTAACATTATTTAAGGCTAAAACAATAGACTGTCTGTCCCCGGTCAACAGTGGCGCCAAAAAGTTCAATTTTCTCCAAAATTGGTATTTTTCGATCGATGGGGCTGAATTCGAGACCCAATCAATTTCACACTGATAATTTTACTTTTCGTGGAAATTCAAATAACATTTTCAAAATTCTCTTAAAATGGCTCCAAATTTTCGATTAATTCCCCTCTGATAGAGCAAAGTACACTTGAAATGGTCTCATTGAATCTGAATATTTGAAAATTGCATATTGATTGAAATTTTATTCACGAAAAATGTCCATCATCAATATTGTAGTGTTTACTTTCTCGTACGCATATACGGAGTAATATATGTAGTAATAAACGTAGTATAGAGAAAATGATGTAATGCTGCGGAAAATCGATTTCGAGATTTCAACGGAAAAACTTGTTTTTGAGGCCTGCTACCGGAAAAGTGTTTTTAACGTTCTTCCCCCCGTCTCTCTGTCGGTAAGCGGTAATGCCACTAGCGCCTAAACCAAATCCTCTGCTCTCTTCAAGGATAAAATTTAACCTAAAAATTTCGAACAATGTTTTAGAAAATTTTGAAAATGTTGAGGCTTCATGTAAAATATTTCCCAAAATCAAAATATCCATTTCAAATTCACTATGACTCGGGTTCGGTCATTTCAGTCGGAGAATGTCCATTTTTGAAAAAAAAGTGTAAGAGGAAGCAATTTACTACATTTAGGAATAAGATATATTAATTTTTGGATATCAGAGCTCCACAACACAAGCTCTAAGGAATATTCATCACTTTCTGTAGCATCATAGCAATACTTTAGATTTACGAAGGAAATGTGTAGCAGGCGAGAACGTAAAGAGGAACAGATTTTAATATAACTTGGGTGGTATTGACAGAATATCGATTTTTTAAACGGAAGTATATATTTTTCCATTGGCATCCAAAGTTCTAGAAAACAGGAATGTAATGATATAAGGAATTTTAATATGCGGAAAGAAACCTTAGAAGTATGCGTACATTTCCTCAAAAGCCTTATATTTCTTGCCTTTCTGCAACAGTTTGCCGGCAGGAGGAAAGTGTGATCTTCCTGGCGTTATAGCGCTCCTCTCACTAGACAGAAATCGAAATCAGTTTCCTTATTTATTTATTTTACGTCAAAACAGTTAAAAATTGTGCGCGACGTGCTATGGAGAAAAGTGAATTCTGAGCACGTTTTCAAAATTCTGTGATCCCTACCATAAGCCATATACTACTTGAATTTTGAATAGAGAAAGAAATGAGCGTTTTTTGCGAGGATTGTTAACAAAATATTCGCTCCGATGTAATAAAATATATTTTCAAGGGTAAATCAGCAATAAATTTGGGCTCTTATCCCTTATCATTCCCTTAGTCAAGGAATTTTATTCAAGGAGGTTTTATCAAGGAGGTTTATTTCCTGCAACGACATCATGGAGAACGATAATTTGAATAACTATATTTCCCACTGAATTCTAGAAGACGTGCACAGATAATGAAGTTACATTTATGTTAAGAAGCAAAACAACGGGCTATCTCAGCATTTGCTCAATGGATCAGGGAAACTGAACGAAAACCCTGATCGAGATGGGGAGTCATTGACCCGGAAGCTGCAGTACAATACTTGTTATAGGTTGTTTTAGAATTACACAGTCCAAATCGTAAATAATACATTAAATATCACCGTTGAAATTACTTTCCTTTTGATGCTCAGAATAGTTGTAATGTGTCCCAGCAGTGACAGGTTGTGAGGAAATTGGGGCATCATGTGTAGATGAATTGTAGTATGATTGGGAGAAACGGGAGTAGTTTCAGAGGATGAAGTAAGAGGGTTCGAAATAAGGATGGGGCGGAGAATGTAAGGAATGGTGAAAGGGATGGATTTTTGGAGGAGACTGCGTAGGACTGGAGTTGATGTATTGTGCAACCTTGTTTTCGACTGCATGTTTTTCAGCAAGGTTCATGTGAAGACCATGCCGGGTAAATTTTTTTGTTGAAAGGAAATTAATTTCAAAAAGTGTGACATTCGTTTCTCTCAGTTTAAGTTTTAATGGTTGGATTGCGTACTTAATCTTGCTACATAGTGTTGGTCTGTTGTACCAGAAGGGTAGAGTCGAGACTAAAATGTTAGTATTTTGGGCGGCACATTGTAATTTGTTTACATGTTGTTCAGGTGTAAAGTTACCGCCCAAATTAATGTCATTCTGCCCTCCTATGATAATGACTGTGTTCTGATTGGTCAGTGTCTTCGTGTGGGTGTCCAACTGTACAGTCACATCTGCAAACTTCCCATTAGATTTAAAAAGAGACGAGACTGAGCAGTTGGAGGGTAACTTCCTACTGAGAATGGAGGAAAGATTGCGGCCATGGCTATTGTGACATATTGGGATTCAAGAACACAGACAACTGATAGAAAATAGTTGCATATATTTACACAAAAATTAACAAGTTAAATTTACAAACATTAAAAAATCTCCGGCAACCTTTTTCTTCCCCTTAGTCGCGAAAACCCCGCGACCGCCCCTAGACCTACAAACCAGAGCCACTGCTCTAACGCACGTGAGGAACGCGTGGTGCGATACTGTCGGACGCTGAGTCCCTTAACCGCAGTTATTACATGGCCTGACGCCGAACCGGTCTTCGCCTGGAAGGCTACGTGCTTTGAGAGCACCGGAGATATCACCCAGTCTTTCGACTCTCAGCATATCCCGCGTGGGTGCAGTCGACGCTGCGTTAAGTACCCTGAGGGCTCGCCCCTCCCCTCGGCACTTCAATGCTGCCGGACGTCCAGAAGGCTCGACGACCAGCCTTCTTCAGGGGTCTTGCACCATCATCCCAGACTCGTCACCAACCTTTCTCAATAGTTTATTTTAGAGCTGGGCTTTCCTGACGCTCCCTCCCTCTGGCGCCCCTCTATTCAGCACAAGTACGGCCCACGGCGTCGCCTCCACGACGCCAGGGCACGCAAATCTGGCAAGAGGCACGCAAATCTGGAAAGAGCATACCAACCGCTCCCATCCCGACAGCATCCGACTCTAGCGTGCGGGTGTAACGGCTTCCTCCGGCCCGACCGGTTAGAAATCGTGGTCACGATGCCACACAAACAGCTAAAATAAGTACCCTTTTTAGCTCATTCCAAGTTTTAGGCTTAGGAATGTCTTGGTTTTCAAGTGGGCTAGGATGCGCAGCTTTACGTGTTTTGGTTTTAACGCGCTTTTTAGCCTTTTTGCGTTGGTTTGTGCATGTATTTGTCTATGGGAGAGAAGGGTTGTGAGGATGAGAGAGGCGAGGGAAATCTGTTTCCTAATCTAAAACACTATTTTTTTGGAGATGCCACTGGATATGGTGTCTGTATCTTCTGTGCAATCACGGGTGCACGGTTGGGAAAATTCGCAGTCTTGCCGACTGGCACCCAACCGTCTGTTTTGAGAACGACCTCTTCCAACCTTTGGATATGTTGATCTAAATTATTGTTTATGTGTGAGAAGGCTTTCAGAAGGTCAGCTTTGAGAGTGTGGAGAATAGAAAGAGTAGAACGAGCAGTAGCCATGTCACGATTGCGTTTTAATGTACGTGATAAAAATTGGAATAAATACAAGAAAACTCAGATAAGAGCAATAAGCACCTAGCTTTATATTTTAAATGTGCGGGATTCGATAAACTAAAAAGTAAGATTCAATACAAGAATGAGAAGGTATGCTTTCTACAGAATCTATTGAAGCTAGTACTTATGAAATTTGTCAATGTGATTACGTAGATTTTCGTCCACGTAAGAAGCAACTGTTTAATATGTTCCTGTTCCAGATTTCAGTATAACTATACATATTTGTATTGTTTTTTTGCTATGTTCTTCTTACATACATATTTCACCTGTCTCTGTGTTGGCGTAAAGCACAAACGTTTTTTGTTAATAACACAAGTAACATGATAAAATTTATGTAGCTATTCCACAAAGGAATCCGTAATTGGTATCAATTATTACTATAACTTAAGATAATCAGAAAAGTAACATATTCACACTTTACTTGGATTCTGTTTCATGTATTAGAATGTAAATTTGGTAAAAAAAGAATACGTTGTTTTTGTCGATCCTGTCAATCAACATTGTACTCGTAGTTCTAAGAAAAGGATTTAACAGCGTTTGGAACATATGTTTGTTTCTTGCAGAAGTTCGCAGATCTTCATTTCGTAAAAGTGAAACGATTATTGGGATTATTTGCCCCGACCCCTTCATATTCTTCTTAAACTATTTTACATTCCGTTGAATGTCTATCCCAGGAAACAGATAATTTTTTGAATCGACAATTTTAATATTTCGTAATTCGACGTTTCCTAGTGCTCACAATATGTCGTTTCCTCAATTTATTGTTTTTCAAAAACGCTTTCTCTGCTGTGTGCATTTTCTATATATGTATTTTGTGATGCTTTGTTGGTCTGTATTTCACACTAAGCAATAGCAAGTGACAAAAGCAACACCATAACAATAATGGTTTCTACGAACTAGAACATAATAATTAATAAAAAAAGGTATACCCAGAAAAATGTACCTTTTTACAAAAAAGTACACTAAAGTTCCTAGTGGGTTGCGATACACTTTCAGTGTGTGTACTTATCAAGATGAGCTAATAAGCTATTGAAAGAGGTAAGCGAGTGAATTTTAGTCTGAATGGCTCAGAGATAGAACGCTTTCGCGGACGTTTTGAATCAGCGTGTAAATAATGTGCCACCGCGCAAACTGACTGAAGTGGCACACAGAGGTATTTCGAGTGGTACCGATTACGGGCGGTCGTAGAAGAGGATGTGGTAAGATATGCAAATCAAAATCTGCTTCCTTTAATGTAACTCTTGGTCGGAATAGCTAAACGAAGAGAGAACTCTGTTTATGAGTCTAAAAATGTTGGACAAAATCGCGGGTATGGGCAATGCAACAAAAAGAATTATTTAGCTAGAGTTTGCAGAGTTCTATTACAAAAGAGATAGTGGAAGATGAAAATGAAAAAGATGAAGGAAATCATATTTAAAATCTTTATTAGACAAAAAAATATTTGAAATGTAACACAATTAGTAGAATCTTTCAGATTCAAGTTAAGAGACATATTTGAAATGTCAGTTGGATATTGGAGCTTTCTCGAATGTGATTCACGACGGAGATCTGCAAAGGATATAGCTGGATAAGGAGGAGAAAACTACCCCCGAACCAAATCAATAATCGCGATATTCATATGAAAGAGAATTAGAAATTCTGTAGATTCCCCAAAAAATCAGCATCCTGTTGCAAAGATACCAGAAACGTATTTTTATGTTTTATTTTTTCTGAGCATATATTGCATGTAACAGGACGAAAATACTTGCAGAAACAGGGGAAATAATTGAATTTGAAGTTATTTATTTCAACCAATTTTGAAGCCAAATTCAAAAAATAACTAACTAAATAAATATTTTTTTGAAATTGATTTTCGACGTGATAACGTAGCAGTACTGTCTCAGGTTTCCGTAGAATGTCTCATAACATTCTATAACATCTTTTTCAGATTTTTCAACAACGTGGACGTTAGTGAACAAAATTAAAACCTATTTTATCAGTTTTAAAATTTGAAATTCGCACCAAAATGCGATTGGAAAAAACAATTTTCGCTAATAAAAGAGTTTTCGGTCCTGTTGGTGTTAAAAAGAAAAACTTTTCGTCCACGACTACGGTGAACATCTTCGGTGAAGATGTCCTCCGGTGCACCTCCTACCAGCCCGGGAACTCTCTGTTTTATTGCCTCCGGGCCGAGAAAGCCTACGATGCTATATAAATTTTCGTCAAGTAACGAGCGTGTGCCAAATAAAAAATGACCGCAGTTATGTGGAAACATCATCCCAGGGTGCGACTTCCGTTCGCACGTTCATAATAATATCGTTTCACATCCGATATTGCCATGGTAGAAACAGATGAGTGGGCTACTCCGGTGCACCGCGTTTTCCTCGTTCTGGGCAGCACCAGTTTGCGTCACGAACCACATGACCACAACACGTTCGTTTGAAAAGCGAGAACACACGTTGGCCGCCATTTTGCATGGAGAACAAGAAGTGCTGAGAAACATTCTCAAAGTGGCATAAAGTGCCAATTTTCAACGGTGACCAACGAAAAATAACACGATGAAGGTGCAATTGAAATAAAAGATGCAAACCGGGAGCGGTAGCTCAGTGCATCAACTGATGTCACTGCAGCGCCTCTAACCGGGGGGTCCAAATTCGAGTCCTGACGGCGGCAGGATTTTCAACACTAGCTTTTCAGCTAGGTCGAATTCAGTCGCTGTCTGGAGGAGAATTCTAGCGACCGGCTGCTTTGATGGGTAGTTTTCCGTGGTTTCACTGATCAACATAAGGCGAATGCCGGAGCAGTACCCTACCAAACGGGCCACGGACCGCGCGCGATCTGTCCTTCCTCTTCCTAGTCCTATCCTCTCCCTTTACACACACATTTACACTAATATGCACTACACTATCACATATTCCGGGAGACCGGTCGGGAGCTTGTGCCGGTTGTGCTCTGCTGGTGGGAGAGTTCTGGTTGGAGGAAACCCCGCTAGCCAACGATAGATGGGCGCCGGATCTCGCCATCCAGCGTGGGAAGATCACCGCCATCTCCCGAGAAAAAACATGCACTACACTAACGGAACTAATGACCAAAGCAAATGACGCGCCCGAAAACAAGAAAAAATCAATCAATCAATTAAAAGATTATTTTAATTATTTTAAAAAGTGTTTCTGTGTTTCCGTTTCAATGTGATAATTTTGTCATTTAAAATTCCCGCTAATATTATGACGCAAACTGGTGCCGGAACCTTATTTGCTGAAGTCGGATGCGCAAGAGCACACCCATCTCTATCCACCATGGATATTCTGATTGAGTTTGGTTTAATATTGATGTAACACCAATAAGATATCGAGGTAATATGTCGTGATGAAATCCGTATTTAAATATTTGTAAAACCATTTTTCCAATCGCTGTTTGGCGCGAATTTTATATTTTTAAACCGATAAAATTGGTTTTAATTTATTTCACTAAGTCCACGTTGTTTAAAAATCTGAAAAAATATGTTATAGAATGTTATAAGACACATTCTAGAAAAACACTAATCCAACTTTATCGTGTAGAAAAACAATTATTTTTATCTCTTTAAATTTCAAAATTTGTTTTTGACAAAAATATTTCCAAATTCAACTATTTTCCCTCGTCTCTGCAGTTTTTTCAGCCTGATACATGCAATAGAAGTTGAGAAAATTTAAACAACAAAAACACATTTCTGGTATCTCTGCAACAGATTGCCCTAGGAGTCTGATTTTTCGGGAATCTACAGCATTGCTTATTCTCTTTCATATGAGTAACACGATTATCTATTTGGTTTGGGTAACACCCCCTTATTCGGCTACATCCTTTATTTGATGGAGGATCGCCAGAGTTAGAAATGAGTACAATTTAACTTTATTATGTTGGATTTTTATTAAAGCCGTTAAGATCATATTAAAAATTTATCTTAAATGAACAAGAATATTATTTTGTTTGTGTGAAAACCGAGACTTTACCGTTACTATTATTTTCGGCAGAAACGTGTTTAAAATAGGGGTTAGCTCAAATGACTTATGAACTAGAACAACACATTAATACTGTCTATACAATGAAAGGTATGTTTCTGGAAAAATTGTTTAGAAAATACGAGGGGCAAGTAAAAAATAAGGTTTCCAACGCTGTACACTCGCCACGCGAGATACTAGGAGAAATCCGGCAACACCGCCTTCATTGTTGATCCCCCCCACTCCATTCCAACTACCTGGAAGATCACTGCGAAGCTTAGTGCCAGTCTAACAGCCATCCGCGATGGAGCCCGCAATCGCCGTCACCGCCAGGTGTGAAATCCGTTCAGTGATTCGATTTTTAAACGCAAAGAACTTTACACCTATTGAGATTCATAGACAGTTGGAAGAAGTTTATGGCAAAGCTTGCATCAGCGTCCAGCCCGTCCGAAAATGGTGCAGGGAGTTCTCCGAAGGACGCACAGACGTTCACGACGAGCAAAGGAGCGGGAGGCCATCGGTGTCCGACGAAGTCGTGGCGAATATTGAGCGCATTCTCCTCGAGGATCGAAGAGTAACGCTTCGGGAGCTGGCTGATCAGGTTCCTGAGGTTTGTGAAAAAACCATCGACATTTTGACCGAAAAACTTGGTTATCACAAGGTGTGTGCGCGGTTGGTCCCGCATATGCTTTCAGAAACCCACAAAGACAATCGCGTCAAGTGTGCCGAGGGATTTCTTCGAGAATGCGCCGAGAATACTGAAGAATTCTTGGACTCCATTATTACGGGAGATGAAACGTGGTGTCACTACGTCACTCCGAAAACAAAAGAAGACTCGAAACAATGGCTCCATCCCGGGTCGCCGAGGCCGAAGAAGTTTAAGCAGACGCTGTCCGCAGGAAAAGTGATGGCTACGGTGTTTTGGGACCGAAAAGGCGTCTTGCTTACCGAGTTTATGCCTAAAGGGACCACAATAAATTCGGACAGGTACTGCGAGACGCTAACGAAACTCAAAAGAGCCATCCAAAATCGCCGGAGAGGAAGACTGAGCAAGGGCGTTAGGTTGCACCACGACAACGCGCGACCGCATGTCTCTCGACAGACCACCGCCCTACTGGACAAATTCGGCTGGAAATTGCTTGATCATGCCCCCTACAGCCCTGATCTTGCTCCCAGCGACTTCCACTTGTTCCCGAAATTGAAGCAACACTTGGGTGGACAACGCTTCAGTACAGATGAAGAGGTGAAGGAAGCCACCAAGTACATTGGCGGCCAAGCGGCGGAGTTCTTCGAAGCGGGTTTTCAGAAGTGGATAACTCGTCAGAAAAAATGCGTTGAAAGATCTGGCGACTATGTAGAAAAATAGTTTGAAATGCAAGCTTTTAGATGGTATACATATTTATTGCAATAAAAAATGCCTTAACCCTGAAAAAAATGCGGGAACCTTATTTTTTACTTGCCCTTCGTATGA
This sequence comes from Teleogryllus oceanicus, assembly GCA_964035755.1. Classification (NCBI taxonomy): domain Eukaryota; kingdom Metazoa; phylum Arthropoda; class Insecta; order Orthoptera; family Gryllidae; genus Teleogryllus; species Teleogryllus oceanicus. The sequence goes on from CAXIVR010000001.1 coordinate 97,905,458, forward strand.
AGATGTTCTAAATAGTTCAGGAAATTCGAGAGTGCCGAGTGCAGCATACACCTAGATTTTCTTATGTCGTTAAAATCTGCAATAGAACAGCATATCAGAGATATTGAAATTCAAAGGAGTGCTTAAAAATGTGGACACGCACGCCCACAGACACATTTAGTTCAATACTAAAGATTCTAAAAATTTCAATACAGTAATTAAAAACTCACATTTTCCTGTTTCTACAGTAGATAACATATTACTACAGTTAGTTAATGTAATAATTTCCTCAATTATTGATGCCAAAGATGAGTTTTGGCTAGTTTTGTTGAATAAATCGTCCAGTTATTTCAGTTCTGGCCTTCTTTTGCGCGATATAGATGGTTGAGGTTACCCTTCCGTTTAAATTTGCTTCCTGAAGAATTTCAGAGAACGATAATAGAACTTTTCATGAATTAAAAGGAATGCAAATGATACCACGATATTTTTGACGATATTTTTGTTTATGGATCTGGGGACTCTCAGAAAAAAGCCATTGTAAATCATAATCGAAATATGTAACAGCTAACGAAGCAGTATAGCAGTACAGCAGTACAGCAGTCAGCAGTACAGCAGTGAACTATTGAAGCAACTCAAAGAAGGATGAAAAGAAACAAATAGAAATAAAAAATAATTTTGATAGAAACCCAAAAGATTTGAGAGAACACACTAGCACCATTTTTTTAAAATTCCTTGGTTGTATCCGTGGCAAGAAAATTAAAGAAAACATTGGAACAGTTTTTGAAAAACAAAGCGTTTATTCAAATAAAAATTACACGAAAACTAGTATTTTTTCAAAATATTGTAAATGGCCTTATTTAAAGATATATTTTTTTGTAACAAATTTCATTTAGGAAAAAATCTGTATCTGCAATATTCTACCTTTTCAATGTCAATTTTTCGCATTTTTATAAAATATAGAGTTCGACGAAAATGAAACCAGCACCATATTATTTTAACAAATAAATATAAAGAAAATTGTTGGAGCCGATTTTGAGAAAATAATTGTTTAAAAATTGTCTATGATTGTCTAAGTGTCAATGATCAATAAATCTAAAACTAAGTAATTTGATATATATTCGAAACAATAGATACATCTAAAAACAAAAGGTTTGATAATTTTATTTCGATAATATAAATACTTTCAACATAAAAGAAACATTTGTCGGTAAAACGGTCCATATCATCCTGGTAAGCAAGATCTTTCAATAATTTTGATATAAACTGTATAAATATTGGTGAAGCAAGTTTTCCAATCACATTTTGGCGCTAATTTCAAATGTTTAAACTGAAAAAATTGGTTTTAATTTTTTTCACTACCGTCCATATAGTTTAAAAATTGAAAAAAAAAATATGTTATAGAATGTTAAAGACCCATGTGGAGGGGGGAGAATTGGACAGTATTACGTTATCACGACGAAAATGAATTTCAAAATATTATTTATTTTTTTCTATATGAATTTGGCGCCAAAATTCTTTGACAAAAATACCTTCAATACTGATCTATGTTTCCACGTCTGCAATTTTTTCAGTCTGATACGCGCAATAGATGCCGCGAAAAAATTTAACGTGCAAAATACGTTTCTCGTTGTATCCCTGCAACAGATTGCCCTAGGAGGCTGATTTTTTGTGAATCTACGTCATTTTGTATTCTATTTCATACGAGCTTCGCGAATATCGATTTGGTTTGGAGGCAATTTTCACCGCCTTATTGGGCTGTACCCTTTGTCTCTTTTCTCTATTGTTAAGACGAGAAAACCTTAAACGTAGTAGTTCATTCACTGTGTCATAATACTAACGTGAAATAAGATTTAAATATATAAAATCAAGTAACACTAATAATCGGCAGTATACTAATTTAAAATGAAAAAATTAATACATCCTTAATAATAATCACTTTCTACGCCTATTAACTCATCAATAAAACAGTAAACACACGCGCTACGCGGCTTGCAGATGCTTGTAAACGGAAAACAGTCTTCCGTGGAGGCAGCAATAGAGTTCGCTGGCAAACGCACAGCGAGCATATGTCAAGCATCGACACAACATACTACTGTTCCACGCGCCTTTTCTCATAATACAGCGCGAAGCAGCGCCCGGGCGTGCCTATCCTGAGAGATGTAAGCATGTCTCTGCCGGAAGAGACGAGACATCGCATGGCGCATACTTTCATAGCCACGATAATGAAATATTCATTATACAATTCAATTCCAAATGATTAATACTTACACCATATTAAAATTGTAGGAGTCATTTAATTTTTATTATTATATGAAATGTATTAAACCAGTAATGTATTTTCATCAGGGTAGGTAGTGCCTAGCTTGGCTACCCCAAGGAGCCGCCACTGTTTGGGGACGAGGTAACCAACATGAGGGAGGCAAAAGCTATAAATGACCACATGTGAGTGGACGAAAATCTACATGCTAGATCATGTACAATCATTTATTGGGTTATCTAATGCAGGCTATCGTTAGCCCGGAGCTGTCCAAAACGAAACTCGCGGAGGCATGCGTTCCAACTGCGCGCTCATATCAATAAACCCAATATTTTAATAAATGAACATTTTAGCTACCAAACGCTGTTAGTATGTGTCATAATATTAAGGAAATTATGCAGGAGACTTCCGTTTCTCGTATGCGATATCCATAGGATAAGAGATTATCTCACATGGAAGTTATCTAAAAATAATACTTCGAGCATTCGAGAAGTTTCGTTAATTTCCGTTATGTTTGGATCGTGATCAGCTTTGCACACCGATACGCGGCTGCATACCGTAATTATAATTTATAACAATAATGCATTGTAAGTAGATTGGATGAATGGTACACATAAAACACACGTTACTAAATGGCCATTCTATCTTATATAAAAGATGTTACTGATTATATTGGCAAGCTTTTGTGCCGTTTCGACATGACCATAAAGTCAGCCTACAAATCCAATGAAAAACTCGGGCCAAACCTTGTATGCGTTCAAGACCGCTACTCTCCTTTTACGTCATAATGGGTGTATGAGATCCCGTAGAGTTGCGGCCACAGTTACATCGTCGAGACGGGACGAACTATAGAGGAACGCCTCCATGAACACATTCGCCATTACAAGTACAGTAATACCGGCCGTAGCCCTCCACGCATGGAAAACTAGTCACGCCATTATTTTTTGATAACACCCGCCTCCTAGCTGGGCACCGAGGACGGTAAAAGAGGCTGTGGAAATTGTCAAAAATCCCCAAAACTTCAATGCCGACCGATGCCTACGTCTCCATGAGGCCTCGAAACTTGTATTTTACCACGACGCTCGCATCAGGGTGCTGTCTCCGCTGCTCTATGACGTACTGATATACGTGATTTTAGTAAATAATTTTATCCTTCTTTTTAGACCAAGTAAACAAGCAATTGCCGCATTAAATTCTATTTCACTATCGTGGAAACCATAACGCTCTTTTTACCAAAACAATTAAAAAAGAAATTGTTTTATATGTCTTCCATTCAATCTCGTGAACAACATTTTTAATGGACTTCCAAAAAAACAGAATAAAACATGTGAACGAAAGTAAATGGACAAACGCTTGTGGAAATATGATGTTAATGAATAATAATAATAATGGATAATAATGCATATTATATTGCCAGAGATGGCGGTATTCATTTTCCGTTGACACATTAGATCCTGCGCCGACCTACCCTGCCTTCCAAGGTTTCCGTAACAGATCTCTACCAGCGGGACACCGCTCCAGCCGAGATAACCCCAATTGATCTGCCAACATGTGTGGTAAAAGGATGAAGAAAGGAAGATCGCGCGCGTTTTCCCCTTATTTGTTGTACAATATTGTTTTACAGATGAGCACCAGATCTTAATGTTCCTCAAAACTGCTTCAGTGAGGCTTATAATCCCTCGCTTGCCCACTTGAAACAATGTCTTAACATGTTAGTAATTCTTTGAGATCTGATTTTTTGCAAGGACATTTTATATTAATAAAGAGAAATTCCGAGCAATATCAGCCGAGCAATACGAAATTAAAAGAAATATTAAAGGGATGACTTTTTAAAAGCTTCCCAAGTCTGTCGAATTTTGATGTATAGGAGCTCTTCAAGGAGCTTATCATATATTTTTCTTATTACCAATAATTACATAATGAATATAATACATATATAATGAACTAATAATTCTAATAATTCAAACACTTTGATTACTAATAAATGAATATTATTGCCAATTTTATATATTCTATTTTGTAGTATCCTTGTTTTGTTAGGTGATCTAAACACAAAACTCCATTATTACAATTTATTCATCAAGTGACGGAAAAGAGCCATAATATGTTTCTCATTCTAATGCGTATATCTCATCAGGGTCGTTATAAATTATTTGAATGAAGAAAAGAATATGTTGTGCTACAACAGCACTCTCTTCCTCGCATTATTTGTAACGGCTACGCAATATTATAGTACCCCATGAACCTGAAACAGTGTTTCCAACAAAAAAATTTATTCTCCGCGCCAAATTCCAACTCAGGCCCTTAGGCCTGAGGCCCTTAGGCCTGAGGCCCTTAGGCCTGTAACGTGCCCTACATGTCAGGCACGTTACCCCTTCACCACCAGAACGGCTAAACTCAAACTTTCGGACGCTTAAAAAACTACAGATACTACAACAGCACATAATTTCTTGCATTGCACCTTTTTAATTTTGAACTTTCTGAATTTTCAAAAATTGGAAAAGTTTAAAATAATGTGAGAAACTATGTGCTATTGAAGCATCGTCATTTTTTCATTCTTCTTCGTCTCACCACTTTCTCTGCCTTCTTTTCTGCTTCCCTTTTTTCTTCTCGAGATACATGGTTGGGGAAAATTTCAATAGCCGACATGTAGGTCGGCGCGTGATCTCTCCATTCAACGAGGGAAGATCACTCTCATATCCCGAGTAAAAATGCACTATATTTACGTGACTCTGACCTTAGCCGTAGACGCGCCCGAAAATACGAAATAAGCAATCAAATCCTTATCTCCTCCCTCTCTCCTCTTCTCCTTTGCTCCTCTTAATCTCCTTTTCTCCTCTTCTTCACCATCTCCCTCATTTCCTTGTTCTTGTCAGTTTTCTCTTGTTCTTTCCGTTTTCTTCCCTTGTTCTTGTCCGTCTTCTCGGTTGTTCTCATCCGTTTTATTTGTCTTCTTCTTTGTCCTCTTCTCCTTTGTGTCGTTCATCTTCCTTTTCCTTCATTCTCTTCCTGTTCGGTTTTCCTGCAAGCGTAGAGGAAAGTTCATCCTCTATGCTGCAAATGTGTTAGTGTCGCAGGGGTCGCTGCAACAAGGAGCGTGTTAACGCATAAACGTCAAGTGGGTTGCGTCAAGCAGAGGCACAACGATTCAAAGTACCCAGCAAAATTTGTAATACCGATGAAATTTGTGTTAATAATGGTTTTCCTATGTCATCCCAGTCGAGTACAGACGAGCCTAAACATAAAGACAATACCCCTGTGATCGATGAGAGAGGATGGTCTGTGGATGACTTGTGCAGTCGCGATTTAAATGTTTATAAGCGTATGTTTTTGTGTTATATGTGTATGTACTGCTTACTGTAAATAATGTAAATAATGTTCGTTGTTAAATTAGTCAGGATTAAGACAAAGTAGATTTAGATTAGTTTGTAAGTATCTAGTTTGTAAGCTAGGCCATACGTTAGCTATGCAAATAGAATTTAAGAATAAATATTATATAATATAAAAAAATTTCACAAAAATGAACTATTTAATGTTGTTGTTTTTTTTCAGAAAGATGTTTCCGGCTAACCGCTGCCACCGAACACACGTCAGACCGCTCTTCTAACCTTCGGGAAGCATGAAACCCACCCAAACAGTAATATTTCTCAGGGGATACGTTGGATATCGCTTACTCCACACCACTGTCAAGATTTTAGGTGACAGACTGACAGAAGGACTGACTAAGGACACTTTCCGCTGCAACATTACAAAACTTTCCCTTTACTACGTAAGTACGTAGTAGACGCGTCAGTCTGTTCCTAAACAATACTAGCGCTTGTACCGTTCACAGGATTTTCACAAAAATTGATATTCCTCGGCCAATTTGGCTGATGTCTCTGTCCCTGAATTTGAAAAGAATATTCTAAATTTGAGGGATTAATTACATGATGCCCCAACCACAGTTTTAAAATTTTCTCAAAAATATCTTCAATTGTTTCTTATTTTTTCTCAAACAAAGGGATATACGCTTATAAACATGACGCAGGTCCGATCCTCGTTGAATTCTCTGGATTTTCGAAACTATTGGGATCCCCTCATACAGCTACATTGTTGAAGATAGAGATTATTTTATTTTCGTGTAAAATAATAAAGAAACAACTTGAGTCGTTTTGCGAGAAAATCTTGTTTTCGTGTTTTGTTTTTTTAAATATTGCTTTATTTTACTCAAAATTAGGCAAAAACTACTAATATATTAAAAAACTGTTCATGACATTATCTAAACGTCTAATTGTGAAGAAGACTTAAAATTAACAAAAAAAATCACATCACACATTGTCTTCAATAATGTAGTTGTAGGATGTCGAAAAGTTTAAACTGTTTCAATTTTTGAAAATCCAGAATATTTGGTGAAATGAGGACCTACAGCATTCTTAGCATACTTCGCTTTATTCGAACTTTGTAAAACAAATTGGAGCCATTTTGAGAAAATTTCCGAAATGTCGGAGGGGCTTTGCCGCTTCATGGCAAAGAACCCCCAAAATTAATTGATCCGTTTCAAATTCACGTCACCACAACAGCCAGATGGAGATAGATACTTCAGATTTTATTTTCAATAATTGAGATATTATAGTGAGTGTATCTACACGAAATATAGTTACTTAAATGAGCAGTAGATAAATGATATCAGAGGCACGCACAAAAAAAGTTGTCAGACCCAAAGACTTGACACATGTTTTTCTGTGTATATCGACGCATTGAATCCGAATCTGAAGCCAGAATTCCGCCACTACCCTCCAGTTGTTATAAATCGCGAAAAGCGACCGTGAATTTGTAGTATGTATTTGTAGTAGTTGACCGTAGTTTGTAAATATCACGGTGTGTTATTGCGATTTAAAAAAACTGGAGGGTTGTGGCGCAATTCTGGCTTCTGATTCACGTTCAGCGCGTCGACATACGTAGAGAAACATGTGTCAAGTCTTTGGGTCTGAAAAGACCCCAAAAAAAACAACAACAGTTTCACGATGGTTTTTTGCGATTAAAAAATTGGAAGGTAATGGTGCAATTAAATTCTGGTTCATAGAGAAACATGTGTTAACTTGGGTCTGAAAAAATACAATTTCACGGTTTTTTTTTTAAAAAGATTGGAGGGAGGTGGCGGGTTTCAAATTCGAATTCAGGGCATTGAAATACATAGAGAAACGTGTGTCAAGTCTTTGGGTCTGACAACAACTCCCGAAAACAAAAAATACAATGTCACGATGGTTATTTGCGATTTTTAAAAATTGGCAATTGTGGTTTTAGATTCGGATTCAGCACGTCTAAATACATAGGGAAACAAGTCTCAAGTCTTTGGGTCTGACAACATTTTTTGTGTGCCTGAATTGTGTGAAAAACACACTTTTATGTGCTAAGTAAAATATTTTCCGCTGCTTACCTGTTTCTATACAATTAAACTATAATGTCCAGCAAAAAGAAAAATAACAATGATATGTAACGCATTAGTTAACATTCGTAATGTAGAATAAAAAAGAACACTAAATTTGCCTGTAACTAGCAATGATCTTTAGCTTGTGGTTCAGTGACTCTAATCTCAATAAGGTTTTTTCATTGAGTTTTCCAGATCCATTGAGCAAATGTTGAGATGGCCCTTAGCTTGCTTCAGGACATTAATGTAACTTCATTATGCACACGTTTTGTTGAGTATTTCTTTTGCTAGATGTGTTAGGAGTACAGCCGGTGGCGTGGATTGTTATTTTGTTAGTAATACTAAAAAACAAATCTGAAGTTCGTGTGCCAATGCACATAAGTTTTCTATAACTCGGGAACGAAAATGTATAGTTTTCAAATGTTGCTAACTTCGCTTTGTTGGAACTTTTATTCATTATTCAGTTATGATTAGCAACATTATTATTGTAGAACAAGGATGAGAAAACAGATTTTGGAACTTAACAGAATGTGCGCACATTACATTTCTTCTCCCCCGTACGTCGTATGCAGTCATTACTGTTAAAACTGAACTGAAATAAATCAAATCAAAGCGATTGGTGACTATCAATTTTGGAGAATATCTTGTGTGCAGTTTTAGCGCTAATGTTGTACACAGACGAACGGACAGATACATCGGAAAAAGCACCTCATTTTCGGAAACAAGGACCACAAAACGTGAATTCTCCTACCCTATGTATCGTGCGGATAAAAGCCTAAAGAGGCATAGGAGCCCACCTCGGGAGCTTGTCCCCCTGATGAAGAGAAGCAGTGTGGAATTGTAGACCCACGGGGTTACTACTGCCCTATGTATTTCAGAAAATAACTTACTAAATATAAAAGCCACAAAACTTTTTCGATATTACGGACCCGCTAAACGTGTGCTTCTGTTGAAAAGGATTTTTTTCATGCAACGTTACATAAATAACTTTCTCCTACTGCATAGTAGTAAACGAGAAATTAAAACCCCTTGTTTGTTATTAGGGACACAGAAACCGTGTCTTTCTATCGACACAATTTCTATCAGCATTCATAACTTTCTCTTATATAGTTACGGAAAAGTAAAAAGAAGTTATATAATCCAGAATCAAGTAGAAATTAAAAAAAAATATTATTGTTCATCTCGAAATAGTTCTTGCCTAGAAAATGTTTCATAAGAGAATGGATTCATTTTTCTCAGCATCATTTGAATTTTGCACGTCTCTTAATTCGAACATTCGGTAGCAATATGTTTCTATTAAGCTAGCAGCTAGTCGACTCCAAAGGTAAGATCCTTACCGCTGCAGACAGTGTGTCTTTGACTCCACGCTTTGCCCCCAAAGGTCACGGTCAGGAAATAACTCGTCGCGAAGTGAAAGGGTTCCTACTGCATTACTGACGTAGATTTCCCTCATCCTGTTTCCATCAGTCGAAAAATCAAGGCGATTTCAAATTCGTTTCTCTATATCTTAAAATCATCTCACGTAGCGAACATAAACCCACGAATACAACAGCGGACGTTCGTTGTGAAAGGTCGGTTCATTGCCACGTCAAGCAATAAACGCAACGATCGACCTCCCTCACGTAAGTGCTTTCGGTGGAGCTCAATCAAGTAGTTAATGACGAACATTCAGCGTATGGGACTATGTAACGAAATCTACAGGTAATCATGGGTTTTCGAATTTGAAATGCATCTTATTATTCGTAAATGGTGAGAAATTCATTTGTAACAGCAAAACTGATTAAAATGTTTGTTTCAACTATTTTTTCGTAAATACGATTCAAAAATTCATTCGGGAGCAGAACATCCATTTTCTTAATTAAAAACAAAAATGGAGAGTAAGCACCAATCCGTTTGCTACCTTTCCTGGATTTATCTAGTGATAACTGCGATGTTGGAGGAAAGCGTTACACGTTAACCATGAACGAAAACAAAGTTTTATTTACCATAATATTTCATCTCATACTAGAAAGAAATGCATTTCGTAATTGATGTGCAATTTCCACGCATTACTGACTGACCTTCTACGATCAGCATTGCTCGATCATTGATAAAACGGTGAGGGCAATGCAGATCGAGTCAGAATCTATAAATTTTCCAGAACTAAATTATTTTGCATTCTTTTTAACCGATTTCGAAAGGTTATATAATTCTGTAGTTTTCGATTTCAGCTAGTCAAAACAAAACATAAGCATTTTGCAAACGTTTCATATGCTCGGTTCGCAGACCTTCTCAGTGCTAAAAAGAAAATAATAATTAACATTGCAAGAACCAAAACGAATGGTGCTACAGCAGAACATATTTTCTCGCATTATTTCTAATTATCAAATTTTCGAAAATTCAGGGAGTTCAACGAAAATGAGACCCGCGTTATTCCAAGCGTCCCTTCTTTTATCCGTGAAAAAAAAATTGAAGAAAAAATGAGGAGCAGTTTTGGTTAAACTATTTTTTATAAATTGCATTTATTTCAAACCCAAATTACGCGAAAACTACTCGTTTTTTTCAAAAAGTTGTACATGAATTCTTTTAAATATTGATCTTTTCGAACAGCCTTTGCCTAAGACAAAAATCTCTATCTTCAATTTCGTAGTTTTGAAATATTAATTCTTTTGCAATTTTTGAAAATACAGAGAGTTCACTGAAAATGGTACTAGCACCATATTTTTTACTGTCCCTTGATACATACGTGGGGACAATTTAAAGAAATGTTTTTGCAATTTTAGAGAAAAAATTTAAAATCTACAAATCTTTCGCGCCAAATTACGGGAAAATTACTCATATTTTCCAAAAATTGTACAGAATTTTACTTCAAGATGTGTCTTTAAAAAATAGATTTCATGAAGGAAAAAATATCTATCTTCAATATTGTAGTTGTAGGAAGAAAAAACAAGTCTGCTCCATCCTTTACGCTGTGATCTGGGCTGTCCGGGTGACGCCGCGTCGAAGGCTGGGGTGCCGACGTTTCGACCGACATATCGCGGTCCTCTTCAGGGCTGTACTGCCCAGGGCTGTACTTGCCCTGAAGAGGACCGCGATATGTCGGTCGAAACGTCGGCACCCCAGCCTTCGACGCGGCGTCACCCGGACAGCCCAGATCATAACTCTGGCCGCGGAAGCCTACGATATCATCCTTTACGCTATCCGAGGACAAAGTTAATCAAAACATTTGGTGCCATTTTTGAGAAAATTTTCAAAAGGTTTTTATGACTACATGTAAAGTACCCGCAAACATCAAAATATCCGATTGAAACTTCCAAAGCTTCGATTCAGATCGATTGGGGAAAACCGGGGATTTGGAGAACATCGGCTGAACGGTATAGGCACTAGCGTTGACCACAGACGGACAGACACACGTTTTGCCGTCAATCGATATTTCGGTATCAAGGACCCTCAAAATATGAATTCTGGCTACACCACGTGTTAGAGGAAGTAATTTAATATATATAGCACCAGAATTTATTCACTTTTTCGTTACCAGGGCTCGGTAATATTTTTTTCTGACGGAAATTCCCCGTTTTCCGGGGCACAATTACATAAATTTTTCTTCTTACGAAATAAGTGCGAGAAAGTCAAATACAGCAATATCACTCTATACAAAAATACAGCGATAAATGCTTATCATATATATTTTAGTTCCTTACTAATGTTAATGACTACTTTTTTAGCACTGAGGTCTGCGAGTGAAACTTTTGCAATATGCTTGTTTTGTTTAAGTACCTGAAATCAAAAATAAACGCCTCAAATGAGTCATGCAAGAGCCACTAATATTATTATTTATTTTTTGTTTGATCATTCATACCTCTTGCAAATTCTCCCAAAGTCGTCTTTATAGATGACATTTCCTTTGCCATCTTTATATGGATCCGTCGGTGTCATCTTTTTATGGCTTCGTTGTCCTATGGTTCCGTCGGTGTAGCAGGGTAATATAATAATATTCTGATAAAGGAGTCAACAATTGTCATAAACAATGGAGAGGTGACACTTCATACATGGAAACGCCAGTGAAACCTAAACCATACACATGGATTTTGAAAAACAACATATTCTTCTATTGATCCGCCTCAACGTAAGGCCCTGTGAATTTGAAAGGAATCTCAGTTTTAAAGAATGCATTATATCAAGCTCATTGGCCTCTTAAAAATTTTCTTTAAAACTCTTCCATATTTTTTCTTGAAGTTTCTTACTCAAATAGATGAAAGTGCGTTTACAAATGTCGAATAATAAGCAATACAATATAATCTCAATATCTATTTTTGCAGCATTATATAACTTCCTTTATACTACATACATACTCAGGGGGATTAATACGAAAGTAGACTAAGATCGTGCTTAGCGCCCCGGTGGACAGCCGCCTTATGTTTGAACAAAATTGTGCATTATGTATACATTTGCGAAAATATCTAAATAATACATTTTAAAATTGCAAATGTTATAATTTATTCCAATATTAATTTTTTTACATATGTGTTATATTTCAATATTATTAGGGGGTCACTTTATATATTAATCGGACTCTGTATATTCGAGCATATATTCGTATATATTAGCAGAAAGTACAAATGCATTAGCAAGTCATAGCATTGCTGTCTACATGTCTCCTTTTTATGAACTTTCGCCTCTGTCACATTTAAATTTTAGTAGTGACCTAATGAGAGGTGTCTACGTGGTAGTTTCGTTGAAAAATACTTTTGATCCCAATAGTCGCTCTGCTGACGGTTTGCTCTAGTGAAAATAATTTCATATCTTCTTTAATAAGAGCTTGTAACTGAACTATTTAAAATAAAGAATAACTTGTGTAACTTCCGTCGCCTATCATAATATTTTCACCGCTTTCGCACTTGTATGGAATATATGCTTTAATTAGGGCAAACTAATGTATTAATGCTTTGGCAATATCAGTGGCGTAACGTGGATGACTAACGGTCCATCAATGAAACTTTTCATTGTATTGTCAAAGCACCACACACGGACTTCCCTGAAGGGACTTACCCCCCTGTAATCTAATTTGGTATTAAATATTGGACACTGTTTTTATATGATAGAAGTCATTTTCACTGAATATCAGTCGTAAGCAATCCAAAACAAAAAAAATACGGGGAATTCCTACTAGTCAGTCTCTACAATGAGCAAGATGTCATTACTATATATTCATTTAAAGAAGTCATCACAGGATAAGTAATGAAATATTCCGTGCTCACTTTAATCGGCCGGAATCGTAGATGGACAACAATTTGAAATGAAATGGTTCAAATTTTTTCAAGATATTATTATAAACTTTTGCTGCCCCCTTAAATGAAATATGGAGAGAGAAAGTATTTTTGACAGGAATAGGATGAACAAACACCTTCACTCACTCGCAACAAAGTTTTTCTTAGATATTAGGAATACCACAATTGAGAAAATGTGGATCACACAGACTACTAAAATATCAGCTAGTTTTCGCGGGAAATACGAAGACGCGGTTATTCAGATTATTATATTGAATTTTATGTCAAGCACGAAAGTCCTTATACTACATTAAAAAAATGCAATTGAACATGTTAATTATACAGTCCAAACATGTGTTTCTTGTCCTTGCTTGAGTGAACTAATCAAGAACACATATTTGCTCATGCTCTTATTGTTGGCAGATAAACCAGCGTTTGTTCCTGATTGATCTTTGATATTACATTTTAATTACTACTATAAATTGCTTTTGCACTAAAAACTGCTCTCAAGATTAATGAGTATGTCGTAAAAATAATCTGTGTATTGGCATATAATTTTATTGCTAATGCAAAATATTAATAATTGTTTCAAATATTCTGACCAAAAAAATATAATTTTTAACAATAATAACAGGCAACATATTTCTTACATCTTCATAATTTATCGCACTATGTTAATTTCATTATAACTGTTAATTCAGTCATACGAACGAGAGATTTTACATTAATACATCATTTGTACTGTAACCTTCGAAAAGAAAAAGTTATTGGTTATAAATGCTCACATTCCCTTCGTGCGACAATAAACTTAACGTGTATTTTTGTTTTCTGTCGTTCTTCATCCATACTACATTTTCAACACATTAATCGAGCATTCTCAGCATACCATATCGTTTTCTCTTTCTCCTAAACATCAACTACAAACGAGAAAGATCGATCATCTTCTAAAACCCGCAAATTTCAAAATACACACTTTCCCAAGGATGAACTTATGTTTATATAAAAGTAACTTCTACATTTCGGGAACAAACGTACGCTAGAAAATTAAATGTCTGGCAGCTGACACTCTTCCTTCTAATTGGAGGCAAATACTTAAATAATATATATATATATATATATATATATATATATATATATATATATATATATATATATATATATATATATATATATATATATATATGGCAAAATAAAACGGAAGCAATTTACAAGTGCCTATAAAATATACATGTTATATTCCGCAATGCACCTTACCTTTCGCTTGTCATCTGCATATTTTAATCCACTTGTTTGCCTCCATTTTAATTTGACGGAACATATCGACATTCGCGGTCACATCACACAGCGCACGTTAACATCCATTCCTTCGCGTACTCATCCACCCTATTATACTATATAGGAGCGAGCGTCAATATCAGCTAATCTGAGCACGATGGGGCCGAACTCCAAGCCTCAACGCGGCTCGCTCCCTGACTAGCGCGGCCACGGTGCCGAAACTACTAGGGATTACGGTTACCACCATAAAGCGTAACCAACCGACAAGGCCAGACAATATGGGAGGTTGGAGTAGGGGGAGGACACGCAGGGCGAAGCCCGCCACGAAAAGCGGAGGTGAAGAAGACAGGGTCAATAATTGCAGGAGCGACTACGAAATAGTGAGGAACACGAACACCTCCTCAGCGTGCGTGCGTGCGGGAGAGCCCATGCTCTCTTTATCATGCCGATCATGATGATAGATGAGCCTATGACGTAGCTTGTTGATTGTCATTGGCCGCAGTCCATTCACAGCAGTCGGCCCAAGGCCTGGCGGCGCGGAGGCGGCGGGGCCGCAGCCTCTCCGCGACTCCACGCGCGGCCCAGGTAGAGGGCACGGAGCCGCCTCCCAACGCCATGGCACTCGCTGCTTGGTCCCAGGCAACTCTCTTTGAAACGACGGCGGTGGGGGTTACCGTTTATTTGACTACGATCGGACAACTATGAAAACTACAGTGATTGGAGCTGAAGAACAGCCGTGTATATCACGGAGAGCTAATTCAACACCACTTCGGTTCAGTTCAGACGAATCTCAATATATAATGGATATTTAAAAAATATGGCGTTCTCACTAAATTTCCCATGTCTAGACAAAGTTGTTGATGGTGAAGGGCATAACTGGAAAGACTGAACTGTGAGCTGAATATAAGAATGCGAGCAATTTTTGCTGATGGGAAATTCATATAGTTACCAAATAGATTCAACTCACATTCCGATATTTTGTATTGATGAAATAAATTAATGTACCCAGTAAATGATTGTATGTGAATCCAATTAAAATATTTCATAACTCGTTTTAGTACCTTACAATTTTTTTAGTTTGCCGACTTAAGCTGCAGACAATTCTAATGAATATTGACAATATGCTGCAAACAATTGGCACTACCAGAAACAAACAAACTTAAAATTTTAACTTTTATAGTAGCAGATCTTTCAGATTGTTTTACAACTACAAAAACTAATAGATGAAAGTATACAATATTTCACAAGACTGATTTCCTAATAATTTGAATTTATATATTATGTGAACTGGTATAGATTTTAGAAACTCAAAAAATAACACATTAAAGAGGAAAAAATTCAATATTTTAAAAGTGCATAATATATATATTTTGACACCCAAGAGATGGTATCCTCTTGACATGATTTGTCAAATCCATGTCTTATATTTCATAATTACAGACAGAGATGTTCTAGTGGTGGAGCTGATTTGAAACATAAGGGGTAAGGTTCTAATGAGGGTCAAGCAGAAATACAATTTATCTAAAATTGCATATAATTAATTTTTGTTCACGTACTTTTCAATATAATCAATGGACTGTTCTGGAGGATCAAGGAAAGACCTAGGTAATAAACCATCATGAGCACTTTATTTCTTCACCCCCATCCTCCTTCCTGCAGGTCACCTAGTAAAGGGTTATGGCACAGGCAACCTAAGGACTCCACAATGTAAGGAGTTACTGTCTTACAATTTGATGCAATGTTCCACTTAATGGTGATAACCGAGAAGTAACCTTTGCAAAGAAAAAAATAACTAAACAAATACAAGACATTAATTATTACTAATAATATATTTCATTTTCAGACTGAAATTTTAAAAATGGAAATCTGCTTTGAGATTCACATCTGCCATCAACATCAATGCCACATTTAGAAAGTTATCAATTAAAATCTAAATAAAGACATTTCAAAATTGTATACAAATTTTTACAGCAAAGTGGTTTGTGAATGACAAAGAACATTTTCAACTTCATTGTCAAAATGTATAAAACTTTTGGAGCTACAACAGAAATGACAAAACATTCTACTATAGGCTACTGTAATGTTTTTTAAAACCTAATTCATGAAGATACTTTTGAATCTCTGAAACTCATCTTATTTTAAAGAAGGAATTTATTTATTCCATGAAGATAAACAAGCCCATGTTGACCAAAAACAAAACTTCCTTAAGAACGTCAAATTGCAAATTTTCAGGAATAGAAATAGTACACATAATGTAATGTGTCCAGGATAGGAATATAGATACGAGGAAAATAAAGTACATCTGAGACGAAAATTAAAATTGCATTATTATTGCAAGAGAATAGGAAATGATCACATTGGAAAGTGATATGGAATGAGCAAGGGACAAAATTTAGAGAGAAATGAGCAATATATAATTTGGCACTTTCATTCCTTCAGTTGGATTCACACAAAAAACATTACATGATATATAGGAAAACTTTATACAAAGTCTACAATAACAGACCATCTAGTTCTTGCAAGTATCTTCCCAGTGGAATATACATAAATGGTTCACACAGTAAAGTAAATTAAATGTTCTGGGAACACAAAAATGCTGATTGCCCCAAGTCATAAAAAAAGATATTTCATTATAAATGCATTGTTACCATAAATATTTGTACAGTGACCACTCCTGTGAGCCATTGTTATAATGTTTTAGGTCAGAAATTTAAAGGTAGTATATCTACAAGATATTTTAATATCGATAAAACCTTGGAACAGGCCAAAACTGTCCAATGTATAGGCACAATTCAGTTGACTACTAGTGATAAAAATATCTTTGGGTTTTTACCCCAAAATACTAAAAGCATCCCTCCCAATAGTGGAGTGAACAGTCATGTCCTGCAGTACATACAAGTCTGCTGAAAACATCACCATTTAGATTAATTTCAAATTCATCAAATTATTCTTTGTAAATATATTTTTGATATTACCAGACAAAATAACTGACAGGTTATATATTGATCAAATTTACAATAAAATAGTTAAAATGGATAGAGCCAAATAAATTTTACAACTGGTGGGAAAAAGCTCTTCTTTCAGTTGACAGTGGTGCAGATCAACAAAGAAAATAAACTAGAAGTGCAAAAGTTTTACATTATTATCTACCTTGCAATACAATATAATTTACTCACAATTCACAACAGCATCCTACACATTAACTAACAACTCCCATCTTCCTATACTACAGTATGAATTATGGGATGTCATCAACTTTCTCTACCAGCAAACCAGCAATTACTTTTCCCCAACCCAAGAAGTATTGCTTAATCAACATGATCAACATGCCTACAGATTTTTGGCTGGTCCACACTGGTAGGTAATATAGAGGTAATTGTGCCAGGGGAGTAAGAAAATGTGAGGGTTTCCCCATTACCTTATTGCATTCCTACTAAAATTACTAGATACCTCTGCAGTTATCTGATCACCAGAGGCATCTAGCACAAAAAATAGAACACAGAAATAAATTAAATTTCAAAACTGTCATGTGCCATGCAGTTTACTTTTTGTGCACTGATCTGCAAAAATTAGACCATCAGCTTTCATTCCCACCACAATTTAGTTTTTGTGACAAAGTGCAAGTCCATATTACAGCCAGTCCCAATAAAATTCATTTACTGTTGAAAAATATTGCAAATTATTTACAATCTAATATTTACATGTGCAAGCAATCTCACAAGTTCTGGGATCAATATCACCCGATGCCTGTTATTCTTTTTCATTCTTTACCTCAATGCCACTTATTTTGAAATGGAAATGTTACTGAATCTCAGCACCTGTGAGATTTTACCAACACCTCTTTTGCTAGCTTAACAATAAGTTCAATAATATCTACATATATATACAGAACTAGTACTATTGTAATAATGCATAATTATTGTTTAGCGGAAGTGCAATAGTCTCTTTTGCACAAAAGCACAAATAAAAACCATTAAAGCAAGCTGATGGTCAAATAAGTTGTGCCATGCTTAAATAAAATATTTTATATCCACTAAGCAAGGAATGCACAACAAGGACAATGGTTTGATAAGTATTTACAATACTGACTCAACACTGAAGTGATTTGTTATAAAATTACGCTTAAACTTACTTTTGGAAAAGTAGCTGAAACTTGATTAGGCCCTGCTATACACAACAGTCATTTAATGATTTACTCATAGAGCCATGAGAAAAATATTTATGTAACGAAAGTTGACTGATAATAATGAAACACAATGAGCCTTTTAGGCATCACATATGGACAGATGGACAGACGGACGGACAGATGGTATGTGCAATTGGCCTACATTACAAATTTGGATACATTAAAATCTTTTATTTATTTTTTGGCAACAATTCTGACTTCATTTTCTTTGCACCCTTAAAATACTTTCTTACACTACCTACAGCAAAAAGCTATTTAGTAGTTTGTGGTTTTAGACTTAGGTGCCTTTGGAATGGCAGTCAAACTTATGTAAATCACAGAAAATTGCAACAGCAAGAAAATGCAAATATTATTAAGCCTACTATTCTACACCACCTAAAACTGATTTAAGTAGGTGCTTTTTCTTGCCAGAGTTAATGGGCAATACTTTTTAACTTGAGTAGGTACTTTTCAAGATTTTTCACGTGATAACACTTAAATAAAAATAGGAAGATTCCATTCCTACAAAACAATGTAGTTACAGCAGAATGTATACATAAGTCAACACTGACAGACACTGCTGAAAGTATTTGGGGCCAATAAGACAACAATTTTGATTGCACAAAATTGTTAGTATACAACACAGCACGATTCCATTGCATTCTCAAGTACATAGTATCCTGCATCAATCACATTGATCCAGTTACTAAATGAGACTAGAAAGAACAAAATAGAGTAATAAAAACCAGTAAATTATCAAATTTACAATGGTATAGAATAATCTACCATGTTATACGAAAGATGGCACATATGGCTGATGAACTGATCCCTGATAAGAGGCTTTCAGATATAGGTAAGTTCCACACAGCTAAATGAAACAATTATTACGTTTCAAATATTTACATACATACACACATATGTACATGTACATGTGTAAACAATTAACAATAAAGATAAAGATTCTCAGCTGCTCTAACAATAAAAAGTAAACATTATATCAGCTTCATCATTCCTGTACAAACACAAAGGATTTATTCAGAAATCCCAGACTCTGAATCACAAAATGTACTGGCCATTTTTTAAATCAATAAAATTTACTTGAAGCACTGTTAACTGTATATCCTGCAATTGAAACTACAATCATAAACAAATCAAAAACTTGATTACCCAAGCACTTAATCTCCCACATCACTGTCACCATCCCCAATGAGATAGAGAAACTGGAATGCGATGGCTAAGAGTCCAGTACCAAGGAAGTCACCCAAAGCAGTAAGATAAGGAATGGCAGAATTATCTGGATCTATTCGTTTTGTCCACATCCAGTGCACCATTACATGGCATATATACAGTAATAAAATTACCTGAAAGAAAAATGGTTTTATTCAACTAACAATTATTATAGTATACACCACGAAAACAAATATAAATGTTAAAGTAAGTGTCTCTAATATTTACTACTTGCTTTGTTCACACTGCAATAATATATTATTTTAGGACACAAATAATTGTATATTTAAGACAAGTAAAAAAAAAACAAGCAACTGAGGCAGTAGCTAAAAGAGGGGCCTTCTTCAGAAGAAGAATGCAAGGAATTGTGGACTTTCATCTTTTATCCATTCCAATTTTCATTATCATATTTTCATTTATTAGGTTAGAGTTCAAAGCAAAAAAAATATTCTATGAAATATTCAATTAGCTCCCTTTGAGTGGATATCTTCTCTCATATTGAATCCAATGTGAATAACACTAGTTTTTTTATAAATATACGTTATGTAGCTACAAGACATTAATTGGAAGAGGAACTCATATTTTAGATCAGACAGTAACTGGAGGAGTAACTAAATTGTGAAGAAGTTCTTGAGAGTTTACAAATCACATAATGTTACATAAACAATTGATAATAAAAAGCAATTAAAACTAATAATATATTTGATTTAGACCATCTAAGTAATATTTATAAAGGGATCCCCAGAAGAAGGGCCTATATCTCATTTTTTCCTTAAAACGTATGTTTTAAATTAAGAGGGATTTAATCTCTCTCTTAATGAAATATAATATCTTTAATTAATATATCAGTTAAGCAATTCAATAGAATAGAATGTAGAATGTTAAGATCAACATCCTGAAATGCTTTTTTCTCAAAACACTGTTTTGGCAAATTGGCCCTTCTAGCAACTGCTTCAATTTTCCTAAAATATGGCATCTCAAAAAACAATATGAAATTACACAAGTATAACATGCACGTAACACAGGATCACACAAATATTTAAAATGTTGCATATAGATAAAAGGACCATAAAACTGGCTATAGAGTATAAGTATTTTGTCCTGGTAACTTATAAACAACTTGAAAAAATTATGGGATATTAAAAAATTCAATACTGGAATCAATATACATAATTATTTGTATTTTTGCTGCTGAATCCTAATTATTGTTGAATAGGTCAAAATCTTACATTCGTTACTGTTACTACAAAACTGTTACTTTTACTACTGTTACTACTATACCTTACAAAACAAAGTAACAAAAAGCACAAAGAAGGTATATTGAAGGCAATTAATGAAACAAAAACAAAAATTGTAAACATTTTGTTTTCCAATCTCACCTTAATTCTTTTATGTTAATAAACAAACAAAAACAAAACACAAATTATTTTGTTTCAATAATTCAATATTCATTACAACAGTAACTTTATATTAGTCACAGTGTCTTCCTGTTTTTATGCATATCTTTTAATTTTTCCAGTAGTTTAGTACTAATAAGTATTGCAGCTATTTTTCTTATATATTTATTATCAACTACTGCACAATGTGTGGTGTATGTATATGTGTAAATGTTCATGCATATATGTGCGTACATATTCCCGAAGTAAATAGTTGTGGAGAGGAATCAAAAGCGTTGCATGCACAATGCCAGCAATGTGGGAAACTTTTGTGATGGTAGAGACTTCTTGAATGGCTGAGGAAAACACAAAATAAGGAGAAATTAAATTAAGTTTATTCTTAAAGATCTTAAGTTAAATATCTTAATGATCACTGGAATAAAATACAATTTAATTTCTTCTTTTTTATTTTGCAGGTTTTCCCTTGGAGCAAATTATCTTTTGATTTCATTTCACCGACAATTATTTCAAGAATTTGCCTGAAGATTAGATTCCTACTATGTGAGAAAGTCAAAATATTACATAACATATAATGAATGATCAATACAATTCTATGTGTAAAATCAATTGCAATTATGCTTACCTGTAAAAGGGCAGCAAATAAATAAACTGCCACAAACACAGGTGTTAATGATGTATGGCCAGCTTGAAGGTAACTGATGGTATATGAGAAGATAAGGTGACCTGGGATAACCATTAACAATAGGACTCGAGCTGTTCGAGCATGTCCACCTATATCATTTGCAAAAAGAAAGGGAATAAGTTCTTCAAAAGATTAAAGACTCATTACATGTGACACAATTAACAGAAAGCAACCAATTTTTATTCACTGCACAATAATGAATTAATTTTAAGAACAAAAGGCCAGATTTTACCTTTAACACAAAATGCACTAATTGGATTGATGCAGACTGTTTTGGCATAATTGGGTAATTTGCCTAGTCTTGAATCCCTATGAAGAGATGTAGAAATACGGCTAGCCTGAACAGCAACAAGATTGCCACCAACACCATTGATCACTGGCTGGAACACAGCAATTCCCTTGAAGTTCTCAACTGTGAAGTCAAGAATCAAACCACCAATACTGAAAACCAACAGAAAGGTTTGAGAGGAAAAGTAACAAAAGTGCATTAGGTTTTGTTAATCTTTAAAAAATGTATAAATAAAAAAATTCAATATAAGACACAAATAACAGAATCAATGGAATATAAATATGAAGTCAAAAGTCATGTTGCATTCCCTTTCCAATAAAGGAACAGTTTTCTACTAATTACTGAATGGTTCTTTACAAGAAAGATGATTAATATATGTCATCCATTAAATCTTCAGAGGGATCTACATATCCAATTTTTTAAAATGCTTTTTAAATGCTCACTAATATTGTCTTTCTTTCATTCTTAAACTTTACTCAAATTCATGCTTACTCTATGCATACAAGAACATACAGCAGTATCAGAATTGTAATGACCATAAATAAACAATTCCGTATTTGATTGTTCACTAATTATAATCAAACTTTTGTTTCACTTTTTTGAATTAAGCTGTTAACAGTAATTTGAAACACATTTGATTATCTACATTTGTTCATATTTCCAGGAATAGTACAAGTATTTACGTATATAAAGATAACAGACATATTTTTGCACATATCAACATTTTATATTTAATATGTTCTGTATTATGAAAAATCGAAACATAATGTTTCAAAAATATTCTTGAAGATGATTTTAACTTTTACTGCAATTTAAAGTGGTGAATAAGGTTTAGAAATGGATGAGGATTTAACTTCAAAGTAAAGCACAAAGTTCAAGATGACTCTGCATTACTATTTCTGATGATGAATGCGATTTTACCCAGTACAAAACAATAATAATCGATCAAAAGGGCACTTTCACATCAGAACATTTAAAATAACTTTTAAAATTGTGCTTGTGGCCACTGTTTTGCAAGTGGCCAATTATCAGAAAAAAATAAATAATCTTGCTTTCAGCAACAGATTAATATTAATTTTATTTTAGTATGAGACATGATTAAAACTTATTCTGTAGCTAATATTGAAACTACATTCTTTGGTTGCCTTATTTACGTAATTTGTTTAATATATTATTTTCAATATTTTCAACTTTTCATTCAGTTGTTAGCTCATATTTTACTCTGTATATTGAACGTTTTGTCCATATGAATGTGCATATTGTCCTATTATTCCATATAAATTCTAGACCTGCTAATGATCAACACAATCGCAGGTATAAGTCAACTTAACAAGATGAATATAATAGGACCTCATCCTATGCTTCTATACAAAATTCATGCTTGACAGTCAATAAGCTCTCACTGTTAATCAACTCTGGTCAAGGTGCACTGAAAGGAGTATGCTATGACTGATCTGGCGGGCACTTAATCTTTAAGTATAAGCATTACATTTGGGATGTTAAATTACAGGAGTGGGGTTTGTAGATCCCAGAGGGATTTTTGAAGCCAAAACAAAAAAATTCATGTGATTAAAACTTTTTTAAACCTTTATTATCATATTAACATTTGGTCTTGCAAGAAAAAATTGAAACAAAATATTCAAGTAATTGTAAAACAATAAAATGAAAGTGACTAATTAAATCATTATAAACTAAAAATGGTTTTTCACATATTTGGAAAAACATGTTATGAAAGCAGATTCTGGGGTCACTCTAAATACCGAGTGTATAAAGGTTAAATGCCTTAGCTTTTATTTATTTTGCTGGACAAACTTACCTGCTTATCAACATCGCTGAAATAACTGGTGTCCAACCTGAAGTCAAAACTTCTTTGGTATATTTATTTTTTGAAGCAACCCATGCCCACAATGGTGTGAGGCCAATAAAAATAAGAATCAACAAGGCGCAACCCATTCTTGAGAATCTGAAATTCAATACAAACATAATTTCAAAAAAATGCCACAAGATGCTGATCATAAAATAGATAATTGTCAAAACATACAATAAAACAAATTAACTTCATTCATACAGCTAAACTAACACTTTATCATAAATTGTCAATACATTATACATCATTTTTAAGAGGTTAATTTGCTCTGCTACAGACAATTTTGCTTACAAAATTACACATACTAATCATCAATATTTCAGGTTTTATCTATACACATACATACTTATTTTATCAAATAACAAAGATGCAATCCAAGAAAGAAGAGCAAGTGTGATAAGATCACCCAAGCTTGCAGCAATGGGTGTAGCAACATTATCAGGGTTAATGTTGCAATGACGGGATATGATTATTACAGCTACCATCACAAGACCTGTGTACAAAATACAAAAATGATGAAGAAACAGATACAGTAAAATGGACATTTAATGAAAAAACTGACACAATATCTGAAAATGTAAGCTTCTGCAGCTAGAGAGTATCTACTTGGCTGTCCGGGAGACACCACATTCACATTTTGCCCTGAGGAAGATTGCAACATGACAGCTCAAACATTAGCATCTGTACTTAGGATGGGGCATCTCCTGGACAGCCAAGTAGATATTGACATAATATCTAATATATTCAAAATTAAAGTAATAAATAATATTAGAGAAAATTTCACAAACAATACTAGAAGCAAAGGTGTTCCATTACAAAGATGTTTTACCTTACATTCGAATTAAATTTTTATGACTAATAAAAACTGTCAGAGCAACACTAATAATAAATTACTAATTAATATTACTAATAATTAATTATATAACTAACCATAATATTAATTATATTATGTATTAATTATATTAATTAAGAATTAATTAATTTATTAAAGGAATCCAACAAAAATAATTAACACAATCATAACTTGAAATATACAATATATTAATCATAGCTCCCATTTCATAGCTTTCTCGTGTTTTCGGTCAAACAGTTGAGTGAGGCAAACATCGCCTGCCATGCTCTAGGGTTCTTTAATATAATCAAGTGGTTTATGTGTACTATTTATTTAATTTATTAAATTAATTTATTCTATATTATTTTAATAAATTTATTAAATGTACTAAAATTCATTTGTGTTGTATGTTATAACCATGGTATGCAGCAGTGTAACAATGAATGCTGAACATGAACCTAGCTCTATGGAAATTAACACAATTCCTACAATGCTCAAATTATATTTTGAATATCTTCAGTGTGAACTAAAGTCTTGTGCTTTAAAGAGTTACATATGATAAATGATAGTCCCCTGTAGTTTCTTTCCGTAATGTCATGACATGCAAAAATATTGTTGCAGCTAAAAAAGTTCGTTTATTAAAATATTGAGTTTTTTAATTGTTTCTGGGTACGCAATTTGAACTGATGCATTGGGCATTTTCATTTTGTGTAGCGGCAGGCCAACAATTGTATTAGAGAATATTTGTAGTATACATCTGTGTCCACAGTCAATCAATCATACATGGTATCTATGATTAATAGTGAGAAATGGCATAAGCCCATATGACGACTTACAAACTAGTTTACTAATATGGGGGGAAAACTTGTGTTTCATACACATTAGTCTGTTGCTTGGTCACGTCGAGGCTTTTCCCATGGAGTAAACAGACATTTGAATCTGCCACCACAACACACTAATCAATTGACAAAGAAAAACACACATTTAATGCATGTAGCTGCTACCTGCAACACAAGGGAAACAACAGACAAACAAATTTTCCCAACCCACCTCCAATTTCGACCAGAAATGATTTCACATATTATCTCAATGTTTCGGGAAAGTGGCATGCGTTCACCTCACCTACGGAACAGGAAAACGAAGATCAGAGTCATCTGTGAGAATTTTCTACGGGGTACTGGAGGTCATTGTCATGAAGTCAATGTTCCATGCAGCCTTGTGTAGCATGTTTTGCAAAAACAGCCCCTATCAAAATACATTCCTAGCAGAAGCAGAAATTTAATCATAACAGCTCAGAGGATTATTCCCAAGAAATAATAACGTAATTTGCCAGGTTGTTTTAAGGAAGAACATTAAATACTCACTGTTCCCCAAAATATTTTTATTGGAAGTAATCTTCATGGGGAAGAATTACATTTTATGGGGAGAAAACCTACATATTAATTGGTGTAAAATAATTTATTGGGTTATCTAAGCAGGCTATTGTTAGCTAGACTGCCTGAAATGAAACTCGTGGACGAATCAGTTTGAACTGTAAGCCTACAAATAATCAATAAACTCAACATTTTGTTTGTTGGTTGCAACACTGGTACAAAATGAAAAAATACGAATTTTAAGTTATGACACTCATTTTAAAATATGGAGGAGGGAGAACATGTTCTCCCTGTCCCTGCAGTAGTGACTCTCACGAGTTCTTAATATCAACACTTCAAAGAAGTAGGTAATGTTGACGAAACATCTTACTAATGACATTTTTCAAAGAAGAAGGAAATATATTCTTTTTAACTTAACTTTCATTTCCCTTGTATATCCTCACTTTACAGACAAGAAAAATTACAAAAGAAGGTGACACTTTGTAATGTTTGATGAGTCAACTATACAAGTGATGAACTCAGGAATATGTTTAAAACTTTAATTCATAACCTCACACAATAATGTGGTTTCCAAATATACATTCAGTTAGCTCCAGTTATGATATTAAGTGAGTACAGTCCAAAGTGAGGTGGAACAGACATTGCAGAAGGCTGCATTTTGCTGTAAAAGCTTTTTATTGAAAATAAATTTGAACATGATCAGACACTGCTTTCTTCTACCTTACATGGGTAAACAACAGAAATTGGCATACCCCACATTGTACTCCGATTACAAAAGGACATGACAGACTCATTCTCATGATCTGGGAGGCCAATGAACTGCTCCTCAGATGTTCAATGAGCCATGCTGCAAGAAGTCTACACCAAACTAGATTACAATCTAGTTAAGTTGTTGCTAATAAATGATACATGGTCCACTTATAATCTGCACAAAAAAGTTTGGCAGTCTGTAGAAAAGGTTTCTTAAAAAACATTTTTTGTACTTTTTGTTATGTAAATAATACTAAACCCCAAGTTCATAAACTCATTTTAAAAGAGAAGGAATAATTATCATGCAAAATGTGAAAGTCTAAAAAGCTTCATTGTTTTGTAACAATTAAACTAATTTAATAAAATAATTTCAATTAAACCATCTCCCAAGATTTTATGATTAAATAGCATTACTGATTTATATTATAATTAAATAAATATTAATAATGTTATTAAATTAAATTGGCTCATATCATATTAATAAAATGGAAGTTCTCTGATCATTACAGTAGAGATCTATTGAAAAATTTGTATTAAGTGGTTAATACGATTTAAAATTACGGATTCGGTGATGGAGGTTCCAGTTCCCTAATACAACTAACTCACTAGTGCTACACATTAGTGACATTTTGAGGATCAAAATCAATTTGAAGGGTCGCTAACTATGCAGTCAGTGACACGTCAACATCTAACAGGTTGGTGACCAACTTAATCAGTAACTAGTTTAGGTCTCCATTATAAACAGAGCTGTTTCATAACGGATTAATAAATGAGCTTTCCTGTGATATAGAATGATTTATCACTTCTGACTGCTCAGTTGATTCAATAAAATAATGGAAATATAACATTTTATAATTACCGATATTTTTTAACTTAGTTTCTTATAATGTCCACATCACTTATTGTCAAATGACAGGACTTGAAAAAAGAAAACGAACAGAAAATAGGAGCTGCATTTACAAACAAATGTAAATAACTTCCTATATCAGACTTAGGATTTAAGAGTAACTTCATAGCCAAGGTTTGTCATAGAAGAAAGTATCTTACCCAGTACTAAACTTGCAAGTGTAGCTGTGATCATGCTACTAGCACACAACAGCAACCCATGTGCTAGATCAAATTTTCCTTCAGGTACCCAACCCATAATGACTGCTGCCAATGAGGCAAGGAAGCCTACCACTGTAGCTTGGCACTGGAAATATACAATAGAATCACATATTAAAAACATTTCCATTTACAAATCATCTTGAGAGTAATTAAAAACAATGACAAATGGCAACAAATTAGAAGAAATATTGAATTGAAGAAAGTGAATTAATTCTGGTAAAAATATGAAAGTAGCAAAGTAAATAATAAAGGAACCTTTAGTATTTAAAAAACAATTTTCCTGTAATAAGTTTTATTCAGCATATAAAATTGTTAAAACTTGGCCAGTTTAGAATTAAACAACTAATCTCTAAGTGCTGGCCCAATATTACATGAGGGACAGAGAGATGTGACTTGTATGCTTTTTCACACCACCTCAATTTACCCACTCTAAAGACATTTGTAGAACCTAAGAGACTTCAAACATTTCCCGATGATAAGAAAATTCATACTATTCAAGCGAAAGAAGGCTTTTAAACAGACTACATCAAATTGGAAACCAACATAGATATTTTAAACACACTACCAAGTTCAGCGATACAACATATATTCTAGAAGGAAAAACATTTTGTTCTCAGAGTTAAATACATGAGAATTTCTAAAATAAATAGCTTGTATTTAATTTGAATTATAACTGCCTTCTATTTCTCTACATCTCTACATAATTAATTAGCAATAATTAATCAACAGGCAAGGGACAAAATCTACATGGAATACATAGAGAGCAAGATCATGAATATTTGCAAGAAGAGAATAATACTCTGGTTTCAAATTTAAAAAAAGGATGTAGACTTGATGAAAGCAGAAGCAAAAGACTGAAGAAAGATGTTTCACTGTACTCTAATTACAGAAAAAATTAATAGGCTTACTCACCTACTCATAATCACGAGTAATAATGCATACATGATTTGATTTAAATGTTCTACAAGTAATTTATAGTACTTATTCAAACACAAATTTCTACACACAGTGTTTGGTAGCATAGGAATATATTTCTTGTAATATCAAACTTCTTGTAAACATACTTCTTTCATTCAAATAATAATGAATTATATTTGATATTTTTCCACTTCAAAAGAAGGTAATGAAAAGATTTGCAAGTACGCTACCCTAAATTACTTCCAGTATATTTAAATCAAATTCAATTTACTAATACCCTTTCAATATATTATATCACAATGAATGAGTTCTAAAGTTTTTTCATCAAATTAATTTGCATCTAATGATACATCAGTGTAAAATGACATTGCTTTCCAAAATATTTTTCAAATACATTTGATCTCTTGTGAACGAGAGACAAGAACTGGAAAACACAATAAGCTTATGTACAAAAATAACTAGATTATTCACAAGAGCCAAATATGACTGGAGAGATATAAAAGAACATTCACTAGATTTATTACCCATGATCTTGCTCTAATAACATAACGTTTACTGTAACTCCTCATGTAACAAATCATTGGTTGCATTTTTTGTAAATTTCATAATGAACTAATTCCACTATAAAATGAACTAACAAATAGAGGAGGACGTATTTAACACAGCAACTTGAAAACTAATTATTTGTAAGATTGACCTCTTTGATGAAAATGAAATAATATGTCCTCTTATGTTATGAAGATTTCATTAAGTAACTCCTCATAAAGAAATATATATAAAAATAGATAAATGATATATAATATGATAAAGAAGATTATAATTTATGATACAGTGCAATACACAAGGAGTTACTGTAATTGGTTGCATGTTCAGATACTGCACCATTTTGTACCTGAATTAGAGCCAGATTGCCTATAATAATGCTCCACTGCTCTTTTGGACTATCCATGTATCCCAAGTTGGCTTGTGTTGAAAGGCGAGAGGCTAAAGTCATTTCCAAATTGCCTTTTAATCCCAATAATGCAGGAACAAGAATAAATACTTCTGATACCACTTTAAACACTTTCCAATGCTACAAAAAATTAAAAACACTTACAGAAGAGTAGAAAAAATTATACATATTTAATTCAAATGAATACCTTTAGAGATTATTTCACTCTAGTAAAACGTTGGTAATGTTTGGGCATCAAAATTGCTATAATTGAAGTATTTCAATGTTGTTAAAGTATTTCATAATGAAAATTATCATGAATTTTTTACAAATGGCAAAGATAGTAACAAAAAGAATAAATAGAACTAATGTGAAAAAACAACTGGAAGTTTCTCTTTGGGTCATGAAAAAGGAAAAACTACAGTATAATTAATAAAAACACGGACATTTCAGAAGAAGAAATGAAAGGTAGGATTACATACAAGTATAAATGCAAATGTTATTGAAATCATCTGATTATGAAACTTTTTTTTTCATTTCTTTTAACCAACAATGAAAAATTAGGAATACTTCATTTCCATAAAAATATTGGCAACACATGATGCAAGAATATTACATCCACTGTAGTGTAAACATACTAGCAAATGAATACACAAGCATGTGAGACTCAATACTGTATATTCCAAAACACTTTAAAATAAAAAAAATAAAAGAGGAGGGCACAGACAAGCCAACAGAATTGAAATCACTGTTGTATAATAAACAATGTTGCAATTTATGTGTAGCAAGTTTACAGAATTCATAAAACTGCATCATTTTCAGCAATCTGGGTTACTCAAACTGTGGAACAAAGTAATATTAGGGAGCACATTTTTGTGCAAATTCAGAAGAGAAACAAATATTTAAGAAAGTTTTATTGGAAAAATTCCTGCAAAAAGGGATAACTCTGTGTGCTCATTTTGATTGGTAAGATTCACTTTTATTGTTGAAACACAAAATCTTCAACTTCTAAATATCCACACTCTTTTTTAAGCCATTGATAGTAATGACAGCAAGTAATTTTGTCATTCCTTAGTATGTTTAAATAATTAACCGTCTATCCAGGATTTTGAGTAGTTACAATCTTGCAAATCAGTGCTGGCCAGTTTTTGTGTATGTGCTATTCTAAGTTACTGGTACCTAAGCTGTGTTGCAAAATTTGTATGCAATGACCTCTACAATTTGCTTTAGAACCCACAAGATTTTTTGTTTTGTTTCGAAAATGCAATAATCAATAGAATAAATGTTACGTGAGATTTATACAGTAAAAGCACCCTAACATTTTTTGGCATTATTGCCTTAACATAGGGAAATTTTCTTCGATAACAGACACTCCTTATTACCGCCTAACATATATGTTGTATTTTTCGATTGCAATTCGAATTTCTTGAAATTATGATTCTGATTCAAATTCGAAGTATTCAAATTTCTTGACAATGTTTATGCATGCGTTGGGTGGATCAATTGTCGGATTGATTGATCGAAAGCGTTCATTGAATTAATTCATTAAATTGATATCACGGATGTACCTGAAGAAAGCATGGGCAAACGATGGATGATTGCGGAAAACTGAAGAGAAATGATACAAAAAGGAGTCTATTAAAAATCTATTGACCAATAGGGCACCCATTTTCTAAAGAAATGTTTACAGAAGATACAGCATGGCATGTATGGGAACATCATAAAGGAATTATAGTAACTTTTTCTGGGTAGGTCTAACATGCGACATTATGTAATGTTTATAATTGATTGATTAATGTTTTGGGGGCATGTCAACGGCTATGGTTATTAGACCCGAAATTGCAGTGCCAAATTAGATATCCAGGTATCTGTATTAGCGGGGCACCACCTCCAGCCGGCATAAGCTGGAAGCTCTCGACTGTACTCCCGAGATGTGTGGAAGTGTAATACTTGCATGTGTTTATAAGGGGACAAGGATCAGGAAGGAAAGTTTGTGTGCGGTCCGTGTCCCGTTTGTTAAGGTAATATTCTGGCATTCTCCTGGTATTGATCATAAAAGCCCAGGAAACTACCGATCAGATCCCGCTTGAATTCTCCCCCAGACAGTGGCTGAATTCAACCTAACTAAATGGCTAGTGTCAAAAATACGCCACCATCGGGACTTGAACCCTAGGACCTCCTTGTTACAGTCGTTGCAGAGACGGTAATGCTGTCTCTGAAACAGTTCGGCCAGAAATGTTTACACAAGAAATACATTTCAGCAACATGATCAGTTGGGAGTGAAATATATATGCAATTGTCATTACACAACGAGACATTATTTGGATCCAGAGGAAAATGTTAGAACCTCAAATAAAAAGGAGAAACTGAAAATACAGACGAAAATTGGAAGCGATATGCAAAAGAAAATTGAGGTACGGAATGAACCATATTTTTGAAAAATATTCCAAGGACTGGAAACAAAAGCATGAAAAGGTCTCAAGACGGCTTAAGAGAGGTAAATATTTGTTCACAGAAACGTGGGGTAAAACTACTAGTGAAGAACAGTGAGCACACAATAACCAATACTTTACATAAAATATTCAATGAAGTCTAAGAATACTTTTAACTGAGGCTTAAAATTCAACATACTATCTTACAACACTAAAATTATCACTAGCTTGGTTAGAGAAAGAGGAAATAATTTTTTAAAAACTAACTTCAAGAAAACATACCTGCACTGTATCAAGAACAAGACCAGCCCCAACCATTCCAAAGCCAGCAACCAAAAAGGGAATAAACACTTGCACTGAGATAGACCACACATTTTCTGTAACATCACTTGGTGGGCGAGTAACATGGCCTGTAGACTTCACTTGCATAACATCAAGAAGCTGATGGGTTTCCCCTTCAGCTTCAGGGAACACTTCGTTCCCATCAGCTTCTCCACTAGTTTCTTTATGAGCCTTCATTTTGCGTCCTTTGCGGCGTTTCACATGCTGGTGACGACCAGATCCACCAGATGACTTCCCGGGCATTTTGACAAATCCAAAAGAACTGCCACTATGAACGAATTAAGAAATTTTAAGTAATTGCAGTTCCAGTTAACTGAACACACAACACAAATGGTAAGCTTTGAAAATATGTGAAATGCTGTAAAACATAGTATTATTTTGAAAATTTTGTCAAAGATAAAACAGAAAAATTAATTTTGCATTGTGGGTTAAGAAATGTGTGTTAGCTACTTTTCTAAAGCATTTCAAGAACATTAGGCATTCCTGAAGGATGTCAGTTCATATCTTTGTCCCTTTATCCATGATCTAGTAAATAAATTCATTTTTCTTCCATTATTTTGACATTCTCATTTCTGTTGAAACACTTCAGCATAAAGCAGAAATTAATACCATTTTTTAAAAAATACATATCAGATACCACACAATATATTTTCACTTTCAAGATAATACAAAATTAAAATTTTAAAAAAAAAAAAAATTTAAAAAAAAAAACAAAATAAAAATTCATCAGACATTTGGATGTTTCAATAATATTCATAATTAAATTATAATAAGTAATTTCTGAAAAATTCTAAAACTAGCATCACCTGAACCAACTCTTGTCTTTTCTTCAAGGGAGATGGGTAGCTACTAAAGTTGAATCAGGTTGAAAAGGCAGGTAGACTGAATACAGAATAAGTTATTTTGAGGATCCTGCTACCAATTTGGCTTTCATCCCTGAACTGAATCCAAACTATAAGACTGGTCTTTATAGTGAAACTTATCAGTAACAGACAAGAAAGGCATTATGCCAACATTGCTTTACCTCAACTTCACTAATGAAATTCATTCAATTTCATGAAATGTATGAACTGATATTTTAGGTACAAGAGCTGGGGACTAGAATACAAGAGATATAAATAACTTTTGTATACTGCACACACCAACCATATTCACAAATTCTTGTATCATTGATTAAAATTGAAGTTAACATGTTACAATAAAGAATTTTAGTTTTACAATGGCAGATGAAGGGATGTAACAATACTGAAAATTTAATTTAATTTTTATACATAATGTAGACTGTTACACGAAAGCTGCTTAGCAGTCAGGGTGTTAATATTCAGAGGTAATTAAATAGATCATAGTAATGATTATAGTCTAATTCGAATAATTGTTAATGTTAGCAAACAACATTCATATCAATCAAAATTTAAATAATAGAATTATTCAAATATATCAGCTCAAAATAAATTTTTTTAAAAAAATGCAACTAAAACTGTTATTCTGGCCTAGTGCAGTTATTTTAAATGGAATTAAAATTGAAACATCTATTAAGTTTCTAATACTAGAAATGCTATATTAATTCACAAAATTGGCTTGTGAGCTCCAATTTTTATATATGCTCACTTTCTAAATTAACTTGAATATATTTTGTAAATTATATACTTTTGTAAATATAAAAGTTTTTACTAAAAAGTAGGAGATAAATGAAAAACAGACTTACTGAATACAGGTGCATTTGACTGGTTGGGATATAATCCTTGTACTGACATTGTGATATTCAGTATAAAGACATGCGTTTCTTAAAAAAGTTTTGCTCCTTCACCCCCTCCTGAAGAAAAATACCACAATTAAACAACAGTTTTGAGAATTTAGAAAATATTAGCCATGAAGTACTGAACAATTAACACCACATTTTGATTTACACTTAACATAAAATATCTAAACATGTCACATTTTTACAATTTTTTTTTTTAACTCCTAAATATATTGGTAAGATAAACACTAATTAACACACATGTCAAAATCGTTTAAGTCATACTGACAAACAATTTGACTTATTAAACAAGTGTCATACCCACAATTAAAGTAAATGAAGGCGTCATTCTGTTCAAATATCAACAATTTCCACCAGAATTTACTAGGAAAGCACTACTATATTGAGGTTAACTGCAGCAATTAAGGTTATAAAGTCGAAATTGACATTGTAAGAATTATAGTCGTTTGGTGATAACAGGTGCGGTGAACTACTACTCTAGAACAAAACTGCACAGCACTGAATGAAATAATCGAAAGGGAAGTCGCACAAACTTGAATTCACCTTCCCAAGTTGGTAACGTTGGCACTCGGCGTCCACGTCCTATACTCGTATACCTCCTTCACGCGCACAGCGTCGTCACTCTTCAGACACTGCCTCGGCACGTTTGCGTGGTACGGGTTTACCGGTGTTACCACAGCAGCACAACTCTCGCGTCTGGTATCCAATATTGCAGTATATACCCTATATTTCGCGGAAGTTCCATAAATTAATTTACCTGTTGCACTCAACTGTAAATATACCAACACATCGGTGACGCAACATTTCCCTGGCCAACATTGGGTAATTGTCAACAGCTGAGATGTGACACGTGCTACAGTGTACAAACATCCACATGTCTCATCTCAAGTGCATGCGAAAGAATTACAAGCAATATTCCATTGTGTTACGGTTGGAACTAGGTGCGTTTTATAGTCTGGGCCATCGCAAACCATAAATTCATTTTGCGTTCAGAACCGTTATCTTTTATATACGCGGCTAGTGCTCATCACTATCATTGGTCTTATGCCAATCTTAAGTTGTGACGGGAATTGAATTTCTATTGTAGATGTGAAACGCTGGTAGATTATCATTCTTAATCATTTTTTCTTCATACTTATTGTTACATCCCACATGATGAAACGGGTTAGCCGATTATATTTACTAATTTATTTTTTCCCAACACGGATACTCAATTTCGAAATGCAACAAAATTAAAAATTCCTGAGATCAGAATTCTGATTTCCATGTTGAAATATTTTCTATTTAATTTTTAATGTACTTTTCAATGAATGGGCAAGATTTCGTGACATTTGTAGGTACGAAGTTTGGTCTCAATCTGTACATGAATTTTCCAGAAGACTCATGGATTTCAAATAATTGTATGTAATCTTGAAATTTTCTTTTTATAATTTAACAAATACATCATCTAATGATGGTGGAACTCATGAGTAAGTGGTAAACTACATGTAGGTAACACGTTTCATTTGAAATAACAGCGGGAAGGAATACTTTTTCATTGGCGGATTGTGTTAAAGTAAAGCTAATCGAGATTGATATCGATTGATCCAATCCCGAAATATATACCTCATTGCCATTTTTTCACAAAATTATTTCACCATATATAGACGAAAGTTGATTTCTGAAAAATAATGAAAATTATTCTCGGGTGTAGCTATTTTGTTTATGAATGGAGGCCAATATTTAATTGAATATTTTCGAAGTAATATATGATGTATTTTTTCAAAACACGTCATTTGAATATTAGTATTCTCTAACATACATATCTCTATTCTAGATGTGAAACTCATTTCCAATGCGCGCAGAAATTAAAAGAAAACTACGCAACAACCAGAAAAGTGAGAGGTATCTATAGATTCGTTAGATATCCAGAATACCGAAAAAAAAAATCTATACGACAAATTTCAAATGTGAGAAGAAATTTGAAGAAAACAATGTAGCCTGCGGCCAGTAAGAGGTATGCATGGTTTTGTTAGGTACCTAGGACCTCGGGGAAATAAAAAAAAATTAGAACATTTGCGGTTTTGATCGAAAATTGCAAATATTGGATTATGTTATTCCGCCTATTTTCACACCGCATGTACCAACTGGTCTCGTAGTCAATGCGCCACTGTTTACGACACAATTGACGTCATGCAACAGCAAGACTCCAAGGATGATGTCGGACACCATTGATATTTGCTGTTTATGTGTTGTGTTATGGAACAGCAACTTTTTTATATTTTTGGTATATAAATAACTGTTTTATCCGTATATATTATTATACGTTATTGCGCGCAGTATTCGTTTTTTTAATTTTTTTTACGAGAGTTCAATTTTATTTGTCCTTCTTGAGCAGTGTACGCGCTACGTTTCGGAAAACTATTTTGTGTGATTTTGTTCGACATCACACTTGCTGCTGGTGGTACAGCTGCTGCAGTGGCTTTACAAGTGTAGTTCGAATAATCTGATGCTGGGTATTAATGCGCAAAGTAATCTAACAACTAATGGTGCTACAAATTGGCACAGACTTTCTGTAGTAAAGGTTTCTAATTTCCCTGATTTTGACAGCCTTTACGGTCTTGCCTCATCCTCTTACCAGCTGCCATCTATCGTCGCAAAAAGGACATTTTTTTTTACATTTTCTCAACTTTTCGGTTTCCAAATAATAGAAACGAAATGTTACTTGAAGAATATTACAGAAGAGTAAAATCTTGTCCTAAATGGCAATTTTCATTGAAAAATTTGGAGCCGTTTTAAAGAAAATGACGTTTAACCGTTACTGGAAATGCAACATTTGAAGTGCTTTTCACAGGAATCTATTGAGTTTACGAAAAACTTCATTTGAAGTCATCTGAAGCACTTCTACTCGCAAATGCATTAATGAATTAAATCGATGGAAATGTGCATATTAACGACGTGAGGCATATTTAAAAAAATACATTTGTTTAATGTATGAAAAAAATAAAAGAATACACCAAAATAAACTTCACGTCATATTAAACAGTGCCTATCTGTTGGAAAGGTTGGAAGAAAAAATTTGGAGCCGTTTTTGAGCGTTTCTGAACATTTTTGTAATCGAAATTGCGGCAAATGCGTAATTTAAAGCTCATTTTAACATAAAACTGTTGAGTTTTCGAGAATATTTATGTAACATTATTTAAAACACATGTACTCATAAATACAATAATGTGAACAAATGGCTGCTAATAAGCGTTAGCCGCAAATGGCCGCTAGCGAACGACGTAAGGAACAAGTCAAAAATTTTCAATTTTTGTAATTTTAAATTAAATTTCTGTTGATTTCTCGTTAGAATTAGTTTTGTTGGTTAAGACATTAAAGAGATGTGATTATATTGCATATTTTATCCTGTTACACAAAAAAGTGAAAAAACTGTCTAAAATAAAATGAAATCATAGAAAAACTAATTCTAATGAGAATTTGAATAGTTTCAGTAGAACGATATTGTCATCAGAATGTCGGCTAGCGGAGTTTTTCCTCAACAGGTATCTCCCACCAGCAGGGCACCGCCCTAGCCGGGACACGCTCTAAGCTCCCGACCGGTCTCCCTGCATGTGTGGTAGTGTAGTGCATGTAAGTGTGAGTGTAAGGGGTAGGATAGGACAAGAAATGGGAAGGAAAAATCGTCCGCGGTCTGTGGCCTGTTTGGTATGGTACTGCTCCGGCATTCGTCTGGTATTGATCGGGAAACGACGGTAAACTACCGATCAGAGCAGTTGGCCACTAGAACACTCCTCCAGACGCGACAGAACCTCTCTCGGTCTATAGTTTAGAGTCGGAATTAATTGTGCATCAGTTGGTTGGAAATGTAATTGTAGATTTGACGGATTTGTATTTGTTCGGAGACACTAGTTTTGAACGATATGCAGATTTTTTGTAATCGAAATTGCGGCATTTATCCAAATTGGGAAGCATATAATAAAGATTGTCTAATTATGATTTTAAATTTAGTTAGGGCTGTGTTATATGCAAGTTTGTCTGATCTGTTTATTATTGGACATAGTTACTGGAGTTTTGCTTTAACCTGTAAAATTACATTTAGGTATTTAGATATTTATTTTGTCAAAAAACAGTAAAAACTGTATGTGACGTGTGGGGGAGAAAATCATCTTCGCACGCTTCCTTGAGTTACATTTTTGGGGGAGGAGTCCTTTATGGGAAGACCTCAGAAGAGTTACATTTCGGAAAACTTTGTAAGGAAGGTATAGAAGGGAGATTTATTTTTAATGCGTGTATCATGATTGGGATTTCTGCCTAACCGAGAGGGAGGTATTCTGGTGATTCGAGTTATGGTGAAAGTGTGTGGAGAGATACATGATGTGGTTTTCTATTGTCTAAAGTAGAAATTCATTATGTAGCTGTTGGTTGGAAATGAACCATGGTGTGTTTGTAATTGTACGTAGAAACAGGTTTTGAACTGTAGTTTTTTTTCACTGGATTTGTTTATTATTGGACTTGGTAGTGTTTTGCTTTGCCATTTAATATTTTATTATTTATATGCTGTTTCCATTTTAATTGTGTACACATTAATAATTCTAAATACATGATGGGCTTATTATGTGGGTGCCAGTTAATTACGTCTTGATTTAATGTAAGTGGACGGGGAGGGTTCTATGGCCTAAGAGTGAATATTTTTACACCAGTTTTATTTGGATTTATTTTGTTATTACTTTGGAGGCCCAGCTGTCTAGAACTTTAAGATATAATTGAAGTTGGACTTTAGTCTGTTCTAGTGAATGGCCGCATGCATAAATTGCAGTATCATCGGTAAACTGTGCTATTTTTATGTGTTGAGTTTGAGTAAGTCTGCCACGTACATGTAGAACAACGTTGGCGAGCGCGGCGACTCTTCTGGTAATCCTGCTTTGAGAGAGAATTTGATTGGTTGTTACTGACCGTGACCGAGAATGTTCTATATTGTAGGAAGTTGGGTTTTATTTGGATCAGATAAAAATGTGTTCTGTAAATTCGAACGGAACAGGAATTGCGTTTGAGACGTAAATAGGTCTTTTAAAACGTTTTAAGATTATTTTTTCTAAAATTTTAGAAAGCGTGGGGAGTAAACTGACTGGTCTATAATTGTCTACTGGGGTTACTTGTTTATTTGACATCAGAAATGGGGGAAATAATTGTATGTTTCCCTGTTTGTAAAACCGAGTTGTAGATATTTATAATACTCGTATATGCTGTGACTGAATCAGGGAGATTTTAAAGATATTGTTATTAATGTTATCGTGGTCGGGGGCTTTTTTATAGATGATGCATTTATAATGGCTTTGATTTCTTTACGTGTGAGCCATACATTGTTGAGTCATTTGATTTAGTAATTGTTATGTGTGAGGGGTGCAGCTTTGTTGAATTTGTTGTGAAAGACGCGGCGAAAAAATTGGCTAGTTCTTATGCTTTCTGTTCTGGTTTGGTCACTTTTCCTGCGTTGTGTTTAGTGGCGGAATGGTGACATTTTTGTCTACGTATTTTTCTTGTAAATCATTATAAAGATTTGTTGTCAATGCCTAAGGAATGAACAATGTTTTCATACTGTTCTTTGTAGTTTTTTAAAGCATTTTTTAAAATTATATTAGTTATTAGATTTAGTTCAGCATTCAGTCCTGGCGTTTTTAGGCGGGCCCAAAGTCTTCTTGTTTGCTACCTCGTGGGAAGATAATTGATGAGGACGCGATTAAGGAGGCGGGTAGGATTTTCTGGAGAAGAAAAAATTAAAGAAGAAAGAGGAAGACAGCTGCAGCAGTTTAAGCATGTGCTAAAGATGAGGATGTGTTTGATAAATTACGAAGAACTGAAGAGTGCAGCTAGAAATACAAAGGAATGTTGTCCGGAGATAAGTAGTCAATGATGTGGTGGGGTGACGTAGAGGAATGAAGAGGAATGATAGATTTGAAAATGAATTTTCTGACAAAATACCTGCACACATTTCTATTGCTTTAATAAATTCAATCTTTTTTGACAAAATAGAACTTGAATAAAAACATGAAATTCATTCTTCATCAAGCTTGATTTATTAATGCTTATATTTTCTAAAAATGGAAAAGTGCATATATGGATTAATTTTCCGTGAATTGTTTTGGACTTTTCACGGCGCAAGAACCGATATTTAGGCTAGATCACGTACAAACGTTACCAATATGAATATATTACGTCCATAAAAACACAAAATATCAGTACATGTACTCCACTATACGATTTATTACATATAGTTATCTTGTAATCATCCTCTGTAACAGAAAAGTTTGACACGTATTCTCTTAACAAAATAACTTAAGGTGATGTAAAATTTGAAACTTATGGCGGTGGTCAAAATACAAAGAGTCTACTTTATTAATAATTAACATTTAATAGAATTGTTTTTTGTATTATATATTATTTATAGATCATTTTAATATAATTCAACAATTATATTATAACAAATTAAAACAATTCATATTATGAAGAATGCAATTGAACCCATACTCTCCTATTTGTAAAATAATGAATAAAATCTACAGTAGTACTTCTCTTAGGGATTAAAGGAATTGTTAATAACGAGCTATGATACAAGTTGCTAAGAAACCATCGGTGAAACTAATAAAACATTGATTCGTTCTAAAGATCAAGAACTGCATTTCTCGTAATTCCTGTAGACATTAGATATTTTGGGGTAAATTGTACTAATTGGACCGGACGAGGTGACTCAGGGCGTCAACTGATGTCACTGTAATGCCTCTGACCGGGAGGTCCTAGAGTTCGAGTCCCGACATTGGTAGAATTTTCGATACTAGCTAGATAGCTTGGTCAAATTCAGCCTCTGTTTGGAGGAGAATTCTAGGTGCTGGCTGCTCTGATCGGTAGTTCTCTGTGGTTTCTCCGATGAATACTAGACTAGAGTAGTAGGTACTCTAACAAAAGGCCCACGGACCGCGCGCGATCATTCCTTCCTCTTCGTTGCCCTATTCTCACCCCTTGCACACACACGTTCATACATTACGCTACCACATACGTCGCAAGATAAATAAGGAGCTTTGAATGAGGCGGTGTTCCGCTGGTGGGAGATATTTGGGTAAAAATTCCCACAAACCTAGATGTATGTCGGTGCCGGATCTCACCATCAAGCGGGGGAAGCACACCGCTACCTCCCGTGATAAAACGTATGCTACACCTGCGGGGCTAATGACCACAGCTGTTGACGCCCACGGAATAATCACTGGAAATAATCACTGTACTAATTTGTAATAAAGAAGGGAAACATATATTTTCGAGAATCATGACTTTTATAAAGGTTAGAGACACCAACATCTGTTGAGACGAAGAAAATGTAAGTTACAGAAACTAAATAACAAACCATTTCAATACTATGAAAATTGACGTATACTTGTAGAGGTGTGTAGAGAAGTGTAGAGGATGCTTGAGCGATCTCAAGGGAAACAAACATATCGAGATACACCCAATGTTTGTGATACAATTCCATCTCTGTGTTAGTTCGTGAGGGGAGCCCCTTCTGGCACAAGAGAACTCACTGAAATATCCAGGAGGAACAGTGTTGCAGCCAAACCCTTAGGACCCACGGCCTGGATAGACGGAAATACACGCGGAGAGGCAGAGGCCGAGGAAGGATTGTGGGCGAGTTATTTCCGAAGCCAGAACAGCTCCAGAGAATCGTAATAGGTAGCGTGAAGTTTTAGACAGAAAGGAAAGTATCTCACAAAGTGTTGAATAAAACTATTAATTAAAAAATAGTGTTCTTATGTAGAATCATGATTAATACGTTACTGTGTATTATTTATATTCGAAGGGTCAGTAAAAAAAAGAATCAGAAATCGCACTAAAGCAGATTTGAGATATAACTAACTGGAGTTCCACGGATCCATATAAATGTGTGTTTTAATATAAATACGAGATTTATATATGAATAAGAATTAAATGGTGTTTTTAATAGTGCATTCAATCAATATATATTGTTATTCCTTCCTCTGGTTTTGAGTAAAACATTGAGACAATATTTAATTTGATATTCCCCTATCAATATGGACAAACTCGAGATCATGCGACTTTGAAATTAATATTTAGGAGTGCTTTACATGTATCCTTAACAAAATCTCTTTAAAAGTGGTGCAGGTCTCAATTTTATTGAAATGTGAAGTTTGGAAAATTGAAAATGTTTACATTTTCTTCGTAGCCTTCCTACAACTACAATATTGAAATAGAGGTTGTTTCCTTAATGTAGCATGTTCTTCAAAGTCTAGTCTTAATTTAAGGTCAGACACCATTTTTCGAAAATATGAGTAGTTTTCGCGTATTTTTATGTGAAATGTAAGCAATTTTTAAACAATTCTGAAAAACGCCTCCAAT
The DNA here is from genome assembly GCA_964035755.1 of Teleogryllus oceanicus. NCBI lineage: Eukaryota > Metazoa > Arthropoda > Insecta > Orthoptera > Gryllidae > Teleogryllus > Teleogryllus oceanicus. The sequence continues at coordinate 97,948,075 of CAXIVR010000001.1, forward strand.
TTTTCTGTAATTGTTTTCCTCGCACGTAGCAAAGGAGGGTAAAAAAAATGTCTGGTGAACTCTCAGTATTTTCGGAAATTTCAAAAAAATTAACATCGCATAAGTACAATGATAAAGATTTTTGTCTTTAACAAAATCTATTCCATAAAATATAACTTGAAATAGGGTCATGTACTTTTTTTAAAAAAAGCGTTTTTGCGTACTTTCTGCTAGGAGTTATTACAATTTATCTTTTTTTATTTTTCTTCAATTTTTTCCTCCTACAAAAGACGTTTAAAAATGGCGAAGGTTTCATTTTCGTTGAAATTTCTGATTTTTTGAAAATTGCAAAATTTAGAAATAATGTGAGAAATTATATGCGGTTGTAGTACCACTAGTTTTTTTGCCTAATAACATTCTGAAAACATTATTTAGGTTATGTGGTTATTAACAATATTTTTTACATTTTTAGAAGACAATGGAAATAAAATAAACTTAGAATTGGAAAAAGGAGGGAACGTAAACGTTAATAACAGAAAAGAATGTTGGAGTCGTTAGAAACAATAAAAAACAATAAATTAAAAACTATTCTCTCTCTTTCTCTCTCTCTCTCTCTCTCTCTCTCTCTCTCTCTCTCAAAAGAAGTTAGTCGATAATAAAATAATTGCATTAACTTTAACTGTAAATAAAATTGTGAGAAATTTTGGGAAAATATGGAGAATAAACTCCCTTGGAGAACTTCTGTTTGATTAATTTGAATTGGATTCTTGAATTTGACGGGCAAGTGGAATGGATCAGGTACCATGCCACGATCTATTGTGTGATTCTGAATTTTCCATAATTGAGAGCCACAGTACGCATTTTATTGTTTATTTATTGAACAAATATGACACGATACATTCAGATCAGCTCTCTACAACGCCTCAGCGACATCTTCAAACTTTTGTCAAAAATGTTTCAAAATTGTTTGATTTAACTATGTCCTCGGAGAGCGCAAATGACGTTTAAAAGTATAGCACAGGTCTCACTTTTACTGAGATGGCTAATTTTCCGAAAATTTTAAAAGTTCAAAATGATTTCGGGGTCTTCCTATCACGTACAATATCGAAGATAGGGATTCTTACCTTCTATTGTTTCTAGATCTAATATTCTTAGAGATTCTATTGTTTATAGATATCTTGAAAGAAGGGGAAGTTCACGTTAGTAGTATAATATATGGATTACCACAAGATCTCGGCTACTACCACAGAATTTTTTTTATCAGTTGTATTTTTCGAGATATTGAAGTAACGTTTTTTCCTAATGAAACTATACATATTTTTACTTTCTCGTATACATACGTATATACGGGAGTAATATACGTAGTATAGAGAAAGTGATGTAATGCTGCGGAAAATCGATTTCGAGATTTCAACGGAAATACACGTTTTTGGTCACCTGATACCGAAAAATGATTATTTTCAAAACTGCCGTCTGTATGGTGTATGTGAACAACACTAGCGCCTTAACTATTCGTAGATTTTTTCCAAACTGAATAAACCTCTTTCAATCTGCCCTAAGACAAAGCTCTTCAATTTTGAGAAACATTCAATAATTTTTGAGGGTACTTTACATGAAGCCCTTCAGACATTTTCAAAATTTTCTCAAAAACGGCTTCCAATTTTTTCCTTAAACTTTTGGTAGGGGTAGTGCTAAATGCACTGTATAAGAAGACATAAACACCATATTGCTCTATTCTTTTGGTTTTTCAAAAATTACAAGAATGTAATTTTTTATTTGTCTCTCACGTCGGTCGTTAATTTACATTAGCGGCCATTTGTTCACATTATTGTATTTATGAGTGCTTGTGCTTGAAATAATATTTTATAAATATTCTCGAAAACTCAACAGTTTTCTGTTAAAATGAGCGTTTGGGCGTTTCTCCAAATGTTTTCTTCAAACTCTTCTAACGGAGAGTGGTAATGGCACTGTTTAATATGACGTAAAGTTCATTTTGGTGTATTCTTTCCTTTTTTTCAAAAATTACACAAATGTATTTTTTAAAATATGTCTCAGGTCGCACATTTTCATTGATGTATATTCATTATTGCGTTTGCGAGTAGAAGTGCTTCAGATGACTTCATTTGAAGTTTTTCGTAAACTCAGTAGATTCCTGTGAAAAGCACTTCAAATGCGGCATTTCCAGTAACGATTAAACGTCGTTTTCTGAAAAACGGTTCCAAATTTTTCAATGAAAATTGCCGTTTAGGATGAGATTTTACTCTTCTGTAATATTCTTCAAGTAACATTTCGTTTTTATTATTAGAAAACCGTCCGAATATGTCCTTTTTGCGGCGATAGATGGCAGCTGGTCATAGGTTGGGGGAAGACCGTAAAGGCAGCCCAAATACGGAAAATTAGAAAACTTTACTACGAGAAAGTCTGTGCCATTCTGTGGCACCACTAATTACATTTTATTTCTATGGTCTAAATAAAGTTTCAATTAAAACAAAACATTTACCAAAACAATCTAATATATATATATATATATATATATATATATATATATTAGCATCTGGCACGAGTATGTGACACGAGTATGTGGCAAAATAGAGTTGAAGCTTTCCTTTAAAATTGTCACAGTTTCTGTAGCTGTGTGACGAAAAAATCTCAAGCAGGCGGATCTAGCTAGTTACAGTGAAGAGAATACGTCATGTTCGCCTCATGTCACTCTTACCCCCAAGCATGGGAATTTAATTATGCGCAGCCTTGCGGGACACCGGTAGGTAGCTGGCCGGCTAAGTCTGACTATCGGCCCAATAACGCCAATACCAATATATTCGATTTAAGCGACATGTATCATAATTTAGACCAATTACTTTCTTTAGATTTTTCATGAAATGAAAATAGATTTCATGAAATAAAAAATCTAAAGAGAGCAATTGGGCTAAATTTTGATATATGTCGCTTAAACCGAACTTATAGCATCTTGAACTTATAGCAAGTTGAACCAAAAAAAAAATGCACGAGTGAAAATTTAATTAATACTGTATATCCAGATGATAACGAAAAAAATATTGTTGAATTCATTGAGAGACTTTACAGTTTTCTCGAGAAAATTTAGTCGACAGTACTCCTTTATTAAATGATTTTCACAACTCATTCAAATGATGAAGGTTATATTTAAAGGACATCATTCAATATTTTAAACTGAACTTGTCTACGAGACATAAAATATTCCAGCTTAATGAAAACACCACGCAGCACTAAGTAAACGATTTATCTAGTAGGCCACCATTTATTCGATAAAAACCTAATAGGCTTTGAGAAAAGGCGAATAACCAACAGAAAGGCTAGTAACATAATTCATCTTCTAAAACTGCACTTCACTTTTTACAGTTCTCAAATCTGAGTATCATTATTTAATTTTTGAATTTTTGTCTAATAGGAATCGTCTTCTGGTCTTGTTGAAAGAATTTTATTTTACTGAAGTTGTTTGCTACAGATCTCGGTTTTGGAGTTTAATGCTTATCTTAGGCAGTGTAATAAAGTATGTGCCAGTATCACAGTTCGCTTTGAATTCCTTCCTCATATGTAGCCATTATTTCTACATTGTAATTTCAAGTAATGAAGTGCAGCTTTGAGCCATGTTCCATCTTATGATAGTAAAGATAGACCCTTCTGGAATTTTTTTATTTCCTCTTTCAATAATAGTTCTAGTTAGAGCTCTACAAGAGCTCTGAAGAAAGAAGTAAGAAAAACAATTAAGTTTAAGGCGGTAAAAACGTATATATTCGGCTACACTATATACATCGCTGGTGCACAAGAAAAATGTCGGATATAAAACCCATCATTTATTAGTTAAGTAAAGAAGTGTCTTTAGGAAATAAAGTAGTTTTTATTTGTAGAAATTTCGAAAAAAATAGGTCACCAGACAACCAAGGTATTGCGTGTGTCACACTGTTTCGATAAAAAATAAAGGGCTACGCTCAGGTAAACACGTTCTCCTGCAAAATAACATATACTATATTCGTCATATTTCTTGTGTGCCGACTATGGATAGGATGGACTTAGGATAGAGAATCTGGAGAACCACTGCTGCCTTCACGTCGCCGAGTTCTTGGCAAGACGGAGCGCATCCGATCATGAAATAGTTCGTTCGATTGATTGATTGATTGATTTGTTCGTTTTTCCGGGCGCGTCAACTGCTTCGGTCATTAGTCCCGTTAGTGTAGTGCATGTTTTTTTCTCGGGAGATGGCAGTGATCTTCCCCCGCTGGATGGCGAGATCCGGCACCGACCTACCGTCGGCTAGTGGGGTTTCCCCCGAACCAGGACTCTCCCACTAGCGGCTCACCAACCCAGCCGGGACAAGCTCTACGCTCCTGACCGGTCTCCCGGAATATGTGATAGTGTAGTGCATGTTAGTGTAAGTGTGTGTGTAAGAAGAGAGGATAGGACAAGGAAGGGGAAGGACAGATCGCGACCGTGGCCCGCTTGATAGGGTACTGCTCCGGCATTCGCCTGGTGTTGATCGGAGAAACCACGGAAAATTACCAGAGCAGCCGGCCGCCAGAATTCTCCTCCAGACAGCGACTGAATTCGACATAGCTGGAAAGCTAGTGTCGAAAATCCTGCCACCGTCAGGACTCGAACCTAGGACCTCCCGGTCAGAGGTGCTGCAGTGACACCAGTTAATGCACTGAGCTACCGTTACCGGTAGTTCGTTCGACACAAGCACAGAAGTTCGGTCGTGCAAACAGGTCAGGATACTGTCAATCTGATAAAATGAACGTCGCGGTTAAAAAACGTGTTTTACATATTATCAAAAAAAATTAAAAAATGCACTTAATGTACAAAAGTACGACCTCTTAAAGTAAATGTCACAATATCCCAAAATATGCACAATAAAGTTTCGTTTATTGATTCCCAACAATTGCAAATATGCAAAACCCTTAGTCTACTAGCGACTATTCCGACAGAAACGAGGCACAATAAAGATTCGAAAAATGTAATTAAAAAAATTAATATTTTTAATTTAAAAGCATGCAAAAAATGTATCGAAATAAAATTAAAAATAAATAACTTAATAATGTGGAAAATGCACGAAAATAACGGTAATATTTTGGGTCACAAAAAATGGGAACGTGTTATTCGTGTAACAAATGTTGCAGTGCTGCAAACAATGATGGCGATTATCTTTGTTCAATTGCATACATTTAACCAAATTGCTTCACTTATTTTAATAATTGAATATAAACTTCTAATTTACTCATGCTTTACATTATTAAACCAATCTACGTCACATGTTCACCTTCGCACATGAGCGTCAGCGACTCGACCCACAGCCCTATATGCTCACACGTCACCTTTCTCGTGCGCCACTGCTTCTGTAAAGTTACTGAGGCGGCTCGTGGGTGCGTGGGCGGACGTCACGATGGTGCGTAACACTTGTCAGCAACGTGTATGGAAATAAGCAGCAGACAGAGCACACACCTTGACTTCTATTCATAGCTGCAGGCGGACGTACTTGGCGACAAAATTAATCTTATCAGGAAGGTGGCAGGGTCCAAGTACTCACGGGGTATTTTGTTGATCTTAGCTTTCCGATCTTAGTCACTGTTTTGTATCTGTTAGGATTATATCCTTCTACCTATATCAAATATAGTATCTTTCCTCTATAACTATCTCTATTCTGTTGCAACTACGGCTCTTAGCCATCTTTTGGGCATAAAGCGTATTTATATATATCGAGTAATCCTCCGTTAAATTTCGTCTTTTTGTCTCGTAACGTCGCAGTCAATCATTGCCAGATAGTCACCCATCCAGGAATCCGTGTATCTAGAATTCCTTAACTTCCGTGTTTTCACGGAGCGTAATTAAACAAAACGGATAAGATGCCGGTTTTCCTTGAAAACTGTTACTTGTTTTCCTCGATTTCTGAAAATGTTCCCTACCACTTTATGTTGTTTCGTTTCCATTCTGTTCTCTTTTACCTCACTCCATTTTTACTGAATAATTAATGCTTTTCTTTTATACTTCCTCTCATCTGACTTTCATTTTAGCCCATAGAGGCGAGGCGTATATGCGGGGTAGAATCAGCTATCTGAAATTATATCGAATAAAACGAAATAACATTCATTCACATTAGAGAAATGTAAGTTGTAATTCCGTTTTAATTTTTTGAACCGTACGCAACGCGCCACACGGATGGAATGAATGTGAGTCAGTTCAGTCCCACGAGACAAGAGAAGCAGGGCAAGGGCGGCAGCTGTAGGCGCACGCGTGTACAGCGGAGTTGCCTGTGTCATGTCAGCGCAGGGGAGGGCCGAGGGTGGACACACCCCCAGCCCCCATGAGACATAGGAATGGAAGGTTCAATTTTTGACCAAATTTCAGTATTAAGTAGTGTAAATGTGTAATCAGTAAAATTAGTTAACTTCAAATTAACGGGCACATCGTTTCGGCCGCTTTTTCGTGTCCCATCCTTAGGTGTTCTAAACATCGCCTCACATTTGAATCGCACTTGTGATAGCGAAATGTTGTGTCACGAAAATGAGGCAGAAACGTTGTTCCTGTAAACAAAACGAAATATTGTGCGTCCTCTGATGCCCTGACAGTTGGAGTTGACAACAAATAAACAGTTCAAAACATTGGGCAAAAAGGTAATGAAGCTCTTCACATTCTTCTGTCTGTAAATACAAGAAACCAGTGGCGGCTCGTGGCTTTCTAAATGGGGAAGGCTGAAAATGTATTGCATTACACTGTATTGCATTGCCTGCATTGTATTGCTATATAATCTCTTCCAATACAGACTTAGGGAAATAGCGCTCCTACAGCATATTGGGAAAAATAGTTGATGCTCAATGCTACTCGCTGAGCTGCATAGTAATGCTATCTGGTCAGCACGCCCTTCTTCAGATTCTGCGCCCCACCCTTCAAGGCCCACCCTTCAAGGCTGCCTGGCAGTAGCCTTCGTCCGCCGATAAGCCATGCATGACATCACGCCTGCTCGTTTTATATAGGCCTTACGGCGAAATGAAGTGGGAGCCTAACGCTTTTCTCTTCCCTGTCAACAGCTTCAAATGCGTTACGAACGGCCGTTAACGAGCTAAGAAAAAAATGATATGATTGTTACATAATATAACTTGGAAATAGATTCTGCGGGGGTCCTACAGCTGTCGCCGCTTCCCGCACCTCCGACGCCACAGGTCTCGGTCTCGCCATGCATCTTCCTCCTCTTCAATATTCCTTGCACGCATGGCTTCTTGTACTCCTGCATACCACGATGTTCTAGGTCTTCCTCTTCTTTTCCTTCCTGTAGGTTGATATAGCATAATTTTCTTTGGCCATCTATTTTCTCCCATTCTTAATACATGCCCGAGCCAGAGAAGCTGCCTTTCTTGGATTCTGTCAACGATGTTATACTGAGACTGCACCCATTCCCTTATTTCTTCATTGCTTGCATGTTCTCGGCGTGAGGTTCTCAAAGATATTCTGAGATGGTCCATTTCTATTGCTTTCAATTTTTCTTTGTTCTATAACTCGGAAATCCATTATTAATAAATAAATAAATACATTTATAAATATATTTTTAAATTTTAAACCTACACACATTACACTGTATTGCACTGCTAGGTGACACAATTATTTAGTTCTACATGGGCTTTCGTTAATTTTTAATATTTTAAACCTAGCGGGCAAGTTCAGTTTAAAATAATAAAATGATTGCTACTAGATATAATCTTGATTATTAGAATAAGTTGTGAAAATTATTAAAAGGAGTGTACTCTCGATTGTACTTTTACTCAAAAGCTAATTTTTTCAAGAAATTCAACAATATTTTTTCGTTATCGGGTCGGTATAGTGTATTAATGTCATTTTCAATAAACATACTCGTTTCTCATATTTGTTTATCACTCGTGCATTTCTTTTGGGTTCCAACATAGATTTTCTTTTTTCTTTTTTTTATGTTATTTTCAAAATTAAAGTTGTATATGACTTAGTGTAGGGGTCACAGAATTTTGAAAATGTGCACACTATTCACTTTTCCCCATAGCACGTCATACGCAGCTTTAACTGTTTTTTTGACGTAAAATAAATAAAATAAATAATAAATAAATAAATTATGACTTTCATTTGGGCAACCGATATCCCAATTTGGACCGATTGCACACTGTTTTCCCAATTTCTCTGTGCCAGAAACTATGTAACAAAAATATACTAGCGTACCCATGCGAGAACTCTCGCATATTAAACCCCAATCTAAGTTTTCCTGAAGATATCGTAAAACTGAAACATGAAAATATGTAGTCCGTTTCCATCGTAGTTCCCTTCACAATTAGGTACACAGTACTTGTAGAACACGGGAAAACGTTAAATGAATGCACTACAAGCCTAAGAAACAATATTCATCGGTATCAAGCAGCTATTAATTGTATCTCTTGTTGCCGCGAGAGCAAGTCTTGAATTAGGCTGTCCGAGTGATGCCACGTCGAAGGCTGAGGTGCCGACGTTTCGACCGACATGTCGAGGTCCTCTTCAGGGCTGTACTGCCTGAAGAGAACCGCGACATGTCGGTCGAAACGTCGGCACCTCAGCTTTCGACGCGGCGTCACCCGGACAGCCCAGATCATGATTCTGGCCGCGGAAGCCTACGATATCATTTAAATCATGAATTAATAATTATCTAAATAAACCTCATCAGTCTGCGCAAACTCTGGTGTACATAGAAATCGAAAATATAAGATGGAGGAATCTAAGCTTTCTAAACGTGACGTCACAAACATGGCCATCAGCTCTAAGGACTGAAATATATGTCATGGAGGAATACATTCTGTATTCCTCCATGTATATGTGGTATTGGTAATATCATTACGCACCGAACCGGCAAAAATTTAATAGAATGTTCAAGAATATTTCATCCTATAGATTACGGTGTGAGGAACGTTTTTTTGGAGGCCTTTGTCCTCAAAATTTTAGTTTAATTATTAATAAAAATATTCACTACACAAACCATAGCAGTTGACGTGCTCGGAAACATCAGCAAATCAAGCAATCAACAAACAGATCATTTCTGGGTGGAGTAATGTAGGATTGCATTTGCGCCTGCTTAATTTAAAAGAGTTTTTCTAACAAATATTTATAGTTAATATGTTATTATAGTTATATGTCGTGTTTATAGTTAGTAAGTATGGGAAAGTATAATTCGTCAACTCCTCCTGAAATTATTTATTTGGCACCACATCTGTAAAGGTAGCTTGGGAGTGAGCACTGCAAAAGGTATCTCGAATTCCGAAATATGATATAAGTGATAATATTTATTTTAAACTTGTCATTGGCTTGCAAAATGAGAAATAGATGAGAGTGATTACTCTTAATACTATTTTAACAATGTCTACGGTCGGGATGAATAAGTAAGTAAACTAGTGGTGCTAAAACAGCACCTATTTCAAATTTTACCTTCAAGGAACAGATTTCATTAAGGGAAAATCTCTATCTATCATAATTGTAGTTGTAGACGCCGAAAAAATGTTCGAACTTTTGTAATTTTCGAAAAATCAAGGTTTTTAATGAACATGAGACCTGAACTATTTTCTTAAACGTCCTTCACCTTACCCAACAAAAGAAAATTAATCAAAAACGTCGGAGCCAGTTTTATGAAAAATTTGAAAATGTCCCAGGGCCTTCATGTAAAGTACTCCCCAAAAATTAAAATATCGATTTCAAAGTCTTCTTGGCTGTCTGGGTGACGCCGCGGCGTTGGCTATGAGGCCAACAGTGGCCTCTCAGCCAACGACGCGGTGTCACTCGGAGCCAAGAAGACACGGACTCGAGCTGCGGAAGCTTACTTTACCTATCGGTTTCAAATTGGAGGGGCCGCGACATCACCCAGATCGATTGGGGGAATATCAATTTTGGAGAAAATCGGCTGAACGGTTTAGCCGCTAGCGTTGTTCACAGACGGACAGAGAAACGTTTTGCCGTCATTCGGTTTTTCGGAATCAAGGACGCACAAAACCTGGATTTTGGCTTCACCACGTGATAGAGACCTTTCCCCCCTTAAACTTAGCAAGTAGATTTATTCACATTTTTGTTACCTGAGCCCTGTAATAAAAGCGTTTGTGCCAAAAATTCACCATTTTTTGGCGCAGCATTATATCACTTTCTCTCTACTTCGTATCGAGAAAGTAAAAATGAGAAAGAAATAAGAGATGATAAGAAAAAAAGGTGATGGAATTATGTAATGCTTCAAAGCAATATCTCGAGAGATACGTTTTGAGGCTCCCTGACACCGAAAAAGGACTTCTTTCAATGACTCTGTCGGTTCTTCTGTCTGTCTGTGTGTATCTGTCTGTCCGTCTGTCATTAAAGAATACGAGAGAATTAACCGCATACAGGACTTTTGTCGATGCTGATATTCTTCGACGAACCTGGCTTTACGTGAGGCTCTGTGAATTTGAAGACAAAAAGAGGAAAATATTCTAAAGGAGAAGGATAATGAGCCTCTGTTAGAGAATAATTTCAAGAATAATTTACTCTGATGCATTACTCTGATGCAAGGTTAACTATACTAGGAGGAATTTCGTAATGAGCCTTCTTATATTGACCATGTGGTTGTGCGATAAGATACGCTTGGTTGCGTTTGCTTCGTCGACTCGTTTCGATTATCAAAGGCACGTTTCACGAGATAAAACGCGTGTGCTTATTTTATATGTAACGTGTTCAAACATCGTCCTTGAGTATGCTTGACTAAATACTGGGGTGATTGTTAAAAACGAAAGGTAAATTGTTTGTGCTACACTTCGCCTATTGGTTGAGGCAGCAACTAGTGCTACAGCAGGACATACTTTCTGGCATTATTTCTAAATTCCCAATTCTCCAAAATCCAGATTTCAACGTAAATGAGATCCACGCCTTTCCTTTATGCGTCCCTTCCTCTACCTGTGAAAAAAATGAAGAAAAAATTGTAGCGGTTTTTGAATTTTTTTTGAGAAATTACATATGTTTCAAACACTAATTACGCAAAATTCACTCATTTTTCAAAATATTGAACATGACCTTCTATAAGAGTAGATTTATTACAACAGACTGTGCTTAAGGCAAAAACATCAATCTTCAATTATATAGTTTTACATTGTTAACTTTTTGCAATTAAAAAAAACAACAAAAAAACAAAACACAACGGAGAGTTCGCGGATATTTTTTGCCATCATTTTCCTACATTTACTCATGAAGAGAAAATGTAAAAAAAGCGAGCGGTGTTTGAGAAAAAGGGTTTAAAAAATTAATTACGTACATTTCGCGTAAAATTATACGAAAACTAATATTTTCGAAATATTTAAAAAACAGGGAATATGAATATGAATCTTATAAGGAAAAATCTCTTTCATCAATTTTGCAGTTGTAGAAAGACGCCGAAAAAATGGATTATTGCAATTTTCAAAAATTTTGAGATATCTACGAACCTGAGAACTACACCATTCTCTTCAGCGTCATTTACGCTATCCAACGACAAATTTTAATACAAAAATTTTATTCCATTTTTGAGAAAATGTTGAAAATGTTTTCGAGGTTTCGTGTTAAGTACCATCAAGAATCAAAATATCAATTAGAAACTTCTAAAAACCTCGAGTTCATTTAGATCGATCAGGAATATCCATTTTGGAGGAAATTGGCTGAACAGTTTTGGCACAGACGGACAAAAACAGATAGACTTTTGCCGTCAATCGATTTTTCGTCATCAAGGACCCATAAAACATGGATTCTGGCTACACTACGTGTTAGAAGAAGTAATTTACTATATATTGCAATAGGATTTATCAGTTTTTTTCGTTACTAGAACCCGGCAGTAAGAGTTTATCTGTCAAAAATCTGTTGCTTTCCGGCGCACGATTACATAACTTTCTCTTCTTACGACGTACCTTCGTAAGGGCGAGAAAATAAAAATGAGGTAGTAAACTAGGTTTTCAAATTTCATATACCGCACACTCTAGATCGATTGTAATCGATTATATTTTGATACGTTTCAAAAATAAAAAAATGTGGCAATAACGTCTAAAAATATTAACATTAGCATTTACTTCTCATCGGGTAGAGATTAAATGGGATTTAGCGTGGGTTTTACAAACATAGTTACTACGAAATAAGAGGGTAATTTCCGAAGTCATGCCAACTATTTAATATATTCCGAATAACCGCATATTGAGCACTGTATACATTTGAAAACACAGCTGATGTGTTCTGCGTGACACAAATGCTCGTGAATGTAATCTCGAGCTACGACAAGCATTGAGTGATAGGGCGTTGCCCTATCGAACTGTTGCACGTTAGGTGGAGACCTTCAAACGTTTACGAGCAGCAACTGTAGACCTGCCGCGCAGTGGACGTCCAGCGTCTGCTCACATGAATGACGTTGGACTGTGGCGGAAATAGCAGCATATACTGGTATGCCTGCATCGACAGTATTCTGCAGTTTAAGGAATGACTTGAAGATGAGCAAGGTGCAAAGTGCAAAAAGTGGGTGCCACATGCTATAACTGAAGTGCAACCAGAGGTGCTACCGCATGTCACAGATTTTCTCGTAGTAAAGTTTTCTAATTTCCTTTGTGTGGACTGGCTTTACGGTCTTGCCCCATCCTCTTGCATACTGCCATCTATCGTCGCCCGTTTTTTTTTAATTTTCTCAACTTTTCGATTTCCTGATGATAGAACCGAAATATTACTTCAAGCGTATTAAAGAAGAGCAAAACTTTGTCATAAACAGAAATTTTCATTGAAAAATTTGACTCTGTTTTAAAGAAAATGGTGATTAAGCATCAGTATAAATGCGAAATTTCAAGCTCATTTTTACAGGAATCTATTGAGTCTTCGAAAAACTTCATTTGGTGTCATTTGAAGCACATCTACTCACAAATGCAATAAGGTATTCAAATTAATGGAAATGTGTATATGAACGGCATGAGAGATATTTCAAAAAATTACAGTTACTTGATTTTTTAAACAACAAAAGAATACACCAAAATGAACTTTACGTCATCTTAAACAGTGCAATTAGCACTATCTGTTGGAAAAGTTTGAAGAAAATTGGCGTTTGAGCATTTCTGAAAAGAGGGAATTTGAGAGTTCATTTTTACAGAAAACTGTTGAGTTTTGAAGAATATTTATATAAAATTATTTAAAGCACATGTATTTATAAATATAATAATCTGAATAAATTGTCGCTAAAGAAAAAAAATTGGAGCTGTTTCTGAGAAAATATTGGTTTTGCAATTGCAATATTTCACGCACATTGCAAGAAAATTACTGAAATTTAAAAAAAATGTAATTTAATATAATGAAAGAACTAATTATGGATAACAAATTACATTTGAAGAAATTATTTTAATTTTTAATTTTGTAGTTTTAGGAAGACGCCGAAAAATTCAAACTTTTGAAACTTTGGTAAATTCAGAGTTAACCGCGAAAATCGGACATATGCCACCTTTATAAATGTATTTTACTCTATTCATACAAGAAATTTAAAGAAAAAATTTGGAGCCGTTTTTTGAGAAAATATTAAAAATGTTCGGAGGGCTTAATGTAAAGTACCCCCAAATTTTAAAGAATGTTTTTCAAAATTTCAACACTTAAACTAGAGTCAGATGGACAGGGATTTCTTGAATTTGTAAAAGATCGTACGGATGATTTAGGCGGTAGTAGAGTTTACAGACGGACGGACGTTTTGAAAAGAACCACTTTTTCGGTATCGGGGGACCCCAAAACGTTTATTTCCGTTGAAATCTCGAAATTGATTTTCCTCCGCATTACATAACTTTCTCTATACTACGTATATCACTCCATATATACGTACGTATTCAAGAAAGTAGCTAGAGGTGCTACAGAATGGCACAGACTTTCTCGTAGCAAATTTTTCTAATTTCGTTGGTGGGGACTGGCTTCAATGTCTTGCTCCATTCTCTGGCCAGCTGCCATCTATCGTCATTGAAAGTACATTTTCTTGACATTTTCTCAACTTTTCGGTTTCTTAATAGTAGAACAGAAATATGACTCCAAAAATATTAAAGAAGAGTAAAACCCTTTCCAAAATGAAATTTTCTTTGAAAATTTTGAAGCCGTATTAAAAAAAAGGTAATTAAGCATCACTGTAAATTTGAAGTTTTTTTTACCGGAATGTATTGTGCTTTCGAAAAACTTCATTTGAAGTCATTTAAAGCACTTCCACTCACAAATGTAATAATAGATACAAATCCATGCAAATATTCTTATTAATGGCGTGAGAGATATTTTAAAAAATTACATTAGTGTAATTTTTGAAAACACACACACACACACACACACAAACAAACAAACAAAAGAATACACCAAAACGAACTTTCACGTCGTATTAAACAGTGAAATTAGCACTAATCATTGGAAACATTTAAACAAACATTTTAAGAAAAAAGAGGTTCTTCATTGGATTTCACAAGAATGCTCAAAATTGGACTCCTTCGATATGCGCTAATGGCTAATCTTAATCCAGCTAAGTGGACTGGATTAAGACTATTTTATATTGTTAGCTTAGCTGACTGGTAAATAATTGCTCCATAGTCTATCTTAGAACGAATAAGAGGTTTGTATGTTGAAAGTATAACATTTCTGTCGGCTCCCCACGATGCTGATGAAATAGCTTTTATTATATTCATTCTTCGAAGGCATTCAGCTTTTAAATTCTTAGTATGTGGAATCCATGTTAGATTACTATCAAATAATATTCCTAGGATTTTGATTAGGTTAGAACATTTAAGTTGTTGTGGTCATATTGTAAGCTTTAACTGATCAGGTAAGTTACCCCTTTTATTAAAGATTATTCATTCAAAATTGGTTTTAGATATCTTGAAACCTGTCGAATTGGACCAATCTTGAAGTTCATTTATAGTGGTTTGAAGCAACTTGAGATGTTTTAATATTTTTTCCACTTGATGTTATAGTGATATCGTCTGCAAACAAGTATACTCACACTGCTCGATGGACATGGTTCGTGATATCATTTATGACAATTAAGAATAGTTGTACACTACGCACAGATCAGTGAGGCACTCCGTTATTATTTGTATATTTGTTCGATAAAATATTCTTGAATTTAACTTTTAAAGATCTATTCTTAGTGAACTGGGTTATGAAAGTTAGTACTTGGCCATCTACTCCCATATCGTAGAGAATTTTGATGATTCAATCTCTCCATACCATGTCGTAAGCCTTTTCCATGTCTAAACTAACAGTCACAAGATGTTGGTCTGTTATAAAGGCATCACAAATGTCAGATAATGAATATATATTTTTGTCCAGAAGCAAAACAAGGGGCCATCTTAGCATTTGCTCAATGGATCAGGGAAACTGGACGAAAAACCTGATCGAGATGGGGGTCATTTACCCGGAAGCTGCAATACAACACTTGTTACAGGTTGTTTATACACATTTATACATTTCAAATGGTAAATAATGTATTATGTATCATTGTTAAAATTAATGTTAATTTTCTTGTGATGCTCAGTATAGTCTCTAATTGTATCTACGTCGAGTATTGTTGTATTGTTTTTACGTCGAGTGTTATAGTAATAAACGTCGGCATTTTCTGAAAATATATTCCCGTCCTTAGGCAAGTCATTTTTGACAAAACCACTGATTCGTAAATCAACAGACAAGGTAATGGCAAAGTTCCTAGATTAATGAAAAGAGGTTTACAAGAATCACGTGGGTGGAATTTGGTAAAATTTTCTGTAATCTAAAAGTCTGGGAGCTATAAGATATACTTCCCCAGACTATTATGCCATATATGATTACGTAGGCTTCCGCGGCCGGAGTATGTCCTTGGTGTCGGACAAGCCGCGTCGATTTGCTTGTAGCTGACGTTTCGGCCAACATATTGTGGCCTTCCTGAGAGCGTACTGCTGAGCTGCAGTATGCAGTACGCTCTGAGGAAGGCCACAGTATGTTGGCCGAAACGTCAGCTACAAGCAAATCGATCAATGGTACACCGTTCATTTTCAATGGAGCACAGAATTGTTTATTTGAAATGGAAAACTGAATTGAAACCGTTTTCTTTTCATTTACTATCAATTTGTTATTTCGGAAGCAATTTGAAAATCTGATATTGTACTATTTACGGTTTATTTATTGCAAAGGATGTTCATATCATCCGCAAAGAGAACCGTTCTTCCGTTCCAAATCGCCGAGGGCATATCGTTTACGTAAAGTAGGAACAGAATAGAAGAACTCCACGTGCAATGGGCAAAGAGTCGGACAGGTGCGGACAGTATGTTCCATCATTCCAGTTAGTTATTTCCACTTTCTGAGATCGTTGTTTAAGGTACGAACATAACCAATCTAGGACAATATCACGGATTCCATATGAAGGTAATTTTGAAAGTAAAATGTCATGATCAATGACGTCAAAAGCTTTTGAGAGATCTATAAATAATCCAATAGGTGCCTCGTTTTGATCCAATGATGAGGCGACATCTTTAATAAAAGAAAATATAGCTGTTTCCGTTGATTTTGATTTTCTAAATCCATGTTGGCAATCTGAAAGTGCGTCTTATTTACTGAGAAAGGTTTCCATTCGTACGTAAAAAAGTCTCTTTAATATTTTTGAAAAAAACTGACAGAAGAGAAATGGGCCGATAATTTTGAATTTCATTTTTGTTGCCTTTTTTGAAGAGCGGCTTAAGTTTAGCTGTTTTGAAAATATTTGGAAACGTCCCGGTGCATTAATTATGTGAGTTAACGGGTGTATAATGAAAAACGCACAGGTCTTTAACAAAGAATCCGGGAATTCGTCTAAACCGGACGAATATTTATTTTTTAGTTTACCGATTATTTTGAGAATTTCATAAGAAGAAGTTTCGGAAACGAACATCGTGACTAAAATTTTGAGGTTAATGTCTGTTATTGAATTTTGTGGCTTAGTTACTCTTAGTGAGATCGGCAGCAATTCTCGAAAAGTATTGATTAAAGAGGCTAGGCACTGTTGCCGGATCGTTCACATTTATTCCTTAGGTATACAGAATAACTTTTTAATTGTGGTATCACTCTTTCTGAATTATTAGTTTCCTGTAAGCAGATTACATCTGGATTATATTTGTTTTTTATATTTTATAGAGTACTCTGATTCATTGCTTTCAATGTGTTTTTGTAATTTTTTTTTAGATTTGTAAATCTTCTCTTCATATTTTTAGCCTTTAATTTTGGATATGTTCTTTCTAACATTTGGATCAGTTGAGTTACATCAGGGGTAAATTCTAGAGCTATTTCATTTACCTCAGTACTGTTTTTAGTTTTTTTCAAGAAAAATCTTCATTTGCATAAAATTTAAGTGATATTTGTTGTTTGGATCCAATAATATTTCCTTCAGCGGGGCCAGTTGTATATCCAGTTTTTCAAATTCTTCCACATTAGTACTTTCTAGTCGTGACTTTTTATAATTCTTCTCTTTTTCTTTTGCAGAGATATCATTATTGAAATATTTTTTAGGCTCTGATGGGGGTTCAATAGGTGGATCTGAGGTTGTTGGTGATGATATAGGTCGTGTCTCAATCAAGTTATTTGTGGGGTTGGTTTTCTTTGATTGTGGGGTTTGATGACCAGGGAAGTCAATAGATTGAGGTTGGGTTAATATAGGGACATTACTATTGGCCTCAAGCTCCTTCTTCCAAGTGTTTTCTTCATTCACTTTTGTGTTAATAGTTTCTTCAATTTGGGTGGATAAGTCAGATGGTGGAGGTATTTTTGAGGTGATATTCACATCAGTAGAGGGAGGTATTTATTTTTCATTGATGTCATCTGCAGGTTGAGTATTTGGTATAGAAGAGGGACTTTGGTTATGTTGTTGGATAACTTCGGTTTCCATTTCATCATTTTCATTGGGTTTATTGGGACAAAGCTGAGCTATATGTCCTTCTTGATTACAAATATAACATGTCATGATATCAGTAGAGAAGAATATACGGTATAAGGTATTGTCAAAGTAAACAAGAGTTG
The DNA here is from genome assembly GCA_964035755.1 of Teleogryllus oceanicus. NCBI lineage: Eukaryota > Metazoa > Arthropoda > Insecta > Orthoptera > Gryllidae > Teleogryllus > Teleogryllus oceanicus. The sequence continues at coordinate 97,966,054 of CAXIVR010000001.1, forward strand.
AATCAAGTAATTTGTTTACATCTTGAGGTTCTATGTATACATGTCTTCTGGACCTCATAATTTGCGAGAAGCCTGGTTATGATATTCCTGCTTTTATGAACGAGATCTTGAAGAATGTGGCAATTTTCCTTTTGGTGAGTTCCTTTTCAATTATAACATGTGGTATGATTGGGCACACATTAGATATAATTACTAGCGTCAACAATAGAGGCAACTTTGCTAATATAATCTTTAACTGAAAGTCCTTCTTGAGCTTCGATTACAATTGCTTGTTTTTAGATGGAAAGGAATCTGATGATGTAGCACCTGCATAAGACTTCTTTAATGACATACCTTTTGTGAATCCGTACTGTTGGGTTATGTCTCTCCTTAGTCAGGAGAATCCGTTTTTCTTGGAGGTATAGCTGCATATGCAGCTATACGTTAAATTTAACGTGATGGTATACCGTGTTTTGGTAAATGTATTAGCAACAAACTCGTATAGTTCAACCAAGTTAGGTAAATCACTCGTGTTCCGTTAGTAGATCACTGCTCACAGCACGACCTACTCGCACGACGTCTCGAAGTGAACTGGTGTACTGTTTTGTTTTGTGCATATGTAGTACGAATAAAACAATTACCATTTACGGTTCTGTCAATGCCCCTTATCCGCAGCGCCTTGTAGTAGCGGGTTTTGCCCTAAAAGACTGGAGAGTGCACTTCCATCGAATGACGGAAATGTCATTTCCAAAATCCGAAATACGAATAAATAATAAAAATGTAATCAATTCAATTTAATTAAAACTAAGTAAAATAAAAGTCTATATTGAAACATTTCTTACATAATTTTAAGCGTCGTTTCCGTGTAACGTAATATAATCTGCTTTGAACGTGGTTTTGGTTTTGATTTCCATTAAGGACCTACGTTCGACTCCAGCACATTTCAACAAGCACTATTACTTAGACATGTTTCACACAAAGCAGCTGTTGTTGAGCAGCTGTTAAGCAGTTGATAAGCAGCTGCTGAGTACTTTTATTTGAATAAAAAAGGATTAATTTCTAGAAGATTAAAAATTATTATTGCAGCATGAAAGAATTATTCCTTATTATTATGTTACGAACCTGTGAACCCAATTGGATCAAAGTGAGTGCTTGATCTGCAGCAGATGTTGTTCATCTCCAAACTTTTCTTTACAAACCCTACTATGCGTCTTATTTCGTCTCTTTGGTATGTTCTAATTCCGTCCTCTTGTTGGAATTATGAATACTGTGTCATGTAATACGATATAGTAGCTTTCCAGTTGGATTAAATGTTTGACTCTTATTCAATTAGGGTGTTTTCTTTTCGAAATCATGTTCAAACGTTTGCAATTTTCGAAATATAGGTTTTTAGTGAATTAAATTTTTAATCAAATTTCTACCATAAATGAAAGCAAAATCCTCTATTAGAATAAAAACCATTTTTTCAACATGTCCTGCACCTTTAAGTTTTAAGCTGCAGGTTCATTTCTTAATTAACCCCACGGTGTAGCTTTGGGAGAGGGTTGGGGATACACCTCCCGCCGATATATTTGAAATAATTAAATGTTTAATTTGAACAGTAATTTAATTTAATGTACATAAAGTTGAGAAAAATAATTGTTGGAATTTGATATAATGATATTATTTGATGAATACTTGTAGTTTAATATTATTCTAATATAATTTCAGTTTCGTATATAACGTGTCAATTTGCACACAAATAACTTTATTATTATTATTATTATTATTATTATTATTATTATTATTATTATTATTATTATTATTATTATTATTACATCGACAACAAAATCCTGCCTAGCATGTTTTTTTTAATCCTACAAGTACTGGTTGGAGTACAAGTAGACTCCATAGCTTCCCTACAGCTAAGTTTTCATGAAAACGGAAACTTCATGCGGTGTTACCTTTTCTAATTATCATAAAAATATACTAGAACTAAATGTTTTTAGTGCATAAAGATTCTAATGTGTCAAAAATAGTTGTCCCGGTCTGGCATAGCATTCAATATTGCTGGTCATTTTTATCGAGAAATTGTAATACTTTATCTTATTGGCAGCAGTCTTAGATGCCATTCTTCAAAATTTCCGGAATTTTACGCGACGAGTTATTGTTTACAAACAATTACCGGTTTTGTTTACAAATGGGGCTACTATGTTACTTGTAGCCATTACCGGCGTTGACAGCAGTTTCTCGATTTTGAAACGAGAAAAACAATAGTCTTGGGAGTACTGCAACTGAAAATGATTTAAACGTTTATTTTTAACCAAAAGAAGGAGAAAAATTCAAAGCACTTAAAAATATAGTAAATTATTCTAAAAGGTATTTACTATATTACCAAATATAGTGTACATCAAAGAAGGCAAAAAATTATAAAATAAAACTAAGTGGTGAAAATGTTTATTTTTTATAATTTATGCTCGTTTACTAAAATCCTTTCCTAAAAATCCGATACCATTGGCATTTTCCTCGATATCGGATGTCTTGTAATAATAGACCATTTCTGGTAAAAAAAATGTTTCCCCCTCAGAAGCGAGAACCATTCTAAAATATCACTTCTTTTAAGGAACCAACAGTAGTCACATAAAACAGGTTTCCTTGTATAGAAGAAATAATATAACAATTAAATTTTTCACTTTTGGAGGTAATACAGTAAGGAATTAATATAATAAATTAAATAATAATTAAAATCATAGCAAATGAATGTTCAAAATACCAAAATGAATATATTAGTTTACTCGCAGGGTTTTTTGCAGGGTCTGGAGTTCGGCCAGATCGATTGGGTATATCAATTTTGGAGAAAATCGGCTCAACGGTTTAGACGCATTAACTACAGACGAACAGAGAAATGTTTTGCCGTCGGCCAATTTTTCTGTATCAAAGGCCCCCAAAACGTACTTTCTGACGACAGAAGATGTTAGAGAATTAATTTACTTCACATCGGAACAATTTTTATAATTCGAGTTCTCGAAAAACCGCTCTTTTTGCCGCAGCATTACAATATTTTATCTTTACTGCACAAGTTCGTAGGATGGCGAGAGAGTAAAATCAATCTTCGAGTCTCTCCATGTTAGGCGGCTTGTCATAAATCAGCAAATCCTAATACACAAAAGCCGATTTTCTATATATGGCTTCGTTTGGGAACCGAGTAACGTTGGTATTTGAAGAGTGCTCTTCAATAGCGAAGGAAGATATAACGATTTCGCATAACTGAAGTCGTGCAGGCAAGGTGCAGCAACTGATAAAAAACCTTCTTCCTTGTGAGTCCACGTCGCGGAAAGTGATCTTTCTTGAGGCAAGAGACTGATATGAATTCATCTGGTTTAAAGCTCAAAGGTCAATTGATAGTGGAGTTGAAAGTACTATTATTCACACAAACCACTGCACTTAGGAATAGCACAACCCACTTTTCAAGTGTGTTTTGTCTAGCCGAGGTTCAGTAAATCAACCCCATTATACATACAAATTCACATTAAATTAACAATAATAACGTTGGGACGTTGAATATCTCTGTGCATAGTGTGCATCATACACTTTCGTTCTAATCGCCTCTAGGTTGGCTGTATAGTTTTGTGCACTTACCAGTCCTCAAATGACATCGCTCACTTTTCTTACGGCAAGTTTAGGAGAATGAGTTGCTGCAAAGTAAACATGCCTGTACCATTCTCCGTTTGAAAAAAGCCAGGCTTTGGTAATCGCTGTGTGTGTGTGATTTGAACGTGTGCCAAAAGCTATAATTCTTAGAAGAATTTTATCATAATGTGGGCATAATATTTTTCATCGGCAAATAGTTTACGACTGAATTGAACCATTCAAAAGCAGTCAATGCAGCATTCAGAAAGAGAAAAGGGCAATATATCCATCTTTATATAATACTGATCGCAATATTGAACAAATCCATGCCCTGATTCTGAATATCAGATAAGTGACTATTGTTGGTGGCAACCAACATGCAAGTTAGTCATGTTCCGCATATGAGAACGTCAAGATGGATTGTCGAAAACCATTCTTTTGTTTTAAGATAATGCGTATCCACATACCACCTCCCAAGATCTTCAAGTTCTGTACTTCGTAGTGACAGAGCATCCACAATCCAGTTCCGATCTTATCGCGTCTAATTACCATCTATTTGGGCCACTTAAAGATGCTTTCAGAAGCCGAAGACTTGCCTCCGAGCTACAGGGGAGGAAGCAGTGCACACATGGTTTGCTGTTTAAACGAAAATCCTTTTGTCTGAGGTTATCAGAAAGATGGTGCTATAATGGACCAAAAAAAATTGAAAAGCATGGTGTCTATGTTGAAAAATCCACTTATTTTAAACTAAAGATGAAATTAACTATAAACATTGAGTTGAGACATTTACTGACTTATCTTCGTTCATATGATATTTACTCCTAATTTTTGGCAACTGTTTATGCACAGATGTTCGGCAGGTCACGTTCGGGGATCCCTAACATTCAGGGGCAAATGTCATGTGGATAAATGCACGAAACCCCATTATGTGCAATTTCAAGTTTGTAATTTATATTCAGAGAAATCTGAATTAGAGCACGCACGCGCGTCCATGTACACACACACACACACACCACACACACACACATACACGGTATATATGTATGTAAATTATTTCTAATCCGCAACTACATCCCTCGTATATTAATAACAAAAACCCTTAAAATTAATTTACAATTTTCAAAATTTCATGCGATTTTAAGAAAACACTGGGCCTATGTCGTGTTAATCAGGAAACTTTGCTCTGCTTAAGTAAAATAATAAATAAAAAATTGCAGACTTAGAAAAAATGTTGATACGAATTTTTAATTGACACGATTTCACCCCAAAAGTACGTGAAATTACTTATACTATGAAAAAATTGTACCCGACATTTAAAACTCTAATTACAACTAGCGGTGCAACAAAAGCACATATTTTCTTGCATTATTTCTACCTGCTCCTCTGTATTATACTACCACATAAACATGCAAAAGTGTTTTCAATAAGCAAAAATTATTTTCCGCACCGAGACGCGAACTCAGGCCCTCAAGTTAACCACACCAGTACTCTAGCGAGGCGTCGTAAGGATCGAACTCGGGCCAACGATTTAAAATGTATTTGTCTCGATCCACTATTTCAAGCATGCAAGTTTTGCAATTTTCGAAAATACGGAGATTTTGTCTAAAATGGGACTAGCGCCATATTTTTTACCGTCCGTTGTCACATACGAAGAGAAAATTTAACGAAGAAATATTGTGCGGTTTTTGAGAAAATAATTTGTTTACACATTGCATAATTTTAAGACAAATTACGCGATATCTAAGTATGTATTGTTGTAGCACCACCAGTGGATCTAATTATGGAGTACCTGCTTGAGAAATTGGAAAACAAGTCAGAATACACGCTATTGGAAAGGAGTGTGTCTGTGATCTCATTTGCAGATGATCTGGTGCTGTTAGAAAACGTCACCCCAGGAGCCCTCTGCCAACTGATTTTATCTATGCCATCCCTGTCAATGCCCAGGCAAAAGGACGGTCAAATCAGAGTGGCAGTCAAACTTCCTACATCTGCAATGAGTAGTGCAGATGGCATATTCTCCTTGGCCATGAGAGGTGGAGGATTGGGATTGCTGCGGCTCGCTCAACACGCACCTAGGTCAGAGCTGAACCAAGGTTTACGATTAGAAACATCTGCAGATCCTATTTGTAGATGACTGAGCTCCCGTCCGAGTTTCTACCAGCGGGCCTTGATGACCACCAAAGCACTGAGACTCAGCTTGTCCTGTACGGAACATGATATAGGGCTTATAAGAAGAAATGCGCCGATGACGAGGTAACTGCCTGGGAGAAGCTGGGATCCCAGGGAGAACGGATAAGTGGAATTTAAACGATCCTATTGAGAATGCTTTTCTGAGAGTCTGTATTCTTCTGTAATCTGGTCTTTTTATCACGGCACTCCACTTGAGATCAAATACCGCTGTCAATAAATCTACTCTTTGTAGGGGAAGGCCCAGAGGAGGATGTACATTTCAGGAAGTGCAGTACATGTGCTTAGATCCCATGAATCACATCAATGCACTTCTACCATTCCAGCAATAATAAAGCGTCATGACGAGATCAAGAACTTCATAGAGGACATTATGCTCTGAAAATCGGACACCGTGTTGTCTACTGAAGCTACCTCCTCCGTTTCCAAAGGTGTTAGACTCAAACCTAACATGGTAATAAAAAGTCGGGAAGGGGTCCATGTAGTCAACACATCTATCTGTCACGAGAATGGGTCCTTCTGAAAGCATGGGAGGAAAAGGTGGTAAAATACCAACCCCTGGCAGCCCAACTTCATGGAGTGCCCAACGCCAAACTCCTACCAGTGGTGGTTGAAACCTCTGGTGCTACGCTAAGTTCCACAGTCAGCGTCCTCAAGATGTTGGGGATCACGTCTCGAGGCATCTCCTATATCGTTAATTGCTTTCAGGAGCTCTATTAAGCTTTACACACAATTTGTCAATTACGATGAAGCAATTTAGCATTGCTGATAGTAAACGGAGTAAAGGAACTTCTTAGTTCCCTGAGGAAGTCTAGGAAATCGAGGGGATCCTAAAATGCCTAGGAATTTAGTTGTCTTGACTTTGCGTGGGAAGTGTATGCTATTTAATGTAGCATATAGAGGATTGTGGAGTCAGAATCCACGTTTGGGGATCCTTGATATCGAAAACTTTGTTTACGCAATAACCGACTGTCTGTTCGTCTATCTGTGTTCAACACTACTGCCCAAATCGTTGGTACGATTTTACCCAAAAATTGATATTCCCGGACTGATCTGGCCAAACGGGGAATTTTCAACGAATATTTTAATTTTTTGAGGTGCTTTACGTGATATTTCAACGACATTTTCAAAATTAGTTTTAATGTACATAGTTCAAAAACATTTGATTAATTAATTGAAATCTGTTTTGATGGTGATACAGTATATTTTATGAGGGGTAAAGTAGATTTTACCATAAAATGCATCAGTTTCTCTTTGGAAGGGAACTCTTACAAGAGATAAAAGAACACGAAACGCAGCCTTTCAAATTTATTTCCAGGTCCCCTTACATCACCCATATTGAACTTTAAATTATTTAAATTATTGTCTGTAGATTACTAAACATCGATAGGGTTCAACCAATTACACAGTCGCACAGTAAAAATATCAATGTAGATTGACAAATACTTTAGTTAACAAATTAACAAGTCATAAATCCTATATGTCCAATGTATCTGTGACACAACGCAAAATAGGTCTCCATATGACTGAAAACAACAAATTAAAGGAAATACGAACTGCTCAAATAAAAGGTAGGGGTTAGTATATGTATCAATTTAATAAAAGTATATGAGCATGAGTAAACGGTTAGTACACCACATATCCTTTACAAAAACACAAACATTAAAAGAACTTGGACTTCATGGGACCGTTCCAAGATGTAACGAGTCATTCTGGTTCCAAATCATCTAGTGGTGTAAGAAATATTGATGTCCTGAAATAAGTTAAATCCTTAATGAAGTCTCACAATTTGTCCATATATGCACTTGTAAAACCTTATAGCACGTAGCCATACACGTAGGCTACACTACACCACTCGTACACGTACACTAGTCAAACCTTTTACGAAACGAAAATCCCTTATTCTAATTAGCTACGTCAAATTATTTTATTTTCACGTTTAATAAAATTCAATTGTTTTCATAAACAAATTGATAGATACATTTTAGAAATTGTCTAGAAACAAAAATTAATGAAATGATTGGATTGTTAAATACTGAGATATTTTCAGTTGATCCTCGCTTAGATGAAGTCGAGGCGGCCACTTTTCTACAAGCTATCAAATTAGAAATGCAGTTAAAATGAGTGGTGCTAAAACAGTTCATACTTTCTCGCCTGTATTTTCACTCATATTTATGCGAAAAGTACTAAAATTTTCGGAAAATTATACATGACTTTATTTAAAAATCTACCATTTAGGAACAGATTTCATTAAGAGAAAAAATCTCTATCTAATATTTTAGTTGTAGGAAGACTCCGAAAAATGTTTGATCTTCTGCAATTTTGTATGATACAAAATCGAAAATGTAAGAGTTAAAAAGAAAATTTGGCAAGTGATGCTTAACCATGAATTTGACGTGAAACTGGGAAATGAAGAATTATATATTATAATAGTGGTGCTAAAACAGCACGTACTTCCTCGAGTGAAACAATAAATGGAGAAGAATTGAGGAACCAGGCATTTTTGAATTAGTTATCACATATAAAGAAGGGTTGAAAGGGTTGAGTTGGCGATAGAATATTGGGTTGGTGCATAAGTCCGTAGCGATTTTTTTGGGGGTGTTTGCTCTCCTGTTTCTGCGGTATACACCAGGCGTGTTCAACTTGCAAGGTCTCAACTGCCACAACTAAAACATTTAATATGGTTACGGGCCATATTTACAGAACTCAGGCGATCCACACCTGACTTCATCGTATTGTGGGTGTCGGCAGTTTGTACAGCTGCTCTGAAAGCGAGAAGGAATATGTTTACCTGTGTTGTGTAGTCAGGCCGTACCATGCACAATACAGGGAAACACATCGGAATGATTTTCAATATTTGAATTTACAAGAAAAAGTTCTCAAATCTAAACATGAACCTATTTTCACATTAGGGGAGTTTTGACCAGACGGCGCGTGCTCTAGGCGCGCAATGTTCTCGCCCGATATGGAAGCAACGGACTCTCATGACTAAAAACCTTCCGCGTGCCACAATACATTGCACCGTGAGCTGCCTGCGGGCCAGTTGGACAACCCTCGTATACACGATTGGTTGTCATTTTGTTGAAGTTCTAGTATTATGCCTGAGGTTCTGTATTGCATTGTTTCCGAAAATGAGTGTTGCTGTAGTCATTTCACACTCATCTTATTCACCTGATCTTACACCGTCATATTTTCACTTCTTCCGTTCTCTATCGAAAAACTTTCAATGAACTCCCTTTCTAGATGAAAATGCGCTTCGAACATGGTTTGGCAACTTCTTTAACACCAAACTAGAAGACTTCTACAGGTGAGGAATCGAAAATCTACCCCAGCGTTGGCAGATGATTGTAGAAAAAGGATGGCCATACAGGGTGTCCAGGGAGGACACGTCGAAACATCGAGAATAAACTCTTAAGCCCATTTTAAGTATATTTTTTTTAATAAACTTTTTGAATATTCCGAATGATTGAGCCGTTTTTTTATATATAACACATATTTATTCATTTTGCAAGATCTACATCGTTCAGTACAATACTTTACAGATGTATTTTTTTAGACTTAATCTAGTTAAAATAGTTAAGCTAACTTAGTCTATATATTGGAGAGGACACTCTAGGGGAGAACCTTGGTGTTAAGCATCGTGGTTGGCTAAAATTTTTAGGAATGCTTCCAAAGGGAATCTATTTTTTATTCGAGTGTGGGTTGGATTTTTCGGTAGTTTGTAATGGGATGCTGCTGGTATGTCTGTTAGGTTTTGGTAAAAGTTGTGTGATATGTGTGCTATTTGGTTTATTATTGTATTGATATTTAATTCTGAATGAAGTTTTTTTTTAAGGGGGTTTGAAAAATTTATTTTGCATTACTTTTTTGCGTTTGTCCATATGGGGCATGCATAAAGCAGTAGTGGTCTGATTATTGTTTTGTATAATGTTGTACTGTTTCTGTATGACAGAGATTTATGTTTGTTGATTAGTGGCCGGAGTTGGAATAATTTATTTCTAGCTTGTTTAATTTTGATGTCTATGTGGGTTTTCCAGGTTAGTTTTGTGTCCAGATGAAGTCCTAGGTATTTTATGGGTTGTGATGGTGGGGTCCAGGTGATGGGGAGTTGTTTATTACTAGCGGAGTGGGGGAGGTGAACCTTCTGAGTGAGAAGATTTTTGCTATTGTTTTGTCGGGATTGAGTTGAATTTTCCAGAGGTTTGCCCAGGTTTCAATGTTGTGTAAGTGATTTTGAATTTGTGATCGTAGGTTACTTAGTGAGTATCCTGAGGCGAATAGGGCTGTATCGTCTGCGAATTGAGCTATATTAGAATTTGATGATGATGGAATGTCTGCTATGTATATATTGAATAATGTTGGAGATAAAGGGGAGCCTTGCGGGACGCCTACTTTGATAATGTGTGGGGTGGAGCGGTGATTGTTGACTATTACTGAGAATGTGCGATCTGATAGGTAACTTTTGATGATGTGATTGAGCCGTAATAAGCAAAGTTCTTTGAATTCGCTTTTGTTTTTGATACATTATGTTCATCTAAAAATAAAAAATAACATTTAAAATTATTGTATGAACTTGGTTTTCGTATGAGTAGAAATCGAAGGAGGAGTGGTTATTTGTTTTCACATCCTAGCACCAAACAATTTTGAAATAAAGGGAACCAAGCACAAAGCTTTCTTTTTCGATTTTTTTTCTACTTTCTGAATCTTCGATGGAATATATAGTGCATTTTTTGGACATCCTTCACAGTTTCCATACTAACTAAAAATTAATTATCTCTTTCAGGTATATTTCCATATTCTATTTGTTCTAACGTTAGAACAATAAGTGCAAAAGCATTACAACTTAATCAGTTTACGGTAGTTTTGCGGCTTTAACTGTAAATGTATTGTTGAAGCAGAAAAAATAATTTGATAAAATTAATACTCAATTCCATTAAGCTTCTATATTACCCGAGATACCGTTCATCAGAGTTATCTTGCCCCACTTTAAGTTCGATTATCAATGCTCTCTGATATTCCTTTTATCCTGATCAGCGCAAATAAACTGGTATCTTGAGATGTATGTATTTATAATGAAGTTTTTATATAGTGTACATATATTAGTATACGTAAAGGTATATAAATATTATTTATACTATTTATATAAAGTACCCCCAGAACAAAAAAATACCCGCTTCAAACTCATAGGGTCTCGAATTCGTTCATATCTATCGAGGAATCAATTTTGGAGAAAATCGTGTGAACAGTTTAGTCGCTAGCGTTGACTACAGGCAGGCGTACAAATAGGCGTTTTGCCGTCAACCGTATTTTCAAAATCAAAGAGCCACAAAATGTGGATTCTGACTGCATAATGTGTAGTGTACATAATGTGTGTGAAAGTAATTTTCTACATATGCTAGGAACATGATTCATCAACTTTTTCGTTAACACGGTTCTTCGATATGAGATTTTCTGTCAAAAATGGCCTATTTTTGCCGCATTACAATACTTTCTTTTTGTTACGCAATTAAGTGGGAAGGCGAGAAAGTAAAAGCTGGTCCACTTAAGCTATTTTATTATATTAAATATATACCGTGAACGAATTCACGTAATCAGTTTTGAGATGGGCGCATATTTCTTGAGCTGGCGAATTTTGGCCAATCGCCAATGTTAAGATTCTCAGTTATCTGCTATGTTGTGTAATTTTTATTAGTTACTCTTTTCACTAAACAGTATGCAATGTCCATACCGAACGGAATTCGTTCGACTACATTAAAACCATCATTAAGACCATAATAAAATTACATTAAATTCTCATTATCAGTAAATACGATAGATACTATAGATTCTAAAGAAATGAATCTTAAAAAAATTCTGAAGTCACCCTCAATCTGCCGCTTTTGTGTCAGCTGAATACACATATAACTACACCATCGGATGGAATAAATAACTTCCAATTTTCCTTCAACTTGTATAACTTCTGCCGCCGGAATAAGCGACGTTTTTAACCCGTTTGCATGACCAAAATACTTCCGGTATGAATTCACTCAGAGACTGTTATGCCACTATGTTACGAATTCGCATCTCACATACTACACATTTAATACGCAAGACAAAGAATTGACATTATGGCCTTGCGCGTGTATACGAATCAAGTGAAATTATCTCGTCCTTTTCCTGCGTCCCTCACTCACGGTGACACCACTTTCGGACCACGGAGAGAAATGAGGTGTCATTCTCGGTCTCCTGATGGATTCGTAAAATAATTCATTGAATTCGTAAAAAAAAATTTAAAAAATTCAATGGATTCGTAAAAATGATCAGTGTTCTTGAGAACATTGATATTTTTTACGAATCCATTGAACAAGATTATAACAACGTTTTCCAAAATGTTTCATGTTTTTTAAGCAACAAAAATTCGTTTTGGGCGATTGACGTTCATTTTGGGCACCTACGAAAGTGATTAATCGCTCATTCGATTCCTCTTGATAAGACAAAACGATAGGTATAATTACAAAAAGTCAGTTTATGAATGGATATTCTGAATTAATTCTAGAAAAATACGCGTTTTTATCGTTTTAATGCATCTAGAGAACATTGGTGAAACTCTGTGAATTACTATACTCTTTCCGGCTTTTACGTGAATCTTTACGGCTTGATTCATCAGATTGACGATAATGGAACATCATTTTGTAAAGAACTACCGAAAAACCGAGCTGAGGGTGTTAAGCATCTAAAACACGTTTTGGACGAATTTGAATGCCACCCACGGGGGTGATCACAATCGATTGCTCTAACGGGCTAACTAAGCTGCCTTTCCGAATTAAGCTGAATTCTTGAGACATGAAACGTTATATTGACGTTAGCTAAAACCTACTAATGTAATGAAACAGGAATTTTAGAAAATCTCTTCTATCGATACTTTTTCAAACACTCTGTTTCTGAGATAGACAAGCCAGACAACGTTATGGTTTTTGAAATTTCTTTTTAATAAGAACTTGCACTTCACACTAAAATTGTCAACATGAAAGTACCCGCCGCCAGGCTAAGCTAGTAATATGTAATGCATACTGCATAGTCGCGTTTTCTATGTCCAAATGTATACCCGGATTTTAGGAACGCAGGAATCACAAATTAATGTTACCAAATATTATACTTGTATTATATACAATCAGGTAAATAATACCACACAATATTTGTTCACGTTTAGTAACGTAAGTAATTTAAAAGAGAACATTTTATATCAACAAACAACAGTTAAACTAAACTGAGACGCACAATATGTGACTAATTGCTAAACTTTTAATCATTTAAATACTTTGCAAACTCCGTACATTAGCAAACATTTACACAGTTCAATTTTCTGTTATGTACAAAAGGAAAGTTATAATTATCCAACATTGAGTTTCAAATAAGCAGCATGTTCTAAAAATTGCACACATTTATAAAATTAAAAGTTCCAACACAAACCCCAAACGAATGATCACAATGTTTCACCACATACCTGCAGTAATTCTCTCCAAACAAGAGATATTCAATATACGACCAAGTTGTTCACTTCTGTCATTTCTTGCTCGGGAAATTCGGGGCAAGAAATAGAAGACACCGGCTTCTGAGTGAGTGTGCACCACGTTAAAAAAGCATTAATACTGAGCTGAAATTGCAAGTTACTTGTTTGACAAGGGAGCGAGGTCAACGCAAAGTCCTTGCAAGGAAAAGGGAAGTGCGATACAGCAACGATTCTCAAAAGGTGTCACGTTTTCTGACACGACAACATGCTAAGTCAGTACAACGTGCCCATGTCCAGTCTCCTGCATTCAAGCGGGAAGTGCTCTCAGTGCAAAATCTGCTGGAGACCTTGAGAATTTACTGCCACGAAGGAAGAAAACACTATGTATTATAATATAAGTGACAAATTAATCACGTGATTAGAACTTTGATGAAATTTTAAGAATCAAAAACAATTTAATATGTTATTGGAAACAGTAGGCCTTCGAGGCAAAAGTGACGGGAGTGAATATAACATCGATCATAGTCATCACCTCCTCTCGGATATAAAGTTCGTCATGAATGGCGGTACAGGTTTCACCAGTCTTCACCAGTATTTCAAGAAGTCTTGCTAGTACTAATCTCAACGACTCACAAATTTCACATTTGCTTACGTTTAGGATAATCTTGTCAGAGACGCCGTGAATGCTTCAAAACTGGCATAGGTTTAGTTCAATTAACGCATATATATATATATATATATATATATATATATATATATATGTGTGTGTGTGTGTGTGTGTGTGTGTGTGTGTGTGTGTGTGTGTATACACACACACACATACACACACAAAATATCAGACTGATATAAACTGATCAGACATGTGCGCCTATCAACCTGAAAACTCTACTTTGCATCAGCAAATTCGTGGCATTTACTGACCTTATTTTGAGGAAGTTCATAAAAATTGTTCTTCGAAACGTGGGAAGACGACAAAAAAATTTTAAAATTCTACAATTTTCGAAAATTCAAAAGTTTTAATAAAAATTGGACCAACGAAATTTTTATATATAGAAATGGACAGGAAATATGGAGCAATTTTTCTTATGTAGACGCTGATGTTTTTCAGATAGATGAACGGACGAACAGATATGTGGAGCAAAGCACTTTTCCGGTAACAAGCGCCCTCAATACAAGGATTTTGACAAAACTGCGTGTAGGAGAAAGTGATACAGTAAACATATGCAAAACAACTTTTTCAGTGAAAAAAATTGTCAAATCATAATTTTCTGAAAAAAGTAGATATTTTAGTTTCTCACCATACTTCCTAAGAAGAGAGACGTAATGTAATCGCGCACCTGAAAATGGCAATTTTTTTAACAGAAGAACTTTTATTGCCGGGCCCTGGTAAAGAAAAGGAGGATAGATATAGCTCCCATTTGTAATAAATTACTCCTTCTAACATGTTTTGTATTCGAAAACTATATTTTCAGGGTCCTTGATACAGAAAAATCGATTGACGGCAAAACGTCTGTCTGTGGTGAGCACACTAGAGCCTGAATTGATAAGATGATTTTCTCCAAAATTGATAATCCACCATCGATTTGAACGAACTCAAAGACCTGCGAGTTTGAAACGGTTAACTTGAATTTTGAGGGTACTGTACATTAAGTCTCAACATTTTCAAAATTTTCTGAAATGTTGCTCCAATTTTTATATTTTCGCTACGGAGTGGAGAGAAGGTAATGGTGGAGAGAAGGTATGTAATGCACGAAAAACGGCGAATTTTCGGCAGAAATCCTCTTATCACAGGGCTCTGGTTACATAAAAATAGATAAATCCAGTTCCTAAATTTAGAAAATGTCCTCTAACACGTGGTGTAACTAGTATTCATGTTTTGTGGGTCTCTGATACCGAAAAATCGAATGACGGCCAAACGTCTGTCCGTCGGACTATGAACAACCCTAGCGGCTGAACAGTTCAACCGATTTTCCCCAAAATTGATATTCCTCAATCGATCTGGCAGATATAGCGACTCCTTGAATTTGAAACCGATATTTGAATTTTGTGGGGTACTTTACATGAAGCTCCTGGGACATTTTCAATTTTTTTTTAAATGGCTGCATCGCTTTTGACAACTTTTTTGTTGGATATGGTGAAGAACGTTTAAGAGAATGGATAGTATGTATGTGGTTTAAAAGAATGGCGCAGGCCTCTTGTTCGTTGAAAACCCTAATTTTTCGAAAATTGCAAAAGTTCAAAATTTTTTCGGAGTCTTCCTACAACAAAAATATTAAAGATAGAGATTTTTCCCTTAATGAAAGCTGTTCCTTAAAAATATATTTTGAAAAAAGCTCATATACAATTATTTGAAACTTTGAGTACTATTCGCGTAATTTTGCGTGAACATGCGGGCGAGAAAGTAAGTGCTGTTTTAGCATCACTAGTTTTAATTAGACTTTCTCCTGGGATAGCAGAAAGGATGCTTAAATATTAAAGCAGGTTTCATTTTCGTTAAAATCTCTTAATTTTTCAACATGGCAAAACTCATTGATTTCGGCATCATCTTATAGCTGCAATATTGGAAAAAAATATGACTGCCATTAACAAAATCTGTTCCTCGTAGATCTTTTAATAAGGTCATGTATAATTTTTCGAAAATATGAGTAAATTTCGCTTAATTTTGCGTGCAACAGGGTCGGTAAAAATTGGTTCTGGTCCAATTTTTTGCGAACTGTATTTTTGAAAACTAAAATATTTATATTGCAAAAGTACAATATTGATGATAGAGATGTCTATCTTCAATGAAATATGTCCAAAAAATAAGATGCTCAAAGAAGTGGACAGTTTTCTTTTTGCAAAAACGAGTCATTTTCACGTAATTTCTGTTCGAAATTACAGCAATTTATAACAAAAACATTTTCTCAAAAATCCTCCTTTTTTCTGTGTCTTTTTTTTTTTATTTTTTTTACGAATGGGGCAAATGTCTCTGAGACAAGTGGCACAGGTCTCATTTTCCTTTAGCTCTGAATGTTACGAAAATTGCGAATGTTGTAAATAATGCGAGAAAGTATATACTGTTGTAACACCACAAGTTTTCACAGTGTATTATTTCTCTTAAACACCACGCTCGCAAACTACATTACCTTGAGCCCGGACACATGTACAGTATTTTATTCGACTAATTTCCTGATGTTGCAATGGGAAGTTGAAAACGTGTGCGCGTCGGCTTCCTTCGTGCGGTCGCACTCTCGTTTTCCGCATCTGATAGCGGATTTGCTACCTCCCAGTTTCACGCTAGCGCCAAACACAATTGATAGACTCGCACACTTTTAAAACTAAAATTTCAAAAGCTGCCATGCCAAATCTCCTTAGAAATGCACGCAAGGGGGAGGGGCAGGGCAGTGTGGTCCCACCGAAAATTTTGAAAGATGCACCCTGGACTTAGGAAATTTATTTTTATTCTTCTTCTTTCTCTTCTTCTTCTCCTTCTTCTTCTTCTTCTTCTTCTTCTTCTTCTTCTTCTAGGGTTTTTATCAAGCCGACAGTTGGTTACTCTTTACGTCCCGATGGGATAGGCATATTCGACCATACACTAGACACCAACACACTCGTGGGCTCCTTTGATTTGGAGTTAGAACGCGAGGCCTTCCTCGACAACACTCACATGAGAGACGGGACAACAATCATACCCAAGGCGGGACTAGAAACCGCAACCCTTCGTACCGTGCCGTACCGTAAGTTCCAAACAAAAGGGGCAAAAAAAGCCGAATATACAAAACATCTTAACTTCAAAGCGATTTCTGCGAAGAGCATGCGCATCCGAGCGGGTCTGTTTTTACTTCATTTGAACTCGGATCGCAGGGCACGCGAAGTTTCTGCCGGTACAGTCAAATCTATTTCATCAAAGTATGGTTCCGAGAGCCGTCACAACCTGCTGCACTTGATCGAGGACAGATTGACGACGAGTGCATTAAAATTGGTGTAACGATTGTGGTGATCCGAAGACGACTGCGCTGCTACCTGCGAAGGATGTCCATCAAAAGGGGCTTCCGAGTTATTCACGGCCTTGCTACCTTCGTCTGATGCCAGCTCTCCTCGAGCCAGCTGCCGAGGGTGGAGAAGACTGGCGGGTCAGTGACCTGCAGACGACGTCAGGACGCGTCCCCACGAGAACAGATGAGCAAGGACGGTGACGTTTTCTTTAAAACAAGCACATATTTAAAAGTTTGGCAATTAAAGAGATTGATAGAGCAGAGGACTCTAGTTAATTTCTAAACCAAAAGGAAATTTAACGATTTCTGTGTGTAATTTGCGTGGCCACTCTGTGGCTTCTTTTGAAAATTAATTATAAGTTTAATTTCTGTATTGAGATAGTTGAGCTCACCAAAATTTTAACATTTGTTCAATTTCAATTCGTATCATACGTTTTTTTATTTCATTAATACAGCACAAAATAAGTGTTTTCTATTCTAGCAACGATCACCCCTCCAAAACACCGAAAAAAAGGAATCCTTAACGTTTCCCTGAGCTAGCCAAGCCGAGCAATAGACACAAAACCGAACATCAAAAAGGGAAGTAATATTAATTTTAACAATGGTATTTAATGTACTATTATTATTTTTGGACTGTATAATTCTAAACTACCTGTAACAAGAATTGATTCTCAGCTTCTGGGACAACGACCCCCATCTGGATCAGGTTTTTCGTCCAGTTTCCCTGATCCTTTGCGCGAGTGCTGAAATTCGATGCCTTGATTTGCTTCTCGACGTAAATGTCTTCACTGTCTCTGCACGTCGTCTAGAATTTAGAGGGAAATATAGTTATTCAAATTTATCATTCTCCACATTGCCCTGGCAGGGGGCTTTGGGAGAAGTATATTGACAGTTATTGTCACAAATGTAGCTATATTAATTCCTATTTTCTCTTTAAGGCAAAGAAATGATCTATTAAAATGAAATAACACATCAGTCCGATTTCAAATTCTCAATTGAGAGTATTTTTTTTTTAATTGAATCAATCTTGATTTTTAAATCCTGTTTACTTAAGAGTGATATAAAAGCGTGAACTTTGTACGTTCAGTTTAGAAGGTTTAACACACAAATAGTTAATATAATACAATAATAGTCTGGTCTGTTAAAAGAGCTATCCGTTCGTAAGCGAGAATTGTTAACTAAGAGAGACTTACTAATTTATTTTACATTATTGCTAATAGAATAAATAACTGAATGATTTAATCACACAACACAAAACGAAAAGAAAAAATTCGCCATTCAAACATATTCCAGTCACTTAGCAAAGATGTTTGTGTAAGTCCACAAGGAAATTAAAAAAACTTTTCTACGAGAAAGTTTGTGCCATTCTGTAGCACCACTAGTTACATACTAATATTACTAGAGTCCTTGTTCTCATTTTATCTCCCAAGACCACCAAAAACCCTATTCACTAGGCATTGCGCACTTTTTTCTTAGTAACTTTCTTTTCTGCGACGTTGAATTTTATTTCGTGGTGCTGCAAACGCTACAAAATAACTTGACTTGGACTTTACAACTAGTGCTATCAAATGGCATGATATAAAAATTCTGAGCGTGTTGTCCAGAATAGTTAAAGTGCTGAATGTAAGATTAAATAGCAATCTATAGATCATTATAGCTGATTTAACAGACGAGGCCGTCATTGATATGTAATTTACGAGTATTAAGTTTTAATTGGATTTTTGTTTGCAATGCCACTGAAAAGTAATCCATTAAATTAGCTACGGCAAAAGTATTTTATTTTTACGTTTAATAAAATGTAATTGTTTTCATAAATAAATTGATAGATCAATTTTAGGAATTCTCTAGAACCAAAAATTAATAAAATTATTGGATTGTTAAATATTGACAATATTTTCAGTTTGTCCTTGTTTAGATGAAGTCGAGGTGGCAATTTTCCTACAAGCTATCATATAAGAAATTCAGTTAAAAACTAGTGGCGCCAAAACAGCACGTACTTTCTCGTCCATATTTTCACGCAAAATTACGCGAAAAGTACTCAAAGTTTCGAAAAATTATACATAACCTTATTTAAAAGTCTATCTTTAAGAAACAGATTTATTAAAGGAAAAATTCTATCTTTAATATTTTAGTTGTAGGAAGACTCCGAAAAAATTTTGAACTTTTGCAGTTTTCGAAAAATTAGGATTTTCAACGAACATGAGGCCTGCGCAATTCTTTTAACCACATACATACTATCCAACAACAAAATGTAATAAATTACTTTACAATGAAAATAGGTTTTTAATTCAAGGGACTGCGGCATCAGCAAGATTGATTGAAGAATATCAATTTTGGATAAAATCGGCTGAACGGTTTAGCCGCTAGCGTTGTTCACAGACGGACGGACAGACAGATATATGGATGGACAGACGTTTTGCCGTCATTCGATTTTTCGGTATCAAGATCCCACAAAACATGGATTCTGGCTACACCACGTGTTAAAGAATTTTTTCTAGATTTAGCAACTGGATTTATCTACATTTTCGTTACCAGGGCCCAGCAATAAGACTATTGCTGCAGAAAATTCACCGTTTTGTCGCGCAGCATTACATAACTTTCTTTCTTCTCCGTGACGAGAGTAATATTGTTATTTTCTAAAAGTTTGTTAGAATTTAAATAAGTAAATTGTTATAAAGGCTCGAAGTAATAATCTTTTAATTGCATTTTCCAAACATTTTTTATTTTTATAAAATGAAAATCAGAAAGCTTAAAAACGATTTGGCCAATAATTAAATTTATAACATAAGTTTTTAGGACTAAATGCGATTTGACCTGTGACCATTGCGATGCATTTTTTCTCGTTTTCTGGAGAGCGTATTATTTAATATTTTAAGTTATTATACATGAAAAAATTTGAATGTACATTTCAAAAATAATACTCCACTTTTAACTTAATGTAGAACAATATTCCAATAAAAAGAATTATTAAGTTCAGTTTCAATGGCTGATGAAATGTAATTTTTTTGTGCAGTTTCCGTGTGTCTTTCGAATTTCGTGCATTCTTTGCACATATATTTTATATTAATATATGTTTTCTTATATCATTCATGCAATTAAGAATTTCAATTATTGTATCAGACCATAAAATTAGATTTAACGATTACATGTTTTAATTAAACTTTAATAATGAAACGTATTCACTTTTCAGAGTGTTAAGTACATACCTCACGAAGCGTTCATTCACAACCAAAATAGAATATTTTGTTGCTCGACGAAAAAGATGAAAGTTTGAAGAACAAGAAGCCAAGAAATCTAGCACGTTTTTGATGACATTTCTTGACAAGAACAAAAAAAATATTGCAGCATGTTCAATGGAGACTCGTGTCATCTCCAACTTCATCAAAATCTGACGATGAATTAATTTCAAATGTATCAAAAACCAATTAATGCCTTTGCCAAACAAACTCGATCATGCATCAAACGAATTTGAGATTACACGTACTACTGTTACAGGAAATGCGAAATCGACAATACAAAATGAAGAAACTATCTTTAATTAACAGTGCAGTACTTAGCACTATTCCATATGGGGGCTAGATGGTAAGAAGTTCAATATGTAATACCAGAAGTCATTTAGCACAAAAATACTGGAAACCCAATTATTTCGGACTCGCTTAAAAATACATGTAATAAAGCTTACTTGGAAGAATTTTCAAAACCGTGAAAAGCTTTTTTTACCTACAAACAACCGTTCAATGTATAAATATTGATTGAAAAGGCCAATGGGAAACGGGCATGGAGAAGTAGTAACATGTTCATGGTTAGTCTTTCCGCTCTCTAAAAATTCTGCATTTTGTTTGTTGGCTAATTTTTCCCATTCTTATCACTAACCAACATTCGGACAGGAGAGTGAATTTACTCATTGGAAGTCATCTGAATAAGAGTCCATTAAAATGCTAAAAATCGTGAATGTTTTACAAACTGGGAAAACGAGAGAAATTTTGCAGCAAATGATGCATAATAGTGAATGAATGCTTTAAACAGATGCAAAACACACAATGGTGTGATGTATTGAAAAGAATAATTCACTGCATCAGAAATTTTGCAACACAGGCTTTGCGAGAACACAAAGAATCGCTTCAATCATACAATGGTAATTACAGATAAGTTTCTGGGATTAGGGAAATTACTTGCTCTTTACGATCTTGTTTTGGTAGAACACATCACTATTGCAGAGAAACATCCTGGACCCACAACCTTTCTCATATTGTTCAAAATGTGTATGCGTTTGATGGCATCTACCATTCTTCAAAGGTTGCAGGAACGTATTTGAAAAGTTCATAAAACTCTGATAGGGTACACCACGAGAACAATCTATAGGGTCAATCCATTTCAAGTGGTCCAGCACTGGTCGCTCGACCACCTCAAAAAATTCATACTATGAATAATCCGTCCTGAGTCCATGTTTGAGGATCTATTCATTAGTTTCAAAAGAGGTCATCTCGTGGCGCAGAGCGAAGTCGCTCGTCTTTCACCAAGGAGGTCCGGGTTCGATTCCCGTCGAACCTCGTGAAATTTGTTCCAACAAAACGGGTTTGGCTGCTTCTCAAGGGCTAGTCCAACCTCTGTGAAGTGTCCTAAGCCCTACCCCTATCCTTATTCCTTCCTATTTCTGGCCGCCGTGTAGTGACAGAGGAGCGCGTGGTGGAAGGCGTGTACGCGGAGATGCCACCTGGCGGTCCTCTTGACAACTGACTGCGACGAGACGGACATATTAACGTAAGATTACTCAAAAGATTAAAAAAGCGTTGTAATTAATTGAAGATTACTCCCAAATACGCGAAACGCTTAACGCCAAGGGGCTTGGAGACGCGTTGCGTCATTTATACTTTGAACATAAATTTACTTATATTTTGACTGTTCAAAAACATCTTTATTTTTTATTGTTCCTGATTTACAATTGGCGCCCATTTTTGTTTTACGCCAGGTTTAATTTTTCGCGTTTGTACACATTTACACTTTTCTAAATTAGTCAGCAATGGGGTTGTTCTAGCATTCTGGAATAAAAGGTACTGGATTCAGAATACTTTGGTCTACAAATCGAAATATTATTTACCTACCTTCAATGTATTTTGGAAATATTTGCAACCAATTCTATAGACCGCGAATTAACAAAATTCGATTTTACAGTGATTTCTCAAAGGAATAGAATCACAGCGTTAATTTTTTCTGTACTTAATTTTTAGCAATACTTTTTGTAAAATATCGTAGGTAAATAACGAACCACTTGAAAACAACATTCTCTTAAAAATGGGAAATTTTCATTTTTTCCAAATTTGCAACTGTAATATCTCTGGTGGGGGACCAGATTAAAATATGAACATTGCACACATGCTAGATCGCTGTGATGTCAAACTTCAGTAAAAATATAATATTTTAGATTTAACTGGAAGTATTTTTTAAAAAATTGTAAACTTACGAAAATAAAAAAGGAAAGACTTCATTTTCACATTGAGGAAACGACTTACACGTATTAACACGATCTTCGGCATAACTTATAAATTATTTTAACATATTTAATTCTGCTTGCCTCAAATGTTTAAGAAATGCTCCAGATGATTCTAGACAAAATTTATGGCATTTAGTTGAAAGCTCTGGTTTCAGAAATTAGCCAAAGTTAGAAACTGCTCTCCTGTCCTGCCATTTTGTCGCTGGTGACCGTCTCTTGCACAACGCCTCAATTAATAAAAGTAGTAAAAACGGTAAAAGTAGTTCTATGTATTTTGCGCGACGTTGTGGCCCACATCACTTTTGAATCAAAATTAATACTTGAATTACAATAAACATAGTATTTGTAAAATATGAAGTCTCGAGTGTCAATGAATGTTCCTGCTCTCTTATATTCTCCCAAGTGATGTAGGGTAACTGAAATTCCAACCCTCCCAGTACCGTGACGCGGGCCGAAAGGATGGAATCATGAAGGATGATGTGCATTCAGTTGTAGAGATGTCGCGTCACAATTCAGAATGCCCAGACTTAACCACATCAAATTACACACCACGGAATGTGATGGCCGCAAACAACGTTGTTACCAATATTTTAAAATTCAACATGTAATAAACACTAACAAGTTACACAATTTCTGCATTGCTCATAAAGCTTCCGTGGAGACTCACATAAATACAATTTGCAAGAGCCAGACATAGGCTGCCCATTACACTATGCTGGTGTTGCTTCAGCATTCTCCAAATATGTGGTGTTAATTACATGTTACAACATTCAGACACAGCATGCATGTCCATTTTTACCGTGCCATGACATACCTCAAATGTTCAATGCTTTGCAATGACAAACGCTCAGAGACTTCAGTTTAAAGAGCATGCCGCAGCGACTGCACCAGTGCGACAAAGTAGTAGGGATTGGCGTGAAGTGCATCACTGAATACAACAGTTCATTGCACCCAAGCATGGTATTTCTTGGAAAAAAAATTGTACTTTCTAAATTCTGATTAATCCTTGCGCGAACATTTTATATATTCTAGTTCATAGTGCATATGAAGTCTTGTGTGCACGTACGTTTGTACTTACCCAGTATTCACTGCAATAATTCAGACACTCAGTGGAAAGTAAAACATGATTGCGTAGGCTTCCGCGGCCGATGTTTGTATTATCTAGTCTAGGCTATCCGGGACGAGCCGCGTCACTGTCGTGGTGGTTGACATTTCGGCCATGTTGTGACCTTCCTCAGAGCGTACGGCCTCAATCAGCAGTACGCTCTGAAGAAGGCCACATGTTGGCCGAAACGTTAGCCACCAAAGTGACGCGGCCCGTCCCGGATAGCCTAGACCAGTGACGGCCGGTAAGGAATTCTATGGTAGTGCCATTTTGTGATGCCACCAATTATCGCTATTCAAAATTAAAACATCGATGATCAAAAACCATCGATGCGGTTTTAAAACTGGTTTAGTAATCTCTAAAATCAAATTCGTGGGCAACAAAATTTAATTTTAGTGGCAGTGTTTATTTAGTTTAGTAATAATGAAGATTAAACTTAAAACTAAATAATAAGAACAAATAAAGATAAATAATAAATAAGAACAAAACAGCCTAAGACCCACAGTAATCTCAAGAGGTCGCAGCTTCCTGAGCTCGCTGAAGAAAGGTTCGGGAAGAAGAGAGAAGGCTTAACGCCCACGGCGTACGACCTCTCCATGTGCGAAACGCATGGAAAGACGTACAAAATACCAGGGCATCGGGGCAAGATCCTGAGCGAGAGGGAGTCTGCTCGATGAAGATTGTGCTATTGGCGCACTCTACGGAATAGTACGTGAACTCCTGTGCCAGTTCGACTTTGGCAGTCTCATCCATAAGAGACGCATACAAATATAGCGTTAAATGGGCATACATTGTACCAATCCGTAGGTGACTCAGCGGTTGAAACTAGCCTACAGGTAGCTCGTCACTCCGCCCTGGGCGTTTGTAGAGAATATTGATAGAGCATTGAAGGATTAAAAGCTCGAACGATTAAACAAAATTTTATACACATTTGTGGAGAAAATTTTCTTTTCCTGACTTTTTGTTGGTGGTGCCATGACACACTGGCACTACCTTACAAGCCGCCACTGGCCTAGACAATACAGAGAGCAAAACAGTTTCTTGAATAAACTTTTGTAGTTAATAATGCATTTATTAATATTTATACAAAGGTTGTTTCGACATTTTTTTAAATACTATACATTCTGTATAAAACAAGGGTTCCCAACACAAAGAGTTCTGAAACTCACATTATATATTATACAAAATTCAAACTAAGAAATTTAAGAAAAAATTGTATGGCAGTCTCCAAAGGTTATAAGAAATCGAAAGACCCAGCTGTCATTATGGAGACTGCTGGCCTGATGTGCCACTTGTGATAAGAATGGTTTGTACTCTAATGATCAAAGGGAGGTGCAAGAGAGGAAGGAAAGAAACACCTATATTCAAGAATTGCCAACCTAAAAAAAATAATGTTATACAGATATTTTTGGTATCGAAATCATTAACAATTACATTATTTTAAAATTGCTCAATGAACTATCATAACGAGTGAAATTTTTCGACTCAATTTGCAAATTGCAACAGTTGGTAGTCTTTATAAACAATGTTTCCGAGTCCAATCTTGGATTCCTTCTATTCTCTTTAGCTAAACTTTTCACATTCATAAAATCTATTTTATAGCCAATACTAATTCTGAGATAAGAGCAAATATTGTTTACAAACATATTAATATACGCATTTTGTTTATGTTCTGTTAACATACGCTTTTGAACATTCTGCACATTCAATTTTATATACATGTCCTTGTTCCTCTTCTGGTTTAAGATCTTTGAGATTTTAATTACATTCCTTTGATTGGTTACCATTTCACTACATTCAAATAAAATTTAGTTATTAACACAGATTTTATCTTCAAATTATAAGAAGCAACAAAAGGAAGGCAAAAACATGTCATTAATTTCTTCATTCCCATCTCGCTGTTCAGAACCAGTACTACTATTGATATTTTTCTTATTCATCCACATTCTATATTTCACCATTTTATCAATGAACTATGAAGGATAATCATCCATACAGAGAATAGTTTTTTTTTCCTCCAAATTTTGGGTATGAAATTCTGGAGCTGACAGTTTAATCGCCTGTTCTACACGATTATATACAATTCATTTCTTAATCCCAATAGGATGTTTCGAGATGGAGACAAAATATTTGCTATGTAAACCAATTGGTTTGGATATCAAAATCTGTTCTTATTAAGGTTAAATCTAAAAATTTTAATTTTTTATTTACTTCTTATTCTACAGTGAATTTGATATTTTCATTAAAATAATTAAATTTAGTTAATAAAGCGTCAAATTTGGTCGGGGGTCGGGGACTATTAAAAGCATATCAACATATCTAACATACAACAAGAATCTACATTTTTAAGCAATTCGGCTTCTAATTTTTGCATAATGGCGGCTGCGCCTTTTGATTTCTTCTAACCTTCGGAGACTGCCAAACAAATTCTTAAATTTATTTCTTAGTTTGAATTTTGTATAATACATAATAAGGTGAGTTTCAGATCTTTCTGTCTTTGGTACCCTCTTGTGAGTTACAGTACTGTACAGTTGATTCCGGTTATAGTGAATTTCTGGGAACTAACATTTTTGGTTCACTATATCCAATAATGTGAAAATTAAATAGAATGTCTCCATAATAATTGATTTTATTAATATAGAGATGCACCAAAACACATGAACGGCACAATTTGAAAATTTCAATATCTTTATTTGTCCTTGAAAAAATCAATTATTTCCTTGTTTTGGCTTCATACATTTTACATTAGGAATTTCTCCAGATCCTTCGTCAGAGTTAATGTTCTCTTCATACTTAATTCCACATTGTCCTCTGTGTCTAAGTATTGTAATGCAGTCTCGACTCCCTTCAAAGCCTCTTGCATTGTTGGAACATTATCCCATTCTCCAAAGGCCTTTTTACTAGCCATATGCTTATGTGATGCTTTCGGTAGTGTGATGGGGCAAGTGGCTTATGTAGCTGATTGCTTTTCCACACAGCATGGCGGATATTGCCAGGCTGTGATGTTGTGCACTTCCTGTTGCCTACGTAGAACTCAACGTGCTTTGCCCCACAGAATATCAAGTACCACCAAGCTTCATGCTGAAGCAAGCAATCACGCATCACTGTCACCAGTTGTAGCCCACACAGGACAAGGCCTTTGTTTCTGCAGTGAATATTAGTGACATAAGGTCATCAGTAAGGTCCCCCATTCTGGGTCTTCTTACCTTCACCTCAGGAGACACTTCTTCATTTGTCCTTTGGCCAATGATTTTTTATTCAAGCTGCCTTGTATTGGAGCTTGTGGCACTGAGGTGATATATTCTTGTCCAGGAGGGAATTAATTTCCAGGATGTTATATTTCCTACATTCACTATAGCCAACGTTCAGGTTCACTACAACCGAATCTTCTTATGCTTATTTGTAATGTAAGTGAAACGGGACCAATAACTTAAGTTCACTTTAACCGAGGGTTCACTATATCCAAGTTTACTATAACCAGTCGACTGTATTTAAAAAATGTACTGTTTCTAGCCTGATGATGGGGCAAATTGAACTTCGAAACACTGCTCTGTAGAAATATTAGTAAATGCATTATTAACTGCAATAGTTTATTCACGAAACTGTTTGTCTCCTGAATGGCCAAAATAATTTTCCTTTTTAATAGAAAATGACAGACATGAATTTTAATAGAGTAAAAGAATGAACAACTCATGTTCAACTTGTGTTAAGTTATCTTCCAGTTAGTTACTAGAGTATCTATACAAACACATGCATACAAACTGAACAATATTGGCATACATGCACATGCACAAAATTCAATCTCCAAAATTTTGGGAAATATTTTCAGTTCTCTTCAAAGTTTAAAACATACTTACATGATTCTCAATAAGCTTCGATTGGATGTAATAAATATTTACAACCTGGTTTTCTAATAGGTCTTATGGCACATAAACAAAGCAATTTTACATATTTTAAAGGAAACACTATCAGATCAACTTATCAATTACACTATCAGATAACAGCATGCAGACTTTTTCATACAAAAATGCATTTTTGATTTTTTTAATTTTACAAATTATTATTCACTTTTTCATTCCTGATACAAAAGGCACTTGAAAATAGTCTAATTTCCTCCTGGAAGATTTCACTTGTTTGTGATTTGGGCAGTTGCAAAAGTACATTTCTGAAAAACTTTAGTTACTTACAATGATGCTAAATCACAAATCATCTCCTTCAAATTCAATGATCGAGAGTAATGTGCATTATCCACTATAGATATTTTTCCCTGCAACCAAGTCTAATATTGCAGTAATGGTATATTCTCCTTATCAATATAATACCAAACTATTTCTTAATAACATATGAAATAGAAAAATAATTTCCTAACACTTAACATTTTTTTTGGTTTGTACATTTATAAATCTTCTAAAAAAATTGCTTATAAACAAATATTTCATTATATTACAAAAGTGAAGCAATTCACTGCTAATATTAAAATCCAAACAGGGATTATAAACTTTATAACTAGTATTCCTGGAGACCAAGAGTTTTACTGATTTGCACCAGATATCTGCTCTTTATTGGAAGAAAATAGGTCCTTTCGGCATCCACAGCTTCACACTAAAAATAATGGTTGATAGTGAAAAACATGTCATATGCTTCAATTCACAGAGAATCTGCCTTTCACAAGGCAATTCATTTCATAATAAACGTACCGTAGCATTTGTTACATAGTCGGTGTTGGGACCACCTCCATTCTGCCAAATTTTATTACGGAAGACAGCATCAATAGGAAATAAATGCCCCTCTGTACTGAACACAAAGCGGCCAAAGTGTTTATTGACATAATTGTCTTTATCAAAAAGCTGAAAAATAGCAAAAATAAGAATAATTTGATGATTACTAGTACAGTGTGGATAATAACCACTAAAATATAGGCATATTTGAAAATTCACACCAAAAATTAAATTTATCATGTATTCAGTAATTCATATTATTTGAATTATGGATCAGGGATTACTGTCCATTCACTGAGCATTACTGTCCAAATATAAGGAAAAAAAAACAAACAAACAATTAAAACTATTTACTAATAAAGAAATGATATTTAACAATGGTGTGTAGTAGAAACTATTGGAAGTAATAGTTGTCGTTTGGTAAGAAAGAAGAATACTTACATTAAGATCCTCTAGCCTATTGATAGAGCAAAATTATGGATTTCAAAAGTTTGTATGCAATACAGTAAAACTTCACTCATACATTTTTCAGGGGACTCAAAGAAAAAACTGTGCAAGTAAGAAAACGGCATAACTGAGCATAAATGAGCAAAATTAACTCAATATTTTTAAATTGGCGTGCTTCTCTCTTGGATCTGCATGCAGGAACTGCTACCCATGTTAGTTTTGATTTATTTGATTTGGTTTATTTAGTCAAAGAACAGTAAAAACTATATGTGAGGTATGGGGGAGAAATACCATCTGCGTATGTTTTCTTGAGCTCCAAAATCTCTTGGCCTCATTTTAACTATAAATAGTTGAATGATGAATAAAAGTTTCCAAAAAGTGAAGTTTGCAACTTTTGACAACTAGACATTTTCGCTTCCAAGTTGTAGAAATCTTATTTGCATTGGAAAGCAAACTGCAGATTTTATTTCATTTTTGTATTGCTAACAAAATAGTAACACCCCCCCGGCTCTACTCTACCAAAACTAGAAAAAGGTGAGCTGAACCAAACGTGCAAATAGTGAAGCTACATTTACGTCCAGAAGCAACATAAGGGGCCATCTCAGCATTTGCTCAATGGATCAGGGGAACTGGACAAAAACCTGATCGAGACCAAACGCTGAAGTACATTACTTTTTATAGTCCATTGACCAGCAAGCTGAAGTACATTACTTTTTACTTAGAAGACATGTGGGCCAGGCAAAGGCACGCCCAATGGAAAAGCGTTGATATTCAGTTTACTCAGCTTTTACTTTTGGGCTTTCCTGATTTTAAATTAGTTTATTCCGAGTTCACATGATTGTGTATGTAACAATCTAAAAGCTTTTAATACAAATTGTGACAAATTTCATTCCCAAAAACACAGATGTAAGCAAGTAAAAGTATGTTATGTGCATTTACCAGGTACAAGTACTTGCAGGTTTCACTCAAGAAGAAGCTCTCCATTCTATCTTCCAGACTTTTATCAACAACACTGTGTACGGTTGCATAACCACATTTTGTTCTTGTGTAATTATTCAGACTTTCCAAAATTTCTCGGCCAACATGAAGATAAAATGGGCTCTTTGTAGCCTGAAAACCAAACAATCAGATTAGATTGTTAAAAAACCTTATTTAGAATAATGTGTATTCATAATGACAATTAAAAACTAGTACTTTTAATGTCATACGACTTAGAGCATGAATAATTTAAACTAACAAAATTATGAATTAATATTGTTATTATAACTTTTTTTATGGGTTTCAATGGATAGGAACATGGGCATGTTCCCATTTATACAAAATAACCGTGTACAGCCAAACTCCATTGCAAGAGACCCTGTTATAAGAGACAAAATTCACAGTCCCAAGGTCAGCTATATATCATCAATACATTTATTTCCCACATTTAAGAGATCCTGTCAAATGAGATTCTCGCCTATTGTGGACAAGATTGTTTTCCTGGCCATGCGTTTCTTCTTGCTCATAAGAGAAAGCGTTGAATTTTCTTCCGGTGCCTTTCTTCCGGTGCCCCGGAATTTTGTCAGAGTGGTAAGGGTTGTCCAGCCTTAAAACAGACTGGAGTAGGGGTTCGCAACACCAGCGCCACTGGGGAAAGGGGGGGGGAGATTCTTGAGGAAAGCTCGTTATGTAAATTTCGTGTCTTTCGGCAACAAGAAAGTCGCTGCAGTGCCTATTGCTTTTAGTGTTTTGCCCAATGTTTCCAATTGTTACTTTCTCGTATATGTGCATATATATGGAGTAATATAGAGAAAATTATGTAATGATGTGGAAAATCGGCTTCAAGATTTCAACAGAAATACACATTTTGGGGTTGCCCGAGACCGAAAATGTCTCTTTTTAATGCCTGTCCGATCATGACAAACACAAGTGTATAAACTATTCGTATGATTTTTTCCAAAATGAATATTTCCAGAACGATCTGGCTCCACTTGAAGCTCTGCGATTTTGAAAAACATTCTTTAATTTTTGGAGGTACTTTACATGAAGTCCCTGGGACATTTTCAAAATTTTCTCAAAAATGGCTACACGTTTTTTCTTTAAACTTCTTGTAAGAATCGAGTGAAATACACTTATAGAGGTGGCATAGTTTATTTTCAAAGTTTTGCAATTTTTTCAGCAGTTTCCTACAACTACAGAACTGAAGATAAAGATTTTTTCTTCAAATAAATTTTTTCTCTATAATTAGTTCTTTCATTAACATTATGCCCTTTTTTTTTTTTAAAAAAAAAAATTGTTTTCTCGCAATATTGAAAAATAACAAAAACAAGATTTTCACAAAAACTGCTCCAAGTATTTTCTTTTCTGGTAGAGGCGATGCTAAATGATGCTATAAGATGACATAAATGCCATTTTGCTTCATTTTGTTTTTCCAAAATTGCACAAATGTAATTTTTTCATATCTCTCTCACATCGTCAATATTTACATTAGAGGTGATTTGTTCACCTAATGAATTTATGAGCACATGTGCTTTAAATGATGTCATGAAGTTTACTAAAAAAATCTGGATAAATAGGCTCTGGTATCAAGTAATTTAGGTTTTCTCAAGTTAGTATACATACACATAGTGTAAAAATCACACTAATCCACTGAAAATATGGTAACATTTCATTCAGCATGTCAAAAATCCATTACTCCACTTATAAGAGACTAAATTCCATTCCAAGTGTCTCTTATATAGGGGTTTTGCTGGATGTTAATTATTTGGCATCAAGATATGAAGAAGAGATAGTTGTAGTCGTGGACTTCATAGATAAATTGTGTAATAAACCAATGATATGTCAATACCAAAATATTACTTGTGTGTAACTATAAAGTGTACATCTTATTGGGTACATCCTGCTGTGTGAAATTAAAATAAAAATTAAGAAAGAAATTTCAGGAGGATATGAACCCTTTGGAGAATATAGTTCAATAGAGCAACTGCACAGGACTGTTGATTTTAGCAAGTTGAAGTACACAAATTTCTCCATAAGAATTGCTGGTAAATGGAATGAGAACCAAGCTTCTGCAATTGAAGTTACAGAAAAATCTTGACTATTCTGGAGACACTTTGTTGCCAACATTGAGGTTGCTATATGATAACCTCCTTCAATGCTGAACACTACAAGAAAAAAAAAAAAAAAAGTTTGGGTGAGGGCTACAGTATAAAAAAGAAAATGTTGGCAACCATGCCAAGGAAGCAGAGTCTAATGAACTGCCAAGATTTCAAACAGAAAAAGGGTTTTAGGAAATCATTGGGGTACTCTGTACACCGTTTCTCTCTGATTTGTGTGTTCTAGTGGAAGACTGGCGAATTACTCTACCATAGAAACAAGATACTTTCCTCTTTTTTCGCAATGATATGTGAAAGCAGCACTTTTTCCAATGTTTCAAGGAATTGTTTAATTATTTGTAGCTTTTAGCTTTAGCTTTGTAGCTTTTTGTAGCTATTACATAGGACAGAGAGTGTATTTTAATGCTGCAGCAAAATGTGTATATTTATGACAAATACTCATTTTGTAGGTACTTGATACCAAAAAAGCGAATTCTTCTTGCTCCTACATTTGCGTATTTTCTTGAATATGTATTGTGGTCAGAATCCATGTTTTTTGAGCCTCTCATATAGAAAAACTGATTTTTGCCATTCTGCCTATGTGTGGGAGAACAATATTAATGTCTCAACTGTTCACAGGATTTTCATTAAAATATATCTTCTCTGACCAATCTGCCTGATGACTGTCCCTTGAATTTGACACTAATATTTTTATTTCAAAACAAAAGGGGGGATCAAATAGAGCATAAGTGCACACTTACAAAATGGTGCAGGTTCAATTTTCATTAAAACCTCAAGAAGTTTGAAAACTGCAAAAGTTGAAAATATTTTCGTCCTTCATGAACTACATTTTTGAAGACACAATTTTTAAAAATAATGAAGTCCATTCTTTAAAATTAGATCTCCAAATAACATCCTGTACAATTGTTTCAGAATACAAGCTGTTTTCACACCATCTTGAGTGAAAGAAGGCAATTTTTAAAAAAATACATAAACAAATATTCCTTAAAAACAGTTCCTTGAATATGGAAAAATAAATAAAAATATAGAGTTAAATAAAATATTTTTGAGAAAAACTTTCTTCAAGTGAAGTATTGATATAATAAAATGATTTTTATAATATGCTTAAAAAATGATGATCAACCAGTTATTTCAATACATCAAATAATCTTCTTCTCTGGCAAAGATGATGCAAGACATATTTGTTATGTCATCTTCGCCCATTAAATAAATTGTTTACAGCCCATCAAAACGAGAGAGATTCCCTATAGGGAATACAAATTCTATACAAATTTCAATTGTACATACATGTTAATATATATCCAAAATAAAGTTATATTATTTTTGCATCATGTGTGTGTGTGTGTGTGTGTGTGTGTGAAATATACTCGGTTGAAATTGAAGGATTATTACATACAGACAGGGAAGCACAATGCAAAAATATATTTACCTGATACAATAAATAAGTAGATTCTACTAATTCAGGACGAAGTGGATAGAAAGCAACATCCGCTGACAGTCTTTGCCAATCCCACCGCTCAGGTAACACACCATAAACTTTCCATAAAGCATAATACAATGCATGAACACAAATTGCTTCCTCTATATCACCATGAAGAACCTAAATAGGAAACAAAAGAAATATATTAATTTTAACAATTTTAATGTAATAAATTTAACATAACATTTATTATAAATATGCATTTACTAAATTATTTAAAATTAATTTTTAAACTATTAGAACTTAAAGATTATCCGAGTGCTACATGTCATAAAACAAGAGGGTGGATTTCAAGTAGCTAAATAGTTCTAAGTTGTTATAGATGGACCCCCTAGATGAGAAACCTTTCACTGAGCAAGTACTAGCAGTTTGAGGAGCAATCCTAGATCCTTCATGGTCAACAGTTCAGTACAACAGCTAAGAAGACACATCACTAAGGTTGAGAGCTACTGATTAAAAGCCCTTTTACAGATGCTCGAGTTGCGGAGGACCCTGTAGCAGCGAAATCACGCCAAGGGTAGGAGTAGGGGTACAAGGTAGTGGTAGGGTAGGGGTAGAAGTAGGGTTAGGGTTAAGGGGTAGGGACGGGTGCTCTCTCAGCCTCAAGAGGTAAGCTTTGCTTTGGAAAAAAAAAAACAAAAACATTCACAAAAAATGTCATTTCATGCACTTATTAAAAATTAACTACACTTAGTATTACTTACTTACCATACTAGAATCTAGGGGAAGCCACTGTTCAGTACATCAACATCATCATAGGAGATTTAACAACCCCAACACAACAACTCTGAACACTGATTCTAACAGACATCATGAATAAGAATTCCTGTAGCTATATATCAACAGTAATTTGACAACTGGTCAGCCCAATACAGGAACATCCTGATGGAATTGCTTTTCAATTACATTTTGTCTCACTCCCACAACTAATTTACCCATTAGAACATTTGGCACCTATTGCCAAGAGTGACCACACCCCTGTTTAATAACATTACACTATTTAACCAAAATCACAAGTACGAGATGTGAACCAGATTATTGGAACTATTTCAATGTTAACTATGAAGCAATCAGCCAAGGCCTTTGAGAAGTCTCAGGGGAACCAACATCTAGATTTGATGATACCAGTTAACTTTGGAAAATTCTTAAAATTGGGATTCAATTATCAGAAGAAAATATTATTCCAATGTAAACAAACACACAATTTCTTCAATCATTGATGGCTCCACATATATTCAAGCTTATTAAACACAGGAATCAGATGCAGAAAAGATACACTAAAATTGGGAAGACTTAATACAAGATCCAATACAATACACTCAGAAATGGAATTCAATCAAAAAAGCAAAGAGCTTGTCAATCATCTGAAGAAAAAGCAGCAGTGGAGAACCCCAAAATCTTTTACAAATATATGGAATGCAATTTGATAATCAAATCTTCACGTCATTTAATATTTACAGCATGCAATGAAATAGAATCCTGACACTATTATTCCAGAAATGCTGACCAATTTGGAGACATTTTTATAAATGAACCTTGAATGCTATTAGAAGTAACTCCACATCCTAAAAACACCTAGTTTGCAACAAGAATCGACTCTCCCTCAGAATGGTTAGAGGTAACTAGTAACCCAATAAACCCAATACATAAAAGTGAAAGATTCCAACCTTTCAACTATCACTCAATATCCATGACATCACACACTGGAAAATGTATGAAAAGAGGGAGAGTCAAGTGCATAAAAAACCTTTTAATGAAATTTCCCCACATATCAGGATGGATTTGTTTCAAAAAGGTTGTTCACAGCAAACCACCTGGAGTGTGTAAAGAAACTATATAACCAGCGATTAACAATCTGTATTATCTACCTTGACTCTGAAAAAGGCATCCAACAGACTACTCCACACTTACCAAAGAAACTGAAACATCTTGAAATTAGGGGTCAATTACTAAGTTGGATTGAAACCTTCCCAACAGAACAGGATCTTCAAGGTCAGAGTCAACACTCGTGAATTCTCATCTAGAGTGATGCAAAGGGCTCAACGCATCACTCTAGATGCACCTGGAGTATTTGGAGGTTGGGATTGGATATAAATTCAATTTAGCCAAAATGTTCTTTAATGTACACTACACTGAACAAAGCAACTCTGATAATGCCCACGTTTGGAAATTTTATTGCATCCATAGAAGGAACACTGGGGTGTAGTGTATTCTAGTCTTAATTTTCACACACCTATGAAAAAACAATTAGGGTGCAAAAGTCTTAATTAAAAGCAACAATAAAATAGCATTGCTATTTGAATTTACTGATAGAAAATAATTGTTTTTCCTGAAAATCTCAAATATTCTATAGATTAAAAACTCAATGTGGTGAGTCACATCCCAGTGTGACCATGTAGGGTTAATTTTACATTGCTATTTACAATAAAAAATCAAAACCACCACAGCAGATTCATGAAGTCACAAAGGAATATTAACAAAAACACATGATATTATAACACAAATGATATTATTACTGAAGATCAACAATAATAATAATATAATATAATATAAAATAAAATTAAAATTATAAAAAAATTACTATGCATACAATCACTACTATGTAACCAATACACATACACATAACAAATACACATAAGCTGCAAAAATAATTGTATTTATATATCATTATATTCTAACAGAAGTTAACACACAATGAATTAGAAGCACACAACAACAAACATAAACAGGATCCCCAGCAAAGAATTTTTTAACATATTAAAAGTAATAGAAATGTTCAACCATTAATATATGTAAAACCAAATACATGCAATGTTTTTCATAAGTATTTAGAATAATTTACCAAAGTTTACAGTCCTCACAACACACACTAAAAACAAACCTTATCTTACACTCTTAAGTATTTTGATATAGATACTGTCTCACCTCGGTTCTGTCTACTTTTGCAGCCAAACATACAGTGTTATGATCAGAAATTAACCCATACAAGTGAATACACATTACAGCATGCAATTCTACTCAACTTCTAAAAGCAACAGTAAATAATTATCTACTCACTAAAGATGAGATGAAAAAGCAATATCATTAAAGTGAAAATTCACTACCATCCATGAGCTTTACTGGTTAGTTCTGAAGCAATTATCTTTTTAGGAAGAAAACAGCAGAGAAAACTACATTTCATGTTTTGAATGATAAAAAATGGAAGAAACTATCACGCAGCACTGAAATAATACTGGAGAAAATATTACACAGAAATTAAATTTCAAAATATATTCCCAAACAGACACTTTCAAGGCTTTTAACTTGAAATGTAATAAACTTTAAATATTTATACCATAATTTATCAGCTATCATCCCTGTGAGTTTGTTGGGAAGTGCTCACACAGAAGAATCTTTTTATCTTCATTTAACATGTCAGTAGGAAGAAAGCATTTCAAGTTTCCAGAGATTTCAATTTACATTCCTTTTGCTCTCATGAGGTAGCTGAAAGTAACTAGCCCTTCAGGTACAATTACATTTTGTGGACAGATTATTGCATAATTCCAAACATTGAATTCATTTCCTTACATTAAGGTTTAATTACCAAAGCATATAAAAAAATAGAGACTTATCAGATCAAAAGACTATTGATCACCCCAATGCTTAGGCATGTAGTTGAAAGTAGGATCATTGAAGGAAAGGAAAGATCATCAATTGTGAATGTTCAACCATTCACACATCCACCAGGTGGGGTTTAAATGCATCTTCCTTGACAAATACAAATTAGCATACACCACAAAGAGTAAGAAAAGGAGGATTTTTTTTTTTTTTTTTCTGACTCTCATTGTATGAATTTGGAGAAGTAAAAATTGCTTTATTTATTACAATCATAAATTAACATTACAAACATAAATTTTCATGAAAGGTCATAGAAAATTCTAACTCCTTCTTTCCTTTGTTTAATTAAACAATATACAGAGAAAATGTTTTGAGGAATGAATATTTACAATCAAATGGCTAAAATGACTAATGTTAATTTTTTGTCCAAAAAGTTTAATACAGACAGTGCAAGCATGGTCAGATTTCACAGCAAAAGGCCATAGTTTCCTAGTAATTAAATGATGATTTCATGACAAAGTTTTTTTGGAACTTCATAGAATTTACAACTCAGAAAAGCACCAACAGTCATGACATCTGTATTGAATAGAGACAACATTACATGTTTGCAATTTCATGACATAACTTAAAATTTAAATTTTGACCTTTTCTTCACATTCACAACGTTATCAATGACAGTAGAAATATTATTTTTCAATCACAGCATTTTTTCATGCTCAATTGATAAAATACTTAAAATGACTCAGATGGTCTAAAGCCATTGTACTTCATAAATCATTTTTAATCAGCTTTTATTTTTAGAACAATCTTTTGGCATTGGCAACCGGGACACAAAGTGTCAAAAACAATGTCAAACATTGAGGAAACTTATCGACAATGAGCAATGTTCAATTATCAATAAGTATACAAGATCTTTAACATATCTTAGTTTTGAAATTTGATTTGTTAAACAAATGCACAAAAACAATATCTGAGAAGACAAGCTTTCCGTAATATGTGCAAGATATTTTTATTGAAGTTTTTGTGCTTCTTTGTAAATTTCTTTGTCTGAAAGAGTTATCAAAATTTGTAGTTGAATCGCTGTGAAAATTGCCTCTGTAATCTTCAAACCCACACGTCATCACTCCAACTGGTTAATGGCAAGATCTAAGTATCCGTAGTAAACATTAAGTTTGTATCTTTGCTATCAGTGAGTTGTTGATGTTCGCAAAGTTCTTTAAAATGTAGTTTCATTTTCTTCATTTGTTTATTGCTAAATTTCACTTCAAGACTTTGAATAAGGCTATTGTATTATTTTTCAAATCATCATAGTAATTCCGAACAGTCTTCAATTCTTCATAAACTCCATTGAGTAAATTCTGAGCTGTTTACAACTCCAAATCAGGGCTTTGAAGGTATTTTGAAACAGTGTTGGTTGATGTTTGTATTTTGGAATGTAGTGGTACATGGAAAACAAATTCAAAATTTTCCATTTCTTTTTTGAAGTTATGCGCTTCATTCACTTCAGATATTTTGATAAAAAATGTAATTTTTGTTTAAGCTTGCAGAATATTAATATATCCTAATGATATAGTATTAAGGAATTGTTCTGTGATGACAATCTGATAGCTCTTTTTTTTTGATAGCTTTTTTGGACAACGAAATTTACATAGAAAACAGTTGTTTTTATGCAAGATTATTTCTCTTTTT
This sequence comes from Teleogryllus oceanicus, assembly GCA_964035755.1. Taxonomy (NCBI): domain Eukaryota; kingdom Metazoa; phylum Arthropoda; class Insecta; order Orthoptera; family Gryllidae; genus Teleogryllus; species Teleogryllus oceanicus. The sequence continues at coordinate 98,004,914 of CAXIVR010000001.1, forward strand.
ATCTAAATCCACGGTTGATAATATGTTAAGGCTATGACAATAGCATTACAAAGAGAACATTATTTTCAGCAAATAGTATAATCTCTCATAGTATAATAACTTCTAATGTCCCAATCATGGCATCATTAAGTACCAGATTTAAATTATGAGCAGCACAATACACAAACAAAGCATTATCAACTTCATATAATTTGTTTTCTGTATACCATTGTAAATTCCATTATAACTGCTGAGCCATCATATCCTTGATCTCTATATTCAAACAAATCAATGTCTTGTTCTTTTATGCTCTCAACAATATCAAAAGCAACCCTTGCACTGATTGATCTTCAACATTCTTAATCCTTATGAAAGGTTATTTTTATGTTAATCTGTTACCCAGATTCATTTTTCTCATTGGTTACATATTGTAAAAGTTGACTTAATTAGTCAACATTCGATACATCATGCATTGTGTCCATTATAATAGCAAAAATAGTGCTTCATTTATTTTACCACAGTTTTAGATAAGACTTATTATTTCATTTTGAATTTAGGGATCTAATTGCACAGGATCCCTTGACACGGTCCTGTCAATTCCTATGGAACTTACGCCGCTGGCACATCTTGGAAATCAACCATTGAAAAAGGAGGATTCTAGAAAAGTCTTCATAGATAAAGATGAATTTTAGAGAAGTAAGGGGAGCTGTGGCAATTGTTCCCTTCACAAGAGTGAAAGGTAAAACTAGGCAGAGAAAGTAAGATCAATAACTGCACAGAATATTCTACTCCACAGAATCTACTTCAATAAACCTCTTTGCTAGCAGGGCATTCTTTTATATACAGTTCCATGACAACAGCTTGTGAGGATAAGGTGGATTTAGGAAATGCAAACCTAGATTGCAATACATTTACACAGGAATAAGCGGTTTCAGAACAGTTTTCAGATAATGACAGATGCTAAGTAATGTCAATGTATCAAAAACTTACTTTTCATTTTAAAAAAAATAAGGAGGGTTTTAGAACTGTGTCCTAATTAATATTGATGCATTTAGGGCTAACGTATAAAACAAGTCTTGATTACAAATATATACATCTTGCGAAATTAACTAATTGACATACACTTAATCCCTTAAAGAGTCTTTTCAGATACCTACTTGTCGATCAACATTTTTAGGAATTTTACTTCTTGTGCTTGTATTAGATTTTTGTTTACATTGAACAATTCACAATTAAACTTACATGTAAATAGTTTATAATTCATTACATATGAACATCCATAAATCACAATTTTCACCAAATCCATAACTTTCTATACTAATCTCAATGGATACTTCATCACTGTTTATGTTGAAACAAGGTTTGCTTTCTATGTGGAATAAATTTTCTTGATAGAAGTATATTGGATTAATGTATTTGGCTCTGCTATGTTCTGTAACCTTGTTAACTTGTTATGTGTCTTATTTCATAAATCTTTTATGTTGATTGATTGAGGGCTTTGTGTATCTGCACACATCAACTGCTGTGGTCATTAGTCCCACATACTATTTCTCAGGAAGTGACAGTTTTCCTTCCCTGCTAGAATGAGAAATCTGGCTTTGACCTATGAGGGTTTTGGTGGGTTTCAGTAACAGTTTGCAGAGTTCACCCCACTTTGTACCACTATCAGTGGGACATCACCCTATTCTGGGACAAGCTTTAAGCTGTCTAAGCATAACTGTACAATTAGAGATTGTACTGAACATAGAAAAGGAAAATAATATTAATTTTAACAATAATATTTAAAGGATTAGTTAATATTTCTACTGAACAAGTCTATTGTTATAAGAATTGAATTGTATTTCAACTCTAGGCCAATGACCCATCTTGATCAGGTTTTATGTCCAGTTTCCATTGAGCAAATGCTTAGATGGCTTCTAGACATTAATGGACATTAATGTTACTTCTCTATCTGCATGTTTTGTTGAGTTTCCTTTTTGCTAGTTGGGGTAAGAGTAGAGTGGGAGTGAGATGGGGTTCTTAAGGCTTCACAAAAGTAAGTAGAGGTAAAAATTGAAATTCAAGCCATCACCGGATTTTTCAGGGTGTTACAAGTATGTGTTAATAATTTCCATGCTCTTAAAATTTCCTATTCAAAATAGCACTTTTCTTCTTCAATTTTCAAGTGATTTCTTTCAAGATTCTTGAGTTTCAACAGCAAGGTGACAAAAGTTTGATCTCATGCAAGTACACAAGTAAGAAACAACTGAAGCATGGACTAAGTAAGAGCATTGCATGTTGACTGTTCTGAAGTGCTGATCATCTGTATGCAATCCATGACACACACAAGTCTTCATGTGACACCTTTGACATGCTGTCACAGGTCTGCCATCACAGAAGCCACACATATATTTTAATGGCATCATATATTTGGTCGCGCACATATGAGTCAATGATCAACACAGTTCTTTACAATCTTTTGATCCTTTATTGCAGCTTTTTTGTTGAACAGTGATGTTATTTTGTTTTCAATAATTATAAATTTTCTTGGCATGTTGTTATAATTTTGTGCATTATAGGCAGGCAGGTTACTGGATGGGTTTTTGTCAGGACTTGGGACCAAGGCCAGAGTGTTAGAGAGGATCTTTGTAGTATTGTAATTCAGCTGACTTGATTTTGCATATTCACACAAGTCTGTTATACCATAAGTTTTGAACCTGATCTGGGCCTAGTGATTTCTCATCATGTTTTCCAATGACATATGTAACATCAGTATCTGTGAATGACTCATTTTGTGTCTGTTGGACATGGTTTGACTTTTGTTGCTCTTCTCTATCATCATCATCATCATCATCAACATCATCATCAACATCAACAATCCTCAATCAAGCCTGTTGTATTTATGACAGAATGGCAACAATTAAATATCAAATACACTGGCAATATACAGGGCCCAAAAACCTGTTGTATAGGTAGTCTTCGTAGTTCAGTGGTGAGAGCAACTGGACATAAACAGGAGGCCTTGAATTGATGTCTTGAGGAGGGGACATTTTCTTTCAACGATTTAAGTCATTCAATAAGGATACAGTGTAACAAGGTCACATCATGGACATCAATAACAGAGCAGAAGAAACCTTTTGTCATATCTGATATAACCATAAAAGTATCAAGAGAATGGTAGCAATTAAATAACATTGTTTTTGTTTCATGACATGTGAATTGGGCTTGAACAGACTGTAATAAATAAACTATGTTATATTTTCTTTAAATTTACAGAAGATGGATGAAAGAATTCAATTTTAAAATTTAAATTAAAATGGTGTATACAACTCTACACTCACTATATTGGATATCAAAGTACAACTTTATCAAAAGAATGACCATCCGAAGATAAATCAATTTTATAGTTAACTATTTGTATGTAAGTAATATGCTTTTCCTCATAGTATATGTTTTAAAATTGTATATTGAAATTAAAGTCATAAGCCTCTTGTTGCATTAACAAATTTATGAGTGTTGAAACCCTCTTGAACCATTTTCCAAGGCCTTTCTCAGAGTTTCAAACGAGCATTTACCAACCTGGATTCCAGCAAAGGCTGCCTGTAAGGAGTCAATCCAAGATGTATGCACTGCACCACTCAGCATGTCAACATTCACATATAGTGGGTGATCACCTGACCCTTTGTTGCAATGTGGTCTCCTATCAAGAGGCAGATAGTTAGTGAAATAAGGAAAAAAGTTCAAAATAAGGTATAAAAATAAATAAAATCTTGTTAATTCTATAATGTTAAAGCATAAAATGAACAATGAAAATATCCACACCATTATCACCCATCAACATATTCATGAGATGTTATTCTTGAAACCTAACATCAATAACCATTCACATTCCAATTGTCCAATTGTTTGTTTCTATGTCATCTAAATTATAAGAATTCCCATTAATTTCGTTTTTCTTATTCTTCTTATTATCACCATTATGTCAACTGCTACTTATTGGGAAGAATACTAATGTATACTTTACATTCAAAAAAGAAAAACTTTCTATAAAAGCTTCAGAATACAATAATGTCACTCAATGATTTCTTTTATACGATAGACTAATTTTAGAGTGCAAAATTTATGCACCAACTTACAATAGCTTACTATTAAAATGAAAAGAATATCACATTCTTATTCATGACTCAATCATGAATGAATTGCATGAGCCATATACATTTTACAATCCAACTTCAAATCGTAGTTAAGCAGACAAAAAAATTGCATCCAAACTAACCAATACACACAAAATATTGTTCTGTAACACAGAACAGAAATTAACATTAAAAGCAAAACCAAAATTAACATGCACAAACAAATACTATAATCAATAACCAGCCCAAAAGTATTATACTGCTGTACAAAAAAGACACACACCTGAGTATAATGGGAGGAAGACTGCGTACTTATTAATACCACTGTAAGCAGGAATGGCACACAGTACAGTTGACCATTACCATTTCTATTATAACATGCAAAATAATTAATCATGCATATATTACCTAAGTCACACTACTTTAGTTTACCAGTACTTACCCTCGCCGCATGTACATTTTGATTGTATTATACACTTCAGAAAACATTTTGTAATCATCTGGTTCACCAAACATGATGTAAGATTTCAGAAGATATTCATAGAAAGAATCCAATCCTGCACCTAAACCACTGAGGCGGCCTAACCATTCGCCAGATTTCGAGTCTATTACATTGCCTGAAATCATAAACATGTATAAACAATATCAGAATTTGAAAATACAAAATGCCTCAATGCATAACAACACATGGGCAAAATGTTCTTTCAATGGAATTTCTTATTTCGTCAGATTCCCTTATAAAACATTTTATAAGCACTAATACACTGCTATAACATGCTGGTTGAGAAACAAACATTTATATGTATTTTAAGAACATTTTCTGGGAATTAACTGGAGGTACCTTCATTATCAAGTGAAGCAAAATGACCTAAACCAATCAATGCCAACAAGAGAATTCACAATCTTAGGAAGGGCAATAACATTTATTTATTGATAACTTAGTTGATACACTGAGATATTTATCCCAATAGTGTAGGTATATTTTCACTTTCTCGTTAACTCCAAAGGAAGAGAGTTATATAACGTTGCAAGAAAAGGTGCGTATGACAAAAATAAACATTTTGAGGGGCCAACACCCAAAAAGTGAGCATTTCTTTCTCCATTATGAATTAATTTGTTAAACATATTAAACAGAAAATTGTCTGTCACAATCCATATAGAGATTTGTTGACAGACCTGAGTTTTCAAAAAATAGAAATAAAGTCACAATCACACATCTAAAAGTTTTTATTCTTCATTAAGCAAAGTTCATTGACTGACTACTTCGAGGATATATTTTTCCCCATCATGAGGCTAAAATGAATACAACAGAATTTTTATAGAGAAGATAAATGAAAGTTAATCATGTTAAAATAACAAAACATTGATACAATTATACTAAAAGAATAGCACTTGATACAAACAACAAGTGAAGACTTAGCATTTTGAAAAAGAAAAGATAATTAATACATTAAAATGATAATGTATTAAACAAAAATTTAATTTTTTGTAAGCTCATGTGTGTCAATAATGTATTGAACTTATGCATGGTACAGAATAATGTATTGACTTTCAAGAAGAGACTCTATTAAGAAAAAAAAACTAAGTTCAATATTTTTGTCATCAAATCACTAAGTCAAACTTTTGCAATTTTCAATAAATCAGGGATATCAATGAAAACAGATTGTGGAGAAACAAAGGGAGAACGGACAGCAAGACAGACAGACAGACAGATGAATGGAGATGAACGGACAGCAAGACAGACAGACAGACAGACAGACAGACAGACAGACAGACAGACAGACAGACAGACAGACAGACGAACAAATGTATGGATAGACAAACAAACAGACGACCACATGGACAGACAGACAACCAAACGGACAGACAGACGAACAAACTGACAGACAGACGAACAAACTGACAGACAGACGAACAAACTGACAGACAGACGAACAAACTGACAGACAGACGAACAAACTGACAGACAGACGAACAAACTGACAGACAGACGAACAAACTGACAGACAGACGAACGGACGGACAGACGACGGACAGACTGACAGACAGACGAACAAATGGACAGACAGACAGACGAACAGACAGACATACAGACGGACGGACAGACATACATATAAACGGACGGACAGACATACATATAAACGGACGTACAGACATACAAACAGACAAGCCGACAGACATACAGACGAGCCGACAGACATACAGACGAGCCGACATAGATACAGACGAGCCGAGCGCACGAGACGACGGACGGGCGCACGAGACGGACGGCGGACGGGCGCACGAGACGGACGGACGGGCGCACGAGACGGACGGACGGCCGGCACACGAGACGGACGGACGGGCGACGAGAGGACGGACGGGCGCACGAGACGGACGGACGGGCGCACGAGACGGACGGACGGGCGCACGAGACGGACGGACGGGCGCACGAGAGGACGGACGGGCGCACGAGACGGACGGACGACGACGACGACGACGGACGGACGGAACGCACGAGCGACGGACGACGACGACAAGACGGACGGAGACGGACGCACGCAGACGGACGGACGACGCACGCACAAGACGGACGGACGACGACGACGGACGGCACGCACAAGACGGACGGACGGACGGACGCACGCACAAGACGACGGACGACGCGACAGACGACTCGCGACGGACGGACCGACGACGGACGGACGGACGGCACGCACGACAAGACGGGATGGACGCCGATGACGGACGGACCGGACGGAACGCGAGACGGACGACGCCGACAGACGGACGGACGACGACAGAGCGGACGACGGCACAGACGGACGGACGGACGCGACCACGCGAAAACGCGACAGACAGGGGACGGGACGACGGACGCGACGGCCAAGACGGATGACGACGCACCGACGACCAGACGGACGGACGGACGGAGACGGCCGAGGACCGAGAGACGACGCGCGGACGACGACGGACGGACGACAAGACGACGGACGGACGCAGACGACGGAGCGACGGATGACGGACGACGACGACGCAGACGGACGGACGGACGCACGCACAAGACGGACGGACGGACGCACGAAGACGACAGACGACAACAAGACGGACGGACGACACGCACAAGACGGACGAGGAGGACGCACAAGACTGACGGACGGACGCACAAGACTGACGGACGGACGCACAAGACGGACGGACGGACGCACACGACGGACGGACGGACGGACGAGACTGACGGACGGACGGACGCACAAGACTGACGGACGGACGGACGCACAAGACGAGACGGATGCCAAGACTGACGAACGGACGCAAAGACTGACGAACGGACGCCAAGACTGACGGACGGACGGACGAGGACGGACGGACTGAAGGACGGACCGACTGACCGACGGACGGACGGACAGCCCGAGGGACGGACGGACCGACGGACGGACGGACGGGACGGACGGACAGTCGGACGAACGGAAATACGCACAAGACGAACTGAAAGACAGACAAGATGGATGGACACGTTTTTCGTTCAACTGATTTTTTATGAACAAGATTTGTCCAATTTTGCGTTACCAGGGCCAGTCATTAAGTTTTTCATTCGAAAATGCGCCGTTTTCTGTCGCACGATTACAATACTTTCTTTTCTTATGAGGGTCGAGTAAGGAAAAGCAACACACTTTTTTCCAGACGTGTATTAAGGACCTCAGAAATATTTTCTGCAAAATATCAACAACGATTTTTTTACACCATTCTGTAACTTTGTCGAAACCTATCTTACATACATTTTCTATATACTCTCTCTAAAGACATTGTAAAAACTAGTGTAGGAGAAAGTAAAAATCTATTGATTTATGCTCAAATATCGGGTTTATAGGGTCATTTATAGGGTCATAAATCATGGCGGCTATTTTATAAATTCCGCATAACCGCATATGCGGTTATTCCATATATACATTTGAAAACATGGTTACACTATACATACACCAGATGACGTCTGAGTGCATTGGTGTCTAGTAGACAACACATGTAAAAGTATCGTTGTGTTGTGTTCCGAGAGGGATGTCACTAAGTTGAACAGTGAGCATATGTGAAAATGGCATTTCTGCATGGAAGAAATGCTCGGAGTGTCATCCCGAGTTGCAAGAAGTATTGAGTGATAGGACGTTGCCCTATCGAACTTTTGCACGTTGGGTGTTAGCTTTCAAACCTGAGTATTTGGCAACTGTTGTCCTGCAGCACAGTGGACGTCAAGCGTCTGCTCATACAGTGGTGCAAGCGGCTGTTATTGAACAGATGAAAAGGGGTGGACTGTGGCGAAATTGGCCGCATATACAGGTGTGTCTGCATTGGGTGTTCTGCATTTTACGGAATGACTTGAAGATGCGCAAGTTTGAGCAAAGTGGATGCCACATTCTTTATCTGAGGTGCAAAAAATGGACTCGATACGAAACATGCTGTATCAATCAGGAGCGATTTCAACATGAAGGAAATGAGGTGTTCAATCGCATTATTACAATAGATGAAACGCGGGCACGAGCGTATGAACCAGAACTACAGAGGTAAACAAATGAATGGCGGTCATGACGAAAGTCATGCTTATTTTGGCTTATGACCGTTAAAGTATTCTCGTGTGTCATCCTGCTTGTGAAGGTCAAACTGTCACTACCACGTTCTACAGATCATTCCTGCGGCACACACTGCGTCGTACACTGCGGAGGAAACGTCCAGGGCTTCTCAACAATGCCATACTCCTCCATGATAATGCAACAAGCCACACTGCAGCATGTGTCGACAAACCTTGTGCGGTGGTGATGATGGGAGATCATTGGACACCATCCGTACTCCCCTGATATCAGTCAGTGCGCCTTTGATCTCACTCCCAAAATGAAGTCGCCGCTGCGTGGGAAGCGGTTTGCAAACAGGGAGGACATCCTAACAGCGCATCGACGCATCATCACAGCTGATGATATTCAGCGCCTTCCTCATCGCTGGCAAAGATGTGAACGCCTTGGGGGATTATTTTGAGGGTTGTTAGCTCGTAAGAGTACGAGTATTACGCGTACTATTTTATTTTGTGCGTATGTAATACCAATAAAACAATGATCTCTATTTACGGATCTTTCAATGTCCCTTACCCATAGAGCCTTGAGCCCGGATCCCAACTTAATACCAGTAGTGCGAAGAACACTCCTGCGACTTTCAATTGCTTATCCTGATTTTTGTTTCCTGCAGCTTTATTGACTGATAAAAAACGAGTTGCATTGACTTCCGAAATTACTCTCGTATTGTTGAACACATCCTATAATGAAACTGTAATTGAAATGTTTGTTGAACACATCTATAATTAAAATTCAAATGTTATAAACTATTGTAAAAATAGGGAATTGCCCCAGTGAAAAGCACCGCTTGTTATCTGTATGTCAGAATGCGAAAGGGTATGCACCCATGTTGTGAGGGCCTTCGTATGCACGCAATTTGGTGCATGTAGGTGTGCTGAGTTGGGAGGTGTGCGTATAGATATGTGGTGCGGTGAGTGCATATGTAGCAATTTTTACTTTCTCGCCTTGCTTCGTAAGTTGAAAACGTATAGTGATAGTGCCCCGGAAAACTTTTATTTCGACAGAAAAACGCTTCTTGCCGGGTCCTGATAACAAAGTGGATAATTTTTTTTTACGTATATTTAGTAAATTACTTCCTCTAACACGCTGTGTAGTCAGAATCCATGTTTTATGTCTTTCAGACCGAAAAGTAGATTGATGGCAATATGTCTGTCTGTCCGTCCGTAGTCAACGCTGGCGCCGAAATTGTTTAAAGGATTTTCTCCAAAATTGATATTCCTGGAAATACTTGGAAGAATTCGTTGCCCTGCGCCTTTGAAATTGATATTTCGATTTTTGGAGGAACTCTACATCAAACCAACATTTTCAAATTTTTCGTAAATATGGCTTCTTAGTTTTTATTAAACTCTGTTTTCGGATAGTCTAAAGGGCGCTTAAAACAATGGCGCGGTCTCATTTTTGTTCAAATAACTGATTTTGATAATTGCAAAAAATAAATAAATGAATAAAAATATTTTCAGCGTCTTCCTACAACTACAATATTGAAAATAGAGTTTTCCCATAATGAAATCTATTTTTCAAAGAACGAACTTGAATTAAGGTCAAATCCAATTTTTCGGAATGACTAGTTTTCGCGTAATTTTGCGTGAAATATAAGCAACTGTTAAACAATTATTTTCTCAAAAACTTCCTAATTTTTTTTTTAATTTTCTCCTCGAATGTATAAAATAACGATAGAAAAGTGTTTCCAGCGAGCACTGCATTTTTCGACAATTGCAAAAAGTTAATATAGCAAAAATACACTATTGAAGATAAAAGATTGTCTTAAATGGAATCTGGTGTACAAAAAGGGATCTTCAAAAAACAGTATAACTATTTTTTATTGAAAAACAACATTTTGCATACTTTCTGTTTGAATTTAATACAATTTACAAAAAAAGCATTTTCTGAAAACCGCTCTAAATTTGTTCTATATTTTTTTCTACGGATAAAAGTGACACTTAAAGAATGACGCAGGTCACTTATTCTTTAAACACTTTCAATTTTCGAAAATTAACAACGTTACAAATAATGTGAGAAAGAACGTGCTGTTATAGCATTACTAGTATTAAGGGTAGTAGGAAATGCCTGAAAGACTGGGCGCCCCGGAGCAATCAGTATGGAGGATTTTGTCCATTAAAACTGCATTCCTTCTCTCTCTTCACCACGAAACACACGTAAGGCATTACATCATAGGGAATGAATTACAGTGAATCAGCAACTTGCAGGACCGAATTAACCCTTGTGGGGTCGCGAAGCGGTCTTCGCGTGGGGGTCCGGAAATAATGCACTTCACTTCTTTATTATTCAATCTCCATTTCGAGTGGAATAGGAAAATATCCAAATTTGATTTTCTACCCAGAAAGCGATGCCAAACAGTACTTCTTACCCTAGTACTTCCAGCGGAGAGGGGAGGGGTATCGATTATTTTTTTCATGTGTTTGAATTTTTTATGAAGCTGAAAATCATTGGTACTGTTTATAATGTGCTTTTTGTCACAATGCGATGCAATTTATCACAAGTGTTTGTTACAATTTCAGTTATTGCAGTATATTTGTCTGTCGATAAAAAAGAGCGGGACCATTAACTCACTGAATATTGACGTTACGTTTTGTAAATATTTGTAGTGTTTTAAGTCTTAATATAATATAAAGTTACAAAATGTCTTTTACATGTAATGAAGATTATTACATCGCCATGTTTTTTTAAAATAAACATTTCATTTGCGACGAATCGGTGGTTGTTTATTTACTTTTACTTGTTTATTTACTTACGGATGTTAAATTTCTTAACATACAAGTAGGTACAAGTGCACTTAACAAAACTGTAGGGTTGCATGCTAACAGGGCTTAAAGACGCATGTGACCGATAAAGACAATCTACCTCGACATGCATCCAACTGACCCACGATTTCAAACGGATAAGGAGCTGGGTCCATCTTTCTCAGGCAGTCTTGTCGCATCTTTGCTGAGACTACCGGCGATACCAAGCAGACTTCTCTCTCGTATTTATTTATTTATTTATTTATTTATTTATTTATTTATTTATTTATTTATTTATTTTTATTTATTTATTTTACGTCAAAAAAAGTTAAAAACTGCGTATGACATGCTATGGGGAAAAGTGAATTGTGTGCACATTTTCAAAATTCTGTGATCCCAACACTAAGTCATATACTACTTAAATTTTGAATTTTTGAAAGGAAAAAAAAAAAAAATACCTATATAAAACCTTTTAAAGGATAAAAAGCAATAAATTTTGAAAGGGAGAAAAAAAACAAAAAACTCCCATTTTATAAAATCTATTTTCAAAGATAAATAAGCAATAAATTTTGGCTCTTATTACTTCCTGCCGCGACAACATGGAAACGATAATTTAAATAATTGTATTTCCCACTGAATTCTAGAAGACGTGCACAGAAAATGAAGTTACATTATCCTATACGATATCACATCAATTGTACACGAAACATATTAACGTTACATCGCTTTCCTATAACAATGCATACTTCATTACTTGACATAGTGCAAAATGCACAAGCTACATGCGGACGCGGATAGCATATACACTGACACGAATCCACGCACTTAGTTCTGCGAACCTGCAGAGATGGCCCAAACCGCGGGCATCGTGGAGAACAGTTGACGACAGAAGCAAGTAGATCTCGTGAGTAGGCCCTCCAGTGTCCACCATTAGCCTGGTCAGTGTCGCATTTGCCACCGCCGCTTTCTTTCTGACGTAATATAAATGGACCCTAAATGACAAGCACGTGTCGATCAACAAGGCGGAGGTCGGCGCTTGATTGATCACTAGGGTGTGTTTTTTATGGAATTTCTTCTGTTTAGTAGAAGTTCGGATTTTTGCATTCCTTCCTTTTGGAATCTCTGTGTGTTTCTTCCGAAGCTCTATTATGCATATTTAAGAAAAAAAAGGTCGGAAATTGCGTATTCCAATAGTATACTGATAACGCCGATAGAAATTATATTGCATATTTTGCGAGTAACTGCACTGAACTGCGTATTTGATGTAGGTCTTGTATCTCTTTCTTACTCATTTTCTTCTATTTTCAAAATTCTTGTAGTATATTGCTTAGGGTAGGGGTCTCAGAATTTTGTAAACATGCACGGAATTCACTTTTCCCAATAGCACGTCCCACACAGTTTTTAACAATTTTTGACGTGAAATAAATTTAAAAAATACCCAACGGTCATCCGTTATTTACGGGGTTGCGGATCAAAATCGCAATTCGCCAAGTTGTGAGCCACTAACAGAGATTAAACTGCAAACTGAGCCATTCCGTTGACTGCGAAGTCAGGCGACCACTTAAAAGAGGGAATACTTTTCTCGATTTTCGAAAATACAGAGTTCGCCTAAAGTGGGACCAGCATTTTTTATAGCCCTTTGATATACAATGGGGAAAATTCAAAGAAAATTGGAGGGTTTTTTGAAAAAATAATTGGATTGCCTATATTTCACGAAAATTACATGACAACTACTCATATTTTCGAAAAAACTGAACATCACACGTTATTTCGAGAGGTATGTGAAAACCAATTTTATTAAAAACTGTTTTCAGTATTGAAGTTGTAGGAAAGCACTGAAAAAACTTTGAACTTTGGCAAAATTCTTTTGAATGAAAACGAAAACTAGCTCGTTTTTTAAACGCCCTTTCCTCTATCCGAAGACAAAGAGTAATAAAAACAATTGGAATGATTTTTAAGAAAATATTGAAAATGTTTAGGCTGCATGTGAAGTATCTCCTAAAATCAAAGTATCCGTTTCAAATTCACCGGTGCACGAGTTCAGACAGAACAATCGAAGAATATAAATTTTTCGAGAAAATCGTCTAAACAGATTACGTGCTAGCGTTGACCACAGACTAACAAACAGACGTTTTGCAATCAGAGGCGTATCTAGGTATTCAGACGCCCATGGCGAAAATAGAATTTGCGCTCCTGTCAGGATACTTCAAATTAGGATTGTTTGTTTTAGTGGGTATACACTAAATAGCGCCCCTTGTGGCGTCCGTGGCACGTGCCAAGTCTACCATACCGTAGATACGGCTCTGCTTGCAATTAACCAATTTTCCGGAATCAAGAACCCACGAAACGTAGATTCTGGCTACATAATGGGAGGGAGTAATTTCTTCATATATGAACAATATTTATTATCTTTTTTGATACCAGGGCCCATAATACGAGTTTTGGTAAAAAAAAAAATCGCCAATTTTTGCATTATAATACTCTTTCTGTACTACGTAAGTTCATAGTATGGCGGGAAAGTAAAACGGAAAAACTCTCAATCAAAGGAGAGTTTCCTGGCCTTCTGGTCATGTAACTGAATTCCTTCACGACTTTGCCACATATTTTCGGATGTGCAGAGGAATGTTTGAAGATTTAAATAATCGCGTGAGAAAGAAAATACAGATGAAGGCCACTAATCAAAGGAAGAACGGAAATATTGGCAATTCCGTTGCGAACTCTCAGAAAAAATTAACAATCTGTCCACAGTTCGCCTCAACTATAGTCTGGTTCGCCGGGGTAGGTCGCGACTATTTCGAAAAGCTGTCTTATTATGTTCCGATTTCATTATAGTGACGTGAGATCAGCTGTGACACTGTTATCCAATTGGCTTCGAAACGGTCCGATCAGAAGTAACGAAGCTCATGGTTTGATAACAGCGTCCAGCTGATCACATGATAGATTAGTGATTCCGGGCACGTCAACTGGTAACGTTCATTGGTCCCGTTAGTGCCGTGAGTGTAGTGTACGATTTTTTCATGTACAGCATGGGAGGTGGTGGCTATCTTCCTCCACTGGATGATTTTCCTCCGTCGGATGGTGAAATCCGGCGCCGACGTACCTGTCGGCTAGCGGGGTTTTTCCCAATTACGTATCTCGCACCAGCGGGGCACCACCCAACCGGAACAAGCTCTAACCTCCCGAATGATAGTGTAGCGTATGGAAGCTCCCCTCCGGTATGAGTGGTAGAGTAGCGTATGGAAGTGGAGATGTGTATATGTAAGGGGAAGGAAAGATCAAGAGCGGTCCTTGGCCGTTTGATAGGGTGTTGTTCCGGGATACGTCAGGTATTGATCTGGGAAACGACGGAAAACTACCGACCAGAGCAGTCGGTCGCTAGAATTCTCCTCCAGACAGCGACTGAACTCCAGCAAGCTATGTAGCTAGTGTCGAAAATTCTGCTAATCCAGCTAACCAAACGTGGCCCATGCCGGACGCTCTGCCCCGTCCACGCAGACAGCCCACTTTCTGTAACGGACCCTTCAATATGTATTTGTGTGAGTAAGCCTCGCTACTATGGAGCATAAAGCACTTTTTATGAGAGATCGACTTTTCACAATATCCCACATTAAATTGCTCGACAAACTAAATTCGGAAAGAGATTTTCTCAGAACATCATATTCAAGCACATGCGTTTTTCAATTTACCACCTAAATTACGTCAATTTGTGATTTTAATTACATTGAAAACAATTTTCCCTTGGGAACTAAACTAAAAAAAATCTTGATTTTCTCCTTACTTCTTGAGTGAAAAAAATATTTGTCAATTTCCGGTTTTCTCAGCTGTTTCCCCAGACACTGTGAAATATTTAGCAAATGTGTCTGAGTGACTTAATAATGTAACTTTGTAAAAATACTTTAAATTGTCTATAATAACTTATCACAATAAAGTGACAAATAGTACTACTTCCAACACCAGCCAATTGTCCTTACACTACAGATATAATTACATATTAAAATTTTAACGATAACCTTGATTTGCCCACCTGTAACATGTGATATCACATGTCTCATGATATTTCAGAACAATAACAAGCATAATTTGTATTGTTCCCAATAATACACTCAAATGTGTACACCCCAGGATTGAAGCATTATTTCGTACATCATTAGAGAATAGATAGTAAAAAGATAATGGAGTTAATTAACCAAATGATTGACATGAGTTGCCCATGATTATGAAAGGAAATCAGAAAAGAGAAGAGCAAAATGCATTAGGAGTTGGCTAAGTATGAAACCAATCAACTCCTACTCTTACAAATACGTTGTCTGTGAATAAATTGTTTCTCAATAATTGTTCACAATACTACTGAATACTACCCGAAGCAAGCCAAGCCATGTTATACCTACAATTTAAATAGTAAGCTTCAATAATGTTTTAATGTGGATACATAATTTCTTCTTTACACAAGTTAAACAGAATGTCAAAATATTATCATATGAAGTTAATGGGCCCAGTGAAAAAAGAGGTAGTAAATGTTTTTGCTAGAAAAATTGAGAAAATGCTTGAAAATTTGTGAATAAAGCAGAGATGCTACATGTTTAAAAAAACAAAACCAAAGAAAGTGAGTCTAACAAATGCTGAATTTTCCACAGGAGAATCCACAAAGTGATGATCATTATTTGTTCAGATTTAATAAGGAAAATGTTGAGTGGTTAGTAGAACATTTTTATTAGAATTGCAATTGAAATGAAAAGAGGTGCTCTAACAATGAAATAAAGATTGGAGATTTTTTCTAAGGTTCTTTAGTGAGCCTGGTTATCAACTGGGAATTCGCAAGGACGGTGAGGTTCACCAGACAACTGTGTAAAACTATTACTGCTGTTGGAGAAAATTGTTGCACAGGTACACCTGTGGGTTAGATTCTCCAAAGAGAATAATGTTACCCTAACAAGAAAAGAATGGTCAGATCACTTCAACTTTCCAGGTGTGTTAGGTGATATTGATTCTAGACCTACACATATATATAAATACTCTGAGCATACATTGATTCACATTGCATAACAGCATGAGTCAGACATCTACCCTTTTTGACTTTTATGTTTGGTAATCATGATTTGTTAAAAATAACAGGATAATCCTTCAAAATAACAACGTACTGGAGTTGCTTCTCATTACTATTATTCTTCTCATGCACACAATCAGACTCACTATGTGTTGACAACCCTTTTCATGCTGTTTGCAATACACCAAAATCATAACAAGGTGGTCAACTGTTTTTTGTTGACATTGACAAGCAAATGCTTCAATCTTCCAGCATTTACTTCATAGCATTAACATAAGATTATTCACACAATTTTCAGGAAATGCTATTGTTTTTACAAAATGATAGGCAGCATTTGCTTCAGTTAAAACTTAATACTACTAGCAAATGATTATATATTATTCATTTGGCCTATAATAAAATATTGCACTATACAGACAATATTCTTACAAAATCAACTGTTTAGAGGCTTTAAATTTGTTGAATGTGTAAATTTTGAAATAATTTACATCATTCAAGAGTGAATATAGCTTGGTTAAACCCAGTATCACATACAAAACATACTTTAAATCCATCATTAACATATTCCATATTATAATCCATATTATACTTATAATTTTTTTTCTTTCTTTGATGTTTTCTTTAATTTCACACTCTTCTATATGCTTTTGCTGCACTGGCTTACAACTATGACTATGACAGTTACACTGATCCCTACAGTTATGAGGCATTTAGGAGGTAGTCATAATTCCATCAGTTGTTCTGGCTTCAGTGACAGTACAAGAGTAAGATTGGAAGCACAATTCCCCCCCCCCCCACACACACACACACACACACACTGGTATTAGTTCGCTACTTTAATTCTGGCAATAGGGTCATACTTCAGCAAAATACAAAGTGGGATTAAACTTGCACTTAAATCATATCGAAAACTAAAGAATTTTCACATCAGTTCACAATAATTGTTCATAGTAAATTATTGTACCATGAACACAAATTTGTCCCAGGTAAGCCACTTTGTTCAGAAGTCCTCTTTTTAATTCTTCCTTTAACATTTTGACAATTTTTTAAATATAATCTACTTGTTATAACTGCTAAGATGATTAATCAATGATTATATATAATCACTAGCTGTTATGTATAATGACCATATAAACAAGTATAAGTGATTAATTTATCCCTTTGTCCAGTCATTATTCCAAGAGAGTGATGAGGCTCTGGCCTTTGGCTCACATGATTAACAAAACATCCTTGACTCTACCCAACACAATTTCCAACTATGTTATACGACAATACTTTTTTGCAGAACATTTGTTATAAAAAATAAAAGACTGTTCTGCAAAAGGCACACTAACTAATGGCTAAACAAAGTGATTTGTTTTTGAAGAAAGTTGCTTTGACTAATTCTGATCATTATGTATAATGCCTGCACAATGTAATAATACAGCTTCATTAATCACTTTGACCAAATTCAGTAAGTATTATACATAATGGCTAGATATTCATAATTACTAGTTTAATTACTTTCATACAAACTTTTCAATGGAAAATAAAATGAAGCAGTTTCATAATAATGGTAGAGTTATGTCTGTTATATCATATCACTGATACATGTAACACAAGAATTGGGCATAATTAGTGACTACTATACAAGCCACACAAACATCACGCCTACTCTTGTTTCATTCAGACAATTAAGTGGCTAAAGAAAATCCACAGAATTTCACTAATTACTTCAATAGTAAATGATATTTTCAAAACAAACGAAAAAACAAGCTCAGAAAGTAATAATAAAAACTCCACAAATTTCAACTCTCTCCACATAAAAATAATAAATTTGTCACATTTTATATGCAAAATATATTACAAAATTGCATTTTACTGCATTGGAACATTTCCCAAAAATCTTGTTTATCTCTGTTTTTAAGAGACAAAATTAACTATGTTTTAGTAATAATCAATTTTCAGTAAACTATTATGATGACTAAATGGCTTCCAATTCAAAATTACAAAGTGATGACATTATTCTGTTGCTTGGGAATGGACTCTGAAGTTTCCATTTCTCCTCATACGAGGCATACAAAAGGAAAATCAAGAAGTATAAAAAGTTGTTAACCATGGGATAACAATCCCACACTTACCCAATAGTCCTGTACTCTTAGATCTGGAATTCCACAGCACTTTATTGGCTCTCCGAGCATAACCCTCATAAACCGGATCTCCAAGCAACCGACTCAGGAGTCCAAATTCTAAAACCAAAGAACCTGCACCAGCAGTGCAAGTTTCTGAAACACTATGAGGAGGCAGCCCACGTCTCAAATTCACCTATAAAGAAATAATCTAGCAATTTCGTAATAAAATTGAATAATAACATTTACATATCAAAAAAATACATACTCTTGGAAATGGAATTCCTGTAGGGCTTGATTCAAATGCAGGCAGCAACCGTGATGCTAAATCATGGGCTAAATGCAAAAGTTCACCATCATACCAAGATGGTTTAAGGTCTCCAAATGGTTGCTTAGGGTCCATCATCAACAAATGAGCAGATAACAATGCACCTATCATCCTAAAAGCAACAAAACAGACTGAAGTTAATAACCATACTTCATTCAATGATAATTTTCTTTCTGCTACCTAGCTCACTTTCAAATAAATCCATAGATGTAAGTATCAATCAATCACGTCCAAACAATAGGTCTCAAACAGTATTTTAAAAACACTTCTTTCTGAATTCTCACATTTGGTCTGCAGAGTAACATAGGGCTCAATACTTGGGCCCTTTCAATTTATCTTATAGGTAAATGATGAACCCAACAAAACTGAATCAGCATCAACAAAATGCATTACAAGTGAAGCCTTAATTTCTTTGCTGAGATTCTTTAGCTATGTATTTCTGAAGCAGTTTGCCAATGTTGTTTCTAGAGGTGTGTCAACACCCGTGAAAATATTTTCATTAATGGAATAAAAGATATATTAATGAAAATATTATTTATAATTTCTAGCATTAGTAAGAAAAGTACTAATACTTTTTATTAATTTATATTGAAAAAATTACCTGTTTAATGGCTAGTTTTACTAATAATTTAATGTTGCAACCACACTGATGAAAATAGCAATTTCATTTTAAGAAAACACTTGTCTGATTAAAAAATGTATAAGTCAATGTTCTTGAATTGCTCCACATTAAATTTAATCAAATAATAGGTAATAAATTTTTTATAGTTATGACGAATGATGTTCATGAATTTAATTACATTGACAATTACGAAATATTTTATCAGAGTGAAAAGGAGACTACTATAAAACAACTTCAAGTCCACACAATTTGAAAAACTCTCCCCACTTACAAAGAAAAAACAAAAATTACATAACTTGATAAATGTGAAGTTTTATTTTCATGGCAATAAGTCCCATCTTTTTCTCTCTTGAAAAAGCAAAAGAATTAAAAAATGATGACATACAGAATTTTTTATATTATGATCTACCAAAACTCATCAAATCATCTCCAAGTGACATTGTTGCCTAGTCTTTGAAAGAAAGAAACATTTATCCATTTGCATTTCTTTGACAGATGCAAATAAAATGAGTAAGCAAATTATGGGGGAAAAAAGGTGAAGTTGCAATATTCCTACATAGTAATTAAGTAGAATCCTTACATACATTCAACCCTTCACATTTACTTCTGCATAGACCAGAGGAGTATGACACTTGAATGTGAAATACGTGCCTGAATATAAACTGGGAGAAAATACTTCTAAATGAACCTGAAATTACAAGAAATAGGGCAACATTTTAAAATTATAAATAATCACACAATGTGCTAGATCTATCATATCCTCTTCATACCAATAATTCATCTTTTTTTTTTGCCTCCAAGAAACAAACTATTTTCACATTTTAAGGAACGTCAAAATTTAAAAATAGCCATTCATAACAACCATATGTTTTCTGTGACATGAATTTTATTTAAATTAATATTTTAGTAAGTTATTTAATGAAAACAAAATCTTTGAAATCAAAGAGAATGAATGTCAAACTCTCAGGATTTTGTTTATATTGTTTGATTGTTTATGTTCTATACATTTGGAATGCAAATTAATGTTTTTACCTGATGTTCACTTCAAAAACTTGGACTACATTATCTTTATCAAAATTGACTGTACGAACAACATCTGTAACTGCTTCCTGGAAGGCAGTTACATTTCCAATAATTGCCAATGTATCCAATGAATCCACTAAAGTAAGGCAATAATCTCCCAATATGTCATTTATATTGATGTTAGATCTATAAATAAAGAATGATTCCACACATTAATGAAAATTAAATGTATGAACAATGTTTATTGTTGTAAATAAAATAAAATATGATGCCCAAAAATAAAGCAAAAAGACTTACGGATTATCATAGTCAGGTCCTCTTCCAGAACACAAAATCGGGTTCAACTCATCCAAAGGGAATGCATGTATCATGTAATTGTCATAACCAAAATAAAACATTTTCTTCGCCTCTTGTACCATTTGAAGGCGGAGATCTTCCGAAAATGAACCATACTTTCTTTCAAGACTATCTAAAGGCGATTTAAAAATATTTAACGACTCGTATAATAATGGAATGGATAAGAATACTAAAATGCGCAAACAAAACGTCCAAAAATACTGAAATAACATATTAGGTGGTCTGCAAACATATTCAGGCTTCTGATATCAAGGAAACAGATGACCTGCGATAACAAACGCTATTTCGTTGACAGTCATGACGTGTACCGCAACGTTTATCTTTTTTCACTGCCAACACATCGCCACATCATTAATACGGTTATAATTTACAACTTTTTTAAACTAGCATTGAAATGTTAAAATAGTATCATCCAATCAAACAGGGCAATATATCAATAATCAAAAAGTTACATCTGGTCACATTTCCTCTCGCCCAGCACAACACCTAGCAGAGCACCCTCCTTCTAACCAGTCACATGCACCACACGTTGGCAGATGTCACTTAACCTCATACGTAAAGGCAGGGTAGCCACTACATTTCATTATTTTGTCTTTAACAAAATTTGTTCAGTTCATGATTTCTTTCATTGTTGAAACAATGTATTCGTACATGTGCCTAATGCACTTGGACTATTTTATATTATGTATTCTAAAACCGGTGACTATTTTATTAACTTCTACAACCCAATTGTAGTCTTGATCATTTACGCAAAAAATAACAAATTAATCTTAAAAAAGTCAAGCGTTCAACTTCCACCAAGAATTGTGCATCGCTTATGATGAATAAACTTTTGGAGTCACTAACCGAAACACTGAAACGACTCAATACATTGTTTCTTAACAATGACGTTGTCACGAAAATATTAAGAAAAACCATGGGAAAGAAGTTTGAGGAAAACGTGCTTGAAAACTCGACCCTATTTTTCCCTTCATGTTATATAGTCAACAGTATAATGCAATGCTTTCTAAAATACTATCTACTAGCAGATACATTTCTGACCAGGAAATCATATAATAATTATTTTTAATTAATAGTAGTCCTACTCATCATTTGCCATTGGTAACAAGGTTAATTTTTTGCGTTTTTTCTCACAAAACTAAACGCTAAGAAAACAATCCCAATTGATAGAGCTCGAAGTTTCGCAAAATGCTTTTTTTATTGTTACGATTTTATGAGATTTAACTAAAGATTTAATTAAAGAAAGTAAAAGGGAGTCCACACTAGCATTACAGCATCGTCGCGAGAAGAAATTGAAGTCATCATATCGGGTAGTCATGTGCAATCAAGATATAAAGAACATCGTTTCCTTACACGTACTGAATGACTATGTAAATTTTAGAGTTAGAGTAAAAATATGAATCATTTGAATTAATGTTTTACAATCATTCCTATTAAATGTAATTTTTCATTGTTTACATGTCTTTCTGCACCCCTCCTTTAGCTACAATAAATGCCTTTTTGAATGCCTAGTTTAATAAACATGAATGCCGTTTTTGCCTGCCTCTTTTAGGTAAAATTGTTATGTATTAAATAATTTTCGAATAATTGTGTATGTTATGTTCATGTAAATCAGCTTTTACTCGTGCCTTTCTTCAGATCAAGATATATAATTAACTCCCAGTAGTTGTTCCCGTGCGAACCACCTACGGACGTGGACAAATTATTAGCAAAATCACTTCCAGTACTCTAAATTATGGTTTTAGTGATAAAAGAGTAGTAGTTGGACGAGGGGGGGGGGAGGAATCGATACATTTCTGTAATGTGTTGAGTGCACATTTGGAAGTGCATTCTTCGATTGAAATGATAATTTAAGCGGAATATGATTTTCTCCCCCATACGTCACATACAGTTTTTGACTGTTTTTGACTAAATAAATAAATAAATAAATCTGTTTTATAACCCTCATATATCCACTTCGCTGACAATCATGAGGAGCGGATTTTTATGTAATTACATATTTTTTGCCTTTCTACTTACCGTTCCCACAATTGAAATCGTGGCGAATCGTCGCCATCCTAACACATTATCAATTTTTTTTCGTAACATATTTTTTTTTTGGTTTTTTTTTACAAAATATTTTTTAATCTATACATTTTCTTCAATTTTCTTACATTTTTTATAAAAATATATATATTTAAAAAATCAGAAAAATCAGAAGTTTCATATTATTACATATTTTTGCGGTCTCTAATCATGACATTTTAACAATATTTTTGTTTTCTTGTAGGAGACTTTGGGTGTCGTAATTTTTTTCTCAGCGCTTGTACATTTGTAATGCAATTCGCCAATGCACATTCCAGATCTAGGCCCCATCCCGAACGCGTCCCCAACAGTGAAAGAGAGGTGGGGGCCCCTGAGGTGGGTAGCAGGTATTGGAATTGCTCACAGTACGAGAATCCGTGAAGGCACGAAGATGGGCTAGGAAACGGACGTGTCTTCTCGAAAACGTGCCAGAGTTGAAGTGTTACTACAATCCAGTAATAATACCATGTCCGAAATTATTCTTATTGTAGGAGTTAGTGTGGCATATGTCAATAGTTTCGCGAAAATATAAAGAAAGAAAAGCGGACCACATCTCAGAGGAAGGAAAACGTGAACGACAGAGGGCTACAACGAAAGTTTTCGTCAGTTTTTTGCTAAGAAGAGCTTCTACAATTAGATATTTAACTCCGCCTCAACCTCCAAGTGATGTACAAGGGGATGGTGTACAAATTTCCTCAAGAACTCCATGAAGAAGGTTGTTTTAAGGTGGCTTGAAGGCGTGACGATCCAGCAATAAACAAAAATTGACTGCTTCTGTCATCAAAAAACGAAAACTTCAACGGGCGAAGTTGCATTAAGGATGGACAAACCAGCAGTAGTAGAAGATATATAGGTCAATTAGGTGATTCATAAATGAAATTTCATTCTTCTCCGATTTTATGAGGGAAATAAAGAACTACGTATACTGTTTTAATGTGCAGATAAATAAAATATTTTATACTTTAGGTTTTATTCAGGGATGAATCCATCATCTGTGCTATGTATGTGTATCATCTGTGCTCTTAATATGTTAAAAGACGGCCAGGGAAAGCCTTCAAGAAAGAATGTATGGTACAACTAGCGAAGTTTCTCACTAAAGTAATGATTTGTGGGGTTATTTCAGTGAATGAATTGGGCAAAATTTACGTAGTAAAAGCCAATATGAAGAACGAACAATATAAAGAGATCATCAGAGACGCTTTGTTCCAGCAACGAATGTCGGTTTCCAACAGGGGCTGGATTTACGATGGTGCTCCTTGTCATCTATCAAAATCTATGAAGAATGAATTGGATTCCAGTGATTTTTATATGTTCTACTGGACACGAAATAGCCCGCATATTAATCCAATAAAAACATTACTAAGTGTTCTTAAAATGAAAGTGAAAGCAAAACATCTTACAACAAGGTTACAACTCGTGGAGTATTCATTGCCATTTGGAATGACGACGTCGAAATTGTCGAATTATGCAAAAAACTCGTTCAAGGCATGCCCAGATAAAATTAATGCTTCAATTCTTGCTGGAGGTGCTTCCACAAAGCATTAATGAGTTTTTAGCTTCTTTAATTCTATAGTTTAGTTCTAATGTTTTGAGACAATAATGTTTCTTCCAATCTTTAACTTGTATTTATTTAAATACGTAACAAAAATAAATGCATGAACTTCCGGGCTCTATCAATTCCAAACAACAATAACATTATCTTTTTCGTTCCATCGAACAGTTGCTTCCTACTAAAAGATATTGCTCGAATTTTTCGGGAATATCTACTTTTATACAATATCAGTGTTCACAAGCAGTGTTAACATAATACAGTAAAATCTGTCTAAACTGTAACCTGTACAAACCGAAAATCTGGCTTAATATTATCTGGTCTATGAAGTTATATATTTTACACAGTAACCTGCATAAAACGGAATCTGTGCAACGCGGAAACGGAACGATTTTTCATGTCATAGAGGAGGAAAACATCTTAATAAAACGGTATCTGTGAATTTAATGCAATTGGAAGAGACGCCAGATATTCTGAATGTAATGAAAACATCTGCAAGTCTGTTTTAAATTCTCTTTCCCACGCGATTTATAGTGTTTTCCATTTGTTGCATTAAAACCCAGCCTAGTGCAGAGCAAATACTTCATCGCTTCGTACAACAGTGCTGTCCTACAAGCGTGAAGGGCAGCCATGAATGAAACAGATTCTGAGACTGAGTCAGTGTGTGTATGCGCCACGCAGTGGGATTGTAGACAGCCGTTCTTTGCCTGCCACACTGACAGAAGCCCCCCCTCCAAAAAAAAAAATAAAAAATTGAATTGTGATCGTCGTTATAATTTTTATTATTTTCACGAAACTTATACGAAATCTTTTGGTGATTCTTTACGTCTTAAGTCTTAAATAATTAACGTGTTATTTCTTTATTAAAAAGTACCGAAAACTTCAAACGCGTATCTGTCGTAATTTCATTTCTCGAGATTTGCTACTGATCGATACAGTACACTCGATTTTGAAATGAAAGGCTCTTGCAGAACTATTTGGTTATTGAAAACTATTAAAAAAGTTAATATGAACTTTTCCGCTGGAGTATGTATGTGCTTTCGAGAGACATTTCGTGTTACATAGTATATTTTGAATGATTTTGTAAGGGCATTTAGCTGTGTAACTGGTGGTGTAGGGGAAACGGGTCAGGCATGTTGATTTTAAGAATTCGAGATCGAATACCAGCGAGGAGAAAATAATTGCTGCTGAAATAAATAATTTTGCAAGTTCACATAGGCCGTATTGTATATTGCGTAGCTATTGCAAATAAGACGTGAAAGTACGTGCTGTTGAAGCAGCACTAGTTTTGTCTAAATAGTACGTATAGACACACTGTCAAAATAGTATTTATAGTAAGATAAACTTTATTTAGATGGGTAAACTTTGATTGAACATTCACTTTCATTGTCTAAAAGTCAAACTTGACGAAACTGAGATCAATATTAAGAGTTATTATGATACATAGATCTAGTGCTTTATTTTTAAAATTTTTGATCCCGGAACGCTCTACAAATTAATTATTAATGTAATAGCAATAGTTATTTATATATAATATAATTAAAAATCAAGCCCTGCATATATCTATACTTCATTAATACCAAAAATAATAATTTGCGTACTGCAAATAGTATTAGAACAAACCATGGTATAAGAACTGTCAACAAAGTACTGTAAAATGTCATTTTTCGTAGTGCAAGAAGTCAAATTTAAATAAAAATTATAATTCACTTGAATTTTGACAAATTACGTCTAACTTTCTATGATATTCAAATCGTAATTGTATTACAATATTCAATTGGTTATCAATTTCGGCTTAAGAGCCTTGTTTGATAATTCTCCATTTGTTTTAAAAGAATGAACGTTTTATTGATAATTTTACTTTTCAAAATTTTCATTAATTTGCATGTTTAAATATATTTATCACATGTAATTTCATGGTTATTAAACAAGGTAGCATTATAAGAAGCAAGAAACATTAGCTTTCATTTGATGATTCAACTTCATAAATCACTCACATTTACTTTAATTTTCTCTGCTTGTCAGTTTTTGTTTTAATCTTATACCTCCGATGAACACACAGATTAAAATAACATCTTAGATTTTTCAGCGTTTTACAAATAATAACGTGAATAAATGCATATATTAATTGAATTTTTTATAATAACCTGTAAAACATTCGTTTTCTATAGGTTATTGGGATGTTGAAAATATCGAAGTAGTAAACATAATGTTAAGCCCATCATAATGTTAAGTCCCCCATCTCGATCAGGTTTTTCGTCCAGTTTCCCTAATCCATTGAGCAAATGCTGAGATGGCCCCTTGTTTTGCTTCTGGACATAAATGTAACTTCATTTTCTGTGCACGTCTTCTAGAAGTCAGTGGGAAATACAATTATTCAAATTATCGTTTCCATGTTGTCGCGGCAGGAAGTATTATTCCGAAGCACAACATGATAAGAGCCAAAGTTTATTGCTTATTTATCCTTGAAAATAGATTTTTTTACACGGGTGTTTTTTTTCAAAATTTAAGTAGTATATGACTTAGTGTAGGGATCACAGAATTTTGAAAATGTGCACACAATTCACTTTTCCCCATAGCACGTCATACGCAGTTTCAACTGTTTTTTGACGTAAAAAAAAGTGGTGATAATTAACATTGATTACTTGATATTTTCCTTAGAGATAGATTTGATTGGTTAAACTTTTTCAACGATTGATTATGAGATACCTTGAATGGTCCGTTTTCTTTTGATAAACCACTACGTCCTTCCTGTACAGATGGTCGTACAAAATTTAAGGTTTCGGGAGTTTCATAGAGTGGAGAGTAGCGTCCAACAAACCACTTTTGAACTCTGCCGATATTTGTGGGATTGAAACTGAAATGTAGTCTGTGTTGGGAAGATAATTTAACTTGACCACCAAGTTTATTCTAAGTATTTTCACTAGAAAATGCTACGTCATAGATATTGCGTCATACGCAGTTTTTAACTGCCTTTTTGACGTAAAATAAATAAATAAATATTTACAGAACTGTAAACATTAACGCTAAATCACTTTGAATTGTTTTAACAAGTTTTTTATTTATTTTAATAGTAAAAAAAGGTTTTTCTAAGCACGTATATTTTAAGATGCAAAAATACTTTAATTTTAAGAATGTATTTATTTTTAACCATTTAGGAATTCACGAAATTTCATTGAAATGTTTGCCAATCATAAAAATGTTTTAAATATAATTATTAATATATTTTTAAAATATGTATTAACAATGCAAAGAAATACAATTTTGCAATGAAATTTCATTGCGGATGGCATGTCATCTATCGAATAAGGTAGTTTAACTTTGGTCAGTCATTTTATATGTATTAAGAACTTGCTATGATATTTCACACTGCAATGGAGGTTCCCTAGTGAATTTCTGTTGCTTAACGTTAGAATTAAAAAAAATTTACTGAATGTATAAAGAACAAATATTTTAAAATTCCATTGATACTTAGGAGGTCCGCTAGCGATGTTTAATTTTGTAACAAAAAATCTGTTTGCATGTACTTACTAATCTAGAGGAAGAGAGAATGTAACACGATTTCACATGCACTCGCATTTCTATATTATAACATAAAACATCAAATTAACAGTTTTAGAACTATGATCCTGAATTATTGTATGATAAATTGAATTGAAAATATTAACATAAAGTTATATACGTTCATTTAGAAATATCTATACTTGTGTAAATGAAATAGTATTTTGTGCTGTGTGATTCTACTCATGTGATCTTTCAAAACACAAAATTGAATATTTCTGTATTTGAAAACCTTAACACTACATTGATCGAATCCAGTGAAGGTTATAGCAAACAGTTAAAAAGTGTGTTTCCCTATTTTTTAATGGTAATGTTTAAACAAGAGGAACAAATAGTTTCTGACTCTCGGTGTTTAACAGGGGACTTTAAAAAAATTAATAATACAATTATTCGGTTTCTCAACATCTGTTTGATAGAAAAGCAGAAACAATTGTTTGGGCGTAATGCACCTTGAAAAATATTTTTTTTATAATCAATTTCTTTCCTATTTGATAAATATATCGACTTGCAAATTGTAGGACTTAAAAGAGAATAAAAAAACAAAATAAAAGTTATGCTCATACTCGCCGTAAAAATACGAATTTAGCATAATTAAATTGGATACAGAATTTGTTTACAATCAAGTGCATTTTAAGCGTATGTGGCTGGCAAAAGCGCGGCATTGGAGCACTGTTTTTTCAGTATGCTTGTATAGAGCGAATGAATTAAGCGCAAACAAATGGGGTCTACTAAGATGTCAATTTCTTATAAACAATTACATATATCTCGAGAATATGATATTACAAAATATGATAGCACCGATCGGATTCTGGAATTTTGCATCGCATTTAAACGCCATTCAGATAAGACAATAAAAAATTTGCAAAATTTGCAAATTTATAAACAATTTCCAAATTTTGCAAATCTAAAGGGGAGAGAGTCTCCCGATGTCCCAGAACCAAAGACCGCGAATTACCAATTTTGCTACAATTTATAATTTTATAAACAAATTCGAAATATGCGTTAGAACGGCCGGGAAGGTCCCAAATTGTGCCTGAAATGAACATCTCAAAATAGCAGTTTGACAGGAGTTACAAATCGATAACTAAAAGTTAGAATAATTGTTGCTAAAATGATAAATATTTACTGTCTATGGACAATAATTCTGGACGGAAAACCCCGCTTAGAAATTTTGTTTCGTCGTGGCGTACGCGCAGGCAAAATCTTTCCTTCGGCAGGGAAATATGACGATATTTCCGTCTCGTACGTAAACGAACTAGCCCCCTCCCCCTGAGACAGCGTTCTTTCTGCCCCTTGGGATGTTGCACCAAACGCAGACAACTATGGTTCTACCTTCTAGCGATTGGTCAACACGTCCCTCCCCCTGCCCTCCTTTCTAAAGCATTTGATCTGGTTCCACATGGCCTTTTAATTGAAAAACTGTCAAAAAGTGGATTAGATCATCGAATAATCTTGTGGATAAAAGAATTTCTTACGGGCCGAACTCAAGCAGTCAGAATAGGTGACAAACACTCATCGAAAGCCGATGTAACCTCTGGGGTCCCCCAGGGGAGTGTGTTAGGGCCATTGCTATTCTTAGCGTTTATTAATGATATTGCAACTGGAATAAAATCGAAAGTTAGACTTTTCGCTGATGATTGCATAATATATAGGAGTATTGGCGGGTCTTCGGATGAAAATGTTTTACAGAACGATCTTAACTGTTTATGGAACTGGGCGTGCAGAAATAAGATGGAATTAAATCCGGAAAAGAGTAAATTCATTTGTTTTACCAAATCTCGCTCGAATGTACACTCGAATTACAAGTTAGAACTAACGATATACCGCGTGTAAAAACTGTAAGTACTTGGGTTTGGTCCTGCGTAGCGACTTGGGTTGGTCGGATCATATTAACAATACGGTCAAAAAATCATGGAGGGCGCTGCACTTTGTAATGCGCATTCTAAAAAACAGTAGTTCGAATGCCCGATCCTTGGCATATACTTCACTTGTTCGTCCTATTTTAGAGTACGGAGCGGCCTGCTGGGACCCGTACAGAAAAGGGCAAATCGAGGCGTTAGATAAAATTAAAAACGGGCCGGAAGTTTGTAAATCATGGACGCGTTGATGGACGAGATGAATGGGAACTCTTATCTAAGAGACGGAACGGGCGCATTTATGCGTAATGTACAAGACATACAAAGGGACTCAGCATGGGCAGACATCAGTAAAAGATTACAGAAATCTGATTATAAAAGTAGAGGAGACCATCCCTGGAAAATACGATGTAGAAAGCAAAGAACTGATGTAGGCAAGTTCTCCTTTGTGAATCGTACTATAGTAGATTGGAACAAACTACCTGCAAAAGGACTAGAGACTCTTCCTTCTAATGTAGTGAAATTTAAAAATATACTTAATTCTATGTAGGTCATCATTAATAGCACTGGGACTTTTATCATTATTATTATTATTATTATTATTATTATTATTATTATTATTATTATTATTATTATTATTATTATTATTATTATTAGTTTCATTATTATAATCGTTAGTATTATTAATAATATAGTCATGTCTCTTATTCAGTGAAGTGAAGTGAAGTGTAGTGTGGTGGGGGCACGGAGGGGGAGGGAGGGGAGTGTAGTGCAGCGCAGTGAAATGAAGTGAAGTGAAGTGAAGTGGAGTGAAGTGTTAGAAAAGCTATAAGTCAACATATAGATAACTCAAAATTAATTATAACTAGGATATTAATCTCTAATTCTAATTGTAATTATATTTGTAAATATTCGTAATAGTTTTGTAATTGTATATCTAATTGTAATAATGTTTGCCACCGAGCATTAGCTCAAAGCGAACTTTAATAAATCTATCTATCTATCTATCTATCTATCTATCTATCTATCTATCTATCTATCTATCTATCTATCTATCTATCTATCTATCTATCTATCTATCTATCTATCTATCTATCTATCTATCTATCTATCTATCTATCTATCTATCTATCTATCTATCTATCTATCTATCTATCTCCCTCTGGCCTCGGGGAGTCCAAGTTGTCGGTGCGGTTGGGAAGATAAAATTTTGCCAGTAAATTTTTGTGAGGGAAAGGGTACGTATGTGTATACGTTTGTATTTACGTATGCATTTACGTATTTATTTATTTACTTATCGTCAAAAACAGTTAAAAAATGTGTGACGTTCTGTGGGAAGAAGTGCAATACGTGCATGGTTTCTTGAACTCTGGTATGCCTAGTCTAACTCGTATACATATTAAATTGAATTATGAATACATGTAGCAACGAGCAAGAATTGCAAGAACTGATATGCAAATATTTGCTCCCGTGTAGTAAAAACTATTTGCAAAGGCAAACCAGCTGCAGCTTTAGGCTATTATCTTTATTGCTTTACATGAAGGAATCGACTTTCTGCCGCGATAAAATGGAAAACGATTATTCGAATATATACATTCTTGAAAGAGTTCAAGATAAGGTAGTACATAGTGATGCTACATTTATGTCCAGTTGCAAAACAAGGGGCTATCTCAGCATTTACTCAAAGGATCAAGGAAACTGGACGAAAAACCTTATTGCTACGGGGTCATTGACGCAGAAGCTGAGGTACAATACTTGTTACTGACATATTTAACCTTCTAGAATTATACAATCTAATTGGTAACTAGTACATTATATACCACTGTTAAAACTAACATTATTTTCTATTTTGATAGTATAGTCTCTAATTGTGCAGACTTAAACAACAGAAAATATTATACTTATTCCTGAAACTTGTGTATTGATTTGAATTGTTTAATATCATTAGGCTGTAGGTTGAAAAATAATGAACATGTATCGTATGTGATTTTTTTGTAGTGAGCAGTTGATACCGATCCGACGCATGTGATTACTACGTCGAATTTATAGTTATAGACATATGCATTGGTTGGAAATATGTTCCCGCCCTTGAGTAAGTCATTTTTTACAAAGACCACAATTTCTTAAATCAAGAGGCACGGCAAGGGTAGAATTCCCAGTACTACCACACACGTGCAGAACCCATTTGGTATTGGGTGTACCGACTGAATTAGCATACTCAATTCGTTACTACTTACGATACAAATGACGTAATGTGACCGCAAAGGTCTATGGAAGAGGCCATTTGCCTCTAAACAAGACCTGCAATACATCAGACTTTCATGCAAAATAAAAAGGGACGCCGTATCGGTCGGAAATGCTTCCTTCTCATCCAAGGGAGAATACGCGGGCAAAGGTAACCGTTTAGTACTCCTGCTTAGCATTTATCGTTACAATTTCATTCCCCTACTATGCTTACATAGTTAATAAATAAGTTAGTAAATATGCTATCATACAGGAACAGTTCGATTTGTACGTTGCAGATTGGAAATAAAAGCGCTGATTACAGTGGCGGCTGGTGCACCAGCACACTGAAGGTTGCAGCTCCATCGAATGATAGAAATGTAATTTCCAAAATCCATAACACTAATACATAATAAAAGTAAGCAATTCATGTAAATTAATGTAAACCAAGTTTAATAAAAGTCGTTTTCATACATTATTTACGAGGGACGGTCAGAAAGTAATGCCTCCTGTTTTACCCTTCATCCAGTAATAATGGTAGACAGTTGTAGTTGTTACCTCTTCAAAGTTTCGTATTTCCAGGGTTAGTGTATGAAGAAGAAATAAAAGAGGTCATCTTCGTCAACATATCAGCTTTATTAGGATAGCCGGCTTTCGACGGCTTTGCCGTCATCGTCAGTCTACAGGATACAGAAAGATACAACAAAATTATAAATAAATACACAATAAGATAGAAAATTAAATTACAATTAATGGATACATCTAAAGTATTTAGTTACAGATAGATAAAATTTCAAAAACGGTGGGGGGGATGCAACGGGAGGATTAGTAGCAGTTCAAATTAAACGAAAAATCAATACAGAAAGACACATTGTATGATTTGCAATCATGGTGTTATCATGCTTAGGTGTTGTAGGTGTTATTATATGGGTTGTTATTGCTGCTACTAGATGACAACGAAATAAAATTATTTAATTTAAAAAATGTCACCATCCTGGTATATATTACAATAATGAAATATCTTCCACACACTCGTATTCACAATGACGCTCCCACATTAACAGACACTGCTGTCGAAAAGTTCATTGCACACACCGTGTACAGAAGAGGGTCAAAAGGAACAATCTTCCAGCTCGGCGAACTTTACACAAAGGAGACATCAAATGTTCATTTTGAATCAACAAACCTAATATAGAATGAAAATAAATTCCGCAAATAGAAATAATGCATTTAATATCGTCAAGAATTGACTGAACTATTGTACTTTCACTTACACACGAAATTCATGAAATTAAGTCGAAGCTAGTTTCAGACGAAGACGAGAAAATTGGTATTCCCCTCGGTTGCCGCGCCACGCTCTGTGGTCATCCCGCACCCCATTCTGCGCGGCTCGGTGTGGCGCGGGAACAAGGGCCCTGCACTGAAGAATAGGGTCGACGAGTAAATTCAGTAAAAGAGTTTAAGAGCATGACACGGTGCTCTGTCTGGGAGAGCACGAGACTCCAGATAGAGCGCAAATTTCGCGGAAACTACTCAGATTTTCGAAAAATTGTACACGACGTTATTCAAGATACGCCTTTGAAGAAAAGATTTCATGGGAGAAAAAATTCTCTTTAATGTTGTAGTTGTAGGAAGGCACTAAGAAAATTTGAACTTTTAAAATTAGGTATTTCAACGATAACGAGGCCTGCGCCCATCTTTTAAGCGTTTTCCATGCTATCCGTGGAAATAGTTTTATAAAAAAATGTGGAGTCATTTTTGAGAGAATGTTTAAAATGTTATTGAAGCTTTATGTACAGAACCCTCAAAAATCAAAATATCCGTTTCAAACTCGCAGAGTCTTCAGTGCACTTAAATCGATCGAGGATTATATAACTTTTGAAGAAAATCGACTGAACGGTTTAGGCGCTGGCGTTGATCACAGACAGTCAACCCAAATGGACACATCGACGGACGTAGACACACAGATAGACGTTTTCCCGTCAATCGATTTTTATGTATCATGGACCCACAAAACATTGATTCTGACTTCACATGTTAGAGGAAGTAATTTACTACGTATAGAAACAAGATTTATTCCCTTTTTCGTCACCAGGGCCCGGGAATGAGTTTTTTTGCCGAAAGATCGCAGTTTTCGGGTGCCCAATAATAATACTCTCTCTTCTAGTGATGTAAGGCGAAAAAGTATCAAAAATGTAATTGTTGGAGGAGGTTGAAACAATTTTAACTCATACAATTTTTGAGAATTCAGAGGTAACAGTGGAAATCGAACCTGTGGTCTATTTATAACCGAACTTTGCTCCAAAGTCACATAATTAAAAAAAGCTAGCACTTTTGATAAAGTTAGCAAATGAAAAGATACTGCTCAACGAACTTAAACTTACGACCAACTTAATACAGTCATCTACTGTATAGCATTGACAGTTGTAAAATTAAGCGGCGGAAAGATTGTAGAGGCCTGCCAGACACCAAATCACTCAAACTGGATACCACCTTGGAAGATACGGCTGGAAAGAATAAAATATCTTAGATCAGATATCGCGATCCTCGAACTTTCCAGAAAGGAAGTAAAAAGAAGCGCATGTGGAGAAAAGTACTTAGAATCCAGGGAAAATACAGCAAGCACGCGCATTACAACGAAGAAAGATATATATCTGAATTCATTGACACTCTCAAACAAAAACTTAGTGTGTATACTCAGCGAATACGACGCTATACCAAAAACCTGAAGAGGAAACAAGACAACAAAAATTTCACCAGAAACCAGAAAATGTTTTATAGAAACCTGAAGAGAGAAGATAAAACAGAAAGACTACCAGAAAAAACAGTTATTGAAAATCACTGGGCTAAAATATGGTCCATAGAAGGCCACTTCAACTCTGATGCGGTATGGTTGAATGAAGTGTTAAGCACTAGAGAGGAGATCAGGGAAATGGAAGTCTCCGAAATATCAATGGATACCCTGAAGAGGGTTATTCAGAGAATGCACAATTGGAAGTATCCAGGATTAAACGGATTACATAATTTCTGGTATAAAAGATTAACATGCTTTCATGGGAGAATCCTAACCCTGATAAATTGTTATCTGAAACATCCTGAAGAAATGCCAAGCGCTCTGTGTGAAGGAGTCACCTCTATGAAACCAAAAACGAGAGACTCTACAGATCCTGGACAGTACCGACCCATCACATGCTTAAATGCATTCTATAAAATCATAACCAGCTGTCTAAAAATAATTATCTAACAACATTCTGAACAAAACAACATTATCTCGAATACGCAGAAAGGTTGTTCTGAGTATTCATTGGGATATAAGGAGCAGCTGGTGATAGACAGTGTCATTATGTCTCAGGCATGTGAGAAGAAACGCGATCTTCATACCGGCTTCTTCGACTATAAAAAGGCTTTCGACATGGTCCCACATGATTGACTTCTGTTCGTTCTGAGAACATACTGCGTATCAATACTGCAGTTATAGACTTTCTCAAGTACACTATGGATAACTGGCGTACAACAATTCACATAATAGCAAACACTGATAGACTCATTACAAAAAGTTTGAAAATTCAACGAGGAATCTATCAAGGTGACAGTCTCAGTCCCTATTGGTTCTGCCTAGCAATCAATCCCCTCTTACGTTTATTCGAAAATATGGAAGCAGGATATTAACTGAGATGCCATGAATAATGTAAAGTGAACCATCTGGCATACATGGATGATATTAAATTGTACTCAGATCTCTCCAGGGACTGAAACAGCTTATAAATGTTACAGAAGTATTCTCCACTGACATAGGGATGCAATTCGCCATTAAAAAATGTAAAATCCAACGTATCAAGAAGGGCAAACTTGTCAATGATACTCAGCATGAAACCATGTCAAAGGAAACGATAACAGCACTAGAAAGAAATGAACTCTATAAGTATATTGGTATTCAGCAAAATAAGCGAGTCATGCACACCAAAATTAAGGAAGAATTACTAGTGGAATTTGTGAAAAGATTGAAAGGCATACTGAAAACCTTCTTGAATTCACGAAATCTCACTGCAGCAGTGAATATGTATGCAATACCTGTAATAACATCCTCATTCGGAATTATCAAATGGTCCAAAACTGATCTCGAATCATTGGAGTGACTAATCAGAGTTCAATTGACCCGCAACAAATATCATCACCCGAAAAGTGCAGTTCAAAGAGTCACACTCCCGAGGAAGATGGGAGGTTGTGGCATCATCAAAATTTAGAGTCTACACACAAAACAGATTATCAATATGCGCGAGTATTTCCGAAACAAAGCTGTATCATCCCAGCTTCACACAGTTCTCCAGGAAGCAGATGACAATTACACAGCTCTCAGCTTGAAACACGATATGGGCCTCAGACAACCATCCTTTGACGTGGAGATTGAGCTATGGAAACAGAAGGCACTTCATGGAAGATATCCTGCAGAGATAGCCAATTCAAATGTACACGTTGTTATGTCGTACAAGTGGCTCACCATCGGATATCTGTTCCCTGAGACGGAGGGTTTCATGGTTGCAATCCAAGACCAAGTTATTGCAACAAAGAATTACCTCAAATATATCGTCAATGGTCAATGACACGGAGGTGCTCTGCGATAACTGTCGTGCCTGTGGTCAATCTCATGAGACGATACAACATATCGTAGCAGGCTGTAGCATACTGGCTCCCACAGAATATAAGCAAAGACATGATATTGTCGGCCGAATTATCCACGCCCAGCTTGTGAAAATCTATGGGTTGGCACTAACACGTAACATACCATGCTACAAGTATATCCCACAAAATGTCATAGAAAATGTTAACTATAAGTTATACTGGGACAGAAGTATATTGACAGATCGTACAGTCCACCACAATAGACCTGACATGACATTTTTGGATAAAAACAAGAAGAAAGTATGGTTTATTGATATAGCAGTCGTAGAAACAAGCAATCTCACCAAAGTATATAATACTAAAATCCAGATACACAGCGAGCTGGCACATATCTTAAAGAAGCAATCGAATGTCCGGGAGATCGAGACCATCCCCATAGTTCTCTCAGCAACAGGAATCATCCCGAAGACCTTGAAGTGTTCACTTGAGCGGTTATCCATTAAGAAGAACATCATTATCAATCTACAAAAATCTGTGATTCTGAGTACTTGCTCTTTAGTGAGGAAATTTCTGGGAAATAATGAGGGGTTCTGAATTCATTGTTTATAATTTATTTTGATATGTATATACTTTTTAGCATATATATGAGTTCATTGTTTATAACTTATTTTGATATGTATATAGTTTATTTTAGATCTCTTATTCATCTTATTATTTGGTTAAATTGTTTACATGAAATAATTGATGGTTGTCATGCTTTGATAAAACATAATGTCTGTATGGCCGCCTTATGTTTTTTTTATTTTTATTTAATAGGTAATTATTACATACAAATTACAAAACGTGATGCAAAGTGGCTAGGCCGAAGGCCTTTAAGCCATTACAATACTTACATTCTACCGCGTTCTAACCTTTCGTATTCTGGTATTCATCCCAAATGGTCTTTTCATCGCATCAATGCCGCGGAAAAGAGACCATTAGGTACGGCTGAGAAAAAAAACCTGAAGAGGGAAAACCTGCCGTCAGAAGCCGAGTACATGCTAATCTATCCGATTTTTGTTTTTAAACTATTTATTTATTTGGCGCGGGCGTCAGGCATTCTCCTTCCAGTGTTTGCCTCCTCAGCACCTGAAAACAAACAGTACCACAGAAGATCGTCCGCACCAACGCCTCTGCCCTTACATTTCCGATTCCCACTTACCTTCGCCCCCTAATGTGTTTTATTTTAACCGTTTCCTTTTATTTTCTTTTTCTTTTATTTTATTTTATTTTATTTTAATTTATTTAATTTATTTTAATTATTTTAAGTTAATTTATTTTTATTGACTTATTTGTCTACTTAAACGTAACAATTTACTACAACTTATGACTTTTTCTTTATTTTTTTTCTTTTTGTACTGTTTACTAACCTAACATAACTTACTAACTTAATTATTGTTAGTTTATTGACTTATTATTTATTTCTCTCCAGTCTAGGCTCTGCTCGTACTAACCAGTGCTGTTTTACCACTCCCTAATTTCAGTTTCTCTAATGGTCCGAACCTTTCCTAGAAATGTTCCTAATTCTTTCATAAAGGTAGATCTTTTATCACCTAAAATGTTTTGGGCGAGCGTTACGTTCCTATGTTGGAAGTAGTAATTTCCCATTCCCATCCATTTTCCTCTCCAAGTTTCGGTCGCACAGCAAATTAAAAGGATGTGGGTCCAGTCTTCCCTATCACCGCAAAGCACACAGATGCCATTACCATTAGAGTCCTTTAATCTACGTTGCATCCACCTTATGTACCAGGAAAACTGTGGCTTATGTACAAACTTGGGCGCCTTATGTACCAGGAAAACTGTGAATAAAGATAATAATAATAATAACAATAATAATAATAACAATAATAATAATAATAATAATAATAATAATAACAACAACAACAAGAAATAGAAAGCCAGTTCGGATAGCCGAGTAGGCAGTAGTGCCGAGGCGATCTCTGACGGAATGATCGCAGGTTCGAGTTCTACCTCGGGCATGGGTGTGTGTGTGTATGTCTGTTTGTGTGTGCCGTCCATTCGTCCTTCATTATCATCATCATTTCATCTTCTATCCCCCCAGGACTAACAACCCAGGGATATGAAAATCGGATGCAGCCTAATGCCCCATATAGTATATAGAATAAAAATAGGAAGTCAAGAATTGGGAAAAAGGGAGTTTATTACAATATATTACTTCACATTATCGTACTTTGACAAACCTAAAAACAAAATCGCAATGGCCGATTACCGTTAGTGAACGATTCTGCCGCTAGAAGCGCTTGAGTCAAACTGTAGGCATTCTGCATGAAAAATTATGAAGATGTTCATATAGAAAACCTGCAGTCTGGACTGCATGAATGCAGTCCATTATTGTAATGGATGCAATATGTAAAGTGTTGGAAAAATATTTCGCCGACATCTCCAAAATGTAAAGCAGTGACCAGCCACTGATTATACATCTGATTTTGTCTTTCTTATTATGCTTTTTATGTTTAAATAAAATCTGTACGGTATAGTACTAATGTAGTGTAAAATCTGTGTAGTGCAATAGTAATGTGATTATTTATATTTATTTATGATTTTATTCCGATTGATTTTTTTATCTTTCCGGGCGCGTCAACTACTTTGGTCATTAATCCCGTTAGTGTAGTGCATGTTTTTTCTCGGGAGATGGCCGTGATCTTCCTCCGTTTGATGGTGAGATCCGGCGCCGGCCTTCCGACGGGTAGTGGGGCTTCCCCCTAACCAGGACTCTCCCTCCAACGGGGCACCGCCCCAGTCGATACAAGCTCTAAGCTCCCGACCGGTCTCCCGGAATATGTGGTAGTGTAGTGCATGTTAGTGTAAGTCTGAGGGGAGAGGATTAGGACAAGGAAGGGGAAGGGCAGATCGCGCGCGGTCCGTGACCCGTTTGGTAGGGTACTGCTTCGGCATTCGCCTGGTGCTGATCGGAGAAACTACGGAAAACTACCGATCAGAGCAGCCGGCTGCTAGAATTCTTTTCCAGACAGCGACTGAATTCGACCTAGCTGAAAAGCTAGTGTCGAAAATCCTGCCGCTGTCAGGCCTCGAACCTAGGACCTCCCGGTCAGAGGCTTGCAGTGACATCAGTTGATGCACTGAGCTACCTGGTATATTCCGACTCTGATATAATTGTCTTTCGAGGTTTTTAACAATAGTTATTATTAGGGGGCGGATATTAATGAAATGTCGGTTTTTTCTTTTCACTGTAAAACAATGCCGTTTGGTATAGAAATTCATTTAATGTTATGACAAAAGGAAAGACTAATTTTTATAGGTCATTATTTTGCTTTTTTGTCAATTTTGACTAATAAGTCATTTTTCACCTTTTACGAAGTTTTTTAATGCATTTTTTACTGATTTAATCGATTTTCATGTCATATGCAACAAAAATGTTCTTCACAGAATTACTCAGTAGCCTGTTTTATTGGTATGCTGAGAAATTGTTTTGACAGCCGTTGTATGTCATTCTTGTGACGTGTATCAGCGCCATTGCCGGTTCGGTCGATTTCGCGATAACTAAAGACAGATTTCCAGGTGAAAGAGCGGTCCAATCCGAAAATGTGTATGTTGAGTTCACCCAAACGGATAGACGAAGCCTCGTTTACATCAGTAACGTATCTAACAGATTGAGTTGTTCATCCGAACTGGTTTTGATATTTTTTACGGTTTTAGGGCATTTTAAAACATTTTAAGTGTATTTTATGGATCATTTTTGACGATGTTTTAGGTCATCAAAATCTGCCCCCTAGTTATTACATTACATAAAATTTCAATTAATATTTTCGAGAGTTATGGAAACTCAGAAATTTATTACAGAAGAACACATATTTTTATTATTTATTTGTTGGTTGGTTATTTTCGCGTAATTAGCCTTAATTTTGAAAGGTGAGGATAATTGTAAGGTGAAGTGAATTAAGAATAATTGAACTTGTTTTTCTGAAATCTTCAATGGATGTTTATAATTTCTGATTCTATACGACCTACTTTAAATTCTACTTGTTTGCAGCAGTTGGGTAAATGACGAATATCGCGAAAAGATGTAAGTATATGTCGTTACTCTTCGAATGGAACCATTTGTATTTTCTTTTCAATTTGATTGTCACGAAGTAAGGAGATTTAATAACTGTTCGTAGTTCTCTACTTGAATGTTTTAACGTTCGACTTGGCAGTTCTGTAGTGATAAAGGGAGACAAATGTCAAAGATGGATGAATTATTGACTTGTAAATGACGATGCCAAATTCTGCGCTTAACGTTGGAGTTTTGTTAATTAGAGAATAATATTGATATCTTTGTACCAGCATGGGTTGCGAATTTGATTTATCTATGTTAAGTTTTGATTCAAATAAATTTTACAATTTACTTCCTAACCTGCCTTGGGTTCTCATTATTATTTAATTGCAGTGGGTGCGGAATTTCTTCAGTGACCTTCTGAGGGAGAACATTTTTGCCTCTGACTTTCGGGGATTTAATACTTCATTTACATCTTCATATTTCTGGGAGATCCTTGAAGTACATTAACTTTTATTGTATGGCGTTCAGAGATTGAATATATTTTTTGATGCACCATTTTTTAAAGGTCGCTTTTCAATATCTTTGGCCATATAGCGACCACTACGAGTTTTAAACTGTAGGGGGAACTGTAGGGAGAACACTTCAAAACAGACCGCACACAAAATATCCATGCCCGAGGCGGGATTCGAACTCGCGACTCTTCGAGCCGAGGCTGCTAAGACCGACAGCCTTAACCTTGCTTATCCAGGTCGGCATGTAGCACCTTCGCTTAACGAAACTAATGATGATCTCTTTTTTATTTATTTATCATAAAAAATACTTAAATTGTGTATTACGTGCTATGAGGAGAAGAAATTTTTTTCAAATTTCTGTGATCCCTACACGATGTCATCTACTACTTGAATTTTGAGTTAATAAAAACAACCAAGGAAAAAGGCTCAGATCTAATAAAATCTATTTTCAAGAATAAATCAGCAATAAATTTTGGGCTCTTACCCATGATGTCCTTCGTCAAGGAATAATACTTCCTGCCGCGACAACATGGAAACGATAATTTGAATAACTATATTTCCCACTGAATTTTAGAAGTCGTACACAGAAAATGAATTATGTCCAGAAGCAAAACAAGCATCTCAGCATTTGCTCAATGGATCAGTGAAACTGGACGAAAAAACCTGATCGAGATGATCTCTTTCAGCTATATTGGCAACTCTAACTTTATTAGTGTTAATATCAAATTATTCTAAAAGACACTGTGAAAAAAATGGAGATTGTCGACACGTTGTACACTATATGTCATTATCTGGCTGTGAAGGTGGCGTACGAGTAATGCGACGTTTTGAACAAATACGAACGGAGAGAATTTCCTCATTGCACATTCTTGGAAGGTGAAAGGATTTCTTACTTCGAACGAAAAAATTCTACTGATAATCAAAGAAGAATTTATCATTCTACAGTATCGAACATTTTCCTACCTGTTTTTTAGACAAGAATCCTACGTTTAAAAAAATCCTACCAAAATTAATCTAATTCGGAATATCATTCTTTAATTCATTTCTTTCGCCTTTCTCTCGTTCTTGAATGTTTTTAATTCAATTCTTCCAGGTTTTCTCTGTTCGTAAACTATCTTCTTTGTTATGTCAAATTCTCCTTTTTTCCTCCGATTTTCATCTTTATGAGAATTAAGTGCTCTTGGTGCCCTGAGCTTAGAATGTTTTGTTTTTCTTGTTATGATAGAAATGTATTGTTTTGTGCTGAATGTGGTTATGATGAAGTTTAAGTGTGAATGTCTTCTTTTGAATCTGAACAAAATTTTAACTCAATATGCGTACGAAGCATCTTTTGCAAGTTGCGGGAGAACGAGTGTCGATGTTTTTTGAAGGAATGTTGTAAAATTAAATCAGTAGTTTGTTTGTCTATGCAAGTTTCTGTGATACAGGATCGACAATTTTTAGTCAATCCTGAATTTCAAAATTTGTCAGTATATTTCAAAATTTGCCAACCACACTTGTAGGTACCTTCATTTATAATTCAATCATAAAAGAGTGGGGAGGGATTCAAGCAGCTGAAGAAAACGGATACAGATTATACTTCCCCATACGTAACATACAGATTTTATTGTTTTGACTATAAATAAATAAAATAATAGAGTTTACGTTTTTGTTGTGTTAATACAAATAAATCTGTAAAATCCGCCCCACATGAACTCTTTGGCGAAACGTAATATTTCTGTAACAATTACAAATTCTTAAATAATTAAAGATATTACTTCCTTAAAATTTGTTTTCATGGACTGGCTTATGACTCGATATGTAGTGGTTTTAAGATTCATCACCAATTTGCTGCCATTGAGAACCTATTTCGCAGCAGTGCTCTTCGAACGGCACTGCATTGAACTTAGTTTCATTGCCACAATGTTCGAAGAGCACTGCGGCGAAATAGGTACAAGTTATAGAGAATTTTTTGGTATATAAACTACTTTATTACCTGAATTTAGATATTACAAAATAATATTTCTAGTTACAATTGCGATTGTACTTTTAATCATACGGGTATTACGCCCCAAGCGGCTAACATTCAACTGTGCAACATTCAGAGCCAAGTGACTTGCACAAAAAGAAGGGCTTAAGTTACGTTGCACATATTCCTCTCTCTCTCTCTCTCTCTCTCTGATTTTTTCTCTGTCTCTCTCCATATATCTCAATAAGT
This sequence comes from Teleogryllus oceanicus, assembly GCA_964035755.1. NCBI lineage: Eukaryota > Metazoa > Arthropoda > Insecta > Orthoptera > Gryllidae > Teleogryllus > Teleogryllus oceanicus. The sequence goes on from CAXIVR010000001.1 coordinate 98,048,462, forward strand.
ATCTATTCACTCTCTATTTCACACACATTATGATGATGATGAATGATGCCATGGATTGGCAAACTGGTCAACTATTGAGACTGATCAAACTGAAAACCATCTACAAGGCCCATCATAAGCTCGACCAAATTAGTGCGGGTACTGGACCAGCTCTCCCCACTCCAAACATCAGGAGTATACGCTGTACCTTGTAGCTGTGGGTTCAAGTACATCGGCGAGACTGGCAGAACGGTGGGAGAAGGGCTACGCGAACATATTCACCACTTTAAATATCGGAGTGTCCAACGCTCCGCTGTGGCCCCGCACGCTTGGAAAACCGGGCATGATTTCTTATTTGAAGACACGAGGATGCTCGCCAGAGAAGGCCGATGGCGCAGACGTATTGAGGATGCGATGGAGATCGCCGGACACCCCCAGAGCATCAATGCTGACGCTGGGTTGTGCCTCCACGATGCTTGGCGACCATTGCTACGGGCTCTCACGCGTTCACCCGCCGGCGGACCGCTACATGCCGCCCGACCCGGCCATGTCATGCTGGCACAACCACCATAGCACAATCACATCAAACCAAATGGAATATTTAGTACTCATTTATTACTAACGTATTACCCAAAAAATAAATGTATTACTCCACCCGTTTCTGAAATAAAGGTGGTAGTGCTAGCGTGACAGTCAAGCTAGCACAACCAAATTCAAAACATGAGCACAATCGATCAAAACTAATACGAATGTTTAGAGCATATTTATTACTAACTTATTACTCTAAAATGAAATTTATTACTCATGCGGTTTACGAAAAAAAAGTCAAACACAATTAGTTATGCAACCCGCACGACATTCGCGTATATTACTGAAGAGTACCAACGACCTCGAAACCTAAAGCCAATTACAAAAATACAAATACAATCCATAGCACACATTCAGTTCTAATTTTTAACACCAAGAAACAAATTTTGAATGTGAAAACGAATTTAAGAAATATTGTATAAACTGAATCGTAATGGTCAAAACATGCAAGAGATTCAAATTCAAAAATAAAGAGAGAAACCTACAATCACAATCGCATTAAACCAAACACATCCATGGGAGAGATCCCGGACGAGATCAATATGCCCAGTCTATGAATCTCGTCATTTCATGTAAAGTCTCTTATGCGTTTTATGTAAGAAAATATTTTATTCCAGACCTTAATTTTATGAAAATTTGTTCGTGTTATATAGAAATTTAATTGGCGGATTTAATATGGGAATTTTAATAATTTATGTTGATTAATTTTCTTATATAAAGTTTCAAAACAACCAAAAACAATCATTTCAAATGGAACTCCTCTTTAGGAATTTCACCCCGTTTCTGTTAATGAAAATCAAACTGATTTTTTCTGAAAACTTGTTTATACGTTTACTTGTAAAATTAAAAATGATCAGAGTACACAAAGGTAAATTATTTGTCAAAACTTTTGTACATATTATTTGTCTGAGTATTGTGAAGTATTTTATGTTCAATTATTTCTGTTAAGATTGTGTTTTAAGATGTATCTTATGAAAACTAGTGGTGTTACAACAGCACTTACTTTCTTTTGCAATTTTCGAAACTTCAAAGTGTTTTACGAAAATAAGTCATTCACCATTACTTTAAGCATCCTTCTCTTTATCCTTAAAAAATTAAAGAAAAAAATATAGCCGTTTTGAGAAAATATTTTTTTTTATAAATTGCATTAATTACAGTTAGAAATTACGCGAAATATACTCGTTTTCTTTCAAAAAATTGTACAAAACCTTTTTTTAAAGACCTGTTTTTTACTTTCTCACCTGACTGTAAGAAAGGAAACACAGTAAGCGCCGGAAATCGGCGATTTTTCAACAGATCTCTTATTGACTTTCCTTCCTATCGTAGAATAAGAAAATTTTGTTACTAAATGTGGTATATTACTTTGTCACGCTGTGTTCCCAGAATGTGTGTTTTGTGGATCCTTGTCACCGAAAGAAATTTTACGTTAAAAAAATGTTTCTTACAATGTGAAATGTTATGAGATCAATAAGTATTTATATTTTCATTTATGACGTTTATGTTTTAATTTTAAATTTGTTTGTCTCCAAAAAATACGACGGGAAAACATAGAGTATATTTTTTGTTATATAACGATGACAAGCCTGTTTATAAATGGTTAAGAAATACATTTTTATGTGTGTATTTAATTTACTTCTTTATACTTTGTCCCTCCCTCGTCAAGTTACCGAATGAAATTAAATGAAAATAATGTGTTTATAACCGAGGGAAATTACACACTCTTCCTTAACAGTTTGTCCCTTACTCTTTCGATTCGACGATGGGTGGCAGGAATTTCGGAGAGGGTTACACGTGAGCAATCTCAAACAATATTCTGTTTACGAAATGTAGTACTTCTTATGAGGTCACTTTCATTTATATTTTATCAAAAAGTTAGTATCATAAACGAATGTGAAGTATCCATGAAACATTGGTATTATATGATCAACAAAGGGTAATAACAGACATGAAAGAGGACTGCAATTCGGGAAAATCTAAAACGCGTATATGTAGCGAATATCGATTTATGATGGAGTTTATTCATTATTTTCAAAATAATACCTTTACAGAGTTGATTTTCATTTCGGGGAATCCAGTCGGCTTGTATATTACTGCTTTCCAATTGATTTCTATTTCGCTTTATCAATTCCTGTTACTTTAATATTCCTATTTCAAACGATCGCTGAGAAAACTTATTTTCCGCCACAATAAGATTGAAGTGCATTATAGTTTTGCGAGATACATTTCAATATTAATAATATTGTGCTGAAACACAAAGGAGTCATGTCTGACTTGCTATAGAGAGAAGAGATGTCTTCCCTTCATTTCTTCGCAATATTGGTCAGGAAATGTGATCCGCTCGGAAGCAGTACCAGGAATCGCTGGTGGAGAGCCTCTTGGATAATCTTTCTCGCGAAATGCAATTTCTTCTCCATAGCTGTTCTGAGGAAGATGATTCTGTTATATTGAGGTGTGGTTATTTTTAAATTCAATTGAAAATGTTTCATTCAATAAAGTTTCTGATTACATTTGTTTTGTGTGTTTATAATTATTTTGTAACTTCGGTTTGTATTCACTTATTTATTTAACGTCATCAAGAGTTAAAAAATCTTAATATACTTTGCGGAGAAGTGTACTTGTACTTTTCTTGAGTTTCATTTCATCTCACGAAGGTGATTACCCATCACATTGCATTTAAATTAATGATTTACCTACTTTTCTGCATATGCATATTAATTTCCTTATCAACGAAAAAGTACAACTACAGTTCATTTACTTTTGGGCGAGATAGTTGTTATAATTAGAGATCAATAAATGATGAATTGAAAATGAAAAGGAAATCTCTGGCAGAATTTTACGAGAGGTCAGAAACATCGACCAAGAGTTAAATGTTAAATAAGGGGCTTCATATATTTTTATGCTACTTGGATATGGATTATCTGCCAGCGTGCCCATTTGGGCACGCTGTACGAAGCTGTACATTGTTAAAACATTTCCCTTAAAATATTGCAAAAATGCAATTAGAACGTCATGTTCTTTTCCATTACATCCTAAAAGATGTCACCATGTGCATTTCAAAATTTTGAGAAAATATTTCATATTTTGTTACATTATAAAATGGTTTAATGAGTTTTTTAAATAATTCAGGCAGATGCGGGTTAAGAAACGAAATTTATAAATGAAAGTAATGAGATGGAAATTTGACTAGTCTTTCCATACACGTGGTCTAGGACTACCCACGCAACAATTTCAGATTTTGATGAAATTTTGAGTGTCGTGTCCCATATGTTTCAAACGAACTATTGTGAAGTTGTAGCTTCATATGTGAAATCATTTTTTAAAAGTAGTGGTTTGTTGGATTCCATGCAGTGTCGTAGTAGAGTACGACTATAAGATTTTAGCAACTTGGAGATACAATATTTTCTTCGCTGTTATCACTAAACAAATACAACAGAGCATACTTGTAGAACTTTTTCCTTTCATTCAACGAAAAAATTCAATTTTACCTTTATTAACACACATTTGGTACATTCCATCAAAGTCGATTAAATAGTGTTTAGAATTTGGGATTTTTAAAATTGAATATAATAATTTTGCGTAGATCTAAAGATCAGCGTTTGCTCGGGTATACTATATTTGACTTAATATTTTAAGAAATGTAATAGTCGTATTTTGTAGCTATATATCTCGTTCACATATTTCCGTCTTCCTTCGAATACCACAAAAAAAATTTGAGACATTACTCAAAATACCGATTCCGATTTGGAAACTGATTTCAAAAAGGAAATTGAACTAATCGGGTAGATCTCACCAATATTCCATGTCCTAACATATTATTTTAAATACACTTTACTTCTAAGATCTTCCGTTATCATTTCACTACCAGAAAGATTAAGCCGAGAGTACGCACGAGCTCTTTTATCCTGCGACTCGATTTTTGATCTCAAAACGGCGTTTGTCTCCTTGATAGATTTCACCAGATGAATCTGTTTTCCCTAGTAAAATCGCCGAAGCTAATTTTAAAACCGTTTTCGTACTTTCGGGCAAATTTGAAGAAGTGGTAAGATAGCGCGCAGGCGAGATGCATCCTGAATCCAACGGTGTAACTAACACCGAAATCTGATATTAAGAATCATGACATGTCCCAGCCTACTTGGTAAGTTATATTGTTATAAAATGAATCTGTTATATTTGTATAAACTTGAAGATGGGAATAAGTAATTCCCGGGCCGTCATTTTGTACAAACTACGTAAATGATAATGTAAAAGGATGTAGTGTAAATCATTGTATTGTGACATATTTATGTATTTTTTAATGCATTAAATTGGCATGAAAGCAATAAAACATTAACCCTTAGATAGGAACACCACACTAGAAGAAGAGTATCCGTCTATGAGGCGGATAAATTATGTTTTGTTATGCATAATTATTAATTCGGCAAGTTTTACATTTCTACATTGACATATCACATTTCTAAACATCGTACGAGCTTTTCAGTAACATTTAATCGGGTAGCAATTCAATTTATAAGATTTAAAACTAGTAAAACGTGGTTTACCAGACTCTCTGATAAACGTCCTATTAGGAAATGTGAATCAGAATGCAAAAGTATTAAATCGGCGGTACTCATCTAGGTGTCGAGAATAGGGATGCAATATTCATGTTGAAATTTTGAAAACATAGATTTTGTATAGACACATGAACATATTTCGTAAAAAAGTGAAACATTTATGAAACCTGAGGTTTATTATCGAAGCTTGATGAGTCGTTTGTGAATGAAAAGAATCGATAATCACAATTTTATAGGAGTTATAATATGAAATAATATTGCATTATACCACTGTCAGCTCATGTGTTCGAATAAAGGGAACGCTGATGGTAACATCCTCATCCAGTAGACTATCTTCGACCCAAGAGATGATCCCATTTTTCTGGCATTTCCTACATATGTCCTCCCGTACGCGGAGAGGCGACCAACGCAGGCACTCTCCCACGCCGCTCGCCACCGGGTTTGGCCGTTCGGTCGCGTCGAGGATCGGGTGACGCAACTGCTTGGAGTGGGAAGAGGGAGGGGAAGGTGTTTTCCAAATTTCACTTTACGCCGCTCCTATTCACCCGATTTGCATGATTGACACGGCGTTGGATTCAGGAAGCACGTCGTCATCGCGCTATAAGCCCACATTTTTTAATTTCTTCCCGAAATTATGAGAAAAAGTTTTCAAAATTCTTTTGGAAATCTTTTTTAAAAAAGGCTTCGTAGCTTAAATTATATTTTAAAAAGGAGTCCACTGCCGTTTACAGATCGAAAATCGGACAATTTGTTCAGACGTTAGCGGTCAAGATAATTCCCTGTGATAGTGCTGCGATTTTTCCTATAAGTATTTTTCGGTACATTTAGCCTCAAGTCTGTAGTGGAAGCTGAGATGTGAAGTGTGTGCATCGCGGTGAATAGCAGTGCAGTGATTGTGCTCAGTGACGGGAACCGTGGCCAGCGCCGTGAACTGTGGTCAATGCAGTGGACTGTGGCCAGTGCATTGAACTGTGGTCAGTGCAGTGGACTGTGGCCAGTGCATCGAACAGTGGTCAGTGCGACAGTGTAAGAGAAGTGAAGAGTGAAAATAAATACTCAAGAGGAGTGTAGTGTAAATAAATAATCAAGAGAAGTGTAGTGTAAATAAATAATCAAGAGAAGTATGCCGTATAAAGAATAATCAAGTAAAGACTACCTGTACATAAATCCAAGTGCTCTCAGTGATTGTGTTAAGAAACAAAATAAACCATTTTTGTTAAAATAATAGCAGAGTTTTAATTCACCACATAAAATCGTAACAGTACGTATTGTATTTACTTACTATATGAAGTCCAAATTATCTAATCTCTAAAGTATAATTTTCAATAGTATTTTAGAAGCAGATTCTGCAGAACGTTTTCAATACTCCTTAATGATAAAGGAACGTGTTTCCTGTGTCATAACATTTTTAAATTAATCTTTTGTTAATCTAAGTTTCGAAAATGATCATTCGCTCTGAAATTGGTAATCATTGGACATTATCGGCCCATTTCTCTTCTATCAGTTTTTTCAAAAAGATTAGAGAGATTTTTTTACGTACAAATGGAAACCTATCTCACTAAACACGACGCGCTTTCAGATTGCCAACATGCATTTAGAAAATCTAAATCAACGGAAATAGCTATATTTTCTTTTCTTAAAGATGTCGCCTCATCGTTGGATCAAAACGAGGCACCTATTGGATTATTTTTAGATATCTCGAAAGCTTTTGACGTCATTGATCATGACATTTTACTTTCAAAATTACGTTCATATAGAATCCGTGGTATTGCTCTAGATTGGTTATGTTCCTACCTTAAACAACGATCTCAGAGAGTTGAAATACCTTACTGGAATCATGGAACATTACGTACGCACCTTTCCGACTCTTTGCCCATTGCATGTGGAGTTCCTCAAGGATCGATTTTAGGCCCTATTCTGTTCCTACTTTACGTAAACGATATGCCCTCGACGATTCGAAACGGTAGAACGATTCTCTTTGCGGATGATACAAACATCCTTTGCAATAAAGAAACCGTAAATAGTACAATATCAGCTGTTTCAAATTGGTTCCGAAATAACAAATTAATACTAAACGAAAAGAAAACGGTTTTAATGCAATTTTCCATTTCAAATAAACAATTCTGTGCCCCATTGAAAATGAACAGTGTACCATTGACTGATGTTAAGGCAACAAAATTTGTAGGTCTCTCAATTCAATCAAACCTTAAATGGAACGTCCATTTAAATGAATTGAACACAAAATTAAGTTCATTATGCTACGCGTTCAGAACTATTGCAAATTCAGTCAGCCTTCATACTGCTCGTTGTGTATACTTCGCGAATGTTCATTCCCGTCTGAGATATAGCATAATATTCTGGGGAAATACATCTTATAGCTCCCAGACTTTTAGATTACGAAAACGAATTGTACGAATAATAACCAAATCCCACCCACGTGATTCATGTAAGCCTCTCTTCATTAATATAGGAATTTTACCATTACCGTGTCTTTTTATTTACGAATCAGTGGTTTTCGTCAAAAATGACTTGCTTAAGGGCGGGAATATATTTTCAGAAAATGCGGAAGTCTATTATTATAACACTCGACGTAGAAATCATATTCATCAGGTGACAGTATCAACAGCTCATTACAATTTTACAACACTTTGCCAGATGACATTAAACGATTAAATTCGATAGAAAAGTTTAAATCCCAAGTGAAATCGTTTCTGCTGCATAACTGTTTCTATACAATTAGAGACTATACCGAGCATCACAAAAAAAGTAACATTAATTTTAACAATGATACATAATGCATTATTTACCATTTGGACTGTATAAATGAGTATAAACAACCTGTAACAACTATTGTACCACAGCTTACGGGACAATAACCCCCAACTCGATCAGGTTTTTCGTCCAGTTTCCCTGATCCATTGAGCAAATGCTGAGATGGCCCTTTGTTTTGCTTCTGGACATAAATGCAACTTCATTTTCTGTGCACGTCTTCTAGAATTCAGTGGGAAATACAATTATTCAAATTATCGTTTCCATGTTGTCGCGGCAGGAAGTATTATTCCGAAGCACAACATGATAAGAGCCAAATTTATTGCTTATTTATCCTTGAAAATAGATTTTATTACATGGGAGTTTTTTTTTTAAAATTAAGTAGTATATGACTTAGTGTAGGGATCACAGAATTTTGAAAATGTGCACACAATTCACTTTTCCCCATAGCACGTCATAGGCAGTTTTAACTGTTTTTTGACGTAAAATAAATAAATAAATAAATAAATTTTTATTGAAATACGGATCATACAGATTATGTCATTTTAAAACTTTATATAATTGTATTCAGATTAACATGTTTGTTTTGCTTTGTTTGTTTTGCCCCTTGTTTTGCTTCTGGACATAAATGTAACTTCAGTTTCTGTGCACGTCTTCTAGAATTCAGTGGGAAACACAATTCTTCAAATTATCGTTTCCATGTTGTCGCGGCAGGAAGTAATAAGAGCCAAAATTTATTGCTTATTTATCCTTGAAAATAGATTTTATTACATGGGAGTTTTTTTGTTGTTTTTTTCTCCCTTTCAAAATTCAAAATTTATTGCTTATTTATCCTTGAAAATAGATTTTATTACATGGGAGTTTTTGTTTTTTCTCCCTTTCAAAATTCAAAATTTATTGCTTATTTATCCTTGAAAATAGATTTTACTACATGGGAGTTTTTGTTTTTTTTCTCCCTTTCAAAATTCAAAATTTAAGTAGTATATGACTTAGTGTAGGGATCACAGAATTTTGAAAATGTGCACACAATTCACTTTTCCCCATAGCACGTCATACGCAGTTTTTTAACTGTTTTTTTGACGTAAAATAAATAAATAAATAAATAAATAAATAAACATTGGTATGTGTACTGATATCGAAATATTTTTTCTCGTGTTAAATGATTTAAACGTTCCCATTCTATTATTAATTTTCCACCATTGAATTGAAAGTGATGAGTTAGGCATCAACGGTACGAGGATAATTTTTAATTTTGAAACTGTAACTAACATTATCTAGCATTTGGTTTCTCCATAGAAAAAGTAATCAAAAATTTCTCCTTTTTCCACTTTTCATCTGAATTTTGTATTCAAAGTCGGTAAATTACTCTTTAAAATGTTTTCGCTTCTTAGTAATATATCTCTGATTATTCAAGATTCCAGTGAGAGATTCCATTATTTTTATGGTTACTTCAAGCGGAAGATTGTAGCTTTTAGATGTTTCATTGAATATTATTATTCTCCAAAATTTGGTTAAAAAAGTGTTAAAATTTCTATTCTTCTTTTTTAAAAAATTCCACGGGTAATATTCTTTGTTTCAGCAAATTCCCATGTAACATGTAATAACACCCTCCTATGTTGCCAGTGCAGGACTTTGTGCTCTAACTGACCTCTCGATTATGTTCCATTAATGTTAGATGAAATCCATGTCGGGCAATATGGGTGGCCACATCATTCGCTCGAATTGTCCAGAATGGTCCTTGAACCAATCGCGAAGAATTGTGGCCCGGTGACATAGCGCATCCACAAAAAATATATTGTCGTTTGGGAACATGAAGTGCATAAATGGCTGCAAATTGTCCCAAAGTAGCTGAACATAACCATTTCCAGTCAATGATCGGTTCAGTTGGACCAAAGGTCCAGACCATTCCATGTAAAAGCTGTCCACGCCATTATGGATCCCCCACCAGCTTGCACAGTGTCTTGTTGGCAATTTGGGTTCACGACTTTGTAGGATGTGCGCCACACTCGAACCCCACCACCTGCTCTTCCTAACTGACATTGGAACTCATGTGATCAAGCCACGGTTTTCCAGTCGTCTAGGCTCCAATCAATATGGTTACGAGGTCAGGAAAGGCGCTGGAGGCGATGTCGTGTTATTAACAAGGGCACTCGAGGCGTTGGTATGCTGCTGCCATATCCCATTAAAGCCTAATTTCATCGCGCTGTCCTAACGGATACGTTCATTGTGCTTTAATTTCTGCGGTTATTTCACGCAGTGTTCCTTGTCAGTTATCACTGATAACTACGCAAACACCGCTGCTCTCGATCATTAAGTGAAGGCCGTCGGCCATTGAGTTGTCAGTGGTAAGAGGTTATGCCCGAAATGAGGTATTCTTGGTACATTTGTGTAGGGGTAACGTGAATGGCGTGCTACCTCTAAGAACCTGAGATCGTATCATGGAACAGAGAAACCTTTTACTGGTTGAAAGTACTTTTTCAGTTTCATATATTATAATATATACGGGGTAGCTATTGCGAACAATGCGAGAAAGTACATGCTGTTGAATCAATATTAATGTTTATTGTCCCACCAACTACGAGGTCATTACCGAAATATTAAACATTTTAGTGTGTTATTTACAAAAATTCATAGTTTTGTGTTCAACTGGTTTACAATATATTATATACTTATACATACTATATACAGGCTTGATTTCGGGCACAGCGCGAAGGAATTGCTTTCCGGTACCTCGGGAAGAAAATAGGGAAAATAACAACATTAAGTCGAGGACAAGAACTTAGTAACTTCGAATTACAGTACGACTGCCTTTCATTAATGCAGAATTAAGTAATTTTCCAAATAACTGTCTCATGTCTATGAACATATACAATTATTAGTAATATAATACTAATTTATATTAATAAAATATAATTATAAACTTTATTTTTTAATTTCTTCTTATTATCATCATTGCATACACATAGACTCACTGTTACTCATTGTTTTATGTGTGATTTATAATTATTAAGTTATATTATAAATAAACAACATTTATAATATATAAATATACAATATTTATAAATTAATTATGATCGCGTTCCGGAATCTAAAATTTAACAATTTAACAACTACAACTTTTTACAGCTTGAACATTTACTGTTGTGGAATATAAGAGAGTATGTATGATTAGATATTTTAATTGGCAATATAAATATGTCAGTTAAAAATATGACACATTAACACAATGTTTAAGTTACAATGTTCTTCAGTGAAGACACACTAGAATATAGCGATAGATGTGGCCTCAACGTTTTTTAATTGTGTCTTCAACCAAATGTGTGCCGCTTTGCTCGTGTCGTTATCGGTCTCAAATTGAACTTTTCACATCTGCTGTGAAAACGTACGCTGATAATAAAGCGCGCCAGGAAACCTTCTGCAGTGACATCTTGCTGGTAAGAGTGCTTGCAACAAAAAGGCCGATGGTAGCACGAGCTGCAACTTGTAACAAAAGAAAATGAAAATTGCACACTTACGCCAATAATGATAGATTCTAGGAGTGTTGTCCCCGTCACTCGTTTCCCAGTGATCTGATTGCTATAAACATAAATACGATTTTTAATAGCAGATCCTGATTCGACTCGATGCGGAGTGAATTTTTTGGATCACTATACACTCAGCTCGGCTATTCGTTTCAACAGAAAATTTTGAATGAATTATCATTTCTGCTTTACGACGTGTTAAAGAATGAAAGTTGGGCTTGTGAGAATGCCTTGCTTCTCAACTGGAAAAATAGGTTTTCTTAAATATCTTTCCAACAAACCGTCTTCAGAATGTTGATCTGCCAGATCATACTATCGCTAAAGGAGAAGAGGACAATTGTTGATTGCCATAAAAATGAAAGCCTTTGGTTCGAAAGCGGGTGTAAATTTCATCTCCATGTTTCTGTTACAAATCACGCTGCATCTTTACGACTAATTTTTGCTTGAAGTGAATGTAAATAATTCAAAACGCATTTTTTAAAAATGCTTTAATTTTTACTTCATTTTCCTCCACGGATAGAACATGGGACTCTTAAAAGAATGTCGTAGGCATTTTCGTTATGATCTCTGAATTTTTGAAAATTGCAACCAAAGGAAATAATGCAAGAAAGTATGTGCTGTTTTGGCACATATTTACACTAGTTATTTTATGTTACCGTACTAGCATTATATGTTTTTGAGTTTGTAGTCTTACATTTTCATCTTTTTCGCTGGTTAGTCTGAAAGGCAGTTTAAACACAAACTTGCCATTGAAGCATTTTCATTTAATTAAATAATAATATAAATCATATTACTTGAATTGAATTTGCAGTAAATAATAATAAAAACAATTACCTATATTGCTAATTTGCAATGCTCATAGAAATTGAAAGATAACTGTGCAGCTATCGACCTTGCGAAAATTCATCTAAATCTAGCAGCGCCTAAATATCAATCTCAGCCGAACGATATTAAAAAAGAAAGGCTTATTTCAGGCTAATCATGTGCTCTCTTCCATAATTTCAGGTTCTTTTATCTTTCTCTAAATCGTGGGCGCTGCTAACTTTAGTTTAAAGAAATAAATACCTAGAAAATACAAATTCCTATCGTTGCAAGACAACAAAATTGCATCAAAAATTAAAGGCTATTTTAAGGCTCTAGGAAACAAATCGTTCTACTCCATATTTCTAAAAACTAAGGGCTGTACAAAGAGAGAGTTAACGTACGTTCTTATGGGCTAATAATCATGAAAACCCCAAACCCTCAGAAAAATATGAAACTACTTAGTATTGAAGGCTAATATTAGCTATAAAAAATAAAAAAAATCCACTCCATATTTTCGAACAATCGTGGCGCTTTTAGCTTAAATGGTTCTATTGAAAGGTGTCTGCGGTTTCGTTAGATACGAAGGTACTCGGCCAAAGTACAAAAACATCTATGTATAATTTTCGAATAAGCCCAACTGAAAGATTGATTGATTGATTTTTCATGTTTCCGGGCGCGTCAACTGCTTAGGTCATTAGTCCCGTTAGTGTAGTGCATGTTTTTTCTCGGGAGCTGGCAGTGATTTTCCCCTCGCTGGATGGCGAGATCCGGCACCGACCTACCGTCGGCTACTGGGGTTTCCCCCTATTCAGGACTCTCCCACCAGCGGGGCACCGCCCCAGCCGGGACAAGCTCTAAACTCCGACCGGTCTCCCGGAATATGTGGTAGTGTAGTGCATGTTAGTGAGTGTGTAAGGGGAGAGGATAGGACAAGGAACAGGACCGACATCGCGCGCGGTCCGTGGCCCGTTTGGTAGGGTACTGCTCCGGCATTCGCCTGGTGTTGATTGGAGAAACCACGGAAAACTACCGATCAGAGCAGCCGGCCGCTAGAATTCTCCTCCAGACAGCGCCTAAATTCGACCTAGCTGGAAAGCTAGTGTCGAAAATCCTGCCGCCGTGAGAACTCGAACCTAGGACCTCCCGGTCAGAGGCGCTGCAGTGGCATCAGGTGATGCACTGAGCTACCGCTCTCGGTCCAACTCAAAGAAAGCCGTGCAGGCTTTGGTTGTGTGTGAAATGTCTATGGATCCGTTTGGTGACCAAGAACTGGAAAAACATACAAAAACAATGAAATAATTTCCTTTCTAACTGAAAAATGCAAATATTTGATTCTTTTATCCATCTTTCCTCATAAGGCGCGAATCGACTTAATTCTTACACATAGTGCTTCATTGAGTGTTTGACAGAGATAAGGTAATGCGACAGAATGGATTCAAGGAAGGACCCGCCCGCTATTAATTGTTTGCAATTTACGTGTCGCGTTATGGAAAAGCAATTTGGTTAATGTTCTCAGTATTTAAAGAACTGTTGCACTGCATATACTCTACCCTACGTAATTATAGAATTCGTGAGGACTAGTTTGTTAAATTATTTATTTTATTTCAGTGTTGTAAAAAATGTATTACACTGTGGTCGAGAGCAGTGTGCGTAATTCTTTGGATATACTTTTTGTGTGATTTTTTCAGCCGCGATTATGCTGCTGCAGATCTCTAATTATAATACTTATTTTCTGGTCAAAATAAACTGCAATTAACATACAATTAGCTGTTGCAAGAATGCTTCAACCCAACGTAAAAATTACCAGAAATGGATTCATTTCTAAATTACTTACATTGTTCACGGCAGTGTTTGATACCAACCGGGAATTGCACAAGGGTCTCCTAGTAACGGCAGTTTCTCTGGCCTCTACACTACGAAGACGACCAACGAACACATCGATCAGTTTCATACGCCTATTGCCCATAATTATATTCTCAGGATATTGGGAACAATTGAGTGTATTTTTAAATTTTTTAGCACGTAGTACTTAATAAAATATTTATGCAGACGTTTCAAAATATATACTTCAGTTCTTCAACAAGAGAAAAAATTGATTACCCAAAAAATTTCGTTACCAAGCAATGAAAAAGAAAAAATTCCGGACTTTTCCATATTTTATCTTCACCGCGAAAAACATGAACATGACTTTGTGCTGTTTAATATGGAATTCATTGCTTTCTAATAAAATAAACAACAAAATGTTTTGACTGAGCAAGAAGACAAGAATCAAATAAATAATTTCGATTTTTATTCATTACTTTCAATGGAAGAACTAAGATTATCAATACATTTTTGCAACAAAAGAGAATCTCGCAACAAAAATTGACAGGCTTGTCTTGAATTGTATGTCACCACAGCAATAACTAATTGAGATGTCTTGTATAGCCTTGTTTCGTAACTCACAATCATGTCGCCTAAAATATTGCATATTGGTAATATTCGTTTCATCATTGTTATGTCTCACAATAATGAACAGAGACGTTCTTCGTATTACATTATTTATTAGAGATTATTTATATTAGCGAATGAATGTACATTTTGACCACAAAAGCATCGTGTAATAACAGCATTTTCAAAACATTCAGTAGGCAAGAGCGAACGTGCGCTTGTGCTCACAACAGTGTCCCACGCGCTCGCACACACTATCGATCGCCCGCCCATGCCTTAACAGACATGTTGAAACGTATCCGCACGTGAAAGCTCACGCCGTGTATGAGATCAATATTACTCTGCTTTCAGTAAATGTAAAGTAATTCTTTTAAAACATTTTCTAGATTCTTGTCAATTGCGAAACAAGTAAATTGATTTCACAACTGCAGCAAATCAAAGCAAAGGAAATATCGTTCGCTATTAAGACAGCATTTAACGATTCGCTCGATACGTAATGAAGGCCGATTTGAGAAATAGAGGATAAGAGGTTCATAGTAACTACTGATGTATAGACTCATACAAATCTCTAAATTCGTAATGAATTGCGTGTATTCCTTAAATATATCAATATGATTCGTATATTTAGATTATTTGCATTAATGAGTAAATTCAAGGAAAAGAATAATCGAAAAAGAAGGAAAGAAATGTGAAATCGTCAAGGAACCTACCACTAGCAATGAAGACTAAATAGCGGCGAGGGCAGCAGCCCGCTGTCAATTGCAACCTAACATTTTGGAAAAACGTCTCGTTCGGTCACGAACGGCGTTCGGTCGGGCTCGGCAGACTTCGGCTGGAAACGCCCACACCCGATGTACCAGGGTCCGGGTAGCTGGAGGCTGGATGTGCAGGTGCTCGATGAAGCTGCGATAGTGCGCGCCGCCCCAGTGCTGCGGGTTTGAGGCAATGCTGGGCGGGACTGAGCACGTTGCTCTCCACGTGACAGTCTCATGTCCGTCAGCAGTCTGCCCCGAAGGGTGTCGGAAACAGGGTGAGTGACGCGGGATGTGTATGTTCACGTAGTGCAACGCATGGTGACGAAGACGACGAGCACGGAGTGAGAGCGTTTCTCAGGCATCTTCACGGAGGCCCATGATTAGCTTAAATCTTGCCCGGCGCTTGTCAGGACGTGTGGATTATGAATTTCGCTTTCCCAGTGGAGTGTCGTTTTCTAACGTGGAAATGGGATAACTGTTCTATGATGTTCCAAACGCAATTTGTGAATTATGATACCACCGGGTAGGTAAACCATGATGTGCTGTACATTTTCCACGCTTCAGTGTCGTACATAGGAAGCGGCGCCTTCCCCGTTTTTGTTTTTTGTTTTCAAATTTGAGTACAATGGTTATTGTATGAAAAATTCGGTACATAAATCGGATTGTAAGCATGTGTGTTAAAATGCATGTTCGTTTCATTAGAGTAGCTCCCCAGACGAATTTTATCTACCGTGTCACCCGTAGATTTACGCTCATGTGCTTTATTTTTCGTGTTTTCGGACGGTTACGAGTTGATCTATCGTTTAAGTTGTGTCTCAGTCAAAGCATTTGCGATACTTGGCATGTTTATGTGCGTATGTCACCTTGCGATATTAACGTATTCCTAATGATAGTTCAGTGTGTTCTTAGTAATGTTTAAAAGCTTTTGAACTAGACGCATTTGTTCAAAGTGTATGCATCATAACCCGTACAATAGTTGATGTTAGTTTCTAATCTCGGAAGAAGCGCGCTGTAGTCATTGATTCACTTAGCAAAACCGTCGATGAAACCCGTCACCCAAAGCGACGTACACATACATGGCGAAATTCCTTTCTGCTCTGAGAATGTAGAATGACTAGTAAAATACGTTTGTTGCTACTTTCAGTGTACTTGTGCATTGTTACAGATATGTTTCACTCCATCATTTCACATAAGATCCCAATAGCTTGTTCGATGTTATATTGTGAAATGTGATGTTCATAGTATTTTCAAGTAGTATCCAATTGTTACCTTCCCCTCAGACTTGGTAGAAAAAACTCTTAAATGCTATTTTCAATGTCATTGTGAGTAATAAGATGTGTTTTTATCTTCGTTGATTCGAAAACAAAGTGTTCAGTGTACTAAACTGTCGGTTTACCGGCGAGTCATTTGTCTCGTGTCTGAAGACAGTTTACACGATAGTTGGGTAGCAAACGAAGGTCATTTCCGGAAATAATACAGTTTATTCTTTGTTTGTTAACATTATTTAAGAAAATGCAATGTTCTGTTCATAGGAATTGGTCTTATAATAGAATATAAGAATTAACCAGTGCATCGTAAACAGTACCAACCTCACCCCTAAAATACAGTGTTGCTATCCCCGACGTTTGTATCTGATTTCATTCACATCGGAGAGTGAAACCATTGACTAATGGCGAAACGTTCGGAAACGTTCTCTGTCGTTTACGAAAAACATGTAATATTTACGTGATGTTAGAATATATATTTTGGATATACATTCTAAAAGGAGTTTCGTGTAAAAAATAATTTGATAAAATATTATTTTTAAATTGAATTTAAAGAATTCTGTCGTTAAATTGAATTTAGCCCACAGGTCGAATAACTGTCGCCGAAATGAAACGTAGAGATTATTCTACATGTTAAACGGTTGTAATATCGTTTCAGTGAAGCAGCCTCCATTCCAATTCACTCATTCACGGTCGAGTCTTCTTTTGCGAATGCGCAGAAAAACTTCTCAAGCGAAAGTGAAACAGGCGAACGTATTCCGCCCTTTGATCTGCAGTAGACAGATTACGGACTCTGCAGGGCGCCCTAGTCATCTCCGGCGGCGGGAGCGGCGGTGGTGGCGGTGGCGGCGGCGGCGGCGGCGGCGGCGGCGGTGGTGGTGTTGGCGGCCCGAAGGAGGCGGGGGCGTGAGCGGGGCGGTGGCGATATGTGAGGAGGAGCAGGAGGAGGAGAGCGGGGCCAAGCCCGCGGGCGGGGGGCGTGGCACGCCAGGCAGCGAAGCGATGGCACGAGGGGGCGAAGAAACGGGCACGGAGCAAGTCCAGAGGAGGGAAATGCTGATAGCGCCCGCACCAGTCGCGGCGGGGATGGCTTGGGAGATGGGGAATGGTATTCAAGGCAGCATGGGGGCGGTGGAGTTAATTATGTGGTGGAGTTGCTATGACTTGGGTAGCAAATTGGCGGGCGTGGCGCGTGGCGTGGGCAGCGCGATTCTCTGACACAACGTAGTCTGTAAGTGGGTTGTGTAAGAAGATAATGGGGGAATGTGAGATGACTCGGAGGTTGGTCGTGAATGATGAAATATCAGCTGTGAAATTACTCAGCTGGGTAGTGTGTGGTTGACGGCAAAGGGGCTACGAAACAGTTATTATCGGGTGGACGGAAGCGGTGCCCGAAACTTGTTTCGTAGAGTCAGTAACGACACAGCTTCTATAAGGAATGGGACAAAAACGACGGATAATGGGAAAGGTGTCGTAGGTATAGGCGCAAATATCTCTAGAACAGCATGGAATGTGGGCAGGCGGTGTTACAACTATTCGAGGACAGAGTAAGTAAGGGGCGGCTATCAAACAAGGATTCGTTTACTAGTGTTATTAAAAAATATCAAAGAGCTGGAAACGTGCTGGAAACTGGAGAGAAACGGAATGGAATGGGAAAGGAACTGTGAGAAATTGAAAAGGGTTGTAAAATTAGTCGGGAGAAGAAAACGATATGGGAAATGCATAAGGAAGACGCAAAAATGTCAACAGAAGTCACCCAGTAAGGGTAAATGTTGAGAGAGACAAGTCTTTATATTTGATTTGGGGACTATTCTGCGCGAATATGAAAATATCATGACTAAATTCAATAGCTCAAAGGTAACTCAGACATAACACTATACAACTGGACCGTAATGAACTGACACTGCGATGACTATTAAAGCGGGCAATGGAGAAATGCGGAAAAGTTTTATAAAACGCGTGAAATGAAAATGGTCAGCAAAAAAAATTGGGGGATATTAGTGTCATTGTGGATTCTGTGGTAAATAACAGAACTGCGAAGAATGTCGCTAGAGCGAGGAACGCGAAGGGAATTGTTTCTTGGGGGCAGCGAGGCGTGGAGAATGCAAAGGCGAAGCCAAATGGTTCAGGCCGTAACGAGTGTCATAAGGTTGGGTGATTTGGGGATGTGTCTTGGGTGATGCGTCAACGCTGTGAGGCTAGGGCAACAGAAAGCGACCGCAGCCAAGGCAGGAAAGGAGTACGAGGGTGACGCGAGAAAACTATTACATCAGTGCAGGAACGACTGTTTCATGACGGGGGATCGACGAGGGATCGATAAGGAAAGGCAACGAGACGGCGAGACAGTGGATGAGACGAAAAGGCCACAGGCAGAAGATCGAGAAAGGAGTACAGTAAACTGCAATGCGAGATCAGCATTGGAAAAAGAGGAAGAGAGACAGCCAGCCGTGTAACGACACGGGGATGACGTCGATGTTACATGGAAGCTGTTCAAAGTTACGGAGGACGCGCGGGTCTGTATATTCAGCGGCGCGCCGGCACGATATCCAGGATAGTTTAGTACGGAAGCATTTACTCTAAAATAACGCGAAATACATAAGAGGAAGGGTAATAAAAGAAGAATCAATTATTGTATTTCTCTGACACAGAAGAAAGTTTTTTGACATTGTCACTATTTATCAGAGGCGAATGATCTAGTATTCAAATCAGAAAGGAAAGAGGTGTCAGGGAAACGGAGAGGAAATGGAATGTAGAGGCGGACACAAAATCTCAGTTCCGATGGTTCTCTACGACGACGATAACTCGCCCAGACCGCTATATCCGAGAATACTATTTTCTGCACTACCATTATCGAGAACGAACGATACCGATACTAAGCCTATTATCGGAGTACGCCCTCCGCAATGGCGGACGAAAAGGCAACGGTGGGTAACGAATGCTGGAAGCGTCTACAGATCTCTCGACATCGTTTATCGCTTTAGTGTTTCTATTAACCATTTTTTAGACATTATTTATTCCACTTACAATGTAGGGGATAACTCAACAGGCAGACTTATATGGCACGCTCTACGACGAAAACTGAATTAAAATTCGAAGACTTTGCATGTTGGCACGATGCAAATCTCTGCATAGTTGGGAAATTGAAAGTGTGCGAGCACGAATGTAATATTTTTTATTCTGTTTTAAATAGATTTTGTAACTAAAATTCTGTATTAAATTATTTTTTTCCTTTTATAAGGGAGTTCGTGGTGCTTCTCACAAGCGAAACACCGAAACTCCTAGCAAACTGCGCACAGTTACTACCACCGATACTACCAAGAACAGCCGAGAATGAGCGGTACAGATAGTTTCGAACCTTGACAGAGACCTACGTAAAGATTTCACAGGCAGATAAGGAGCACGCTCGCCCTCCGAAACTGCCAAAGGAAACCAGCGAGAACGATCGATAATGGAATGGGTTTTGTCCAGTTCTTGCGGTAAGTGAAAGTGTTCAGAAGTCGTGAGGTATGTACGAGATTCAGATGATTTTGGAAGATGTTCACATAAGTGGAGACATATGCGAATGTAGTGGAACACTGGAGTCGCGGAAGAGGAGTGATGCAACAAACTTCTCGGATCAAGTGTCCGAAATGAACGTGTAATTCAGAGAGCGCGAGAGCTCTTCGGCTAGCTGTTCAATTATTGCGGACATTCATTCATCTCATGCTGGTAGTTTCGACGTGGAGATTTCAATCGCTTCGTGTAGCATCCTTGCGAGAGACGGCGCGAGCGAGGAGGGAGCGACGATGTGGGCGAGTCGACGCGGAGCGGGGCGAGGCGGGGTTGGGCGAGACGGGGCCGGACATGGGGTCGAGGGGGGGAGCAGGGCGGGGCGGGGAGCCGAGTCGCCCATTCACCGGCCGCGCCGCACGCGCACTGCCACAGCGAAAAGGCACGCGGCCTCCCGCTGCGAGGCGGCACGACGCACGACCCGCCCTCCCCGCCCTCCCCGCCCGGCGCCAGCGTGTTTCACCATCTGCCCACACACCGGGTTCAAACATCCCTAAATTCAAAATGTATTTTGAACTACAAATATTTTATGTATTTTTCTGAAGGACCCTTCCTGGGAATGTTAAGTACTTAGTTTCTCATATTATTGTTTTCAAACATTGTACATGTAAGATGAAATGTAGTTCAAAAACCGATTACGTAACTATGTAACCTAATAACCCTTGAAATACATATTATTGTCGAACAAGGATAATAAAAACTTTTTAAAAAATCTCCTCACACAAGGAGGGAGGTTGGCAACTCAGCCGCGAAGGTTCGATGTGGAGATTTCCCCGTGCGCCAGGTCCGGGAAGCCATTCCGAAACAAATAAAAATAGAATAATGCGGGAGGACTTAGGGGGTAGTGAGAACGGCTGGAAATCGTACAAAAGCGTAGGAGAATGCAAAAATTCGAAATAGTACAAGAAATTGAGTGAAGACGAGACTGTTCGTTGCGTCTATTCAAGTAAAAGAGACGCGACGCCGGGAGATAACGTTGTCACAAAGCATGTAATTGTAGGCGTACAAAGAAAAAGATGAGGAAATAATGAACGGCGGTAAAAAGAGATAAAAACATTAAAAATCATGTTTTTTATTTTAAAATATTTTTGTTTAAATCTTGTTTTTAATAAGACTTTTATTAATAAAATTTTTTTTAGAAATCAGTATAGCAGATAATTATTATTATAAGTAATTGATTATTTTTTGAATATTTTTTAAAATTAATTTGGGTTTCTAAACAAACCTTCAACGATTTTTTTAAATAATTTTATAAATGTTCAAAACATGATCTGATTTTTTATATTTATTAAAATATATAATAATGAAAAATATTTGAATTTAATTTAATGTTAAATAATAATATCAAATTTCATTCACTTTTTAAATTTGTTTCTAATTTTTATGCTAAAAATTATATTGGTCATTTTCGCAGTTTAAATGCAGCGTAATTTACGCGCCAATTATGTACACGTTAACTACTGATATTGCAATCTTCTATTTCATTTGCCTTGTTATGATTTATTGTATTTTTTTTAATTTGAATAATTGAATTATGAAATTGAATTATTATAATAATTCAAAGCTACCTCAGAAAATTATTTGATTTAAATTACGTTAAAATCGCTAAGCTCAAACGACGAAATCACAGAGAAAGAATAAATTACCCGTGTAGAGAAGCATCTACAACAACATTTCACTGTCATTTACTCCGAGATATCACTCGAGGCATCAGCGAAAGCATATCATTTGTTTGTGATGATAAAGAATGACGTTTGAAGATAACTACGGATGTTTGATTAGTAAATGAATTTTCTTCCTCGTGCTTCATTGTGCAGGTCATGAGAAAAGTCTAACCACCGCTGGCCAGCAGATCACGGCTCTTATTGCGGATGGCAAGCCTTTCTAATCGCGTGCGGTTATTGTGGCGGCAATCTCGCCAAAAATGCAAAGGTATGAGAATTGAGGGATACGCAGGCGATGCAGCTTGAGTTCTGTGGAGGGAGATGATAGAGTGTGACGTGATGACAAATGTGATGACAAGCAAAAGCGCATAAAATGTGGCGTTATTCAGGGTGATCCACCGAAACGACTTTAATCACAGGAACAACCCATATAGACAGAAATGACGGAAGGAAAGGGAAAGCGACGAAAAGACAATGGGGCGGCAACCGCCGAAAAGGCTGCAGCAGACAGACAGACAGGGTGCGCAGGATTGGGAAAACATGATACGGCGAAAATTCGGGCACGGGAATAATGTGGTGGTGTACCAACAGCGAGGAAATTGAGTACTTACAGGAAAGCAAAGGAACTTTTGTGATGTAGGAGTCCAATTGTGGATGCACGTAATAGATCGTTGGAATTTTAACAGAGGGACAGAGAGAGGGAAAGAGAAAGGGAGAGAGAGAGAGCGCAGGAGAAAGAGAGGTCGGAAATTGAGTGTTCAAAAGGATGGCAC
The DNA here is from genome assembly GCA_964035755.1 of Teleogryllus oceanicus. Taxonomy (NCBI): domain Eukaryota; kingdom Metazoa; phylum Arthropoda; class Insecta; order Orthoptera; family Gryllidae; genus Teleogryllus; species Teleogryllus oceanicus. Next base: position 98,071,109 of record CAXIVR010000001.1, read on the forward strand.
GCACGAAAATGATCTCACAATTTTGCCGGCAAATTTGCAATTGAAAAATTGCTTACTGTATTTTCAATGTGAATGATCATTTATAGGAGAGAACTTTGCGGGAGGGTCGTCAATTAGACCAAAAATTAGATGACCAGAACATACGCCGAGCGATAGAGGAGGAAAGTGCAAACACAAGATGAGGAAAGGTTTAAGACAACTTTGTCATTCCTCTTCAGTTTCATTGGTCAGTTGGACACTTTGTAATCCACTTGCTCGATTGGCGCGGGGCAGTGAGAGGAACACGATTCAGTTACAAGTGGACGCCGTCGCCCACGGACGCTCATATAAGAAAGCAATCTCCTAACCGGTACTGGCGCCACGCGCTCGATAATGTTTCATCCGCTTCTCTTCTCGACGCACTCCTTACGAGCGTCTTCGCTTGCTTGTTCTCTACATTCCCTGCTCGTGATCTACTTTCTTGTCAGACGCACTCCGCGCCAGCCGCTTGACCGACAGCCATTCTTTCAGATCACCTCTTTACGCGCCGAGTAACTCGTCCACTCCTATTTCTATTGCCGTAAAATCCCGAATGTCTGTATCGCCGCCAACCAGCCACCCGGCGTCGGTAGCTTAATCACGCTCCGTGAACTTGCGGAGGTTAAGGAACGCGAGACACCGCGGGTTCTTGGATGGGGGACTGCCTTGGGAAGCCCGGGGAATGAATGGCGCCGGGCCTCTGTCCGAAGGGATAAAAGAAAATGCCTGACTATGACTGACGATCACTGACTAAACTTAACGGGGGATCACTGCACGTTCGACACCAACACGGTTAGAGAAGATTGTTACGAAAGAAAAAAAAACATAATAGAATTTTGAAAAATACTAAAGCATATGAGAGGTCGTTCCTCGCAAGCGGCCTCCCCGCGCTTTGCCGACGCCATCGCCGCGCCGCGTCCGTCCGCAGCGAGGCCTGGCTGCCGCGGGCGGGGGCGCGGCGCGGCGACGGGGCCGCGGCGACCGATCGCCCGGCAGCGCGGCGCCCTCGCCGCGGGCGGCCAGGCGCCGGCGCCGCGCGGCCGCCGCACCCGCGCCCGCGCCCGCGCCCGGGCCCCGGCTTGCGCTCGCGCTCGCCGCGCCGCGCCTCGCCTCGCTTCGCCTCGCCTCGCCTCGACGCGCATCGCCAGAAGCCGGCGCCGTCTTATTTCTGGCCGCCCTCCAGGCGCCTGCAATGACCCCGGCGCATAAGTGGAATGCCGCCATTGGAGTTTGTACGTCGTGCGGTCTGCCGCGGGCCGGCCTCTTCCTGAGGACCTTCCTCACGACGCCGGGCCTTGCGTCCTCCGTATTCCGCCTGCTTGGTGAAAATCCAGCGAGCGATTGTCTTCGTATGAGATGAAGCAATGTTTCATTCTTGTTTATGTCGTATTCGGAAAGCCTGAGATGTGTAATTTTTGTCAAGGGACACTGGGTCGTACATTGAAAAAAGCAAATATTTAAAGAAATTTGTATGAAGTGTGTATGAACGTATTCCACCATTGTGAAACACACAAGAGGGCCAATGGAAATATTGTAGATATGAGTGTTGGAACCATTAATATTTTTCACATCTTTACCGATTTCTTTTTGAGATACTTCCATCATAAACTATCTTTCAAATAAGTGTTGAGTATGTTCTTCTTACAGTACATTTCCTGGGCACTGCACTGATATAACATTCTTTGTCACCTTCATTGTAAAGGAAACGTTTTCACCTTTTTCTATTTTGTGATCTTTTTACATTCTAGACTGTATTTTTTCAATTCATATTGGCGGGAAAATCGCACTAGAGGGCAGAAAAATGTAGAAAATCAATTTTAAGAATAGTATATTAATAAGAGACGGTCAATTCTACTAGGTGGTATATTGAATAAGGATATAACATTTAAAACTGTATGTATATTCCTTTCTTGAACGGATAATGTGGAGTTGCGTTTACAAAAGTCTAAAATAATAGTTTTTCACTTAACTAAAAAATCAATTGTAATTATTCCAAACCCGAGTAGTTTCTTAACTTCTATATAATTCTTTAAACATTACAAAGTAAATTAACTATTGGGAGCAAAATTCCTAGCACATACTATTTGTAGCAATGATCTTAAATGGAATCGCTTAAAATTTAGGTTTAGGAAATTAAATTACATTTTCCGTACATGGCAATTTCAATTGGATCATTTTTATTTAACTTCAACATCAGGTTACAGTTTTGAGGATCTAGAGTGTGCAAATTTGTTGTATTATTAGGAATACCAATAAGAAAAATTAATATAATGCTAAAAATTAATTTTTTTTACAGAAAATATTTTATACCTCTTGGTAAAAGGCACGGGATACTTTAGTTTTAAACGCCGGAACAAAGCGAAATTAATTCTCCGCACATCAGAAATGAAAAAAAAAATAGTTTTACTATAATTTTTAAAAAGTTTGAAAAAAGGATTGACATTTGAAAATAAATTTTGAATTATCTAATGATGCCAAGTGTGATTAATCAGATGGTATTACTCATTAATTTATCACGCATTTTTGTGCATATTCACTGTCGACATGCTCGTAGAGACGTTTAGTAATTACAGAGCAAAACCAGTCCGATATACACAAATCTTTACATTCGAAATTGTTCTCAGTCAAATAAATAAGAATGATAGCATTTATTACAGAAACGAACATAGAATTTATTAACATTCTGTTTTTTACGGAAAATTCACGCACACAGCTGAAGCATTCACCCCATTCATGCAAAATATTTAGAGCCGCAGGGATTGGCTTGCTTACGCCAGTACGCCCTGTTCAAGAGCATGTGTTTATGACAATGAGAATGGCTTTAGAGCGGCGCTAGCACCAACTCTGTCACCCACACGGCTGCCTCCGCCTCCACCTGCGCCGCCGCCTACGCTCCATCTGCGCGAGGCGTTTGCCTCTTAGGCGTAAATCCTTTAGGAACGTGAAGGAGCGGGCCCTGCTCACCCCCGCATTTCTCCAACTCATTCCTGTGGGCCTTCGTGACGACTGGAGTTGTATGGCGGAAGCAGAAATAACTCACTAAACGACTAATTCCAGCGGGTGGAATTTCTTCCGGAAGTATGGGCGGCTAACGGTAATGGTGCCTGACTGCTGATGAGAACGTCAATTACGACGAGAAATAGAGAGCGAGAGACTGTTCTATCAGAAGGTGAAGAACGCACAGTCTCCGCAGTTACCTGCTGCAACGAAGTGTGGAATGAGCTATAACCTGAAGCGGAAATTTCAATGAATCTTATTGCGGACGAGAAGTGATCTGTGACCATTGCTTCTCACGAAGAAACAAAGACAATGCGCAGTCGTAAAAGAAATTTATACGTGCCGACGTGAGGAAATGAAGACGTTTTTATTGCCACATTGCATAATGGCATTTCGTATAGCAGGCAATTTAGATCAATAGATTTAAGGAACATTTTACGTAATATTCATAATAATAACCGAGAGGCTCTCATTATTTTACGGAGGTTCGTTTCAACGCCTCTCAATTACTTTCCACTTAATACGCTTCTCAAGAGGAGAGGGGGTTGAGAATTTTTTCAGCCATTGAACGGCCACCTACTTATTCTAAGGAGAAATAATTAATGGATAATTGGTGTCACGTCCCTCAACCGCTAGGAAACCAGCATACGAACGCAAACAGTGCTCGTCGTCAATAAGTTCCCGTTCTTTCCTACCAACCAGCTGTGATCGCCATTTTCTACTGTTGAAATCATGTTCATCGTTCAAAAGCTTCATAGTTGCCGGATCGTCAGGCAAATCCTGTCAGAACGACAGTCGTCACTGCAACGTGCTGCGAACTAGTTTCAGCTGTTTAGCACAATAGCAGTTTGGTACTAGTGGAAAGCGTGCGCAGGGCACGATTCTTCCCAGAAACACACATTTAGCCAGCAAGGCCTTCGGCCCCGAGGCAGCTGGTCCGTCGTAAAGCGCCGCTACTACTTTGAGAGCGGCGCGCAAAGGCGGTGGGGCCGCGGCGGCCCAGACCGCGCGCCGCGCGCCGCGTCGCCGCCTTCTCCTCCTCCGCCTCTTCCTCTCCTCCCTCCGCTGCCGGGCTCTTCACGCGGCGCCGCTTCGACGCCAGCCGGCATCCAGGCGGGGGAAAAGGACTAGGAAAGAAAGCGCCGAGAAACCAGGGTCGAACACGAGGGAATGGAATGAAAGCTTCAGGCACAAGACGAATTAGAGAAGCAGGAATAGAAAGCAGTCAGGACAGTAACTGGAATCAATACTGTAATTAAGAAACTGAAGAAAATAGTGAAAATGTATATTGCTCAATTAATATACAAAACGTAGTGTTGCTACAATAGCACAAACATTCTCGTGTTCTTTCTGTAACGGTTACGTAATATTGCAACTCTTATCCTTCTTCAGTCATCAATTGAAAAACTCATAATAAAAAGGAGTGTTAGAGGTTCGAAAAAATATATGGGATATCTTTAGTTTTTTGAAAATTCAAAAGTTTAAATGAAAATGATTTTCTGCTATTGCATTCAGTGAGTTATGCCCTATTCTTTCAAAAAGTTTTAAAAAATATTTATCCAGACTGGGATTTGAGCTCGAGCGAGAACCACGAGGCAAAAAGGGTTCCCCGTGCTATCAAATCGAGTGTCGAAAGGTGTTCATTTAAAATACTGTACTGAATCCTTAATGTTCCGGTAGTTTTAACATATCATGATTCAGAATGATAAGGGGTTAATGAAAATGGAACATATGTCATGGTATTAAGCAAACATTTTTTAATCAATAAAAACAACGAAATAAAGAATTGCAGTTGTTTTGAGAGAATTTAGTGTATTTTTTAAAAATCCTCACGATTTGTCACAACACGCAAAAACTAATCATATTTTTTTAAAAAACTGGCCCTGACATTATTTGAAGATCTGATTTTGAAGAATAAATTTCATTTAGACAAAATCTTTAATAATGTAGGAGAGCGTTGAAAAGTTTTTCGAATTTTGCACTTTTCGAATTTTTAAAGGTATTATTCTTATCACACCTGTTTCATTTTCATCAGCGCACTTTGCACTATTCGGGAAAAAAGTTTAAAGAAAAAATAGAGCAATTTTAGAAAAAGTTTTGATGGTTAATGTCACCAATTTAGTAGCATGCGGGGCAGCAAGAGAAGTAGATCTTCACTAGGAATGTCAACTAACATTGGGAGTCTCAAGAACACACGGACGAATCACAAGTAGAGCCGAAAGAACGGTTTCTACTTTCTCGGCTTACTACGTGCTTACATAGTAAAGAGAGGGTATTGCAATACTTCAGCGGAAAGTGGAGTTTTTCGCCAGAAAATATAGAAAAATGTGAATAAATCTTCTCTCAGTATGCAAAATATTACTTATGTAGCCAGAATTGTGTAGTCAAATCCACGTTTTATGGGTCTTATATTGGTTAACAGAAAATGTCTGTCTACACGAGATGTGCGACACGTAAGGTAACGACACAATGTGGTTAACGCTTGCGCCTTCAGACGATTTTTTTCAAAACTGATATTCCCCTATAGATCTAGCCGAGCTCGGGCCCTGCAAGTTTGGAACAGATATTTTGATGGGGGGGAGGTTGCATAAAGCCTTAACAAATATTTGTAAAATATGGATCCACATTTGTTTTTAGTCTTTTTACTCAGAAAGCATAAAAGGTCGCTGAGAAAAATGGTGTAGCTCTAAATTTCGTTACAATTTTTTTGTTTCCGAAAAATGCAAAAAATCAATTTTTTCGGCGTCTCCTTACAAGTACAATATCAAAAATAGAGATTTTGTAACGAAGTATATTCTTTAAAGTCAGATTTTTAAATAAGGTCATGAATAATTTTTCGAAAATATGTGTATTTTTATGTAATTGTGCGGGAAATATAGGCAATTATTAAACAATTATTTTCTGAAAAACGACTAAATTTTTCTTGATTTTTTTTATCGAAAAGTGCAAAGAACGTTAATGAAAACAACCCAGATTTATTTTCATTAAAAGCTCTGAATTTTCGAAAGTTGAAAAAGTTACAAATAATGCGATAAAGAATGTAAAGTTGTAACATTACTAGTTTAATTTGGCAATTCACAAAATAGAATGGAAATCGGAGGGAAAATGAAAGGCAAGACTGAAGGGGAGGGAAAACAAGATCTCTGTAAATCATTCATTCTCCCGGAGAAATATTTATTACTCAGCCAAGTAGTTGCAATATTGTAGAGGCTAGGATCAGCTATAGTGGCGTGAGTGGGTGGTGCGCACTGACTGAACGAGTGAAAACCGCGGGCCCGGGGGGGCGGGCAGACGGGCCGGCAGGCCGAGCGGGATGGCGGGGTTAGGAGTCCGGCGGGCTGACGGAGTCCGAGGGCCGGGGGCGGGCTGGTGGCTTGCGGGCTGGCGGCGCGGCGCGGCGTGGCGCGGCGCGGCGCGGCGGGGGAAAAAGGAGAGTGGAAGGCGGGCTCGCCACCCTCGCGGTATCGATTAGAACATCTTGCGACGGGAGGGGGCAGGAGCATGACTGGCTCTCTCGGCACCACCATATTCCCCGAAGCGGTTCTAATCAAGAAATTGACGCCTAGCTCGGATGCGTAACGGCGCCCCAAAGACGACGCAACCCTAGGGAGTGCAGCTCCTATTTTTCATAAAACATGCCTCGGAGCGGTAGGAACACTGAATGAGAGAAAGACCTATTTCCGCGGCGCCGCGGGACTCCACGCGCGCGCTGCGCCGCCGGGTTTGGCGGCCGGCGGCCGGACGGCGGCGGCGGTGGGTTGGTGGCGGGGGAGAGGCTGGCGTTGTAGGGCGGGAGGCGGGGCGGTTGGTGACTGGAGGCGGGGAGTATGCCGGCGCTGCGGGCAGTGGCGGCGGGTGGCGGGTGAAGGGAAGGGGTACCGGGAGGTTGTGACGGGAGGGAGGTGACGAGAGGGAGACGATGGGAGGGGGTAACAGGCGAGTGACGGTAGGCGGTTGACGGGGGAGGTGATTGGGGGGGTAACGAGAAAGGATGGGGGGAAGACGGAAAGGGGTTTGACGGAGGGGAGTGGAGGGCAGGGAGTGACGGGAGGGGTTATGGGTAGCGTGGGCGGAGGGCGGATGACGGTAAACCAGAAACGAGAGACGGGAAGTGGGTGAACGGAGGCGTGAGGCGGGTGACGGGGGCGGGAGGGGGAGAAGGATGAATGGAGGTGAACGGGAGCGGGTGACGGGAGGCGAAAGACGTGAGGCGGGAAGCAGGTGGTTGGTGAGGGGGCGGGAGAAAGTGGGAGTGGGGGAGGGAGTCAGGTGGTGCCGGCGAGCAGCGTGATGCGGGAGGCCACGGCGCCGGCCCGACGCTCGCGAATCCCCGCTAGGCCTCTGCCTCGGCCGTTGCCTTTCCTCGGAACGGTTCAAATCTCGTTTCTCCAGGGATTAGTCCGTCCCAGGCAAGGCTCGCGATCATCTACCCTAACCTCAAAATCTAAACGGAGGCGTTTTAGGAATATCCTTTAAGAAAGTTCATACCAGTTATAAGTATACGGTGTTACCGTCATGCCAACCGATCATCATTCCGAATTCATCAACCGATTGATCATTCCGAAACGGGCAAGATACATAATGTGAATTATCGTCCTTTTAAAGGTAACAGATTTCTATAGCGTGTCGACTATCTATTTTGATGAGATTGGAACTAACAAAAAATATATTTGTGAGCACGATACAACACAACACATGTAAATGATACTTGTGTTTTTAATAGACATTACTCAAGTTACACAACATTGATTTACAACTTTTATATTTTCTTTGAATGAAATGCAGTGATAATTTCAATAATTTCTGCTATACTTTGACATTCTCTTCTTCTATTTTGTGGTCTATATGATGATGAAGATGGTAGTTAACTTTTGTATGTTCAGTTGCCGTGAACCACGTCAACAGAACGGCGGCCGTATTTGCTGCTGGTCTGTACCACCTGAAAATGTAAGATGGTAAAAGGACACAAACTCTAGTTTCCCATTCCTTTAGTTCTCGGTTTGTGAGGTACGGCAAACCGAAGCGCCAGTTTCCCATGTGACCGCTTTCTTTCAAATTGCAGGTGAAGCCGAGGTGTTTTTCTTCATCTGATTTTCTGATTGCGCCTACAGTGTGCTGAGCAGTTCGCTTTGAGAAGAGCATTTTGGTGTCTCAGTTGCACCCAGCCTTCCAACGTACCAGAGGTGTCCTTCGATCGTTCTACTCGCGTCAGCTGTGGTACAGACAGCCGACGGGGCAAGTAGGACTCCCCGTTCTCTTGCACACTTCTCATATTCATTATTCGCTTTGTTTCCGCTTCTCTTGTCTTTCATCTCAAGAATCTTCACTCTGTAAGCGTACACTTTTCTCACTCGGCTGCTTCTGCAGATTTCGCTAGACCAATTCTTTTATCGTATTATACATGCATGATTCTTTTAGGTCACAATTATCTTCTTAGAGTCGATCCTAATCATTCATATATCTTTTGGCTTGCTTTGCTTACTTTGCTTATGGAAACTTTATTGGTAAGGTATTTACTTGTAATTGTAAAGTATCAGTAGCTTTTCCTTCTCATTAGGATTTCGTTGTAATTGCTCCATTTTTGTCACTTATTCACGGACAAGTCAAAAAACTAGTAGGCATTAAAAGAATTTCTCAGAATGAACTACTCTCATCATGTAATGATCGGTTATAATATGACACATAAACGCCAGCGTTTATTGTCATTAGAACACGAATAAAACGCTAATGAAAACACTTCCAGTTATTAAAATATGAATCGTAGATAAGTATTTTCTCTCACTCTTTCGAGAGTGTTAAATTTAAATAGTGCCTTTCATCAACACATTTTACTTGTCGTCTTCATCAACCACATACAACTATTATTTCAGAACAAAAAATATTCCTTTTTATCATCATAGGTTTTAATATGGAATTTTTGACGTACTTTTTTTTCAGGAAATCATTGTCCAAGGATACATTTATATTGAACATTTTTTCATGTTTTTAATGGGTACCATCAGTTCCTTGGAACATTCCATTTAACGTCAGTGAACAGATAAGACCATTTATAGACTAGATACGACTTTGTTTCATTACATTTTGGAAGATACCTTCATAATATTGTTTCATATTTAAAATATTTTTGTTTATATTACCGCACAAGTCTTGGTTTGAATTGGTTATCATTCGTTTTCTTGGCTTTTGACATTCGCTTTCATAAAATCATCACGCTGCTCTTGCGTGTATCACAACAGATTACGTTCGCACACCAGTGAATCAATACTTCTTTATTCCTTTTAATATTTCTGTATAGTTTGTATGGTATGCGCGAGTTTGGTATGCGTCTTACGGTCGGGAAAAGCGACGATCTTCATCCTTACGAACTATGCTCGTAACGGATGGTAGTTCGTCCTATGCCCGGGCTATTATTTAATAGAGGTTCTTGTAATTGGTTACGTAGGTATGTAGTGAATGCAGTAGCGTAGTATTAAAACAGAGGTGAATGGACGGCGGCTCTGGTTTTTAAATACAACTGTACCAGAATATTCCTTCGTGCCTGGTGTCTTTTGATATTTCTATCCAGTGACTGTTGCCATTTTAAAGATGCACATTACGATGTTGGGAATGTAAAAATCAACCAACATCTTAAAAAATATAAGGGAGTGTGTAACTGAAAAACGCTCTATTTAGTCTGTTTCATGATATTTTGAGTTGTGAGCGTTTTGGCGTTGATATACTTATTTTCAATGTGTTCATCAAAAGTACTTAACATCGGATAGCCAGACCTTACAACCGACAAAGTCACCATCATTGATACAGAAAAGGGTTTCGATTTTCTCAAAATTTGGAGACCAGAAATAGCTACATTTAATTGAAAACTCGAAGGAAGAATCTGGCGCTGCTTGTGATTTGAAGGCAGAAAAGGGCGTCCTCTTTCCTTCTTTTCCTGTAAGATGTTCCTCTCCTCTCCTTAGCACCGAATTATTTATTCGTGTGGCCTAACGTTGGTACGTGAATGAAAAATAAAAGAATCCGATCGGAATGGCGTGAAGCAACTGTGAATTCTTTTCATTCCTTTTACTCCAGAAAGGACATCATCATTACATATTGAGTTTTATATATACAAATGATAAAGAAACAACTAGAGTTCATGGCAAGTGTACGTAATTTATGGATAGCAATGGATAATATAATTTAGCGTAATTTCTGGATATAGAATAGCATACACAAAAGTTGATAAGAATACCTCTGATATGCACTTTAGTATTTTTAACTCATTAATTTTGAGTAGTAACTCGATGTTCAAAAATGTTCTTTTTAGACAGGCAGGTATATCAGTAATGGCTAAGAAATATGCTTTAGTCTAAGCAAATTTATTTTTAATAATACCTCCACGAACCTTAATTATAGAAGAATTTATAGAAATTGAATTAAACAGCTCCTATGCCTTGACATAGACACGTCTCTAAAGATCGATTCGATATTTTGAAGTTTATAATATAATCCTTTCAGAAATAACAAGGAATAATACATAAGGACAATTGGTAAAGGATAAAGTTGTTATAGTGACAATAGAGTCGCCTTTATGTCATTTTAATTCTTGAGGAAATAAATCCGCATCAAAGAGAAGGTCGTTCTTGTCTCTGAAGATGATGAAACGATGTGTAGATGTATTTATCATCTCCTTGCATATCAAAACCATTGTTGAATCGCTGATGAGTCTCCCAAGTAGAAAGTGGCCTGAGGACAACTTTGAGAGTTTGTCTTAGTTTACGACCAACCGTAATAAATAAGAAAACATGTCCTTAACTATTGCTCTAAAGATTGGGGAGCATTGGAAGTTTCTTGAATACATAGGCGCGCGTTGTAAGCGCTTGCTCAAACTTCCGTCGCGGCTAGAAGCAGACGTATTCGACCCACCACACAATAAGAAGGAGGCAGAGAAGAGAGTCAAGTACTTTTCCAACATCTTCATAGCTTCTAAGTCATTCGTGCGAAATCGTTTATATTTTATTACGAGTATCATAGCACCCTCTGACCCCATTAATACGTGTTATGGCCACAGCAGACTTCGTTTTGTAAAACAACTTACAGTCGGCTCGTGAGAGTGGAATATCGCCGTGAAATCGCAGCACGAGTTTCGTTAACCGACGAGAGCGAACTTTTACAGAGGTTAGCAATTAAACTGAAAAGACAAAGTGAGTGAAAATATATATGAAAGAAATGTAAGTTAAGAATTCGAAAAAACAGAGCGAACGTATTACGTATTAATAAAAGTGATTTTTAGCAACTCTTAGATAATTTATTTGCAAAACGTTTTTTATCTCGTAAAACCAACCAGTAATATTTTTGTGTACATGTACCTAATATTTGTTTATCTATTATATTACTTCTTCAAAAACATTTTCTTTTAACAGTCTTGGAATGTCATTTGATTGCATTTTACATTGAATTATTGTAACTGAAGTTCAAATTTTAGAGGCAAATAGTTAACTTGGTTTTATATTTATTCTATGGTATATCCTGCGCTCAAAAGCGAATCCAGAAAACTTGGAAAACATATTTGTTTTAGTTCATGAAGATTTTAATAACGCTAGTTGAAAAATGCCCGACTGAAAATAATTATTTTTATAAATCAGTGAAACCACTGGTCATTGAAGATATGTTAGCTCAGATACTATAGTATATTTCACTTATGAATATATAACGTTTAAAAGGTGATATTCGTTCGAGGATCAATGTTAATATTTTGAGTACCAATATCTTACGAAAAAACTCGTAATTGTTTACTAATACTAAGAGAGAATAATTCGCAACATGTCCTGCTACATAGGCTATAACTTTGAACATCGAATTTCTGCTGTAATCAAAGGTAAATAATTCTATGGAGAAAACTGTGAGATTCAGTGAATGAGAAGTTTCAGAACAAAGTTAGGAGAGGCTCAATACATGGAAATAATGAAATATACACTTAGCAACTAATGTAACATCGAGGAAATAAAGTAATAAACATGAGCTTAACCTTAGGTGAGTTTCAGAAATCTCTTAAAGCTTGTTTATACACAACAATTCAATCAAAACTCTCAATTCTGAAAGACTAGAATGTTTGGTCGGAGGTGCGGCAAACGTGAGATTGAGTGCTCAATAGCGCGACCTCAAATCTCAAGAACGTGTTTGCAACATTAATAGATGTCGCGAAACATCATGGCTGATATTAATTATATAAATAAATATATTACATAAAATATTTATTTATACACATATAAGAATATTATAAATATATAGCGCAGACTATGTTTTAAAATATATTTACAATTCAAATACGTCGTTTAAAATAATCTATTTTTTGTTAAGAGAAAGAATGCTCTGCTTTTTGTTTCTAAATTAATATCCTTTAAATAAATAATTCCAGCAATAAATTAATTACATGATTGCAATTCCTTTTAGAAAAAATATGAAACAATCCTAGACTTCCTAAATCTGAATTTTACAATATACCAGACATATCACCATCACAAAATAAGGTTTTTTCAGCGTATTACATAAGGGGAAAATTATTTTAGAAAGAACATAAACGTTATTTTCATTCTCTGCAATTCGTTTAATATCATTTGATAATGCCATTACATGATAATTTCAATGTAAACGTTCATATTTTTCTACTTCAAGTACTCTCGTAAAATATATCATAATAAAATTCTGCTAAAACAGATAAGAAATGTATATAAATCAATGAACAATAAATAAATCTATACCAACAGAGTAGAACAGCGTTATGCGGATGCAATTAAAATAGCAATTGTAAAACATAAATCAATACATATGTTTAATTTATGTCTTCATGTTTTTCATTCTCATCTTAATAACAAAGGTTAAAAAAGGAAGAAAATACATATAATATTATTTTAAGTTTAATTTATTCTCGGGGAACTGGGAAATTAAGAACCATTTTAAACATTCGTTTCAGATGAGGCATTTATTTTTCCAAAACACTAATACGGCTAAGAACTGGTCCGCATGTCTCCTATGATGTGCGTGAAATTAATCTAGCCAAACGCTTCGGTGGCTTATAGTCAAATACCTCGTGGAATAAGCCGTTCGATAGAGATTTCAATATAAAATAGTGGTAAGTCGGGTGAAATCTAATTCAAAACCTTCTCTAGATTAAATTTGCTTTTATTTACATTATTTTGTTGGTTTTAATTATTTTGTTACTAATGTTATTACATTTTTATTAATTGTTTCATTACGATCATATTCTGTGCAATTTAGACGAACTGAACATTTTCCTATTGATAATGCTTTGATAAGTTAGAATATTTTAGTTACCTTGAAATGCTAGTATTAAAAATCAGCATGTAAAACTTCTTATTTTTTGTGTTTTTTTCTAATTTTGTTGGGAGATTGTTTTATTTCTACACTGTTCACATTTATTTCATTAATTCATAACATAAATAATTATACATTTCACTTTTAAAACGAATCTGGTGTTACGTGTCAATAAATGTATATTGCTATGATGATGAAAAATTGAATATACAGATAGCTTCTTGTTTAGTGCTGAAACTTTTGAATGAAGTTAAATAATTGCTTCAAAATATAGAAATAAAAATGGCATTTGAAAGTGATCTGACAATTACGACTGGGTTACATTACAACGATTATATAACGCAAAAACAATTAGCAATTTTGCTCACTAAGAATGAAAAAATGATAGTGTTGAAAATCACACGTGATGCATCATCATACAAGTCCTTTTTTCCCAAAACAATAGTCTACAATTTACTCCGTAAATGTAGATTGAAAATACACATTTCAATATTGTACGAATTGTCCCTGTGACTTAATGTTTTATACACTAGTGGAAATGTGAAATGTAGTAAGTGAAATGTGTAATGTACGAGTAGATTAGTAGCTGACAGGGTATGACTAAAGTTACTAGTCTGGTAAATAACAACAAAAAGAACTCTAAGTAGGAGTCGGTACAAAAGAGTGAATATACTTTTCCATGTAGGGTATGCATTTTCTTGACATAATATCTCGGGTGATGAAAGCGACATATGAGAAGAATAGATTTAACTGGCTCCAATAGCACATTAGTTCCATCTTTGAATGAAGTCCTTTGAATGAATTTCATGTTCTACAAACGAAGAAAGCTTTGTCGTGAATCATTTAAAAGACTGAGTCTCAGCTGCGAAGAATTGTTGTCCCTTAACAGCTCAATGAAATAAGGTCATTACTCAATTGTGAATCCCAAAATATGTTTGTTCTCATTGGTTGTTGATTGGTTTGGGAGGATGCAGTTGCATTTTCGAGTAGGGCCACGGACAGTGTGATCCTTCTTTTCTTCCTTTTCATCCTCATTTCCAGTGGCCATGGTTGAGCACTGGGTTTACCGCATTTCCCTTGGAGCTCTTCTCCGTCTAACGTATCTCTTCGACACCTGCGGGTGGGCGGAAATAGCCACATCATGTAAAAGTCGTGGTGAAGCAAAAACGAAAAAAGTTAGCTGCGTGTAAGTATTTTTAAAGTCTTTCCCTGGATGCTAATTGTTAATTTTTTAAGAAGGTAATATCAACTGAAGAATGTGTAAGGGAAAAATAAATATTAACAAATAACACTGAGTACTTATTACGCTGAATACTTTGAATGCTGATGCTGATAGGCACTGACGCGGATAGCCTAGATGTCTAAGGTATACGCTCTTTAGCAGTCGCGTTCAAAAGGTCGTGAGTTCGTATCCCGTCTAAGGCGTGTTTCTTTGCCAGTGGGTTGTGGCAGGAGGAGGGGAGGGCTCTTTCAATCCCATTCACAATCACACGTCAACTCTCTTGCCTCCATTTCAGACCTACCTGGGTAGCGCAAGGACTTTGGATATTTTATCCACAGTACAAGTTCCATTCTGATTGCGGGTTTGAATTCCGCGCAAGACATGGATAATATGTGTCCTGGCATCGTGCACATTGCTTGCACATCGTGCGTCACCCTTAAAACTAATTTCCTATCCTTAGTTCCTTCCCTTTCACCGGCAAGTTGTGCGTGCGGGTATAAGATCATATGCGCGACGTAAGAGCTTGCGGACTTCAGTGCCAGCGTCATCTTTCAGCCTAGCTTCCTTCGTCCAACACAAGACTCAACCCAATGGGCTTCCGAGCTACTTTTGTCCAATAGTGCGCACAGTAACCGACAAGGACTCACAAACCACATCGCTGCGTTTGATGGGGAACTGTGTACGATGGCACCAAAAGATGTAGAACAGGAATACATTATACTGATTATGCTGGATAAATGATAAAATACGGTATCTGCGAAATATTACTATTAAATGGCACTAAAAATAATATTTGAACAATGAAAAATATAATTTAAAAAATAAGGAAATTACAAAATTCACTTTTGTAATAACAAAATCCATTCACCGGAATTTGCGCTTTCTGAACAACAGCAAGAAAAAATTAAAGTATATATTATACTTTAATTTTTTCTTGCAGTGATTGATTCAAAAGTGCGAATTCCTTTGAAGCTAAAAAACTATTGAGCACTGGAGAGATGGAGAGAGAGAGAGAGAGAGAGAGAGAGAGAGAGAGAGAGAGAGAGAGAGGGAGAGTGCGAGAGAAGGAGGGTGCGAGAGGAGTGTGAGGGAGAGAGCGGGAATGAGAGACAGCGGGAGTGAGAGAGAGCGGAAAGGAGTGAGAGAGGAAGAGATGTTGCCTTTGCTGTTTTGTAAGACAAAATATTAAACTGTTGGAGAGAGATGCGTGTAAAACACTGGCTCAAAAACCAGAAAACAGGAGAATCTAGGCAAAGCATTTCAGTGTTTCAATGTCATATCAGTTCATTTTATTTATTTATTTATGAGAAGCATTGGTTGTAATAAATGCGCGGTTTTCCGTATGTTTCTGAAATCAGTACTCCATCCTTCAAGTGTTTAATGTTTTGTTTCACTGGAGCAAAATGAATCCCTATGGGTTTCTAGATCCTAGCATTTACCGCTCAGATATAGTTGATATCAATACTAATGGCACATGACAGACATATAATGGCTGGCAATGGGAACTCCCCTCCACTCGACTCAGGCAGTTCACAGACTCCTGACATTTTAGTTCGCGAGTGTGTTGTAGAATGGCAATGGGAGAGTGCAGTTTCATGACGCAGAGGTTTTCAAACTGTGGGACGCGACTCTCAGGTGAGGTGTAATGACTTGTAGAAGGGGGGCGCGAGGAAATTTTAATAATCAATATTGTATTTATTGATAAATCAGAAAGAAACTTTAAAATTAAGACATCTGTTTGCAACTATATATTTGCGTGAAACATGCCCTTTGCATATCTGAACACCGTGTACTGAGGAACACTATAGACCGTTCAAACATTTCATAGCAGTACAGCGCTTTCGCGCAACACTCGCCATGCTGCTACTCAGATTGATATGAATTTTTACCAGCGTGTTTAACATGTTTCAAAATCCATAAAAATAAATTTAAATGCGATATGGACCATTGCAGGTAGTGGTTTTCCGACAATTAGAATTCAGACGTTTCATTACGTGCTTGTCAAAGCGCGGACTTCTCCACGTGTCCTGATAAGGTCGAACACATGCATGAATAATCCGAATACAATTAATTATTGTAATATACGTTTCGAAACATTTTTGACACATTTTATACGGTATTGCTTAATTAAATATTAGAAACTATCCTTTACATTGTAAGATTATTTACCGTTTCTTCTATTGAATGGCCGAATTCTAATGTACTTTTGAATCACTTTCAAATGCTGCATAAGTTTCAGTAAAATAATTGTATTCAACTAATGAAATTTTCACTCACCAAGAAGACGTAAATTATGTAACGAGTAGTAAATTGCATGACTTTATTATAATTATCGAAATACATTAACATACAACGTATTTATGAAAGAAATCACGATTGAATTTGATTTGATTTTTTTCGTGTTTCCGGGCGCGTCAACTGCTTTGGTCATTAGTCCCGTTAGTGTAGTGCATGTTTTTTCGGGATGTGGCGGTGATTTTTCCTCGCTGGATGGCGAGATCCGGCGCCCACCTACCGTCGGCTAGTGGGGTTTCCCCCTAACCAGGAATCTCCCACCAGCGGGGCACCGCCCCAGCCAGGACAAGCTCTAAGCTCCCGACCGGTCTCCCGGAGTATGTGATAGTGTAGTGCATGTTAGTGTAAGTGTGTGTGTGTGTAAGGGGAGAGGATAGGACAAGGAAGAGGAAGGACAGATCGCGCGCGGTCCGTGGCCCGTTTGGTAGGGTACTGTTCCGGCACTGTTCGCCTGGTGTAGATCGGAGAAACCACGGAAAACTACCGATCGGAGAGGCCGGCCGCTAGAATTCTTCTCCAGACAGCGACTGAATTCAACTTAGCTGAAAAGATAGTGTCGAAAATCCTGCCGCCGTCAGGGCTCGAACCTCCCGGTCAGAGGCACTGCAGTGACATCAGTTCATGCACTGAGCTACCGCTCCCGGTCAAATCCCGATTGAATAAATATTAAATACTTCATTGAGGGCTTCTGAGTTGAAAAATACACACCTTATTGACTGTATTCGGAACGTTTGCTGATTTTCAACGCACAATGCGCCACAACCCAGTCCTGTGACTTTCTAATATGTCTCATGGCGTTGAGAAATGCGTATCTGGTCAAGGGGTAATGATTTTCAACACGGGGCAGGGAGACACGTGAATAGAAGGCATACCCGTACACCTTCCCACGCTCAGAGAGTCGGGAAAGAGGAAATTCCCCTACGGCCTACGCCTTGAAAGAGAAGCGACCCCAAAGTCGAAATCTACGCCAACAGCTGATGCCCCTCTCCTTCTAAGTCCTACTGCCACAAAGAAATCTCATGTCACAGGGATAGAGAATTTAAAACAAACCTGCAGATGTCATTGTTACTTGTAACATTGTTGTAATGCCGCACTGATAACAAAGGCGATAATGGCTGTCTTTCGTTCCCGTTGATGTAAACTAATACTTTTATATATTTGTAGAATACCATAGAAGACCATAGTGTTTAATAATTACTATTATATATTTTTCGATGTTTGCCACCGCTATCAGTATCGTATACCTTATACAATGAATTCAATGCCAAAAATACATTTTCGTTTAAAGTTTTGAACAAAAACTATTTTGTTTGAAACCATTTAATTTTTGTACCAAATGTTCTACAATTTAAAATGAGTTTTACAAAGAATGGTGACTTGAGATGTGTTAATTCGGAGATACATTGTGGTATAAATAGTATTACATAACCATTACTAAAGGCGAGAAAGTACGTGCTGTTTTAGCCTCACTAGTTTTTTTTTTTTGTATTTCACTGTTAGTTGTATTCATATTTAGTTTATTTGTATTTCACTGTTGGTAATAAGTGAAATTCAAAAATAAATACTCTAATTTTCCTTTCCTTATCGCCAGTTTAGAATAGTTAAGACGTATTAAAGATCACCAAACAACATGTGATGTTGGTTCCGAGCGCACTGAATATTGTTTTTAATGCCGTCTAACTCAAGAACCATGATTCACAAAACAAATGTGGTTGATCTCATATCAAAATTTGAACTTCCCTTGTCACATCATACCGGTAGCGGTAGCTCAGTGCATCAACTGATGTCACTGCAGCGCTTCTGACCGGGACGTCCTAGGTTCGAGTCGTGACGGCGGCAGGATTTTCGACACTAGATTTTCGACACTAGCTTTTCAGCTAGGTCGGATTCAGTCGCTGTCTGGAGGAGCATTCTAGCGGCTGGCTACTCTGATTGGTAGTTTTCCGTGGTTTCTCCGATCAATACCAGGCGAATGCCGGAGCAGTACCCTACCAAACGGGCCACGGACCGCGCGCGATCTGTCCTTCCTCTTCCTTGTCCTATCGTCTCCCCTTACACACACACTTACACTAACATGCACTACACTATCACATACTCCGGGAGACCGGTCGGGAGCTTAGAGCTTGTCCTGGCTGGGGCGGTGCTCCGCTGGTCAGCGCCGGATCTCACCTTCCGACGGGGGAAGATCACCGTCATCTCCCGAGAAAAAACATGCACTACACTCACAGGACTAATGACCAAAGCAGTTGACGCACCCGGAAACATGAAAAAATCAATCAAACAAAAAACAAGCTCACATATCACATTAGAAGTGTTTATTAAATCTCTCTTGAATAGCCTTTTTTATTAATTTTTAAAATCGTTCGCTAATAATCATATATTTGTTTGTAAATTGTGTTTTACTTCATTTTATTTTTGCTGTTTGAAGGTCTTAAAACTGTAAAAATAAAATAGGTTTAATAGGTTAGTTTAATTTTTGTGTTATTCTGTATTTACTTCCAAAAATAACAAAAATAAATATAGTATAAATAAAAGATTATAAAAAAACGCGTTCGTATGGTACATCAAAGTTGGGGCGCGCGTTGAAAAGTTTGAGAACCTCTGTCATGAGAAATAACACATGAAAAAGCAACATATTCCTCATCTAACAATGTGTCGTCAGTGTACCTCGGAGTCACGCTCACAGGTAATCTAAAATCTTTTGCTTTGCCTCCATAGACATTGGTACTGTAAAGAAAAAAGACGGAATGTCGTACCATTACATTCGTAGGGTTTATTTGCCATCCGTGATTACACAGAAGTCACGCTCAATACAATCTACCCGCAGTCTCTGTCTTGCAATTATAACACACGCGATATGAGAGGTTCGTGCTGTAATGTTAAAGGCAGCCGCGCATTGGCTCGGAACTCTTATTTACATTGCTACCAATCGCTGCGAATTGGTGCATGATGATACAGATGTAATGATTCCGGGACCTGTATCTAGGGTTACGTCATAGTTGACGTGTTTAGATGGCGACCATTCCTTGGTGAGTTTCCACATGGGCGACCAGAACTTCAATATGTTTCTGAGATAAGTCGCTCCAAGTGTTCTATTTTTGTTTTTCATCAATGTTCGTAAAAATATTTTGTGTTGAGAAATACTTGGCGTATTCCAAACGTTCATCGTATAATGAAAATCATGTTGCTTGCTTCAAAGAGATCTAAGAAGAAATAAAAGAGGTCATCTTCGTCAACATATTATGACCTCTTTTATTTCTTCTTATAAGAACGTCAACACCAAATCAGAATTCCCACAATTCAATGAGATCTATTCATACAGTTTTATTACTTTTTATTAAATTTTACTAAACTTTTTCAATGGCCGATGAATTTCTAGAATTCTTGGAATTTCTTGTAGTCTTGCTTTTGGCGTTCGTGAATTTATTTCAAGACATGTACTTTTAGTTACATTTAGTTTTAGTCTATCAAAATGTTCCCATTTTCATTTTTTAAAATTTTTTGTTACTGACGTAACAACGCGCGCCTTTTTGTCGTTTAACGTGGTGTTATTCTCCTTGAACATTGTCACTCATATATCAAGCCGCAAGTCATTCCCTTTTATGCTCATCTGCGAAGGGCCCTGTGCAGTTAGTATCCGGGGTTCCCGGACGGTCACCCACCTACGGACCCACGTCTTGAACTGCTTAACTTCCACGAATTTTCCGCGAGTTCACGGAGCATGATTATGGATTTCGGCTACCGGCACAGAACGCAGGTGGAAACGGGTTTTCGGAGAGTCCAGAAAGCGTTATTTTCGACCCATTTCTTTGCAACCTTTCCACAAACCTTCGAAAATAACGCAACATTTTGCGACATCCCACAGTTGTTGAAATACTTAACACTAGGTTAATTTACAGGAATATCTCAAAATGAAATACGTATAGCTTGATCCCAATGTTGGCCTTCGTGTGTTGATATTAATTTTGTGATGCCTGGTCGTGATTAATTCGAACCTCATTCAATGTATTTTCGCCTAAACGAAGTTGGTCTTTTGTATTTCTTGCTTCAATACACATTTATTAACGAAATCAAGACATTAGACAAATTTTAGCAACTATTCAAATTATCATTTTTCTCTCGTTACTATATTTCGGCACCGCACACAACACACGATACACCCAGGCTTTCCCGGGCTTTGAAAATTCAGTCCTCAGTCAGATGTGAACCCCCCGAATTTTCAGTAAGGGAGTATTTATTGCTTTCGGATGTGTCAATTATTTAGGGGATTGGTTCTGTAACTAGTGCATGTTATATCTCAGGAGACCGCTTCGGTCCTCTCCTCTGCAACATGAGATCCGGTGCTAACCTACACGACGTACACTGGTTAATTTTGATACTGAATTTGAGTCTGACCAATACTAACTATTATTTGGCATAAACTATGTGAATATTACGCAGTTGCTTTCACCCCTCCATATTTATTCACACAGTAAGTCGTACCAAGTAGGTCTAAACTAATGAGTCAGAACAAAATGACAAATTACAAGCTTATTTAAACTTTGTGCATACAGAACAGTTCGCTGCAATGCACTGATTTTTCTATGTCAGTTGCACCAATCTCCTGGCAAGACAATTTCGAGTTGCATCAAAATATCTGAACTCGTACTCGAACATACGAAATGCACACAATCAGGAATTACATTTGAATTGCCTTTTCGGAAATCATTGTATTTCAATCTTCAAGCAAAAACATCGTCATATTTCATAATTAAGATTTTCATGAAATTATATTTTATTTATATAGTTAAATCACTGATTGATCTTATATAGTTAAATCACTGATCGTTTGATGAATATTTATTTTCCGTAAAATAAATATTCATCAAAGACAATTGGAAATTGTAAATTAGTTCTGAACTGCAGTGACCACGATAATACACATGTGTTGAATCTTAGAGAAGTACTTGTTGAGGTGTAAATCCGTGCAGAAACGGCGGCTCGTCCGTGGAGAAGGAAATGACCAAGCACGAAGTGCGGTGGTGAACGGAGCTGCTTAAAATCCACGATCAGCGATCGGTAGACGAGCCCACTAATTAAAATCAGGCGTTAAATAAATAATAGCGTATAAAATAATAAATAGCGTTACCTTCTGCCAAGTAGCAGTGACGCAAGGCGTATTGGAGCTTTCAGTTGAAGCGGATGCATTTCTCGCCTGAAATGTAAGGCACACATGGCGACCCCGATCTTGGAGGCTGTTTTCTTAAAAACTTAAGAGGTTTGCAAATCCAATGAGCCTACTGCGCACAAAGAAAAATAAATCATTATACAGATGACGAAGAGAGTCCGCGCGAGGAAGCTGTGCACTCGACAGACATCACAGGGGAGGGAGATGGCTACATTGAATAGTGACTGAAAACCATCGACTTCGTGGTTTTCAACAAGGAACTTTGTCACAAAAAGGGCATTTAAATGTCGTGTGAGACATCTATGTACAAACTATAAGTTTAAGTATGAATAGGTATCGCATGTGTGGGAAATTGTCTCTCTTATTCTAATGAGCATATTTATAAACTTTTAGTACATGCGTACGAATTATGAAGAATCATCCATTCTGACAAAGTTTTATTTTGCCTATTGTGACGTAAATGAGAGTATAAGCATGTTTAACCTTCGAAATATCTTTTGTCTTGACACATATTTGTATTTCCAGTTTTTTTTGTTACAAATAAACGTTTAAATCATTTTCAGCTTTATTAATCATCAGAACTGTTTACCAGCAACGAACCTCGATTTTCTGTGAACTGAACGATCCATTTGAGCTTGAAAGATACGTTGATTTTGAAGGTATTACTGTTTGTAAGTTCAAGATCTTGATTATTTTTACTTTCTCGTATCCTGCTACGTAGCATAGAGAAAGTTAATAATTCGCAGGGAAAGTGCGGTTTTTGTCGGTAGAGAAACTTATTTTGTGCTCCCTGATATTTAAAAGGTGGATTTTCCTGCTCTTATATCAAGTAAATTCCTACGTAGAACAGTCAGATTACATATTTTGTTGATCCTTGACAGCGAAAACTTTCCGCAAAACGTCTGTCCGTCTGGCTTGATCTGGCTTGTGTCGCGTCTCCTTTAATTTGAAACGGATATTTTAATTTGAGGGGATACTTTAAAAGAAACTTCAACGATATATTTGAAATTTTATCCAAAATACTCAAATTTTTTAAAAATATTTTGATCGAATGTATCAAATAGCGCTCTTGAAAATGGCGCGGGTCAGTTTTCCTTTTAATTCTAAAATATAAAAGAGAACCATTTATACCAGAAATTTAAGTTTTTCGGAAGAGGTGATCTCGTATGTCAATTCATAAGGATGTCGTAAACTGAACCTACGTATCTAAGCTCGTGACCCAATCCTCACTATTATTTTTGCCGGTTGGAACTACTTCTGCGGGTTCAATTAGTATTTATACTACGTAACAGTTATAAATAATACTAGAAAGTATGCACTGTTTACCACCACTAGTTGGTAATGGAAGGATTGCCAGGAATAAGAATCTAACAATCAAAATTGGCGCAAATGGGATGTAAGTCGAATGAAAAATGCAATGCCTATAACGGGGAGGTCGTTTTGAGGGAGTGTTCGAGTCCGGCGACAGGATTTCCAACACTAGCTAGATAGTTAGGGAGCTGCTAGGGAGATAGATAGCTAGGGAGCCCACCTACTGTCTGGAGGAGAATTCTAGCGGCCGGCTGCTCTTATCGGTAGTTTTCCGTGGTTTCTCCGATCAACACCAGGCGAATGCAGGAGCAGTACACTAACAAACGGGCCTTTTCCTCTTCCTTGTCCTATTCTCACCCCGTACATACACACACATTTATACACACTACACTAACACATATATCGGGGGAACAGTCGGAAGCTTACAGTTTGTTCTAGCTGGAGCGGTGCCCTGCAAGTGGGAGACACCTGGTTGACAAAAAAAACCCGCTAGACGGCGCCGGAGCTCATCATCCTGAGGGGAAAATCACCGCCACCTCTCGAGGAAAACACGTGCATTACACTTACCGGGCTAATATCTTAGCAGTTGATCCGTCCGGAATCACCATTTAATATTTCAATTGAATGAAAGAATAATATCAATGCTCTTGTTTCCGAATAATATTTCTGTCTACTTGAAAGGGGAGAGGGGGTTCCGGTATCCAAACAGAAGTTTCAAATTCTGATGATGTCACCAAAGAGTTACCGATACTTATTAAGAAAAAATAATACATCTTACAGCGCGAAGAAACTGAAAATTGAAGATTTGTATCATTATTGTTTGGTTATGCGGCATGTGGGCGATTCTGCGACGTCTACTGTTGTGTGCTCTCATTGCAATTTGTTTCTTACTACTGCTGCTTTTGTTGTGATCTGATGCAAGAACGACCACGCGACTGCGCCCGACTATGTGGCAACATCTCTCTACCCCAACCCCCGGCTGTCAAGTAGACAGAATTATTATTCGGACAATACATGGTGACGCGTTCTGGTAGTGCAATATTTCGCTGGTTAATAATGATTTAATATTGTATTCTGTGGAAATAATTTGAAAATTTTTTCAAGGTAGACGTCTCTGCAAGTGAATGATTGTCCCTTGACGTTCTAAGCCACATTAATAAAGACCTCATTGGTAAAATAAATATAAATAGCTGGAATGACGTGACAAGAAAATGCCTCAAAGATAATGTTGAATAAAATGCCACGATAAAAGGCTCTACCAAACCTGCAAAACAGTCTTTACAGCTCTGTGCATATTATGTATTTTGTGGTTCTTATGTATATCCCTTAATTATTCATAATAATTATCTCTTAGTTTTCCTCGTCAGCGATTCCACTCTTTAAGTATAATAATAGAAATTACACGCCAGTTATCTTTGTACAATACTACTTGTATCCCTTGTGTGTAAGATTTGCCACTTGTATCCCTTGGCATCCAAAGGTTGAGCAGTACGAGAGCAATAATGTTGAGAGAGCCGAAACAAGAAATTTTATTGAAACAATCAAGAGCTTGTTAAAATACCAAACCCTAGCTTTCCTCAAATAGGTATCTGTTCGGGAGACGCCGCGTCCTTGTCACAGTTGCAAACAGTTTCGGCCTTCATACAGCAACATTCCTCAGGACGAAAAGCGCAGAGGTGGACTGCGCATGGGTTTATATACAAAACGGTTCCCCTCCACTCGACAGCCGGTTGGACGGCGGATCGGCCAATCAAGCACCTGTCTTCCTGAGCGGGATGGGAGAATGGGACAGCCCGTGGTGGACATCAAGGAGCAGCGGGGACCGAGCTCTGACGCGACCGATATGGCGGTAAAGTGGATGTTTCCAGGTCTCGTGGAGGGTTAGGTCTTGGTCAGCATTCAAATTTTGATGATGTTTGAAATATTCCACTGCCTCTTTTGCCCTTCTTAGACCCCGGCGGTTTTTCCTGGCCAGGAGTCGGGTATTTAAAAAAGAACGTTTTCTATACGTGGAGGGCTACGGCTGAATTACATACATTATTAATATACTTGTAATGACGAATGTGTTGTCGGACGCGTTCCTCAATGGTTCATTTCGAATGGCGCATGTCTAACTATATAATACTTCCAACAAAAGCCTACTGCAGGCAGCGACTTCCTCTAGCAATCCGGATGACAACACTACATAGTGGTGATGCAAACCGGAGAATGGCCATTTTGCTACATATTTAAGGGGTTGAAGACAAAATTAACAAACAATGGAATCGCTTCAACGTACAGAAGGCCAATAAAGACCAAGAAATACTCTGGCAAAATTTAATACAGGTTCAAGAACATGTCACACCTCTCTTGACAACAGGGAGGTGTGTGATTCCATGCAGCTGCGACCATACTTACATGGGTGAGACAAGGCGAATCATTATGGAACGCCTTCGGGAATACTTTCCCCATTACTAATATAATTATATAAATAATTCGGCCGTAACCCTCGTGTAACTCTTAGAGTGGAAAAGGATATCATCATTGTTTGCAATTTATCAATAATTTCTAAGTGAATGCAATTATAATTCTACCCAATATAAGATGATAAAAATGTTTCTTAATATTACTACTAACATACATAAATTATTTTACTCGCACTTGAATATCTCCACGTGCTGTGTGCCAAACAGAATTCTTTTAAAAAAATTACTAATTTAGATAGAGCTGTGTTCACAGTAACTCTGCAATCTTCATTTTTAATTTAGTTTGCAATGTATTGCTTCCAAGTGTAAAGTACTTCTAAAGAGGTGTTTCCTCTCTAGCAACTCTGTACCTTTTGGTTAGCGATTTTACCGATTTATTCAACGCACCTCGGTGTAAGCTCCTGTTTTTACAGCGCCTTTTCTCGAGGTATATTCTTCGCCATGATCTTTGAGGAATATTCTTTTCATGTCGGTCCGTTACCGTCATTTATTTTACGTCTGCAGCCTTCATTAATGTGTTTTAGCAAGCTAAGTGACAATTCTGCATTGTCTTCTTGGCCTTCATGAGCTTCGTCAGCCATCTTGACTGATGTTACATCGTATTTTCACGGTATGTGTTGTTTCATTTTTACTAACTAGCGAATTACTGCAAGCTTTGGAAAAAAGAGTACGCCACCATCTAGAACATCAATATTGTTCTCCTATTCAACTTGCATCCCATTTCCTCCAATTTTGTTAGTGGCATCCTTATTCCGGGCAGCCCTTCATTTGATGTTTGGAAATCATGGTTCCCGAAAGTTGAGGTGCCACCTGGATGATCTTGAGATTGAGTCAGAGTTGGGTTGAACGATGAGTAACCAGGGCGTTGTCTGTATCATAAAGGAATTCTCTTGTCCCTGCAATACTGGCTTATGAGAAAGCAAGACGGTGTGGTATTGCTAATTATAAATAAATAGTGCTGTTCGTTGGACACAATGAACTTCAATTCACTATTACAACAAACTAAACGTTTTGGTTGTCTGACTTTTGACGCTGTATAAACTGTTCAGAATGGAGCACTGTGTTCGCTTCGACTGTTCAGAGCAGACTAGGGTGTGTAACTGAGCTCTACCTTAGACAACGGCCTGAAGTAGAAGTAGTAGTAGTAGTAGCAGCACTAGTAGTAGTGGTGGTAGTAGTAGCAGTAGTAATAGTAAAGAAGAAGGAATGAAGAAAAAGAAGAAGGCAGTTTGTAGTGTGTTGTGGTTTTGCGGTGTGGTGAGATGACATATACCAGAGATAAACATATACCAGAGACGCATTCTGTCAATATTTCCACTCACAGTATTTTAAAAGAAGTTTGGCAAATCAAGCAAAATGTGTGGTAAAAAGTCAAATTTCGTGTCAAATATCTCTCGTAATAATTGCGAAAATCCTTGTCTCTCCTTTTTATTTCGGAAGCAATTCCTGTAATCGAAAATTTCCAGAATGTTGTCTTGTATAGCTTACATTAACTTATAATTCTGAATGAATCATTTACAATTATATTTTACACAATAATCGCCTAATTTTTACGATGATGCATTCCGCAGTTACGTACACGTTGCACAACCTCGCAGTTGTGGATTTCTCTTGAGAAAACTGAAACAAGGGGCTCATTCTTATGAGTGATACTGAAGAAACAGTAAAACATGGCTTGGTAGAGCCCAAGAAGGTGTCCAAGAAATCCTCGCTGAACCGCTTTTTATTAGCCGCAAATTCCACATTTCGTGCCTCGGGGGTGAAGCAGTAGCACAAGACGGCTCTATCTGTTGTTCAACGAGGCGACCTTATAGAAGCTACGCACGCCATTTTACGGTCTCGGAAACCGTTTTATATTCTCTACAGAATGTCGGAAGGCAGGGGTTTACGGCCTCGCGGCCTTTGAAGAAAGCACGCGCGTCCACTTCTTCCTAGTGGCCTCTTACAGTGTGCTCAATGAAATTAAAGATTTGGTTTAATCAGAAATGTTAAAAGTTGCTTCAATGTTTGTACTATATACAGCGCAGAGGCATGTTCTAAAATATAGCTCGATTCTTGCATGTATGCGGTTTAAGCTTTTTCCTGAATATATTTCGATGTTGTTTTATATCGTGCGGTTTTTCCGCGCATGTTGTGTAGAATTCACGAACTGTGCGGTGAGCGGGTGGTTGTTTGAAGGTATCTGTAAATAGAGCAGCAATTCTTCTCATTGGGTGAATTCACGCATGTTTAAACAACCTACATTTACTCAACAGCAGACGAAATTATAGATCGCTTTAGATCCGTTATTTGTTGTGTACTTTGTAGATAGCATTTTCACGACCAATATTCATTAGAATTTAAAATTAATAATATGTAAAATAATGACATTAATTAACACCTCCGATATGATAATGCAAATGAGATATCTATTCGTCAATATTTGAATGCGAGCCAAAGAGGCAGCATTTGTATTCGTTCCTAGAATTTGTACTACTAAAACAAAATCAGTTACTGCGAATTCTCTTGTAAGCAGTAAGTAAGCAGAAGGAATATTGGAAGCTTCGCGCGTGAAATTTCTAATATGTAACTTCTTTTCTCAGAGAAGTTACAACTAACACATCAGGCGTGAAGCTTCCAAAATTCTTCCTGCTTACTTTATACAATTATTTAGCTTGTACTTTTATTCGTCAGAAGAGACGCAGTTAATAAGAATTGATACCAGATCTGCGATGTAATTTTCCGTGGGGATTCGTAGAAGGTAAAACGCGATTTCTGTATTAAATTTCACAAATTATCTATGCTGCTAACTCTAATAAAAAGACTGACTCCATGGAACAAATCCAAGCAAATTGCTTGCACATTTTGCATTGTTTGTAAAACATTAAAAACAAGTTATCATATTAGCTATGGAATCGGACATGTCTAAAAAATAATTGTTTTATTGTTAATTTTGTTTGCTCTAGTTTATAAGGTCGTCTTTTATGGTTCTCTAAGCACCCTCATCCCAGTCCTCCTCCCTTAACGCATATTTCCGGGACTTCATGTCCCGTCGCCCAGTGCTTCTATATTGTTTACAGGATGTCCAGACTTACCCGCACCAAATATAAACCAAGAGCTATGATGACCGCAAACAACCATGTCACCAAATATTTTAATATTGAAAGGATTGCATTAAGAGTTTCACACATTTTGCAATTGTTCATGTACTAAGTTTCCACGCAAATTCGCGTAAATATATTTTTCAGCAGGAAGACATCCACCGATTACCCCTTTCAGCGCTTGGCAACTTTAAAATGTTCGGAAATTATTACCTGGTTATATGGCGAGCAAATATTTGTCTTTTCAGTTCTGCCGTCTATACAATAGGTCGCGGACCCAGACAGCCATCGCTATAGTGATAAGCCTGTGCCTTCAGCAAGATTGAGAAAATGGAACCCGGTTGGAGATGACTGCTCCAACATAAGTGTAGATAGAGTCGAAATAAGAGCCGCGGTGAGAGCGGAGGCCGCGCACCAGCGCGACATAGCAGCGATAGAGAGTTTGTGCCCGCCGTAGCTGACCGACTATCGATCTTCGGCTCATGCACAGATGCTCAAAAGTGACGCGAAACTTAAACTGCGCATACGCAGAAGATCGATAGTGCTTTAACGTTCGAGGGTGCACAAACTCTAGTGATCGTGAATCCACCGAATTCAAAAATATGATAGTTGCGACCGAACAGAGCACAGTGGTGGCTAAATAATGTCGACACTAATTCTTGGAAGAAAAACGTTTTCTGGGTTATAGTTAAGATTTTGCAAGGTGTTTACCTTATATAGTGTATTTATGTACGTCATCAGATGTGAATACGGTGCTGTTTTTCGGTAGGGTAAATCTCAATACTTGTACATCCCGTCCAGTCACATTAATGTCCATCAAAATTCTAAATAACCCTCTTTTCCATCGCTGTCTGCTACGAGCCATGCAGGAAGAGTCAATTAGGTTCTGTATGGCACTGACAGGGATGTGGAACCGACTCGAGTGCAGTGGCAACTGCGCTAGGTTTCTCGTTTGCGAATCCACGATTCGAACAGATCGATCGAGATGGCCCCACAGATTCTCGATTGGATTTAAATCGGGGGAGTGTGATGGTCAGGGGAGTTCTGTAAACTCACCCTGGTGCTCTTCGAACCACGCACGTATGCTGCGAACTATATGACAAGTTGCATTGTCCTGCTAATAGATGCCGTCTTGCTGAAGAAAAACGATCTTCATTTAGAGGTGGACATGGTCAACAAGTATGGCTGCATACTTCTCCTGATCCTTTGTGCCTTCCAAAACTACGAGTTCGCCCAGGGAATGTCTCGACCATATACCGCACCGAATCACGCTCCCTCCTCCGTCCTGGAAACGTTCGGTGATTATTGCAGGTTAAGTCGTAGGCTTCCGCGGCCAGAGTCATGTCAGGATCGAAGAAAAATATTCTGTACATAATATTCCTCTACGAGTCGTAATAAGAACATAGAACAATAAAAGTATTTTCCTCACTACCACTGAAGGTCTGTATTTTCCCTAGTACTACTTTTAGAAATATATAAAAATTGTAATATACCATAATATATAATAATATATATAGTATATATAATATATAATATAATATAATATAATATATTATAATATATATATATATATATATATATATATATATATATATATATATAATATTGTAAATATTGTATATTCAACGTTGAGATAGAGAAGAGAGAAACTTTTTTGTTTTCTTTAACATGCACAAGCTGAGGCAGAATGAGAGTGACAGAATGAAATACTATTATATGTAGAACGTGATTAAGTTTTTGTTTTGCAAATAATTCAAGAAGAGTGTACAAGTCGAAAAACGGACAGAACGTCAGTTTATGAAGGTAAGTTTTTTCTTTTGGTTCAACATATACAGATAAACCCAGCAACTATGGACGACCTCCATAACTTCTAAATGGTTCACGATATCGAAATGCAGTTTTCGCTGAACTATGCAGAAACATGCGGCAAATAACACGCCGTAGAGATATTGTCTATAATATTTTTACTTTTCGAGAAATTTAATTGCCTTTGATTTTTTAAATGGAACTATATATTTTTATCGCTAGCCTGTGATTTTCTATTTAACGGACAATATTTCGTGGAGAATCCCTTACAAGCCTTGCGTTCGGGAAAGGTGGCCTTCGCGGCGTCAAGACTGTTTCATAGAGAGAGGAGACTGAGAGGGTAGTGGCAGCAATCCATGGTCTTGACACAGAGGTCACACTCAGAAACATCCATTTTAATTATCATAATAAGATATTTTTTCCATTCATTCATCTGGATTTAACTTGTCTTCTACTAAAATTCCAAAACATCGATCATTCTAAAGAACGATATAAAAAGTCGGTAGCGTAAGGAAGAGATTTTGAATATCATCTTCAAACTTGACAAGAATCTAATCAACATCCCTTCGTTGATAAATATCATTTTCAATTAAGATGATCACTCGTCCACTTCGTAACCATACGACTACTGCTGTCCACTGCTGACCAAAAATGGAATAAAAACAGTACACCTCCGTCTTTTGCCGTGAATTTTCAAGTTTGTGGCAGCACATTACCCCAAGAAGTGAGAAACGCTCCAATCAATATTAGCAGTCGGGAATACAGATGTGTGATGTATTCAAGTTTTGTGAATTTTCACTAATAGAACTGTCAATAATATTTCAAATTTTGTATTTCTTTGTTCTTTTGGTACGTGTTTAAATAGGAAGTTTATTAACAGTAAACAATAAGAGAATGTTTACCTATCTACTACTTGATGAATTAATCGAGATATTACAATGAAAATTGTTAAGCATTCTTTCCCTTCCCACGTTTTCAAATGATGGCTTGTTTCTGCCATAACTCACTGAGCTCGATTCTTGTAAATTTCAAAATGACCTTTATAATCATCGTCCTTCCGCTACAATTTTTTAAAGTTTTGTTCTTATGATTATCATTTCTTTGGAATTTCAGTAGAAGAAAAGTTCCATTCAGATGAAAAAATGGGGGAAAATTCGAAATTCCGATCGTTAATATTGATGTTTGATCATATGTTCGTCATATCAAGGCCATGAATTGCTGTAGTTACGCCTCTAACCCTTACGGTCCCCCCTCTGACTCCACTCTCCACAAAACAGGCTCGACGTCGCGAAGGCTACCTTCTCCGAAGGCGACAGTTACACGGGCTGTTACACGAAATATTGCCGGTTTAATAGAAAATCACACGTAAGAAGGTCCAATTTTGTACTTACATTAATATTAAAATAGTAACATATGCGACATCGTTTTATTCTTTTCATGCTCTACCCATTACTGGTGAGAAAAATGTGTAGTTCCATTTAAAAATGAGAGACAATTAAATTTCTCGAAAAATAAAAATTTTATAGACAATTTCTCTACCGCATGTTATTTCCATGATTCCATGCTGGTCTTTGTAGCGCATTAGAAGCTCGGTCAAATCTTGTTCGCTACAAAGACCAGCTTCCACCGCTACAAGTCGCCGGAGTATATTCTATACCTTACAGCTGCGGTCGTAATTACCTATACATTGGGGAGACAGGAAGGACTGTAGACTTTCGCCTACGATTCTTCCTGTCTCCACAATGTAAGACTACGCGAGCACATTCGTGGCTTCAAATCCAGAAATGTGCATCGCTCCGCCGTAGCTCTCCACGCATGTGAAACTGGCCACGTCTTTCTCTTCGAAGAGACTAAGGTGGTCGTTAGAGATAACAGGTGGTGCCCGGACGGATCAAAGAAGCATAGAGATCGCCAAACACCCTCTGAACATCAACGGGGATGCGGGGTTACGTCTCCATCAGGCGTGGTTCACACCTTTACGGAGTACGATAGCAACAGGGGCCGCCCGCCCCATGCCGTCTTTTTTTCATTTCCCTCTCACCAGTAGCCCTGGTGAGGCGGGAGTTTATTCATAATTCGGGGTTTACATTCTGCTCCAGCATTACTGCTTTTGGAGCTTGGGGAGGGATTTAACTTAAACAGACTACTTAATATTAATGCTAAAAACTAAAACAAATGCCTCTTTGGGCGATTGCCGTCCGGTCCCTGAGCATTGCCCATGCCGTCCGGTCCCTGAGCATTCCTTGCCGTCCCACCGCCTTCCACCCGGTCGCGTCCGATTGGCCGACTGCCTATCACAACCTGGCCCGGCCCTGCCTGATTGGGTGGTCACCAAGCGAATCAAAGTCTGGCCCATCTAGAACATATAAACCAGAGCGCCCAACGTCGTGGTGCACTACAACCCTGAAGAAGACCAAAAGGTCGAAACGTTGCTACTTCAGCCTTCGAAGCGGCGTAACCCGGATAGCCCAGATCACAGCTGTATGTGAGATATCTTCTTTGGAATATATTTTGACTTTGACACTTTTAACTTATCCCACTAGTTATGTTACAGCTAATATCCGTATCTGACTAATTTTCGAATTAGCGTGTTACTTCTCACATCCACAATGGGTGGAATACAGTCCGAAATAGGAAAAGTTTAATTCGCGAATTTGACATATTTCTGATTTAACTGAGATTTTGTTAATACAGATTAAGGCAGATTTAGATTTCTGATAGGTTTATACTGAGTTAACCTTTCGTAAACTCTCTGCAAACAAGTTAAGGAGTGGAACTTTTTTCTTTTTATCCCCCCCCCCAATTATCAATTATCTGAAAGAAAAAACACTCTTGAAGTTACCTTCTCCTACTAAATATTTCTTGCGAAAATAGGAAGAAAGTTTCGTGTTGAATTTTTAATAACATTCATTTATATCTTGATTTTCCGAATTAAGGAGAATGTTGATGGCAAAATATAAATTCACACACACACAAAATATTTTCATAAGGTTTCTTTAAATGAAAATTGTGTTTTTGTCACAACTGAAGGAAATAAAGATATCATTGTGCAATACCACAGTACGTAAAGTTTATCAACAAACTGCCAGGACGTTAAACGCCTTCATTGTTGGAAGGCCTATCTTGTGGAAGGAAATGTGTCAATAAAGTTGAAGCGTTAAAATGTTGCGAACTATATTGTTTGTATTTTATCTTGTTTGAATAGTTTCTATCGAACATAGAAGTGTAAACGAAACATTTTGCTATAGATGTTAAAAATGGAAGAAAAAAATTCCATTTCATGCAAAGTCCGCTAAGAAATGCCTGAAGATGTCTTATGACGATATCGTTAGTCATTACCTATAATAAATAATGTTCATGCACCTCTACGTGATATGAATCATGAAAACTCCCGGGTCTGGTGTTCGGAACCTTTCATCAAACAAAGGCAATTACAATACGTTCTGCATGAAAATTATTCCATTTTGAAACGAAACGCGAGTCCGAGATCGGAATATTTACATGAAAAAACACGACGCGAACACGTGCCGCATGCTGAGGCACGCGCGGCTGGTTGTCGAGCGCCGTTATAACCGAGGGAACGCGCGAATAGGTTTATGAACCTACGACCACCGCATGCGGGCTCGCTCAGATGATTGTGGGTTCCAGCTTTGAAGAATAAGGGAACATTTATGATTCGAACACCTGGGCGGAAACTTTATTCTTAGATTGCAATATTTGTTAAACATTTCATTTATTTTACGTATAAAAACAGTTGAAACTGCGTATGACGTGCTATGGGGAGAACTGAATTCTGTACACATTTTCAAAATTCTGTGATCTTTACACTAAGTCATATACTACATGAATTTTGAAAAAAAAGCTCTCATGTAATAAAATCTATTTTCAAGGATAAATAAGCAATAAATTTTGGGCTCTTATCCATGATGTCCTTCGTCAAGGAATAATACTTCCTGCCGCAACAACATGGAAACAATAATTTGAATAACTATATTTCCCAATGAATTCTAGAAGACGTGCACAGATAATGAAGTTGTATTTATGTCCAGAAGCAAAACAAGGGGCCATCTCAGCATTTGCTCAATGGATCAGGACGAAAAACCCGATCGAGATGGGGGTCATTGACCCGGAGGCTGTAGTACAATACTTGTTACAGGTTGTTTTATACACATTTATACAGTCCAAATGGTAAATAATGCATTATGTATCATTGTTAAAATTAATGTTACTTTTCTTGTGATACTCAGCATTTGAGCAGTAACCCCCTCCCCTAAGCTCTGTAAGCCAACGAGAAACTGTAAAAGTGCATCTCCCAGGGGAAAAACTTAAGGTCTTGAGGCCGTAACAAGATAAACTCTACCAGACACAGGAAGTCTCCCCGCTATTCGTAAATGTTAATATTGTGACGATTTTAGTCAAAGCGCGGTTTATTTCATTACTATATGCCTCGTTCATATATAGTAACAAGTTGAGTTCAGTAACAAAATGAGCCCACACTTCTACCAAAAAGTTATTAGCATTCATGATTAATGGGAGACAACCTTCGATTGGTGTGGATTGTCTTGTTACTGGCCTAGTGTTTGACCAGAGGCTACAATTAAATATGTCTGTTAGAATTTGATGTGTGTACATCCTTGATACATCCACAATGTCGAATCGTTATAGTTGTCATTTCCTTTTCCCAAGACCTCAATTTCTTCAAAAACATTCATTTCTAGCACAACTTAATAGGTTGTTCTAATACAGTTTACTTCGCACAAAGCAGAAGGTTGATAGCATGGCTACAAAGTAGCGTAATTTCGACATTTCCTCTAAACCGCTTATGTATTTCTGAACACCTTCAAATTACCCTGATGGTCGAATTCGGTTCTGTTACAACTAAAGAAAATACAATTTTTTGCCGTAACCTCTGCCAATACTGACGTTGCAACGCCCACTTGAGCCTAAATGAAGACACATAAGGAATACTGATACGATTGACGCTCCCGTCAAGTGCGAGAGGCGTAGTGCTAATCGCTTTCTTCAAGACGAAGAGAATAGTGCAGCAGAAATTCACAAAATACTGTGGCCAGTGTAGTGTAAACTTTGAAACATATGAGGAATGCTGGCTCTGGAGAGGTCTTCATTTATTACCACGCCGATCTTCACAGTGCTGCTGTAATCAAATATCATCTCAGGCAGTTAGGTCGTGCTTGATCATTCGAAACCCGACTTAGCGGCAAGTGATTTTCACCTCTTCTTCGAATTGAAGAATTGGCTAGGAGATTAAAGACAAATGAGCTTCAAAGCAAAGTTTAGGGCAGTCTCACATTAGTGGCTGCAATGTTTCCGAAGAGACTCTCGAAAAGCTCGTCCACTGGAAAGACAAATGCCTGAATCTTCAAGGTGGTCATGTAGAAAAGTAACCATATTTGTACATAGCTTTGGTAATAAATTCATTTTTTCTTTACTCTTCTCTTTTTTTTTATAGTACATCGGAGGTTTAAAAAATCTGTCCTCGTATGTTCTTTTGCCGCGTATCTCTGTTTCTGATCCAGATCTGTTGACAACTCAGCTTGTAAATGTTTTCCGTCTTCCGTCTGTATTGTACAACCATTAGTCACTTAGATGATACACCGACTTCGCTTTCATCTTATGACTCTAAACTGGACCAACACGTCGACCCTTTGCACTACCGGATTATCCCACAACGGCGAAATCCTACCGACGGCCGTGATGCACCCGTGGCGTAGTCGTTCCCTCAGCCACGGGCTCACAAAATCTAATTCGTCCAGAACATGGGTGGCCAAATTGTAAGGCCTGAAGTGCTACAACTAAAAACTTTAATACGGCGTAGGGCCGTATTTTCATTGCTGGGGCAATCCAGACCTGACTTTCCCGTACTGGTGATCTTGGTACTTGCTCGGCTGCTATGAAACGGGGGAGAAACCATGCGTGATATTGGGTCGCACTATGCATAATACAGTGAAAGAGTCAGATGATTTTCAATTTCTTAATTTACAATAAAAATCCTTAAATCTTAATTTAACCTATTTTTACATTAAGGGACTGTTCAACCCGGCAGGTCCCGTGCGCCATGCGCATAGTTTTCGCCGGACATGGATAAAAGGGATCTTCACTTTTGATTAATAACATATCGTGGTCCACTATAAATGGCACCGCGGGCCGCCAGTTGGACAACTCTGGTCTAGAAAAATGTTTTGTACACTACACGTAAATAGAAATTTTTCATACAGAATGAAAGCTCCCTTCTCTCTCGTTTTCTCAAAAATGTATGTCTAACATATGCTATTAATACGTGCTCGTAGATTTTCATTTTTTGGATTTCACCAATGTTACTGAATTTTGTAGTGAAGAGAAACCCTTACCTGACAGCCTTACACTAAGAGGTTTAACCGGTTACACTTGATGCATTTTATTCCGACATAAAAGCAATTTTTGAAAAAAATTGTGATTTTTATGTTTCCCAGGGTTTGTACTTTACCTTGTAATTCTGGAATCAATCAGTTCATCAGTACATTACATTACCGTGCGAGGCAATTCGCTGTACGAATCCTATCGAAGTTTCATACCGGCTTAGGTAGTCCAGGACATCAATAATTGATACCAATGCCGTGTCTCTGACCGGGAAGTCTTTGGTTTTGATTGGCTGACGACGATGGCACGATTTTCGACACTAACTACATAGCTAGGTCGAATTCAGCGGCCGTCTGAAGAAGCATTCTAGCGGCCGGCTGCTCAGATCGGTAGTTTTCTGTTTGTTTTCCGATCAGAATCAGACGAATGCTGTAAAGTATCCTAACGAGCAACGAACCGCGCGCGATCTTTCCTTCCTCTTCTTTGCCCTATCCTCAACCCTCTCTTAAGCACTTACAAGCAATATACTACCACCCATATCGGGAGACCAGTCGGGAGCTTAGAGTTTGTCCCAACTTCGGTTATGTCCCGCTGGTGGGAAAGAACTGTTTGAGGAAAATCTCTATAATAAGATGAGCAGGCTGACGCCGCATCTTGCCATCCAGCTGGGTAAGATCACCGCCACCATCCGCGATAAAACGTGCACTACGTTTAGGGGACTAATGACTTTAGCATTTGGCGCGTCCGGAATCACGCAACTACTCGAAGCTTCACCACTACTCGTACAACTCGTCTGTATTGAATGCCGAGATTGTGCGGGTCTTTGTGACGTGGTATGGAACAATTCTGCAGTTCTGAAACCTGACTAGTGAGGTCAAACGCGATCGCAAGGTCGCACGAAGGATTTTTCATTATTATAATTTTTAAGGAATGCGTGAATTTTTAAAACGATTTTCAAAGTTTTATTTAATTTCACAAGAGAGAAAGAGCATCTCTCAAGACAATATTTTTCGATGTAGGACTGAATCTCTCTCATACGTTAATAAGAAAGAAATCAATCTTCAATAAGAAAAATTAAATAAATAAGTAAATTTCTCATAGAACGTTCTGTTGCAAGGCGAGTACTAACGTTCTATTTCTCCAAAATAAGTTGAATTCACCAAGCCACAGTCTTAAACGCCCGCAAAATTCCTCTTAAATTTATGACTTTCGAATGGTAGATTTATAGTGTTGTCTTGCTAAGACATTGAGGCTAAAATGAATGAAAGAAAATGGGAAGTGAAAGAAGCTATAAATGTTGTGTCGCCTTAGTTTGTTTGTGAGAAATAAAACTGAATCGATTTTCCACACGAGATTCACAATACATTGTTCTTTTCATTGCATGTCTGTAATATAATTAAATATAAACGTGCAGTCAGTACGTTGTGCAATCGATACTAGTTTGCATTGCACGTAACACATTCAGTGTAACTGGCATTACTGTTTCTGCACTTCTTCCACAGAACTAGAAAATTCTCATCGTTATACAAATAGATTATGCGTTCTTTTTTACAGAAATAATCAATGCCTGTGAATTTTAATTTGGAGAACTTGTTCACTTATTTGAGCAACTAATATGTTTAAAATGAAAAGCGATCATATTTTCAGATCAATCAATGCGAGTATCTATGCGTTATTGATATTCTATGACAAAAGCTAATACGCGTACGATTTCACATTATTTTAGTGTTCTAAACTATTATGTAAATATGCACCTCACTGCTGTTTCGAAATGATTTTCTTGTGCATAGTAAAATCGTTCAGCATCACCAGTATTAAGTATATATCGAAACGATCACACGCAAAGTTTTCTTATGTAATCTTCAGAAGCAAATCGGGAAATTTTCTTTAGTAAAACGTAGAAAATTGTTACTTTTATACTAATTGCCTGAAATAATTGTATTCTGCACGATAAAGATTGACGTATTTTTGCCGAGACCGATAGATCGTGACAAAAACACAGTGGATATCGTGCAAGAAATAATGATTCCCCTCTCGAATTAATGTTTTCTGCCATCATATAAAAATGTTTCCACTATGAATCATTATTTGTTCCATGTCTCCACTTATAGTTGTCAAAACAGAGCACCATCTTCGTTCGCCATCTTAGTGCGAAACATTTATTATACACAATGATGTAACATCACCGTTAAATGACTCTTTTCGCGGTTACGCGATGTTTTTCACATGTCTTAAGAAAAAAAAAATACGTTCTCGCACGCATAGTGGTACGTAAAATATCTTTTTATATGATCGTAGAAAAATATTTCTGAGACATTTCGTTTGCCTTCAACGGAGCAGAAGGCATTAGCAAAGGAACAAAGCAACGGCGAAATAACGCGTTTGCACAAGTCCATGTTGGTCGGTAACCAAGAAGGCACACCCAAGCAACACCCAGTTTTATTATCTTATTTTAAAATAATACAAATGAAAATAATGAAAGTTTGTGGCTTTTTCAAAAATGAAATCCTTCAAATAACAAAATGTCGGTGTCATTTATAGTTGTTTGACAATTCTTCTAGACAGTGGTAACCTTCTCGCCTTTCTCTTTTATTATGCCAACAAGTAGTACTTCTTGAAATTTACAGGTCATACAATGATATTATAATTATTATTTATAAAAATTAGATACAGTTCTGAATAAATTACTATTTCGGGAGATTTTTGAATGTGAGAAATAAAGACCACAACTATACAAAAACTATTATGAATTTTTCTAGCATCAGTGAAATATAAATATTCATGATTGAAATAGATATTTTTGGTGTACCAAAGGACCTCTAAATACTTTCTTTCGAAATTCTTGTCAAAAAAATAATACTATAACACAATGAGTGGCAACAGTTTGTTAAAAGAGCGGAAATAATTAAATCGAGACAATTCAAAGGTTATAGTACAGTCAATTCCAAAAGTCATCCTCAGATAGTTATTATTACGTGTTAAAAAGTATTGTTAAAATGTATTGTTTAGAAGAGCAGTTTCATTTTGTTGGAGCTATTTTGTTTCGTTTCTTCATTATTCGTCATGAGAACTTTCATAATTTATAATATTTTGAAAATTTTCTGATTGTTATTGCTTAATGTTAAATACTCAATTCCTTTCTGAAGAGACCGTTTTGTCTTTTACATATTCAATTCTTATCATCGTAAATCTGATTTGCTAACGCCCTACGGGGGCCAAAGTCAGGTTTGATAATTAAGTAATGTCAAAACACAAACAAAATATTTAGGTTGTAACAAAATAAATAAATTTCAATGGCTTACCAAGAAAAGGTAGTACATAGTACATAGACCTACAACTGTAGAGTAACTGACCGCCCAGATAAACCAAGGGCGATACCAACAGGGTCTCCTCAAGAACCGTTCTGCGAACGTTGCTGCATATGGGACTCCGCAGCAGGCGTCCGGTTCATGCATTCACGTTGACCGCTGTTTATCGGCGACGATGGCTGGAATTTGCACACCAATACCGCGACTGAACCTCCAATGAGTGGCGATAAACGCCCTTTTCAGATGAATCACGTTTTCTGCTCCATCGGACAGATGGTCGTTGGCGTATACGACGTGAAACGTCTTAACGCAAACAACCTGCGATAATGTAAATGATCTTGGCTGTCCAGGTGACGCCGCGTCGAAGGCTGTGTTGCCGACGTTTCGACCATCTTTGCCCCGATGTAGTGTAGGGTAAAGTCCCCTGGTGTGGAATACGTTCGTAATATGAAATACCGTCCTGTATTAGCTGATGTCTCGAGACAAAAATTGGGA
Organism: Teleogryllus oceanicus; assembly: GCA_964035755.1. Lineage (NCBI taxonomy): Eukaryota > Metazoa > Arthropoda > Insecta > Orthoptera > Gryllidae > Teleogryllus > Teleogryllus oceanicus. The sequence continues at coordinate 98,111,941 of CAXIVR010000001.1, forward strand.
ATTACTTAGAAGAGGTCCCTGATCGAACTTAATAATAGTTTTTCAGTTAAAGCTTTTGAGTGAAGAGGACGTGTGTGTTTTGTTCAGAGCGTCGACTAAAATATTGGAGCAGTAAAAAGAAGAATTGTTGTTATACATGTGCCGAAAATAATAATTATTTATATAGTATGTGTTAGTTGCATATCTAAGGAAATATCACAGAATATATAAAGAACATTGCTGCAGATTTTGACCGCAAAACAGCTTTAAGAGCATTATGGCCGCCAAGTCCCTAATATGAAATACGAGAATTGTCCTAATGTAGAATATTCCGCATTGCTGCAGAATCCAAAATTACATGATTTTTTTGGCTGTATACATTAAGTTGGATTTTCTAATATATTCATGTTGTTATTCTATATCGTTTTGTGGGGGTGTATGGTCCAAGAGCTCAACTGATTAAACTCTGTCTCAGAAGTGGAAGAACTCATCTCGTGTCCCATATGCAGCTAATACAAAACATAATTTCGTCTGCAGGAATTCTTTGTAACATTAAACCCAATATGTATTTTTACATTAATAAACATTGTTCTAGATGTTAATGCATTGAATATTTGTTAAAAATAAAAAAAGCACTCCCTATTCCACTTTAGGAAGAGGGTACACTTAATGTGGAATATATGTAGACTTTTTTATCTATGAAATATCGTGAATTTGTAATAGATATTAGTGAATATAATATTAACAACGCGTGTTTATAAATTACTGGTTGAAGTAATTATCTACACTAGTCTTCACACCTACGCTTATTTGTGAAGATGTAGACGAAAATGTAAAATGTATTTTACATGAACATTTTACAAGAACATGTTGCGATTAACAATGCGAACATTATATGTCATGACGGTTTTGTCGACAATTGATATGTGATACATGCAATTTGTAAGACGCATTTTCAAAAATGTTTACGTCGATGTCATCTCCACAAAAATGTCTTGTCGTTTTACTTAAAAACTTTGAAAAATTCTTCGAAACTATTTTTACATTTTGTATTTTGTGCACTGAATATTTCGGATATTGCAGGCACAAGTACAATCTTATATATGTAATTGACTGCATAGAGAAAGTGGAAGTAAAGAATAAAGAACAGTACTCAAGGTCACTCCTTTAACGACATTATGGACTATCTCTTACTCTGAAACTCCACGACTGTACCGTGGCATTACTTAGAGGAAGTCCGACATAGAACTGAACGAAAATGTTTAGACCAGGAAGATTGCGATGTCTGTTTTTTTCCCAACTGGCATTATTGTAGTGACGCCGTAGATAGCAGGTTGCTGGGCACGCTGCACAGTCCACCCAAGGAGGAGGGAGTGAGCAGGCGTGAAGTATACCTCGTCAGGTAGGGGAAGGCGATGAAACAAGATCCGATGTAAACTATATGTTATCTCTGGCCAATTTTCAATGACAATTGTATTTTTCTCCTTTGTTTCTTTTATTATTACATTTTTATTACAAAAAACCTTCATTTAACAATGTTGAAAACGTTTCGGGAACATATTTTTTACCATCTTCAGGTTCTATAATTCAGCATAAAAATATAATAATAAATTTACTTCTACATGAAATGTATATCAACAATTTTTAAAATTCTAAAATGTTAATAAATTTGTATACATCATAAAACTTAAAAGCTCACCTGTAGTAAAATTTTTAAAAATCCAAACAAAATTCCAAGATTTACACTGTTGTATGATAGTAAATAATATAACTTTTCTTCTAATTTTACTCAATTTTGATTAAGGACTTCTTTGCCTGTTTTTTCTTATAGCCCTCTTTTTTCTCACAGCTGTCTTTGGTTTCTAATGATATATTTATTAAAAATTGCCAGAACTTCACAATAGGATCAAAATTATAAATCAAATTTATATAATAACTTATAAATAATGTTTGAAATGATGAGCTTTTGTTATGATGAATACAAATTTATTGACATTTTAAAATTGAAAAGAATTGTGAGAGATATTTCATGTTGAAGTAAATTGGTTATTATATTTTTATGTTATTATATAACCTGAAGATGGAAAAAATATGTTACCGAAACGTTGTTCACATTCTTAATTGAAGGTTCTTTTAAATCAATGGTAGGAAAGTGGAATTTCAAATGAAAGGGGTATCGTCAGTGACATTGATCGTCCCCTCAACATACTAACAGCTGGAAGCACCGCACGCAAAACGTCAGAAGCAACGTTAAATATATATGATGGTAAAATAATTCCAAATAAAATCGAGCGAAGTGGCTCAGGGCGTAACGCACTGACTTCGCGGTCGGGAGGCCTGGGTTCGATCCCCGAGCCAGCGATCCTGACTGAACATCATGTTTTCCCTCGGTCATTCAGGCGAACTCTGGGATAGTTATACTAAAAGCCACGACCGTGAAACCAGTGTCGGTAGCCGAATTCGTTAACCACGTGGTCACCAAGGTTAAGCGAATTCAAGACATCGCGGATTCCTGGTTGGGCGACCGACTAGGAAGCCTGTGATCGATCGGCGCCGAGACCAAGTCCTCCAGGATGGGAGTCAGGGTGACAGCCGGTTGTAAAAATCACAGTCGAATAATATCAGTTAAAATCATAATACATCAAAGCCGACCCAGCTAACTGGGAATGATTTAGAAGATCATGAAAATCATTCCAAATAAAGGTGAACTAAACATCAAGCAGAAATACACGGAAGTAATATATAGATGAGTGAATGTCGTAACTAGAAGAGACATCCTGCGATGTGCACTATCAATGACATAGAAGGGAGCGCATGCCCATTATTGCAAGTTGTTTATTGTTCTTGCACATTCTTTGGTCGCCTAACTCGGTGGTCAGTCCGTCGCCGTGGGGAAGGGAGGGAAATGGACAGCGGCTGTGGCGATAAGTAGACGCGCAGGCGGGCAGACAGGCTGGCAGGCAGCGGTCGTCGTACGCGCGCCAAAAAGCATGGCGTCTGCGATCGAACCCGCGGGCAACCGACTGTCGGATGGCTCTGTGAATTGGCAGCGTTAGCGGCAGGCTGGTGTGGTGATCGCTCCTGTCTACGCCACGCGGTTCCGAGTGGATCAACCTTTCGGCAACCATGGGAACACCAGCGGACGCGTCACATTTCCCAGAGTCGCAGATCAGCCGAAGCATACGCCAGGCGAACGAACGACGGCTCTGAGCGAACTCATGTGCGCATTTTGGGAATCCACGGAAAGTGTAGTGCACGTGCATGCCACTGCGGTGTGACCCTTACCGGCATCTATGGCCAATCCTGCAGCACAAACAGAAAAACAGAGGATCAGTACGACTTTAGTCAGCTGGCGTACGCGAAACTTGAAAAGAAAAAAATGAGACTTGACGTAAAAAATGAGACTTGAAAGATAAAAGTTTGAATTTTTGCTCATGCAAAAATTCAAACTTTTATCTTTCAAGTCTCATTTTTTTCTTTTCAAGTTTCGTTTTTCTTACCCCGGCAAGTGTTTAGGTCGCTTATTGGCTCATTGGTCGTGTTGGTGTGAAGCAACGACAGCTCAGGGATCGCGACTCTTGCTTACATAGCGGAGAGCCATTCCATATTTGAGTGAACGGTGCTTTCCGCTGCTGTTGCACTGCCTTGAGGGTGCGAGGAGAGGGAGGGGTAAGTCGAGGCAGACCAACGTGAGTGGCCGAGCGATGTTTGAGAAAGTCGTGTTTACGGAAGGGGGGAAGGACATTGGGCCCCTGAGGACCGGGCGGGCGCACCTCGTGATCTTAGCTTCATGAGCATCATTTTTGTCAACCTTCAGAGTGTAATTTATAGATTTAGTATGGACGCTTCAGATAAGTTCGGTTTCACAGTATATGATCATAATAACAAATTATTGTCTCACGTCAGTGTGAAAAAATATAAAAAAATAAGAAATGGATTTCCAAAATTCTTTTGTGAAGACTTACAGGGATGTGAAACATTCCTGATACAGGTCAGTGCCATAGAGACCTAAGTGCAAGAAGTAATGCAGCGATGGGAACAAGACATTATTAAAACAATAAACACGGGTGAATAGGTTACACCGAACGTTGAAATAAAAAACAGTTTGGAAGAGTTAGTGTTTGCAGAGACTTCAAATGAACCTTAAACCTGCAATAATAGTGAATTAGCGTCTAAGGGCAAGGCCGGAAGAATTGTTTAAAAAAATAAAGTGATAATTTATGAAGATTGATCATTAACACAATTAATGGACTGTAAAAAAATCAAAAGCACGCATAAGTGTTAGCAAATGCGCCTGCAACCTTTCAAAGATCTTTGGTACAGATTAAAAACAGAATTACAAATTGTGAGAACGTCATCAATGTCACTGAAGTGGCAGGTAAAAATATAGAGGAGCTTATAAAGAATCTATAGCTGTTGTTGCAAATGATCGAATATAATTGTCTAAAATATACTTGAAGAAGCGAGGGATTTTTAAGCCCAGCGATACGTACTTAGGACATGTCCTTGATAACGAAGGCATTTGTCCAACCAAAGTGAAAATAGATGCGATGGTGATAATACCTCTGCCAAAGAATGTTTCACTGCGGTACCTCTGACCGGGGATCCCAGGTTTCGAGTCCCGAAAGTGGCGGATTATCGACACGAGCTACATAGCTAGTTCAAATTCAGTCGCGGTTTGGAGGAGAATTCTGCTTTGATCTGTAGTTTTCCGTGGTTTCTCCGATCATCATCAAGCGAATGCCGGAGCCTAAGAAAAACGGGTCATAGATAACGGACGATCTTTCCTTCCTCTACCTTGTCCTATCCTCGCCCCTTACTTACACACACTTATATTTCCATGCTCTACACTGCCACACTTGCTGGGATATCAGTCGCGAGCTTAGAGCTTATGTCAGCTGGCGCGGTGCCTCGCTGGTGGGACAAACACTGCTTACCGACGGATAGGTCGGCGCCGGATCTCGCTATACAACGGGAGATCACCGCTACCTCACGCGATAAAAATATACACGACACTTACGGTACTAATGACCTTAGCAGTTGACGCGCCCAGAATCAGTAATCAATGAGTCAATACCGAAGTATTTAAAACAACTGAGCTCATTTTTGGAAAGGATAGCATACTACACCAAATTTACCAAGAATGGATCCTCAACCTTTGAAGAAGTCGCTTAAAAATATTGTTAATTTTCAGTTTTCAGAAAAACGCGAAAGAGCATTTACCAAACTTAAATCTGCATTAATAAAAGCAAAGAAAGTAATGCATTTGTTCCAGAATCGCAACTAGAACTGGTGGTGTATACACTAAAAGATTGCTTTGCAACAGCCTTGTTAATTCGCACTCCAGAAGGAATGGAAGCTTCTACTGCATTTGCGTTAAAGCTAAATTTTACCCAAAATAACTATGCAGAGTCCGAAAAGGAGGCGCTTTTCATCATTTAAGGTGTGAAGAATTTCCATTAATACTTCTATGATAACACATTACAACAAATTGCTCATCACAAACCGCTTGTTTCGCTCTTTAATCCCTCGAAAGAACCATCCGAGAGAACAGCGAGAAAATTAAAGTGCTGTACAATTGTTTCATCAGAGTATTATTATGAAACTGATTACAGGTCAACTACCCAACATGCCAATGCTGATGCCTTCTTCAGGTTACGAGCGGTGCAAGATGATTCGTTGAGGCGGAGGAGGTTTGCACGCACATCGACACCAGGAACGAAGTACTGGGAAGGATACCAATAGATGCCACGAAGGTAGCCATCGCAACTAAAAATGACAAACTCTTGCAACAAGGAAATGAAGTGGGTTACCACTTAAATATCAGGGGGTGACCAGTTAAATATTAAAAGAAAATTTTTCCACAATCACTCCCGCTTACACAGAATGACACATTTCCAAATTATGAGTTGTAATATTATATAAATGTGGGTAAAATGAACAAAATATTGGCGTAATAATAAAAAATGAAGAGAAACGGAATACGAATGTACAGAGTTTTCACTGAATATCCTACGACTCGCAGACACCAAAATCAAATAATGAAGCGGTAAAAGAACCTGCAAACAGACGGGCAAACCCAGCTTCAAATTGAACAGGAAAGTAATTTTCCTTGGTGCATGTTTCAGCAATATTCACCAGCAGCAACAGCAGACGTATTAGCAGCAAAGTTAGCAGCAACAGCACGGGCAGCAACAGCAGAAGCAGAACAGCCGGAGCAGCAACGGCCGGAGCAGCAGCAGCCGGAGCAGCAGCAGCAGCCGGTGCAGCAGCAAACGCTGCAGCAGCAGAAGCGGCAGCCGCAGCAATAAGCAACAGCAGAACAGCAACAGCAGAGCAGCAACGCAACAGCAACAGCAGTATCACACCAACCACCACCAGAATGTAACCAGCTAGCAGTAACAGGTTCCAGATTCCAGACGTCAACGGAATTCTCCCTGCCTATACCAATGGCGGGGACTCCACCTGAGCAGTTGCCGACGGCTCTACGGTACATCTACGACAGGTGCCGACAAGTCCGTGGAAACGGCAGCACAAAATTCGCAGCCCAAACGCGAAAAGAAACCGCCGAGGGACTCCATACGCCCTCGCCAATAAAAACAACAGCACCACCGCAGCCTACATGAAAACCACTATTAGTGGAACCAGACGAGCACGAGCCGACAACAGCGGCAACGAATAGTGTCACCTGACAAACTCCTGAAAGGACTCGGGGTAAAGAAACAACGCCGCGTGCATCCATACATCCCCACCCCAACAAAGCAACGTCGAAGAATCCATTGTCTCCGGAGTCATCATCAACAACCGAGAAACACATCAACAACAGAGAAACTAGATCAGTGCCAGCAGAGAGATACCATCAAAAAATTGAGAGTAGTGGGGCTGCCAAAGCACATACTTAGTCGCATTGGTTGTAAATGCTCCGCAATATTATACTACTACATAAACCAACAAAAGTGATTTCAACCAGCGATTTTTTTCACTTCGAGACCCGATCTCAGTTCCTCAGAGTTAATTTGTCGGCACTCGTATCACTTCTCCACACCAGAGCCTCATCGTCGGCCTCATAAGTCGGTCCCGTGGGTATTGTATATATTGTATTTAAATTGAATGTTGATATATTGGTTATTTTATTTAAATCGGTTCATACAGATGCCCAGAAAGACAATTAACTTGATATGATATACGTTTTACATATCGACCAAGAGAGTTGAAACCTTGTTTAAAAGTTCAAAATGCGAAAATCACATACACACACTTCCAGTTTATTTAGTACCTTAATTGATGTGAGTAGAATTGCTTCAAATGATTTTCAATATAATTTCTGAAATTCTCAACAGTTTTCTTCGCAACACAGAATTGTGACAATTATCCCTGAGCAAGGCTTGAACCAACGGCTCCTTCTTCCGATCCGCCGACACAGTACCCACCATTTAACCACGTTTGCCACGAGGATTGGTACTTCAATAGTAGTCATTAGAGCTTAGTGTTGAAGTTCTAACATTAGGCAGCCGAAAAGTTGATAAAATGTGAAAAAAATATCCTTTGGGTAGAAAAAGATGGCTACTGAGAATTCACAAGGGAAGTAATGTTTGCTGGTTGAAAACACTTTTGCTTCTTCATGAAGTAACATAATATAACGGAAATGTTAGCAATGTTGTGAGAAAGTATTGTGCTGTTTATCACAACTAGTTTATGTTGATTAATTGTTTTTGTGATTAGAATTACTTCAAATGGTTTCAGTAATCTTTCTAAAATTCTCAATCGTTTTCTGTGGCGACAAAGATTTGCGAAATATAATTATCGCTGAGAAAGACTCGAATCAGCGTCCCTTCACTCCGAAAGGCTGAATACGTACCCTTCTTCTAGCCACTTACGCTACAGGGAGATACAAGGAATTAGCATTTCTGTGATATTCGCATAGTTCTTTCAGTTCTAGCATTATACAGCTGAAAAAATTGAGAAAATGTGAAAATATGTTCTTTCGGCGGGAAAAGATGTCAGCTGGGAAGAGACGAAGACCATCCAAAACCTCGTCGAGACTAAAGAGATTCGAAAACTAACTTGCGCGAGAAAGTCTGTGCCATTCTACAGCACCACTAGTTTATTTATCGCCTGTGTCACAATCACGTGTAGCGACGACCAGTCTTAAAGGTGTACAGCATCTATTGCTTTTGATAATTTATCACCATTTTTCTTTACAATAATAATATTATTAATATTTTTGTTGTTTTGGCAAAGGTCTCGCTGGCAGTTCTCATTTTAAAAGGACAAAATTAAAATACTTTGTACATTTTCATAGAATAAAAATAAATAATAAACTAATACAATACTTTCGTTCTCTAATCTAAAAGTGAGAACAATTAGGTATTATACTTTATATATTAAATTACATCTGAAATTACACATTTTGATCAATGTTTATAGTATTACTGCGAGTAATTCTTTCCATTTTTTATTTTCCCGTTAAAGAAATAAAATTTTCCAATTTTTTTTCCTCCTCACCGTTTTGCAATATACGATGATTTGAAGAGTCGGTTCTGTATATCTTTCCAGGTCCATATTTATAACTTCAAAAAACAAATGAAGCCTCAACAATAAATACTTTCTCTCAGTATTTGTAACGGGTAAGCAACTTACTACTCACCTGCAAAACTGTTTCCAACCTGCAAAATTTTTCAGCGTCAAATTCGAACTTCGCCAAACACGTTACCGCCACATTATCATCACTCGAACGACTATACTCAGCTTTCCAGACGCTTAAAAAACTAGTGGTTCATCGCATTATTTATAAATAAGAAAACTTTCCCAAATTCGGAGAATTTGAAGCCATTTTTGCGAAAATTTTGAAAATATTAAGACTTCATGTAAAGTATCATCCAAAAATCAAGATATCCGTTTGAAACTCGCAGGGCCTTGGTTGAGATCGCGCGTAGAATACACATTTTGGAGAAAATCGTCTGAACGGTTTAAGCGTTGACCACAAATGGATAGTTTATCAAGATTTTTGTCCAAACATCGCCGGTTTCCGCAACGGTATTACAAAACTATCTCTTTACTACGTAAAACGTGGTAAAAACACATACTTCGAAACTTCAACGGTTCTGAGGCCAAATGTTCTGAAACGTTCGGCGATGATTTTTGTGAATGTCAACGCCGTTGCTCCTTTTATTTTCTGGCATACTACTTAAATAGTATTGAGCACGTTTTGTAGTATTGCAGCAAAAAAGTTAGATTTTTTAATATAAAAACTCGTAATATGCATGTGAAGAAAAACTCACATCGAAAAAGTGGATAAAGCTTGTTTCTGTATAGAGTAAATGATTTTCCCTACACTCTTTGGGCGTCTTCCTAAACTACAGTATTAAAGATAGAGATTATGAAATATGTTTTTCAAAGACAATTCTTTAAATAAGATCTTATACATATTCAAAAATGAATAGTTTTTGCGTAATTTGCCTGAAATAGAGGGAATTAAAAATATTGTATCAAAAACGGCTCCAATTTTTTTCTTTAATTTTTTCTCAAATAGAACAAAGTACAGTTAAACTAATAGTGTAGGGCCCATTTTTGGTGAACACGCTGTATTTTAGAATATTGTGAAAAATGAACATTACAATGCTACAAAATTGATGAAAGACTTTTTATTTAAATCTATTCCTGAAAATTATATCTTAAAAAAGATGTTGGACATTATTTCAATGATATGAGTAGTTTCCAATAATTTTCGCTAATAAAACTTACAAATTCCAATTTACACGTTCGTTTTGTTGAAGTATTTTAGGTCGCAATACGACAATGAGAACACCGCGACACGATAGCTTGATATTTTTAGAATTACTTCCCATTGTTACACGATGTTTCAGTCTGAGTAGATTACAGTTTTGGATTGTCGAATTTGTGTTGATATATTAGGATTAAAATAATTAGTTTTTCGCTCCTAATGCGCTGCGATTGAAAATGAGTTTTACAAGTGATGGATGAGATGTGATAATACGGACAGAAATTGCAATATAATATTTCGTAATCGTTGCTAATTCGAGAAAGTATGTGCTGTTGTGGTGTCACTAATTAAAGAAGTGAAAATTCTTCTTACCACAAGGGGCAGGTCATGAAAATTGGCATGGTTTCCAGAGAATCTATTGCCAGATATATCCCCATAATAAAATTAGTGGGACGCTAAGGGACATGCAATTCTTCGTCGAAAAAGCTGCAAGCAGAAAATGCAGCAAATGTGAGAAAAAATTAAAGCAACGCGTGACAATGTTTTGAGGTTCTTATTTGATATATCCAATTTTTGATAAGGAATGTTTTTCTTGTAATATAGGAAGATAATATTAAATGAATTGTAATAATCCGTTAAATTCTTCCTACTTGTTCTTCCAATGTTGCGCTATGGTTTCAGTCACGCAATCTCATTATATTCTAATTTCAATGCATTTTACTGAAAAAAAGTGTTCAAATATGTTATTGTACTTTTTAAAATTTACTATTTTATGAAGATAATATTGTAAAATTCCATATATTAAATAAAGAGAATCCCACTGGTAGAATGACCATCCTTCCACCTATCCTTCTTTCTGTCCGAGATTGTACTCATGCAAGACCAAAATACTGTGGTGTGATATCGACGAAAAGGATCCAACATGGGTTATTACTATTTTCTACGTAAAACCTAACCTAACCAAAACGCTCATTAAGTAACTATTTTAGCTTGTAAGGACCAACAAGTTCTCGGAGTGAAATTTACACCATTACGAAAGAGGTCCACGTAATAAAGAGGTCCACGATCTTTCAGAAGTCAAAATCGTACTGACTAGAAAATGTTTACCTTCTCACTGGTTAAGCAGAATGCCATTCCGTCAAATGCAGACAAAGCGTGTTATCTACGATCTCTATGGGACATTTCTAAAAATACGGAAAGAAGTGAGGCAAGTTCGGAACCTGCCTACCCTAGCCTATGCGCCGAGGGGTGCAAGGAAGGGAAGAAATGAAACTGATAGCGGGAGTTATTTTAAAAAACACTTGAAATGAGAATTAGCTCCTGCCACGATAATTAGAAGTCCAATTTCTATTTCCAGATGAAAAATACCATAACTGTAAGAATCATTTGAATTTTCAATGTGTAAAATGCATTGATCTAGTTCACATTCATCAGGGTAGCCACTGTCTAACTTGCTTACCTAAAGAGCAGGCACTGAGAGACACTTGCATAGGTGTATCTTAATAATTTTTATTTTTTATTGAAGAAAGATAAAATCAATCTAGAAAGGGTAACGTCCCATAGGTTACGTCTGCCTATTTGCAGAGATCAGTGTTACAAAAATGTATAATAATAAGAATATATTTACAAATAAATCACACAAAGACATTCAAAATAAAATGAATAGTGAAGATAACAAAATTTACATTTTGGATGAAAACAAAAATATATAAAAAAAAACAACTTAAAATCATCTCAGATCGTGACCCTCTTTACTTAAAATTTTATAATTAAATGTATACATGTTCACAAAAAGTATGACTCACATAAAGTGACTTTTATCTCCGAAAATGCATGCCGGTGTGTTGCCGTCCCGTGTCGTCGTGAATCAACATAGACGACCACACGCGTTAGTGCCGCCTGTGTTTTGGTTGAAATTTGTGCGCAACATTTAATGGAAGAAACTCGTGTTTTCTGCATTATTAGTACACTTTTATTATATTATCCTTTAATTAAATATTCTTGTTCGCCATCATGAGGTACATAGAGTACTTTTTTGGACCGCTTAACACTGAACACAATATTTGCCCCAGTGGCGGCTCTGAGTCTTCCCTTTAGGGTGCGTCTTTCTTCTCTCTCTCTCTCTCTCTCTCTCTCTCTCTCTCTCTCTCTCTCTCTCTCTCGTTCTCTCTACCACAACAGCAAAGACTCATGAACATATGAATATTAGAATATCGGCGAAAAAAGCGTCACCCCTTAGAAAATATAGGATGAAAATACAGTGGGAAACCGTTTTAATGTATTTCTGACTGTGCGTAACCTTGCCTAAATAAGTTTTTTTGTGAAAAAATAGTTATGTTTGCTATTTTTCTAAAATTCTTCTGTACAATTGATTAATACGACATGATTTAGTTTGGCAAATTATATAAACTAAATTAATTAAACTAAATTAATGTGCGTTTCAACAAGAATGACTTTTTTAGCTGGAACTAGGCAATTTATTCATATAGGAATGTAGTAAAAAGTTAGTCATATATCTTATTAATTTCCACTCATAAGATCCTACAAAAAATATATCACCGTATTTATCAAGTATTCGATAGAATTCTTGAAAAATAGCCACAAAAAATAACAAAAACTTCTCGGGCATGTGGAGAGGACAAAAATATTTTTCCGTCAATGAATATGAAGTATGAAATTTCATATATCGGAGTTACACATGTGACATTTGCCCTTGATTGTTCGATATCTCCGGCGCATGTGTTCGGCAGGTCAGATGCAGTCTGATGCCTGCGAATGAGCCGCGGTCTGGTACGGTGAATGCGATTTCATCCTTCTGCCAAACACGTGCGTCGGGGGTTAAGCAAGTAAGTCAGATAGATGAAGAGAAATCGTCAGGGAACTTCTGTGCAGTAAGGAACAATTGACACAACAATCGACTTACGAAATATTTGTTCATCTATACAATTGGAAGACGGCGTGTTTTTACATTCAATGGCTTGACTAATATATGTTCGTAAATAATGAACCAAACACATTAAATAAAAAAGTAATTACTTATAGCCTGAAAGGAAACAAGTATTGTGAATCGTGTGTGAACTGCACTCCTTGCTCCATGCCGAAGAGATCCAAGTAATCCCTATTGTCCTACCCGTATATGCAGCAAAAATAATGAATTTGTAAGAAATAGAATTTTTATGATGTCTAATTGTTATGAAAAGGTACTTGGTTCGTAAAGTAAAATATAATATGTAAAAGTTGATTTAATATGTGCTTTATAAGGAATGAAATGTGTAATGATACTCCTAAAGTTTAAAAGGTAAATAACTAAGATACTAGAAATATCGCGCAAGTGTTTGTAGTGGACTTTGAAAGTGCATTACGATGTAATTTGTAATTCAACATTGTTGAGGAAATAAAATACTAATATTCCATCACTCTCCATGATGGAATACAGTAGAATCAAGTAAGTCGGTCTCACCAAACTGGGGAAGGACGACTTCAAATTATGTTACTGTAACTTAATTAAGAAACAATGATCCAGAGACATGCCCCAAGTGCGGAGTACAAGTGACAACTATCTATCTTCTTCTTGAGTGTCCGAACACAACAAGAAAAAGATCAATACTTGGAGTTAGTTCTGACCTCGTTGATTTATTCAGGACAAGGAAAAAGTGTGACAAAATCCAAAGATTATTACAGTCAATAAGGCTTAACTCATTAATATAAGTCTCACTGGTTTTCGTTTGGTTTTCCATATCTGTATAATATGAAATCTTAAAAAGAAAGTGATTTCTGTACCCATCCAAAAATGTTGCAGTTCTATATATTTTTCATTTATTATAGAAAATATGATTTCATATTTATGTTTAATCCTTGCATAACAATTTTTTCAATACTTAATAAATATTAATTAACGTAAATCAATGTAAATTACAGTGATCGTACTCATGACCTGTGCTTCAAAGAAAAAATTGCTTCATACTGGATCCAAACTTTCAACTCCATTTCCATCAGGTTTTTGTGAATTTTCCTAATCATTTGAGCAAATGCTGGGATGGTTCCTTGTTTTGTTTCTGAGTATATACGTAGCTTCATTATTTGTGCACATTTTCTTGAGGTGGGTGGAGAATAAAGTCATTCAAATAAACTTCTCAAAAACTATTTTTTTCAGTACTTGAAAAAGACGAACGACTATTGTCGAAAGTTTGTACTAATTAGATAAAAATTATGTAAGTCGTAATTTAATGATTTAAAAAAGTCTGTCTTTAAATCAATGGGATCGTAATATCAATAAAAAAGAAAATATTAGACAGTTACATCCAACAAATAATAAGAAGTTTGTTGACTGTTCTTTGTGAACACAAGAAGGTTTTAAAATCATTTTCCAGAACATATCTTAATTGTACAAATAAACTATATTCTTGAAAACTAATTAAAAATTTGTTATTCTGTCAGTAGTATTTTTGCGGCCGAGAAGACAGTATGTATTATTCATTGTTCATTCTTCTTAAAATAATGTTAACGGCAACTCATAATATGAACAGTGTTTTTTTTGTCAGTTGTAGCGTGCTTGCGTTACAGCAAATGAAATAGTTATTTAAGTACATTTAATTGCAATATTTGTTTCATTTGTATTTTCATTATTCTCGTGAGTAATAAAAATATTACAATATTCTTGCAGTAACTGTAAATCAGATATAAAATATGATCCGCGCGTGTAGCAAAGGCGAGCTTCCTCCAAGACGCTACCCAGGCGCCACAATGAAAAAGTAGTGACGATTGGATCTTGGCTTCTTGTGGAAAGTAGCGGGACATTAAGGGGTGTATAGCTCCATGATACAAGTCAACCTTCTCAAAGATCTCAGAATCGAATCAAGGCCTTAAAGACTAAGGAACACGCAAAAAGCCTTTAGGTCTCTTTCTCACCTGCGGAGTTCTCCGCGGTAAGATTCTAGAGAGGGAAGGGACGAACAAACGTCATGAGAAAGATGGGATCTGCAAACGCTTTGGTATTTCGTCTAGAAACACATATTAAACTCTACATTTGTATTAGTGTTATTTTACATTTAAAGAGAAAAAGTACAAATTTCAAGTCATACGAGCATTAACCAATTCCCAAAATTTCTCCCCCTGGCCCACAGGCAGTCGGATTCACCTGCCACATTCCTACAACATTCAGGCGGAGGGAGTTCTGGGGAGAAGTGGGGTATTGAAAGTGATACATGGTGGTTATGTCAAGCCCCTTTCATGTCACAACACTAAAGCAAACATCCACGCCCAGGCGGGAATCGAACCTGCTGACACTGCAGCTCGCGGCAACGTCGAAACCACTACGCTCCGGAGCCTGGCGTATATTTTTTTTATATATTTATCATTAAATTTCAATCTAAATAAATGAAATTTGTTATACATTCAGTTAGTGTGAAAATGCGTTAGTTCAATGGATCCATAACCACCGTAATTTATAAAAATAAATTCTTTGCATTTTGCCATTTTTCAATTATTATGTTTAGCCTACTTTACCCACAAAAGATGCGCTTTCATCAGTCATTTTCATTAATATCATTTATATATAACAATTTTTTATTTATAACATATAATTTATATTTACAATTTTTATTATCATGCCTAAAAGCGATCAAACATTCTTCTCTCACCATCCTTCCGTTTACACCAATTGAAAAGTCATGTCGAATAGTAACTTGCCTGCCACCCGACATAGGGCCACACATGCACTTACACGCATCGACTCATGCAAAAACCTTATCTATAAGGATCAGTGATTAGAGTTTGGGATTATACGATACACAAATAACTTACAGCATCAGTACGAAAATTCAATGGCTGTGTCTTTCTTTAATTTAACACTTCAACATTTTCATGCCTTCAGATGTACGACGTTCAGAACTTCTGTAGAATTTCAATAATATAGGATTTTCTCCCAAAATAGGTATGATTTCTTCAACACTACGCACATCAACTTAATATTTAATTATCTCATCGCCATCTTCTCTGCCGCGAAAATAATCGTACGTCTCCTACTTACATCTAATGAAATTTTATTTTGAAGGTCTCACAGTTTAGTTCGAGTTCTTAAGTATTTTTATAGTAATTCTGTTCTACTCCAATAACAAAACTTATCGTGATAATTTTGGTCTTCGACTTTTTCCCCTTACCGTGCTTAATGTAAATACGATTCGACTCACTGCCGCTAGGTCTTAGAGAACGCCAACGAGAACCAGTGAACAGCATGGCGTCTTATAGACATTCTTTTAAAACTAATAGTAGACGTAGTAGTAGAATAATACTACGTCTACTAGAGACGTAGAAATAGACGAACTAGTAGTAGTCTAGTAGTTTACTAGTAGATGCATCGGTCTGCGTGATTAACATTGAAGAACCTTGATTCTGTCCAACGTGTGATTTCAAGTGCATTTTATGTGAAAACATTTTACAGGCGAATAGTTTGTGAAAGAAAACAACAGAAAACGAATTCACAAAATTTAATGAAGAAGTGACTCACAATCAATTTATCGAGGGAATATACTATTTAGAAATTGTTTCAAAATAGCTTCAAAATTCTTGTAAATCGATCATCCACAATTTTTTCACGCCCATATTAACATTCATTGCATAGCTTTTCTTATATTTTCTTTCTTTCCTCATGCATAATATTATGTTGAGGAATTCTTAAACTTCTTTCTTCCCTCAAACAAACTTCTCCGAAACATTTAATATGCACCACCCTAGTTCAACCACCTACAGTCAAATACGACGGGGAGCGTTAGCTCAGTGCATCAACTGATGTCACTGTAGAGCCTCTGACCGGGAGGTCCTAGGTTCGAGTCCTGACGGCTGCAGGATTTTCGACACTAGCTTTTCAGCTAGGTCGAATTCAGCTACTGTCTGGAGGAGAATTCTAGCGGACGGCTGCTCTGATCGGTAGTTTTCCGTTGTTTCTCCGACCAACCCCAGGGGAAAGCCGGAGCAGTACCCTACCAAACGGGCCACGGACCGCGCGCGATCTTTCCTTTCTCTTCCTTGTCCTATCCTCTCCCCTTACACACACACGCGCACTTCCACTACCATACACTACACTACCACACATGCCGGGAGCTTAGAGCTTGCCCCGGTGGTGGGAGAGTCCTGGTTAGGGGTAGCCCCCACTAGCCGGCGGTAGGCCGGCGCCGGATCTCGCCATCCAGCGGGGGAAGATCACCACCATCACCCTAGAAAACAATCACTACACTTACGGGACAAGTGACCAAAGCCGTTGACGCGCATGGAAACACGAAAAAATCAATCAGTCAAATACGAAATTCCCTCGTTCCTGCAAATTTCCGTCGTTCCTCGCTTTCCTTCTCCGATCTCGAAACGGTACGCGTCATAAACTGTACAATGATAAGGGATACTTCCTTGAAATTCACATTTTTGCCAGGTATGTCAAACCGCGCCCGAACGAGCTACTTGCTCGCCTGGAACGTAGATGTGTCTGTCTCTGTGTTCAGCGATAACCCCTAAACCGAGACGAATTGTTCTAGAATATATATTTCCCCATCGATCAGGCAGAATTCGTGTTCCTGCAAGTTTGAAACGGATATTTTGTTTTTTGAGATTACAGGAAACCTTAACAACATTTTCAATTGTTTTACAAATATATTTTCCCTTTAATTCTTTCGCTCGAAATGAGCAAAGGACTTAAAAAATGTCCCATTTTTGTAGCATACTGGCCATCATTAACATCGCATACTGTCTGGTGAGGTGGGTGACGTGATCAACAATTAATAATTGGTACGATTGTCATTAGTAGTAAAAACTTTGAAATGAAGAAAGGTTTCGTGTTTTTGTTTGAAACCTCTAATATGATGAGTTCAAGTTTATAATATCTGCGGTAACGATGTGACGTTAGATTTTCGTTAAGGTATGACAAATTAATATATACAAACAGATATAAAAAAAATTATAAAACGTTCAAAAACAGAAACAAGAAATAACACTCTATAAGTCAAACTCAAAACCTTCATTTTCTTAACAAAATATCTTATGAGTTAGAGGAACAATTACGCATAAGTCTTTTCTATCAGAAACAAAATAAATTTCAAACGTTTACTCATTCATATCCTAATAGTCTCAATATAAAATGAATATGTTGAGCCGCTTGATTATTTTCAAATTATAACATTTTAAGCACATAGAAATCATATTAGATACGAAACTAAATTGGGACGATTGCATCACCAGCGTAGTAAATATAATATATACTAAAATATCAAAACGCTATCTATATTTTAAAAAAAAAAGGTATTCTGCAATGGCTTCGTTTGGAGCTTCTACTGAACCGATTGTACTTATTTTTCCTTTGAATGAGAGAATGTGATCCTTACATGTGTTATCAGACATTGTTTATGTTGATTCGCTAGCATTTACGGAGTAAATTAATTAAATAAATAGTTATTTAATAGTACGCTTATTAGAGGTCAACTGTTTTCTTCCAATGCTGTTTTAATTATCGACTGATATGAGTACATAGATTTAAGTCCTGGCCGCTTGATGGCACGCATATGTCGTTTACATTTCGTCAAGGTTGTATTTCAGGAGTAATAATTGCATTTTGGTACTGACTGTTTGCATGTATTTGTTCTCGTGGTGTATTTTGGAGAGAACATTCGGACAATGGGTTTTTTAAATCGGTTTTACTGAAAGTGAAGATGTGCTGAGGTTATGTCGCACTCCAATGTGTCATAATCTACGAAATGTGAGTCTTGTTCTGCTTTGTACTTCCCGTGTGAGAAAAATTCTGGAAACCAGTTTACTATATGTTGATTAAAATGAAAAATAAGTTTGGCATCTAGCAATATGTCAGAAGAAATGAAATAATTAGGAGATAATAACACATAGGAGAAAATGACACATCAAAAACTTCAGAAATAATGTCAATCAATATAATTTTACTGTACCATCTGTGTCATTCGGTGCTGGTGTTGCATTGCCACCTGGCCATGGGACTTATGTGTTCAATTGTGGAAGAGTTAATTTTTCAAACATAATTGATTTTGAGCTGTAAATGTCTAATCATCCTGCCCATAAAAATGAATAAATACATAGATCCAAAAATAAGCATTATATAGAAGTTTGCTCTTTCTTCTTTCTATTTAAGAATTTGCTTTGTGAACATTAGTCTGGGAACAGTATTTTGCATTTATCTTAGATCACACCGTCAAATTTTCACGGGTTCCGACTAGTCCCATTTTTAGCGCAAAATTTTCACTTAGCATTGAATGCGGTAAAAACATTTATAAGTCAGTAATCAGGACTTGATTATCCTATTTTATAGAGCCCCGTTTTAATAAAATCATTGTAATAACATAAACTATAAATGTTCGAAAATAATGCCTTCAAAAGATCAATAAAGCATCGTGTTTTTTAAGCAATCAGTTTAAGCCCAATGAATTAAAAACAGCACCCTTTAACACTACATTTTAAACATTTAAAAAATGAATATGATATACTCCGAAAATTCCCTGATACTAAAAGTTGGGAAGTAGGTTAAATGTGCAGAGCACTCAAATTTAACTCACCCTACTCCAAAAACAAATTCAAGCTTCCTTGACCGAGTGAAAACTAACCCTTACATAAAACATTCTACAGTAAGTCTGGTTCTAAATATTTTCACAGAATATGTTGTTATTGAATGCCCTTATAATTAAAGTGCTTTTACACTTCGGCCTGAGGATGATCGTTCCTATAATATTTTAATCAAGAATCAACGCATTTGAAACACCCATGCCGTGCAAGAAGTAATTTAAAGTTCAAGTAGTGAATTAAAACTTAATGTTCAAGAGGTGTATTAAATGACAATTGCCGTATGCAACTCGAAGAATATGTCATGAATACCATTGAGCTATGTTTTTTTCAATGTAATGTGGTGAGTTTGCGGCTTTTACGTCGAACAATAACATTCCAGATTCCAAACGGGAAACTATGTTAAATTCTAAATATCACACATTTACTGATTTGTTTTGGAAACCTGGAAATTATCTTCCCAAAACACATCTTTTATACGCGGAGAAAATATTTTTATGTGGCGATATTCAGTGTATTTGGTAATAGTGCTCGTTGACGGACGGATCAGGATGTAATAGAAACGTTTCAGAGTGTAAATCGCTCTTTCATCGTCTTTTGAATGTACTTCATTGTGGAACTAGCGCATATCGCACGACAATTTTTCCGTCTGTCACTCGGAGTCTTCTCTGAGTTTCGGAGTGTCGTGTCTCAACAACGTTGGCCATAGGTTGCACAGATTGACAGGTTTGATTTTCAAAGTTATATTACCATTGAATGACACTTTCATGACTACCGACTAACTTTGGTCCGTTAAAGAAGATATTTAAAGGCTCATTGTTTCTTCCTGAATCAATCAGCTCGTGATGAATGCAAGATTGGTTCGGTCAGTAGTCGTTTCTTTTTTAGTGGTAGCAAATGAACTTTTTCAGATCCAGTTGAGGGTGATTAACTGCAGACTCAATCGATTTGCTGTCTTTGAAATGCTACGTATTGATTCTTTACACAAAATTCTACTTTATCTTAATACAGTAAACTCTCCTTAGCAAGAACTCGCATAACACGATTTTCGCCGTAACATGAAAAAACTTTGGTCCCGACAAGGGAATACGATAATACGGACATTATACTCAGATAACACGAATTTTTGTAACAAAACTCCGATTATTTTGGTCCGTTGGAATTCGTGTTAATGAGGGTTCACTGTATTAAAAATGTATTATGTTTTAAAAATATCTTTCAAAAATTATAGTTATCACTAAACTAAGTTTTTATAAAAACGAAAAATACTAAGAAATATTTGCCACTCAGAATTTATTTTAAACTGATGGAGTTAAAGAACATGTCACACTAATATGACTAGATTTTGATTTAACATTTTAATGAGAATTTTTATAGTTGTGTTTAATGCTAAAATAATATTTATGGTACTTCAAAAATCCTGTTTTTGCAACTGTTTTGGAAATTCTGCTTTAAAGGAATTTTCCGACAAAACTTAATGCAAGTGTTATAAAAATGTGAGTGGTTTAAAACATTTCGTCCAAATATTATTCGCAAATACAAATTCGCGAATCCGCCTTGACTTTCAACAACAGCTTCTACACGCCAGGATACCGGATAAAAGACATGCATTCATCACGATGCGGATAAAAGATTGCATGACTGAAGTATGGTCTGCGGACGTATGCTATCATAGTGAACGCACTTACATCTGAACCACGATGACGAGCAGATTGGAAGGAGAGTATTTCTAAAACATTTTCAATTAATGGCGGATGGACAGAGTAGAGAATAAGTACTTGAAATCAACCCTGCATAAAATATTGTTTGCTTGTGGTGGTAACTAACAAAATGAATGTATTGTGATAACAACCAAATAACATTATTCAACATTTATTATGTAGAATTAAATTCATATTAGATTCTTTTAAATTAAATTAATAAAAATTTCAATTAAAATTTTAATATATTCTTAAACTAATCTAAATTAAAACTTATCACATATTCCGATGTACTATCAGCAACTTTCACAAGATGTCACACACAATGTCGATTAATTATAGAGAAGAAACGGAACGTGGTTTCATCAAGGGTCTCCGGTCGTTTACCACTGCAGACATTAAGAAATGGATGAACCTAATCACTAAATAAAAGAAAGTAAACTATATTGAGTTTTTAAATGATTGTAGATGATTTAATCTAAATTATAAATTTATAACAATTTCAAGAAAAGTACGTTTCCGAGAAGAGAGAATAAATATATCTTACCTACAACGTAAATATATACATGGAATGGTGGAAGTTATGTTAGCTATTCGTGGCAAATATGATCGTATTTCCAAATAAGACAATACAGAACGTAGTTAGTATCCTTTGAAATGTACTTTCTATTATTAGTACTATTCAGAACTCTGTGGTCGAATATCTAACCAACAATGGCAAATAAATCCCAAAACAATGTAACCATTCTAAATTGGAATGCAAACTCAATCACCAACAAAAAAACTGAATTCGTACATTTCCTTCATCACTACAACGTAGATGTAGCTTGCATTACCCAAACGCACTTGAGCAGACAAAATAAATTATATATTCTCAATTATAATGTGTATAGAACTGACAGAACCGAAACGAAAGGCGGCGGTGTACTCATCGCAATCAAATCTATTCACAGGCATAACCAGGTAACTCTTCCGGACACACCAGGCTTAGAAACTATAGCAGCCTCAATAATAATCAACAATAACTCTTTGAAGATCATAGCTGCACACAAACCTCCCTCAACAAAAATAATAATTACAAACTTCCAAAATCTATTTATCCTCAATGATAAAGTTGTGTTATTAGGTGACCTCAATGCCAAACACAGTAACTGGGGATGCCAATCCAACAACCAGGATGGTAAAACTCTAGCCTAATTAGTAAACAATGCCAATATTAAAATTCTCTCCCTGAGTGAACCTACTTACTACCCACAAGACCGTTCGCGCAAACCAGACATTCTCGACATTGGTCTAACCAACACAAACCTTACCTTCCATTTATCGGTAATATTCGAACTTGATTCTGACCATATCTTACTTACTTCGCAGCAAATGTTACCTCAACATGCCCCTGTATCTCAACCGAACTCATTAAAAATTAACTGGAGGAAGTTCACCGAAACAATAAAAAGTACAATACCGAAAATAAAAATACTAAATACTCCCCTTGAAATAGATCAATCTGTTAATTTTCTAACTGACCTCATCAACACAACCATCCAAAATTCTCAGTTGACTATCACTCCGAATACATCCCACAAACCCTACAATAAATTACCTTCAGGCATTTTAAACGCAATATCGGTAAAGAATCAGACTAAAAGACTCTGGGCTCAGCTAAGAACACGACACTTAAAGAGAGAACCCAACCTAATCTCTAACGTGGTCAAACGACTTATCAGAAATCATAACAGCGAACAATATCATAAACTCATACAATCACTCAACACCAGTAATAACACATTATGGCAATTCACTAACAAAAATCTCAAGAAAAAAACACGGTCTCTCCTTTAAACACGACAGGCAAGGCACCTCACTTCAGAAGGCAGAAGTGCACGCCACGCATTTAGAAACCACATTCTGTGAGAACCTGAATGCCCACCCGCAACATAATATTCTACAAGCCACAAAATTAAACTTCTTGGGTCCGTATCAGAGAATAATTTTCTCATCTCCCATTGAAATTTCTAAAATCATAAATAATCTTCCTAACAAAAAAGCCCCAGGTCACGACAAAATAAAAAATTTGGCATTACTAAAACTACCACCAACGGCAATTGCGTACTTAAATAATATATTCAACTCATGTTTCGGAATCGGATATTTCCCCCATCAATGGAAACATGCAATCATCATCCCCATAGCAAAGCCAAACAAAACCCCATCAAACCCCGAGAGTTACCGCCTAATCAACTTATTAACAACTCTTTCCAAAATATTCGAGAAAATCATATTTCAAAGACTGAAAAGCCTCCTATATTCAACCAATGCTACCCCCAAGGTACAGTTTGGATTTACAGAAAAAATCTCAACGCAACACCAGCTATTAAGAATTTCAGAGTACATTTATTCCGCTTTAAAAAAAACTCTATTGCTCTATTTATTGATATTATGCAAGCTTTCGCCGAACTTGGCACCAATATCTTTTATATAAACTTATCCAAATAGGCACTCCACAATACTTAAAATCAATAATAATAAATTTCTTAAGCAATAGAACTTTTTCAATGTTAACAACCATTTATCCAACCCAAGAACAATAAACGCTGGACTTCCCCAAGGCTCTCCGTTATCACCCACCCTATTCAAACTCTATGTCGCTGACCTTCCCACACTTAATAAAATCACAATCGCTCAATTTGCCGATGACACAGTCATATTTGCCTCCGGTACAACCCTCACTGAGTTAAGAACCCACTTACAACTTTATTTAAATAAGATAGACAGCTGGGCTGCTAAACTTAAAATTCAACTAAATCCCAACAAAACCGCTGCAAAAATATTTACTTTAAGAACCCAATCTCCCCCACTTCCTCTCACTCTAAATAACAAATCAATAGAATGGTACCCCCCCAATAGACCTGTAAAATATTTAGGCTTATATCTTGATACCAAACTAACTTGGGGAAAACATATAAATACCAAAGTGACCCAAGCTAAAATAAAACTTGCATCAACAACGACCACTAATTTACAGAAACAGCTAAAAATAAAAATCAGCCATAGTAATTTATAAGACAATTTTAAGACCATTAATGTTGTACGCCAGCCCAATTTGGATCAATTCTGCTGTAACTAACATCCATAAACTACAAGTCCTGCAAAATAAATTCTTAAGAATAGTTGCTCATGCCCCTTGGTATATAACCAACAATCAACTTCACAACGAATTTAATTTTGAACCCATTGTATATACACATATATATCACATATCTGTCCACCAACTTTTATCATAACCATTTAACATATATCACATATCTGTCCACCAACTTTTATCATAACCTACCTCAAATCCCAGCCCTATCACCATTCAAACTAGCCAAAAAACCCAATTACCAAACACGAATCAAAAACAAATATCCATATCACATATTCCTAAAAAAATTTACAGCTTTGGATCCGGACTGAGGACCTGAAAAGGGATTTCCTCTTGCTTATAATAGTATGTAAGATTATATTTAAGGTTAGCATATACGTCTGTAAATACATATGTGTAGTTATTTTTACTGAGCTATGTAAATCCTTCAAACATTAAAAAATTAAAAAAAGGACGTCCTGGGATTGTACGAAGCATGGAAATGATGATGGCAAAAATGTATCCACGCACAAGGGTCACACGTTTAACAATTTTAAGTTGCTGTATCTATCTGATTAATAAATTTGATTTAAAAAATGCGACGCATTACTTTTGGGACATATCTTGTACTTTAAGGAGAAATTTTAAGAAAATGAACTTGACCTTATTTCAAGATCTGTCTTTAAAGAATAGATTTCATTAACGACATACATTTCCTATGATACATTTCCTAACGACGTTCGTTATCAAAATGTAATAAAAAATTGATCTCATTCTTTTGGAAATTTTGAAAATGTCCCAGGAGTTTCATGTAAAGTACCCCCAAAAATAAAATATGAGTTTCATATTCAAGGTGCCGAGACATCAGCCAAATCGATTGGAGAATATCAATTTTGGAGAAAATCGGTTGAACCGTTTAGATACTAGCATTGACCACAGACGGACGGATAGACAGGCAGGCAGACGTTTTGCCGTCAATCAATTTTACGGTATCAATGACCCTCATGGATTCTGACTACCCAACGTGTTAGAGTAAATAATTTATTATATATAGGGACAAGATTTATCCATATTTTCGTTACCAGGATCTGGAAATACGTTTTTGTGTCGAAAAATCTCCGTTTTCCCCCCCTGCAGCATTAGAATACTTTCTCTATACTGCGTAAATAATAGCAATGCAGTAAAAAGATCTCTGCTTGTATACGGCAGAAAATTCTCTAAAATTTACTCTCATTTAATTAAAGTTGACGCCGTGGGGACACACTCATTATTGACATCTTCCTTTATTTTAGAAAAACTCTCAGATATAAAATTGTTGGTGAAAATAAATGTTGTCTCTAAGTTAAGGAGAAGATTTTTGTCTCAAAAATATTTTTTTAACTAAAATAAGTGATTTAAAAAAATTAACAAAGGCTACTATTTACTGGAAGTTATTACTAGTTTCTGGAAGTATATTCCAACACTAAACCTGAAATAATTTCTACTTTATTCTACAGAAAATGAATTTTCAAATCTTTTTGAGTGTTTCTTCGTTTAGAGATTTTCTTAAATGCAGTTAATTTTCGTATTCAAGAATTCAATATGCAATATCTTGGAATAGTTGTTCTTGACCCATTTGTCAAATATATTAAAATATGGCTATTAGTAGGAGTAATATAATAAAAACAAGCTCCCAAAAGTATTGTTTTGAAGTGTTTGCTACGCAAGTCATGAGATGAGATCTTTGCAGAAATATTATGCCTGTCGACTCAAAGGGTAAATTCGCTGCTCTCCACTCTCGTACTGTCGTGTCTCTCTTATCATGCGATGAATAATTGCTTTTCGAAATGGAGAATAATGTAATTAGGATCGAATCATTGCATGCAAATACGGACACATGATTTGACTTTCATCATTAAACCTTCAGGAAATATAAGAAAAGACAATAGTAAAAATTCCATCATTTTCCTAGGATTAATCATGTACTAATAAAATGTGTGTGCCCAGTAGTGCTTGCACTAAGCAGTGTCGCCGAGTTTCGGAGGACATGTTAAAATTTTAAAGATTCTATCTATCCCATTAATTTTCCATTTATCATCTGTAGTTGACTACAGAAATTTTCATAATTTTTCATTTTAATTAATTGTTTACACAGGATGCTCTCTCACTATATCACTGAGAGAAACTAGTAGTTCTAAAACACGTACTTTCTCCCCCGATTTTTTACGCTAAATTACGTGAAAACTACTCAATTTAAAATTAAGACAAAAATTTTTAAGGAACGATTTCATTAAAGGAAATATTATCTTTAATATTTTAGTTGTAGGAAGACTCCAAAAAATGTTGAATTTTTGCAATTTTCAAAAAATCAGGGTTTTCAAGGAACATGGGATCCGCACCATGGTCTTAAACGTCTTTCACTCTATCCAACAACATAGTTCAATAAAAAACAGTGAAGCCACTTTTTGAAAATTTGGTAAATGCTCCATGTTCTTCCGTGTAAATTTCTACCTAAAAATAAAATATCGTTTTTAAATTCAAGGGGCCGCGACATCAACCAGATCGATTGAGGAATATCAAATTTGGAGAAAAACGGCTGCATGATTCAGCCGCTAGTGTTGTTCACAGACGAACAGACAGGCGTTTTGTCGTCATTCGATTTTTCGCTATCAAGGACCCACAAAACATGGATTCTGGCAACACAATGAGTTAGATTTTTTTTCTAAATTTAGCAACTGAATATATCCACTTTTTTGTTACCAGGGCCCTGTAATACGAGTTTTTGTGCCAAAAAGCAGTTGTTTTTTGCGCACCATTACATAACTTGCTCTCTACTCCGTAGCGAGAAAGTAATACTTGCGCCATAGCATGTCAAGTGGTGGAGGCCTGGCAAAGCTAGATTTTAAAAGCAACGAGCACAGCGCGTGTTGCACCGGCCTTTGCATGCGCTAGAGTGTGGTGAGGGCGGCGCGCTTGGGGCGAGGAGCTGAGGTGTCGGGACATGGGCGTGTATGCGTGGTCGTGCGCCCGTCCTATTAAACTGTTAAGTTAATTTAATCACATTTTTCGCCAGGCCTGGTGACAATTCTCTTGGGAGCAATGTTAGCATATTCCGAAAATAAATGCAGCAGCATTGAAAGGTTACGTAAGCGGGTTAACATCGCACTACATCTTCATTCTTCTTAATCTGTCACAACGTCAATGCTTCTGTGATTACCTAAATACAGTAACTTTCGAGACGACAGATACTTACGAGACAACAGATTTACGTGTATAAACATACGTAAATGTTTTATTCTTTATTATTTCTGCCAAATTATTTGAAGTGATTGCGACCCTCGACCTCGCGACCGGCTCAGAAGTGCGACATTTCAAATTGGTCAAGGTATTTAGGAATAAAGCCTGAAGAACAGTCAGATAAAAGTATAATAAAGCATGGTACCAGAAAATAAATGACTTTATCTTTGTAATGAGGTTTCTTCAAAATTGTAAAGAGAAAATGTTATTTAGAACACGTAAATTATGTTGCCAATAATTTTTCTGCCTGACCTGGGGCATCTGTATGCTCAGATGTATCTGCTGTTGTCGGGTAGGAAATGGATGTCACTTAGCGGCAGTGGAAAAGGCTTCGAAAGGGGCTGTGGACTGGTTGAATTCCTTCTATCACCGGCTCCGAAGCCAATGATATAGAAGAATAGAGAAAATCTTTCGCTTTCCGGCATGCGTAGGTATGGGCAAACACGCAAGACTCGCGGAGAGAATTCTAAAACTATATACTGATTTTAAGACCATGAATTTACTTGCCTGTCCTTTTGCCGTAGGTATAGTAAAAGTCAGATAGCAATTGCTACGTAAAGTTGCATATTTGGAAACTTAAACGTACGTAAAAATATACGCTAGAACTTGACGGGTGCTTCAAGGAATTTCGAAAATATTTGTTGTGGGAAAATATATTTGTATTTGAATTACTAATATAATTCATAAAAATATAAAGTTTTTTTTATTTTAAAAGTAAAAAGCATAAATACGTTACACACAGAATGTAAAAATCACGTTTTTCGTGAGGAATAAGGGTACGAACCTGAGAATTGATTTTGGATGAAAAGCATTGTACAAAAATGCACTTTATTTGGCTTTTTTATTGTCTTATTCGGATAGAACATTTTTAAAAAAGAACAATGCTTGAATGACAGGTGAAATTTGTATGTTTTTTGTATATACGTAAATTTGTATATGAAAAAGAGTTGATAAAATTAAATAAATGAAACTATGAAACACCAACGGGTTTATTGCACCCAATTCTCTGCTTCCCCTCATTGGGAACTTGTGGAATCCGGTCCATGATACACGAGGTGTGCACTTCTGAAGGTCCGCGTGTCATTTCGACAGGAGGCGCTACTAATTCAATTTACTGAACTCTTCTCTTCCCACCACAAGGATCCCTTCCCTCGCGCTTCTACCATCTCAGCTCGCGAGCGGAGCCCCGAGCCATCGTGGACTCTCGCGCTCATCTGAGGCCAGTTGGGTAGGCCTGGTCGAAATTATTTTCTCTTTGATTGCCTCTGGCTTGTTTCTATTATAGTCATTTAAGTTCGTTCTTCGCTTATTGAATTGAATGTCGTCGAGTTGAAATGAATGTCGAGTAAAATGCACGGGAGATGCAAAAGATCAATTATACCCTGGTATTGCTAGGCTTAATTACAAACGGTTAATTTTTGCACTTTGCAGGTATACATCTCCATGCAGTTGAGTTAAAATTCACAATAGTGACTGACAGATTTTATTAAGCATAAATACAGCCAAATATAAGGTCGTTGTATCTTGTCGATAAGTCCATTCTCTATCTCCTGCATATTTTACCCTGACGCGGTTTTATCTTCATACCGAGAGGTTATTTAATTGTCTTTTCGCTGCGGATTTGGACCTACTGATACAAACGCCAGACCAAAAGGATAAAGTCTTAAATAACAAGTACCCATACACGTGAGCACTTTCTTCCGCAATCAGTAAATATGTTTGTATGTGAAAATTCCTATAAAGAAGTCTAAAAATGGTATTAGCAGGTTATGCTATTATTGTATTATGTTAAACATATTTTTGTCCATTAGTCTCTTACTAATGTTAAATAGCACTTATTCGTATTCTATAAACATGCAAAAAAACTTCCAAATTATTAATAGCTGAGAACTCCATATGTCAATGCGAGGTAAGGCACACGGTACTTCAAAGTACAAAACCTCTCCCTTCAACATTACAGCGAAAACAAAACACATTCAAGACCAACCTAGTAATATTACATCATCCTTGTTTCCGACAAAACACTACCTTCACATTCAGATTACGGTAACTAATTTTTTCTGAAGAGAAATCAACCTGGAGGCGTGCTTCGGTTCAATAGGCTCGATAAGTCCCTTCGGGGCATGCAATGCTGTAGGGCCCAGAGCTCAGGGCCGGTGGGAATAATTAGAGCCCAGAAGAACGGAGGAGCGAGATACCCCAGTGAATAAGATTAAGATAGAATTAGCCCGTCGTCGGAGTGTATTTCCCTTAGTCTTCCTGATCCTGATGGACAGTGCCTCTCCAAAGATAGGTTTATATCTGGTCTTGGGAAAACTAATTATTGTGGGTTCATTGTTCTTTTTGTCTCGTAAATTATGTACTAGAGTTTATTTTTAGTTTTCTATTAAGCAGATAAATATGTTCGTAATTTAATGGTGATATAATTATTAGCTCTATCGGAAGAAAATTTCATTGGTACTGGTTACAGTGAAAACATATCACTACAGTGCAAATAAAGTTCTACGACAATGCAATTATACTCATTTAGAGAGTAATTAAAATAGTATTTAATGTAATTACAATTAAAATAGTCTAAAATACCTCTATAATGTCAGCAATTTGCCACAGTGGTGTACCTAATTTTTAATTACGAAGTCGTAACTGTCGTTTATCACCCTCTGAAATTAACACAGGATTTAGAGTTTAAATTTATACATTTTTGTTAAACTGTTGGGTACAAACGAATATAATTTTATTATTAATTAAGATTGTTAAAATATATTTTTAAAATGTAGAAATTATTTATATAAATTCATTACATTGCGCAAATTAAATGTGAATCAGACCTATTCCGGGGAAAATATTCCGAAATAATAAGGATATCATCGGTATCACTGGCTTGAGTTAGAGTTTTTAAAATAACCTTTGTTCTTCAGGATGATATCACATGCTCCTGGAAGGTGGTAACAGACAAATTGCCTTAGTAAAGCGGAAGCACTTCTGGTAATCAATAATGGGGGGTCAGAATCGAAGGCTTTCTTGAAATCCGTACATCGCATATAAGTTTATACGGAATGTCCCGGAATAAGGAGGGTATTAGCCATCACTAGTTGGAAGGAACCATTCCTGTTCTTCTTAGACGACGACCGGGAGCGGTTGCTCAGTGCATGAACTGATGTCACTGCAGCGCCTCTCACCGGGAGGTCCTAGGTTCGAGTCCTGGCGGCGGCAGGATTTTCGACATTAGCTTTTCAGTTAGGTCGAATTCAGTCGCTGTCTGGAGGAGAATTCTAGCGGCCGGCTGCTCTGATCGGTAGTTTTCCGTGATTTCTCCAATCAACACCAGGCGAATGCTGGAGCACCCTACCAAACGGTCCACGGACCGCGCGCGATCTTTTCTTCGTCTTCCTTGTCCTATCCTCTCCCCTTACACACACACTTACACTAACATGCACTACACTACCACAAATTCCGGGAGATCGGTCGGGAGCTTAGAGCTTGTCCCGGCTGGGGTGGTGCTCCGCTGGTGGGAGAGTCCTGGTTAGGGGATAAACCCCCTAGCCGACAGTAGGTCGGCGCCGGATCTCTCCATCCTGCGGGGGAATATCACCGCCATCTCCCGCGGAAAAACCATGCACTACACTAACGGGACTAATGATTAAAGCAGTTGACGCGCCCGGAAAGACGAAAAAATCAATCAATCAATCAATCGATCTTCTTAGACGACATATTACATTCTACTGAGTGTGTTATTATTTCCCCTTTGCAACGTTCTGAACCCTTTCTTCTTCCAAAATGCAGTTTTGTTTACAACGGGCATTAATAATTTACGAAAGGCGTGGGGTGATTATCTTGTACAGTGTTGGAATATATGTGATTGCGTGGTATTTAGACCGTTCTTGACGATTATGTACATTTTTATTTTAGGTAGGTAATATATTGTAAAAGAAATTTTGTCATTTCACTGGGTTCTTTATGCAAGAGTTTATTAGTTCTGATAATAGCATGTAACCACAGTGGAAGTGTAGCATGTGTAGCAGAAATTCTGGAATCCATTAGGCCCAAGATATTTCCAATTGAATGTTATACTTTATAATATTAATTATTGTTGTTTGGTTGGAGATTTCTTGAAACTGCATAAGTTTAGGGGATATAAGGATTTTACTCAGATGGTGTTGTTCAGGTTCCTTCGTTGTTGAAGTTGCGAGCTGTTTGCCCCCAAATTCGGCTATTTTTCTCCGAGTAGCTTTAAACAGTTTCTGTATGTGTACATACCTTATTTTTCATGTGTCAGAAAAACGCTTGCCTTAAAAATATTATTATTATTATTATTATTATTATTATTATTATTAATTATTATTAATTATTATTAATTATTATTAATTATTATTAATTTTATTAATTATTATTAATTATTATTTTATAATATTATTATTAATTATTAATAATTATTATTATTATTATTAATTATTATTATTATTATTATTGTTATGTTCAGAATAATTGCACGCTTTACATACACAAATATTTATTGTAATTAACTGCCGAAAGTACAAAGGTTACAATTCCAAAGTCCAAAGAGCGTACCGAGTCACAAACCAAAATCAAGAAACCAGAAGTCCGGGAGATGTACCAAGAACAAGCTATGTCGAAACCAGAAATCACACTGTACAATCTCCTCGCGGAATTCAACTGGGCGCACGGTCACTAACGCTCTCCTCACAACTCAATTGCCAATCACTGTCGTACTTTTCGGCTGGCGGCGCTCGCTCTTAAAGCGGGCGGCGCTGGAGACTCGCTGCTGCGTAGCTGGCTCTCCGACCAGCTCGCTTTCCGGGATTGGGCGGCGTCTTCTCGCTCCGCCGCCTCCGCCGCCTTCTCTGACCGCCGCTGAGCGCTGCTTCTTAGGCGCGCTCTTTAAAAGTGTTTCACAGCCGCGACAATTATTATTATTATTATTGGTTGCGATGATAATATGAATCGTGATCCCTTATAAAGGAAAAGTACAAATATATTGTAGTTTGATGTTCGGAAGGGAATTTTAAGAAAAAACTATTGTCACAGAGACAACATGGCAAATGCAGTAAATGGCTTAAGATATTTCATAAAGATGACGGTAAAAACTAAGTAAATGACGAAGGACGTCCCAAATTTTTGAGGAGAGAAATAAATAAATTTGTCTCCGCAATTTCGACAACCGTAAGAAAAGGTTAATGAACATGTTTCTTTGAGCTAGTGTACTCCCTCTGTTGGCAGTACTAGTTAGTACAAATATATTGTAGTTTGATGTTCGGGAGGGAATTTTGAAAACAAACAATTATCACAGAGACAACATGGCAAATGCAGTAAATGACAAGATATATCATAAAGATGATGGTAAAAACTAAGTAAATGACGAAGGACGTCCCAATTTTTTGAGAAGAGAAATAAATAAATTTGTCTCCGCAATTTCGACAATCGTAAGAGAACGTTAATGAACATATTTCTTAGAGCTAGTGTACTCCCTCTGTTGGCAGTATTAGTTAGCTGTTGAAACAAATGTGTAATAAAAACAGAGCAACGCTTGGGTTCAGCAGATTTGCCTTTACCTTGCACCAACTTTGTCCCAGCTGATGTCAAAACTCGCATTATCGCAAGTTGTTTTAGAGCTACCCTAGATGTAGAAAACCATTCAGCATCTAACCTAAGATTTTAGTTTCTTGTGAATGAAGAGTGCAATGCGTAGAAAGTTTTAATGTTGCAATGAAAATGATAATTTTGTATCAAGAACATTTTACAAGACACGTTTTACAGATATAGATGGCCTGCTTGTTAAGACAGAATGATTGCAGGTTTGAATACCACCATGCATGCTTGAATATTCCTGGTCTCTTAAACAGACTTTTATCGCCTCGAAAAGAGGTTATTTCGTTAATGTAAGGTTCATAATGCACTTAGAAATACTTTATACAATGGATTCAATGGCACAATTTTGAGTTTTATTGAAAGTAACACAAAAAACATCTTCAACATATCAAACAAATCCCACCAGCGATTTATAATAAATTATTTCAACCGCAATCAAATTTCCTACATTTTATAAAGATAACGTGATAAGGAGGAATCTGAAACCATGAGCAATAGTTGTTGTATTTAATAAATATATAAAAACAAAATATATCAATGAAAACATTCACTTTGCCTCACGAACCAGAAATTAAGGGAAATCAATGAAAAATAATCACGCAAAAAAAATTATCCATCACACAAATCAAAAATATTATTTGAATAGTAAGGCGTAGAATCAACGTTAATATGGCAGAATTTTGTTCCACGGCTTTCAGCCATCGTCAGTGGAAATGTTTTGTGATCCAGAGCCGAAGAAAAGTCTGAGATCCAGAGTCATTGAAAAACACCAAAAATAATACATACGCATACCAAAATTACTTATAAAATACCAATCATCCTCCAGTAATTCAAAAAGATCAAGCATTCCGAAAATATCTGAATAACATGTTTTGCCCCAGAGACCAACTGTTAACCCCATTATATCAATAATAATCTTTTCTTCGGAGTTTGCAATATAATTTATTGCCTAAAATTATTTTTATGGAAGAAAATCACTGCTTGTTTTTTGGGGGGGATGAAAAAACTCGTCCATTTCTTTTAAAAGCGAAATATAACATATTTTTCTGACATTTTCCTTTGAATTTTCAATGTAGAACATACGTACATGGTATCTCAGCATAAATATCACAACCTTCTAAGGCAAGTATAGGGGTAGAAAATGATCACATTGTGATAATGAGCATATAATGGGAAACTCTATAAAACGGACTTACATGCAATTATCTATGACATTTGCCCCTGAATGTAGACTACGTATGCACAAATGTTTGGCAGGTATATGCAATCTCCTCGTCTGTGTCAGAACGTGACCTGTCGAACACGTGTGCGTACAAGGTTGCCTACAAACCAGGGGCAAACGCCACATTTATACATTGATAAGACACATTTCATCTACGTAGGGATTAACACCAGGTGGTAAATTTCTAAAAAGTAAGACAAAGTACATCAAACATGCATTCTATATTACAACACATTAATGTAACAAAAATGCAATACAACGCAAGGCGCACAACACAAATACATTAAAGCTTCATTTTAATACATTCTCTGACGTCTTTGATTGATACCTACAACAATATATCATCAACAACCCATCTCGATCAGGTTTTTCGTCCAGTTTCCTTGATCCATTGAGCAAATGCTGAGATGGCCCCTTGTTTTGCTTCTGGACAAAAATGTAACTTGATGAAATGTAACTTGAACTCTGTGCACGTCTTCTAGAATTCAGTGGGAAATAAAATTATTCAAATTATCGTTTCCATGTTGTCGCGGCAGGAAGTAATAAGAGCCAAAATTTGTTGCTTATTTATCCTAGAAAATAGATTTTATTACATGGGAGTTTTTTTTGTTTTTTTTCTCCCTTTCAAAATTCAAAATTTAAGTAGTATATGACTTAGTGTAGGGATCACAGGATTTTGAAAATGTGCACACAATTCACTTTCCCCATAGCACGTCATACGCAATTTTTTAACTGTTTTTTTTGACGTAAAATAAATAAATAAATCATTTACAGACACCTAGGAAGATAACTAGGAAGCACTATTCAACACTACCAACCGATTTTCCGCAGGAGTACATACTCTCATTCTACCCACGAGTACATACTATCATTCTGACACTGCGCATCCTCCCGCACACATGGACGGATTCATTCCCAAGAACCCGCTTCGTACGTACTTTCAATAAACATATTACGGAATTTCACCACATATATCCATAGAAGCTTTTAGACAAAAAATATTGACAGGAACCTAAGATATATACATCTGTATTTTACATTACTACCTTTTCCTTATTTACACCTTGAAAGCCAGTTCCAAATTCTTCCACAGGCAGGCAGGCAAGCCACTCCATTGTATGAAATTTTCTACTTGTTTTTTGACAAAATCTTCGACTCCTATATATGTCCTAGAAATTTATAATATTTATTCTGAGATATTTGTATTATGTAAAAGTGTATATACACACAATGTCCATGAAGAAAACGTGAAAACTTCGAAAGCTTCGATAAGCTCTTAAGACAATTTTAAGCATATTTTGCCCAATAAACACTTTGGATATTCCAAATGGCTGAGCCGCGATCAGCACTCAAAAGTTGGTTTGAAAAAATACTTTCTATGCAAATATTTGCATTGTAGAAGTATATATCGCTCCAGACAATGTAAATTGTTCATTATTTTCAATAGAAATTAATATAAATGTTCAAAAAATTAATTCAGAAATAAGAAAGGAGTTGTTTTGTGTATATTAGGTGATTTTTATTTCTGTGTTAATTTTTTATAATTATTTTTTTTATAATTTTAATATATGCAGTCGATTCTGGTTATAATGAACATCTGGGGACTAATATATTTGGTGCACTAATCAGAGGTTTATTATATTCGATGATTTCAAACGATTGATTTTGATAACGATTGATTTTATTAATATAGAAATACGGCGAAATACATTAAAAGCACGAAATGAAAATTTCAATATCTTTATTTATCCTTAAAATCAATTATTTTCAATTTTTTGCTTCGTACTTATTCATTAGTAATGTATCTCGATCCTTCTCCAGAGTTCGTGTTCTCTCCATACTTGATTCTGCATTATCCTCTGTGTCTAATTATCGTAATGCAGTCTTGACACCCTTCAATGCCAGTTACACTGTTGGAACAGTCCCACTCCCCAATGGCCCTTTTGCCCGCCTAATAACATACAATATCCTCTCGCTAGAGGGATGGTGACAGCGACTAATTAAACTGATCGCTTTTCCGACTGAAACTGAATCAAGCATCACTGCCGTCTGTTGTAGCCCGCGCAAGACACGGGCATTATTTCCACAGTGAAACTTAGTAGCATCAGGTTATCAGTAAGGTCCCCATTCCGGGTCCGATACCTTCACCTGCCTAGTGTTGGAATTCGTGGCACTACGGCGATATATTCTTTCCCAGGAGGGAATTAATTTCCAGGATGTTATAATTCCTATGTTCACTACAGCGACGAGGTACATGTTCACAATAATCAAATTTTAATATGCTTATTTGTAACGGAAGTGAAACAGGACCAGTGATTAAAATTCATAACGGTTTATAACCAAAGGTTCACTATATCCGAGTTCACTATGTCCGGGGAGGAAACGTCGAAAATTAGCTCTTAAAACACTCTAAGCATATTTTGTCTGATAAACTTGAATATTCTGAAGGGCTGAGCCACAATAAGTACTCAAACGTTGATTTCAAAAAAAATGTTTTGACACAAATTTGCAATGCAGAAGCGTAGAAAAACTCCACAAACATTTAAATTGATCATTATTTACAAAATAAATCAATATATCGAAATAAAAATTAATCCCGAAATAAAAAAGCACCCAATTTACACAATTAGACTGCTTTATACTTTCTCATATACGTACGTATATACGAAGTAATATACGTAGAATAGACAAAGTTATGTCGTCCGTCCGTCTGTCCTTTGTCTGTCTGTTCGTCTGTTCGTCTGTCCGTCTGTCCGTCTGTTCGTCTGTTCGTCTGTCCGTCTGTTCGTCTGTCCGTCCGTCTGTCCGTCCGTCTGTCCGTCCGTCTGTCCGTCCGTCTGTCCGTCCGTCTGTCCGTCCGTCTGTCCGTCCGTCTGTCCGTCCGTCTGTCCGTCCGTCTGTCCGTCCGTCTGTCCGTCCGTCTGTCCGATCCGTCTGTCCGTCCGTCTGTCCGTCCGTCTGTCCGTCCGTCGTCGTCCGTCCGTCCGTCCGTCTGTCCGTCCGTCTGTCCGTCCGTCTGTCCGTCCGTCTGTCCGTCCGTCTGTCCGTCCGTCTGTCCGTCCGTCTGTCCGTCCGTCTGTCTCGTCCGTCCGTCCGTCCGTCTGTCGTCCGTCTGTCGTCCGTCCGTCCGTCTGTCCGTCCGTCCGTCATCCGTCTGTCCGTCCATCGTCCGTCGTCCGTCTGTCCTCCGTCCGTCTGCGTCCGTCTGTCCGTCGTCCGTCGTCCGTCTCCGTCATCGTCCGTCCATCGTCGTCCGTCTGTCGTCGTCCGTCTTGTCCGTCCGTCTGTCTCGTCGTCCGTCGTCTTCAGTCCGTCTTCTCGTCCGTCTGTCCATCGTCGTCTGTCCGTCCGTCCGTCCTGTCCTGTCGTCGTCGTCTCGTCATCCGTCTCCGTCCGTCGTCCGTCCATCGTCCGTCCGTCCGTCCGTCTCGTCCGTCCGTCCGTCCGTCCGTCTGTCCGTCCGTCCGTCCGTCCGTCTGTCCGTCCGTCCGGCCGGCCGTCTGTCCGTCATTTTGGTGCAATAGTGATTGCAATATTTGCAATTTTAAACAGACAAAAACAAGATTTTCTCATAAACGGCTCTTAACTATTTCGTTAATTTTTTGCTAGGGGCAGGGGCAAATGTACTCTATTCGATGACGTAAACGCCATATTGTTCTATTATTTTGTTTTTCAAAACCTACAAAAATTTAAGTTTTTTGTCGTGTCACTCACGTCAGTAATATTTACATTCGAGTTGATTTCTTTACATTATTATATTTATGAGTACAGTTGCTTTAAATAATGTCAAACAAAGTTTCTAGAAAACTCAATAATTTTCTGTTAAATTTAGCTTCAAAATCCGCATTTTCAGAAACGCTCAAACGTCATTTCCTCAAAAATGGCTCCAAATTTTTTCTTCAAACGTTTTCAATGGATTGTGTTAATTGCACTGTTTAATATGAAGTAAAGTTTACTTTGGAGTATTCTCTTGTTTTTTTAAAATTACACAAACGTGATTGTTTTATTTATCTCTCACGCCGTTAACATACACATTTCCATCGACTTCTATACATTATTGCATTTGTGAGTAGAAGTGCATCAAATGACTTCAAATTAAGTATTTTCGAAAACTCAATAGATTCCTGAGAAAAAGAGCTTCAAATTTCAAATTAGAAGTAATGCTTAATCACCATTTTTAAACAACAGCTTGAAATTTTAAAATAAAAATTTGTACGAAGTTTTACTTCTCTTTAATATTCTAAAATAATATTTCGTTGTATTAATAGGAAAGCAACAAGTTGAGAAAATGTCAAAAAAGTACTTTGGGCGACGATAGATGGCAGCAGGCAAGAAGGAAGGGCAAGACTGTATAGTACCAGTCCACACCAAGGAAATTAGAAAACTTTAATACGAGAAAGTCTGTGCTATTCTGTATCACCTCTAGTTTATTTCTTGGTTAATTTTTTTCCTGAACAAATATATTCATTTATTATGTTACTTATGCACAGTTTACATATTTCTGGGTCTATGCTTCTGCAATGCAAATTTAGGCTAAAAAAGCATTTTTTCAAACCAACGTTTGAGTGCTTATTGCTACTCAGCCATTAAGAATATCCAAGTAGTTTATTACATAAAATATGCTTAAAATTGTCTTAAGAGCTTATTTTTCCAATTTTCGATGTTTCCTCCTCGGACATTAGTATACATACTCATTTTCAATGCGTGCAGAAATTGAAAGAAAACTACGCAGTCTCCGGCCATGTATGAGGTGTTGATGGTTTTGTTAGATACCCAGGAACTAAAAAAAGCCAAAACAATGAAACAGTTTAATTGTCGACTGAAAAATACAAATATTTGGTTATGTTATTCCACCTATTCTCAGTCTGCGCATTCCGACTAAATTCTGAAACTTAGTTCGTTGCTGCGTACGATGCAACTGTCGCCATTCGATAGCATGACTTCACAGAAAAGGCCATCCGCCATTAAATATTAGCTATTCGTGTATTCCGTTATGAAACAGTCATTTTGTATAGTCTTGGTACGTAAAGAACTGTTGTACTGTGTATCCGTACTCACTATAACAAATTATTGTAGTATTCCTGTAGCCTATTTTTCAAAATATATAATTTATTGTTGTGTTATACAAGTACTCTTTATTTGTGGTTCTTGGGCATTGTGTGTGCTACATTATGGAAAACTATTTGTGTGCTTTGACTGCTTGACTCCTGGTAACGCTGCATAGTAGAGCAGCATCACCCGGACAGCCAAGAATTCGTTGATTTGAGGCGCAAATGCTTACGGGTACATATATTTGTGTGCTTTTGTTAAGCAGCACTGTGCTTTTGCAAAGTCACTTGTATGTATGGTTAGCCATACATAACCGCTGACAATAAAACTCAGAGAACTTAAAGTGGATTTGTAATGTGTGTTTGATATACTTTTGGAATTGCGTTTATTAGAGTAATTCAGTTTTGAAAACAAATCATTAAAATTACCTTTGTACGTCCCCACTCTCGATGAGAGATCTCACCATCTTTAAAACGTCTGTCCGCAGAAAACAACTAGACTGATTTAACAGCACATACTTGCTCTTATTATTTAAAACGGTTAGATAATATTGTAGTATTGCATCTCATTCTACAGACATTTCTCGCCAAACTCTCTCCTGCAAAAGAAGGGAGGGATAAATACGATTACCAATTACCAATTTTCGAAGAAAATTCGGACTTATTTCATATTTATAAGCGCAATGTGTTCTATTCGAGGAAAACAATAATAAAGAAGACGATTTGACTGTTTTGGCATTGAAAACACGGATTTTGCTTCAGCCGTTCACTACTTCACAGGACACACTATTGTAATCCTTTCAATACGTTTCGTTTCAGCAAATTCGTTTATGATGTGTTCCAATAAGAAGACAAAATATTTACACAAAAACATTTTAGATTCCGATAAACTTCATCAAATCCAATTCAAGCATCTATGTTCACAAATTCATTAAATTATGAAATACAACTGATTATTTTAACTTTCTAGTATACTACCTACATGCATAGAGAATATACTGCAATGCAGATGCATTTTTTTACAGAAAAAATAATGTTGTAAGGCACTGATATCAAAAATGGATAAACCTTTTTTTTGTAAAATACTCTCCCTTACACTTGTGTGATCAGAATACACGTTTTGTGGGCCCTTATTAGCGGAAAATTAGTTGACAGCAAAATGTCTGTGGCCTTCCATTAGTTTGTATGGAGTCATCTCTAGCCCCTAAGTCGCTCATATAATTTTCACCCAAATTGATATTCTCTAATTGATCTGGTCAAAGCATTAAGAGTATGAGACGGATATTTTGATTTGGGGGCACTTTATACGAAACAAAACATTTACAAAATTTTCTCAAAAATGGCGCAATATTTTTGATGAAATTGTTTTCTTGGATAGAAAAAGAAACACTTCAAATATGCTGAAGGTCGGACTTTACTTGAATCTAAATTCACGAAAATTGCCAAATTTCAATTTTTTTGGCGTCTTCCTTCAACTACAATACAGAAAAAAAACACAGAAATATTTTTATTGACGAAATCTGTTATTCAAAGTTATCTCTGAATAAGGTCGTGCACAATTTTTTCGAAACTATGAGTACTTTTGCGTAATTGTGTGTGAAATAGGGCAAATTTTAAGCAGTTATTTTTAAAACAAACGGCTATAGATTTTTCTTAAAGCATATTTTTAACAGAACCGTGTCGAGAAGAGCAATACAACTAATTAGAGAGTAATTTTTGTTTGAAGTAAACTTTTCTCAAAAGCGACTCCATTTTTTTCTTTCTCGCCTTTTTCTTTACATTCCTCCTTTTGGATAGATCAAAAGACACTTATAGACGTCTTATTTTCCTTGATCTCTCTGACTTTTTGAAAATGACAAAAATTACAAATATCCGAAAAAGTATTTTCTCTTGTACCACCACTAGTTATTGATTTACTTTTCATAAAAGAATTTAAAAAAGAAAAGGAAACACTGTTTGTGACCTATGCGAGAGAAGAAAAGTTTGCCCACGTTTTCATGTGTTCCAGAAACGCTACCCCGCTCTTTAGTTATTCATAGTTGAATCATGAATAAATGTGCCAATGTAATGTAATGTAAATATTAAGACGTTCCAAAAAGATTATCTACTTAATTTTTGAAAATGTATACGTTATAAACAAAATGGCTTTGATGTATTGAAAATTAATGTATTACATCTGCCAAGAAAGGTTGCACAAAACTTTTGGAGCAAAGGGTATAGCCGAATAAAGAGGTGAAAAGTGCCACAAACTAAATCGATAATCGTGATGCTCGTACGGAAGAGAATAAGAAATGTCGTAGATTGACAAAAAAACAGCCTCCTAGGGCAATCTTTTTCAGAGATACGAGAAACGTGTTTTTTCATGTTTTATTTTTTTCTCAGCTTCTATTGCATATATCAGGTTGAAAAAGATTGGAGAGACGGGGAAAAGTAGTTGAATTTTATTTTTTACTACTATTTTATTTATTGAAGTTTATTTTTTACAACCAATTCTAACTCCAAATTTAAAAAAATTGAAATTAACTTTTTTCCACTTTTTTTTCAAATATTGCATCTTTTATTTCAATTACACCTTCATAGTGTCATTTTTGTTTGATCACCCTCGAAAATTGTCACTTTATGCCCGCTTAAAAATGTTCGTCAACACGTCTTGCACTCCATGTAACATTGTAGCCAACGTCTGGTCTCGCTTTTCAACCGAAGTGCGTCACTTGCTTTTCAACCGCGTTGTGGTCACGTGATTCGTGAAGCAAACTGGCGCTGCGCAGAACGAGCAAAAATCGGTTCATTAGAGGAGCCCGCCTATCTCTTTCCACCATAGGAATATCCGTGAAACGATATTACTGTGAACGTGCGAACGTAGTCGCAGCCTGGGATGCTGCTCCTACATAGCTGCGATTATATATTATTTAGTACACGCTCGTTACGGCGGAAATTGTTTGTCAAATTTTGCGTAGATTGTTTATATATAAAGGTACGCGTGATCCCAATTATTGAAGACAGCGACAATGAGTAATTGCCTATGATTGTCTAATTATCACTAATTAATAAATCTACAACTGAGTAATTTGATTTCTATTATAAACAAGTGATTAACACACCTAAATCCGAGTAATTTGATTTATATTAGAAACAATACATAAATGTAAATACAAAAGGTGTTTCATGATTTTATTTCAATAATATAAATACTTTCCATAAAAATAAACATTTGTCAGCACAAAGTTGTAAATATTACTTTTGTCGGTGATATTTTCAATAACTTAAGTATAAATGGTTTAAACATGGGTGAGAAACATTTTCCCAATCACATTTTCGCGCGAATTTCAAATTTTTGAACCGATAAAATTGGTAATATTTTTTTTCATTATCATCAACGTTGTTTACAAATTTGAAAAAAAATAGATGCTACAGAACGTTATGACACATTCTAGGGGGGGGTGGAGCGGAGACAGTAATCCATCGTTATTACGTCAAAAACCCATATCAAATTATGTTTTAAAATTTCAAAGAGTCAGAATTGATTGCAAAACAAAAAATCTTAAAATTCAACTACTTTTCCCCGTCTCTCCTATTTTTTCCAGCCTGATACATGCAATAGAAGCTGAGGAAAAAATAAAACATGAAAAACACGTTTCTCGTATCTCTGCAACAGATTGCCGTAGGAGGCTGATTTTTTGTGAATCTACGGCATTTTTATTCTCTTTCGTATGAGCATCGCGATTATCGATTTAATTTGGGGACACTTTTCACCCCTTATTCGGGCATTCCCTTTTGAGAAAATCTTAAGTACTTGTAGAAAATTGTTACGATGTGACTCAAAATTATCCGAAAATTACTCGTTTTCAGAAAACTGTGCATGACATTTAAAAATCCAAATTTGAAGAACAGATTGGAAATTTTATCTCTTCCATCAATAATGTATTTGTAGGTGAGCTCGAAAAAAATTGTACTGTTTCAATTTTCGAAATTGTAATGGTTTTAATGAAAATTAGAGCTACAATATAATAAAAGCCCCTTGTCCTATTCGTGTGAAAGATTTGAATAACAATTTTTAGCTATTTTTGAAAAAGCACTTAAAATATTTTAGGGGCTTCATTTAAAGTACTGTCAAAAATCAAAAGATGGGATTTAAAATCGCAGAACTTCGATTTCAGTCACATCAATGATGAATGTAGATTTTAGGGTTTTGGGGAAATCCAGTGTATGGTTTAGATTCTGAAGTTATTCACACGAAATCAGAGAGACGGAGAAGCGGGCAGGGGGGCGGACGGGCCGATGGGCAGAGAGACAGACACATATTTACAAAAAACAACTATCAGCAACACGCAACCGCATATTTCTGTTTAAAACTTAACATCAATTTTTTGTGGCAGTAAATATCTTTATGTATTCTACGTATATGCTCGTATACGAGAAAGTAACATAAATATTCAAATGCAAGCACATTTAAACATTTGCTTAATTTGTATTGAAATATAGAAATATTTATTCTACCTATTACAATTCATAATGTATCACAATCATGCCTTGCCTCCGCGTATTTGTACTTTTATAATGCAAAAATTCTACATTATAAAAATAAAATTACTTGAATGCACGCAGGCTAGTAGTTATAATACACACATTTGGAAGTTAAAATCCAGTGATAGCAAAATGATTCAGTGCATCCCGTACAGTACATCCCTAAGGTCGAAGATGTTGATTTGATTTCTTTAGTCAGAAATCAGTCAATACTCTACGTGGCGTATGAGGAGAAGATCATCTCGCTCGTTTTCGTCTTTCTCGTGAGCTTCAGAATCCCATCTGAACATTATAACTACAAATAGTTGAAAGGTGAATAAAAGTTTAAAACTAGAACAAATAAAATTAATAGCAATAAAATTTGAATAAGCGTGGGATTAGCAACATTTGAAAGAATAGACATTTTCGATTCCGAATTGTAGAAAACCTACTTGCATCGGTAAACGAACTGCAGATGCTTCGGATAATGTTCCAATCTTTCCAATTAGCGAACTAACCCGTTAATGTTATTAATGTTACTTAATGTATTAATTGATAACATTATTCAAAGTGGTTTGATAAAGTCCGAAGGCGGAGAGCTGTGAAGCATACTTCGGTGTTGATCAGAATGAACTGCGCATTAGTAAACACAAAATGGCTAAAACAATTTAAATAAGTTACGGTGACGAGGAATATATATTATGTAATAAGCAGAAATCAACTAAACTTTGTGATAGACGAGGTGTATAGTAACGATTTCTATTGTGTACGACGTAATTTTCTATGTACACAATACCACCTTACCTAACCTAATATAATCTCAGTAAATTCCTCAGTTGACGCTTGGATAAGCATGGATAAGTCGAAGTGACGAAGTGTTTTGATATTATACTTTTCGCAAGCACACAACAAGCCTCACTCTCGAGCAAATACCTCACATTAGCCAGAGCCTTGTGGATAATGCTAACATTATGTGCATGTCAGAAATGGTCCGTTCATCGTCATTCTTACAGAATTATTAAAGCAGACTATTTAATGTACGCATTAATCGGCAAAAATGCATATTCATCTGATTTCGGAATTGAACCGTAATATATGTTCTGACGATATGAAGCTTTAGGAAGACAAGATCGAGCTGGAAATCGACAAATGTACTCTACATCTTTAAAATAAATATATGTA
Organism: Teleogryllus oceanicus; assembly: GCA_964035755.1. Classification (NCBI taxonomy): domain Eukaryota; kingdom Metazoa; phylum Arthropoda; class Insecta; order Orthoptera; family Gryllidae; genus Teleogryllus; species Teleogryllus oceanicus. The sequence goes on from CAXIVR010000001.1 coordinate 98,156,867, forward strand.
TTTTTCGAATACGTGGCACTTCCTTTGATGGAGAAAGTTCTCCAAAATATGGCTGGAATATTCATAGGATACAAGTTCTTTTTAAGTGTACTTGAGAATCCAATATTTTAAAAATATATTCTAGTATTATTGATCTTAAAATTCGAGAACAAATTTAAGCTGCACCTAACACGGTGATGTCATATCGAAGAACAATGACTTTCTAAGGCAATGGAATGGATTGCTTATCAACTTTTTGCTCCCATTATGATCGGCATACATTGTTCATTTGTATTCAGCCTCATGGTGCAATCACATTCACTCGCCGCGGGACTTCTGTCAGCAGAGACGAAAGCAGTTGGCGTTGCCTCCACCTCATGGTCCTCCACATCCGTCACCTCATCCCCCTTTCTTTCCATGTTTCCCTTCGTCGCGATTTCCACCACGCCGCGTTGTCGCGTCCACTCCTGCCGGCGCCGCCGCCACCGCCACCGCTGCACTGCCTCCATCGCCGTGCTTCCTCCCATGTCTCATGTGGGTTTCTGATGGTTGCAGTTGCCGCGGATCAAGCAGATGGACGCGGCCCGCGGGGCCCCGGCACCACGACTGCCGTGCCGTCAGCTGGACCACCTTGCTGTAAGTGTTATGCCTACTGCATTCTGCGACTTGCCCACCTTGCCCATCACACATTGCGATTTTCGATTAGGAATTAGTCGGCATCGGTAGCCGAGTTGCTTAACTACCCTCCATGAAGTTACAGAGGTTAAGCAACTCGACACTCCTCGGATTCCTGGATGGGAGACCGTCTGGGAACATCGGGTATCTAATGACGCGATGCCCCCTGTCGAAGGGATAAAGGCTATGACTGACCACGACTATCTATGACTGACTAACTTAGCGGAGGATTACTCCACGTTCGACGTCAGTAAAATGGTTAAGAGAACTTTGTTATGAAAAACAAACGTAACAGAAGCTGGAAGCAGTGCGAGATATATGAAGTTTTAATTCATATATGACATTCCTTACTTTTACATTTATATTTATGCCCTTATGTACTGATACATTTATGTCCATGACCTACGAACTGTAGTCTATTGTGTGCTAAAATAAATAAATATATGACTCCGCACATTTTGAACTAAAGCATGTGCACTTTTAGACCTAAGACCTTTTAGACATATCACTGAAGTAGTTCCATATCTAAATGTAAATGTATCAACTCGATTAACAAGAATACATATCTCCCCTTTAACCTGTATTCCATTGGTTAACTTAATCCTAACGTGGTTGTCGGCTATATAAGGGCGTTCAGGACGGGGCTCGAGACACTTTTCATAAATCGGCGGAGTCTGTGTTCTTAGACGTTGATTATGCCTAATCGTCAGATCGTCAGCCATGGTAACGACGTGGAGGAATAGGAAAGAGATCATAGCGTGAGCCTCAGTGAAGCTAAATATCATTTTAGTGTCACCCACAATATATAAATGTAGCTTCTCGCATTAAGTATTAAGCTAAAGCACTTTCATTCAGGTATTTAGCATAACGAAGTGTGCAAGAAAGCATTCATCGTCCGCGGAAATTTCTGAAAGGCCTAGGCAAAGCACGGCGCGCTATATTAGCAGAATCCTCTACCATGTTCTGAATGAGCGAATAAGCCAACATCCGCACTCGGAACATCCGGCGGGACATACAGTCAATGGATAATCCTGTGTCAGAGTGGCGACTGGCGCGAGGTTTATATATTAAAACCTCCCTTATAATTCAATTTAAAAAGGTACAGGCATATCATATTTATAATCAGGGACGTTAGTCTTCTTATCTTAGCTTAAAACAAATAATACTCTCAGGAATATCTTGGTAAAATACTCCACAATCTCAATAGTAAATTAAATCTATAAGATAGTACACACAAAATAATTCCTTTGGCACACAAGTAAAATAAACACATACTAAATACACTTAGAGCTCTTCTAATTTACCTGATACTCCATGACCTTGTGAAACACGCAAGCCAAAAGAAATATACAATTTTGTTTCTTCACTTATTTTACTAACCTGAAATTCACAGTTTGTTTCAATTAATTCTATTGGTGACCGTAATCAATTTTCTAGATAATTTTTTATCCTACAGCTTCCAGTCTATAATTATACCAAAAATCTTATAAGCATTGCTATTCACATAAAGAAAGAAAAGTTATAGAATCTAAATGCACATCTAACAAATTCTCTCAGATAGTATTCAGTACAAATAACCTCTCTCTTTAGTCTTTAAAAATCTAACCTTAACATCTCCAAATGGTTTACATATTACAAAGATATTCTGTCATTAAGTTTCTTACGCAGAATGATTCAATACAACTTCATCCAAGGCACTGTTCTTAACTGCATTTTAAATGAAACAAAGAATCATGTTTATTGACTAGCAAGTTTGACCTTCTCTCACTTTCTTGATAACCTTCTACCCAGAATTTGTAACTGCAACATGTAGTTGGAATTGGCAATGGCATTTCTTGTCCATTACCTGGGGAAGACAGTGGTGTGTAACGTGCTGAAGTAATTCCTCCAGACTCCCGTTCATCTGCTCTCGAACTCAACGATCTCTTCAGAAATCATAATCTAATATTCAGAATATACGCGAATAGGAACGTCTATGCAAAGACATAGAAAACACTCCTTTATCTGGAGTTGAAGCGTCCAATTGAGATTCTTAAGCAGAACGTGCTGTAACGTATTTTCAGTACTTCAAGAGTCTGGCAACGTTATTACTAGACGTCCACTGAGCACGCGGATCGCCTCGTATTGCCGTGTCTGCGACCGAACGGTGCTGTGATCGGCGCGAGTTCTATCGTTATTTCCGGCAACTTGAGTCTGCTGTGGCATGCAAGTATTTTGAAAGATGTGGTGCTGCAGTAGCGCTTCATTTGACACGTTCTTACGTTTTATAAAAACGGTTTTATAAAAACCCCTTCTGTAAAATACCTTGTTTGAGAAGTCACACTGTGTTATTTTACAAGATGTTAAACATGAATTGTACCTCAGGATCCTTTCTAACGTTTACAATTCGCTCTAAAAGCTTTTAAGAAAATATCTAGCATGGAATATTACATTTTCTCAGTCAGAAATTCACTCTTTAGTTGAAACAGATTATATCACTTTTTACAAAAATTGTATCAACGTTATGTTATAAAGAATAGCTTACTCATTTCACAGTTGAGTACGCAAATTAAATATGCACTCTGAAACCCAAGAAATATTGATCTGAACAATCACACAAAAAATTTTCTTCTAAATAAGAAAGTATTCTTACAATTTCCCTTTCTCTTTTATGTTTAGGCAGAACATCTGAATATTTTAATATTCCTCATAATATCGTTTATTACAACAGTTTAAAGTTAATTTAAATTAGAATGATTTCTGTTACTTATCGTCCCTCTGATCTCAGTCTAAATATTTCCAAATTTTTCGCTTTCACTGAGCACGTTCTGTTTGACTTCGACCTTGCCGGTCGAGTGCGGTCGGCTACTCTTCATCTCCTATGCTATTTATGGTTCAACTTTTATAAGAATTATACTCGTAACTTCCAGTGGAAGACGAAATACAGTTCAAGCTTCTACTGAAACTAGTACTTTTTGTGCGGGCACGAACAAGTTCATAGTATCTGTTTCAATGAAAAAAAACAAAAAAACAGGAAACGCATTTATATTACATACTGATCCTCTTTGTCCACCGCCTTAGACTCCCTTAGGATGGTGATGATCCAATTTCAGCAGCTTCTCGAAAAATATGTGATTCAGCAGACAGCTATGTATACGCGGTTACACTAGAGTGGATAATTCGTACCCACGTGCTAGCTAGGGATGCGTGTACGTTTTCAGCTCATAAGGTATAAGTTATTCCCCCAAAATGGATTTGTCTCAATGCAATTTCCAATTTTATATATATCCACTCGAAATTGAGATATTCACAGAATCAAAGAGAAATAAAATATACGAGACAAAAAAAGCTGCAAAGAAAGTAGCACGATATAAAATAATATCTTAACACGTATCACCCGTTACACATGCAACTTTTATTTCGAAGTATTGCGGATAATCTCAGAATGAAATATATTGTTTCAAGATTAGTTACCTCAATAGATTTGCCCTTTTCACGTAGTGCAACGGTGGATGGGTTTCGGTTCCAGATCCTCAGACCAACTATATCTTCTTGAACTCTTGTAAGCACGTCTTCACTGGAGCGGATTCCTTCGTAGAAAAGGGATGAACGTTGATCTGACGAATGCCGTTCCAAGAACGGATCCGGTATTTTGAGGAATCGTTGGCGCTCTACCACGCTAGCCATTTAAATTCTAATGCTCGAGGAGTCAACTACTGTCAAATTCTCGCTTCAATCATGTGAGAAATCTAAATATATCAAGAGTAATGAGTGAGCAGTCACTATATATAGTGACCGCGTGATATATAGTGATCGTGAGATATTTGTAATGATATACGTAATGTGCATATGATTTCATTTGTGTAATTACTCTTGAGTCAAAATGAATACACATTTTCTTGCAAACGATCCGTACATGTATGGAAGGCTCTACTTTTAACTCTGAGGTGCTATCTGTGCGCTGCGGTGGTGCAGCATAGGCGATGGCAAACTGCAGGCTGTCAGCGGACATCAGAAGTGTTTAGGGGCGTTATGGCGGCAGGGCGTATAGGTACGATGATGGAGAGGTCAATATCAGAAAGACCAAGGCCGTCAGTCGAAGGAGGACGCGAATGACCGTCAGACTTTTTCGCACGTGATTTACTCCGTGGGCGATGACAAAACTCAGAGGTGTCAGGTGCTCAGGCGCAGGGAGTAGTGTAATGAAGCATAATGAGAAAGCTGTGCAGCTAATGCCTTGATATTGATTTCGTAAAGATATATTGATGATATTATACAAACGTTTTAAACTCAATATTCGTTGAAACACAAAGGTGTAATTATCAACAAGTATACATTCATTATTGTTGATAAGAATTTCGTGTAATTTCCTCTGTGACGAAGTGAGCGCTACCTGGTCCGTTAAATCGTCGGGGGTGTTATAAAAAAAACAAAAAAGCCTCTCAAACGGCTGGATTTGATTGATGACTAAACCACTCAGAATAAACTTTGTGAACCATCAACTTTTCATGTCATAGGTCGCCATTGCTATGTCATATAGTGTTATTGCTTGATGACTACTTGTGGAGAGATTATGTTTACGAAGACAATTGGGATAGGCCCCGTCATGCCTCAACACTATAGTAAACATACATCGCGGGAATCGAATACGCAGGACCCACAGATCGCTTCTGCCATAATCGTTACGCTAGGAGATACAGCCTCTTGCATTCATAACGAGCAATTTCGTCAAATATGCTCTGAAGAGGTCTTACTCGGCCACTTGCTCCACGTTTTATATCTTTACTCACCTCACACGGTTTTCTGAAAATTCTTTTAAAATGTTCTCAAAGGATCCGCAAAAGTTAGTGGTTCCCCACCAGTAGTTCCATTCGAGTTGAATATCTTCACACTGGCTCCGAATAGAGGAGAGTACGTCTCACCGGGAGGTTGTAGTGCCCCGACAGGGCCAGGATTTTGGACACTATCTTGACAGGTAGGTCGAGTTCAACCGCTGTCCGGAGGAGAATTGAAGCGGGCGGCTACTCTCATTGGTAGTTTTCCGTGGTTTCTCCCGTGAACACCACGCGAATGCCAGAGCAGTAACCTAACAATAGGGACATAGACCACGCGCTTCCTCTTCTGTCCTAAACTCCTCTGTGACCTTACTTACACATATTCACACTTCCATGCACTACGCTACCACACGTGCCCGGACAATAGTCGGGAGCTTAGAGATTGTTCCGGCTGGGGTCGTGTCCCGCTGGTAGGAAATACCTGAATGGGGAAAACCCGGCAATCCGACGAGTACGTTAGTTGCTTATAGGGCGCTTTTCAGTTACTAAGGCCATGTAGCGATGACAGGGGTCAACGGTAACGATATAGGACACACAAAACATCCCTGCCCCGGGCGAAGTCGAACCCGTAACCGTACAGGCTCGATGCAGCTATGGTTCTTCAGCCGTAGCGATCTCGGCTGTCCAGGCCGGCGGCCATGGCTGTTGGCGCGCCCGGAATCACAAAATAATCAATCAATCCGAATAGTGGAGGGAGAGAGGACACAAAAACATGCGTATTTGATCCGATTACTATTCATTGAACAATGCTCATCATTCTGAAGAATTCAATAAAATTAAATATGCATTTACCAAGAATAATTGTCTCATTGTTTCCTTTTAATTAGTTATCGTGAAAGTAACATTAATGTTCGTTTACCTACTACTGACACTTTGAAGTTTTCTAATTATCCTCTGCAACATGCCATACGGTCTTAACAGTAGTATAGCGTGAAAAATTCAAATGGGTAAACGCCGCGGCAAAGGGAGGGATTTTTCGTGGATGTGGTGATCTTCAAACATATTTATCTACATAACTTAAGTGATTTGTCCCCTCCCCGCAGTATTTTCAGTTTTTTTGAATTCTTACAATAAAGCAAAAAGTATGAAATTTTGAAAATTGGAAATGCTAATGTTCAATATTATTTGTAAAACCTCGTGAAGGGTGTTTCAATAGGGTCAACAGTAACTTACCTGTCGTTGATATTTCAGAATTCCTCACATCCATCTTAGGCCACGCCTCTAAATGATCTTACATGGAAGCGTCAAATGTAAAACCGTGCCGAGGGAACTTGAGAAGCGCCACTGGCAAACTAAGGACCTTCCGAGGGTCGGAATCCGCAGACTCTGATAGTTCGACTTACGTGATACTGTTGCACTCAGAGCATCGCCCTCATCACGTCCAGAGAGAAATTTCTTTCCATGTGAGGAGTTCTGAAATATTAGCGACTTTTAGCCCTCTGCCACACCCTTCCCTTTCAAAAACAATATTAAACATTTGCGTTTCCAATTTTCAAAATTCCTTGCATTTTCATTTACAATATTTCAAGATCTAATTTTAAAAGGCAGATTTCTTTAAGAGAAAAGTTATCTTCAATATTGTAATTGTAAGAAGACGCAAAAAATGTAAGGAATTTTCGAAAATACATAGAGTGAACGACGATGGCGAGCGAAACTGACCAGCGTTAAAACCGTCTTTTGCTCTTCTGAAGAAAAAATATAGAAAAAGTTGGAGCCGGTTTTGAGATTTTTTGAAAAATTGCCTTTATTGCAAAAACAACACGAAAACCACTCATAACTTCAAAACAATTGTTCATGACCATATTTAAAAATAGAATTGTTTTGAATATATATCATTAACATAGTTCTCTATCCTCAAAATTGTAGTTTTGCAATTTTAAACTTTTACAATTTTCGAAAATACACAGTTCTCCGAACATAGAACGTGCACCATTTTTGTAAGCGTTTCTTACTCTATTCCAGAAAAGTATTAATGTCAAAAATTGGAGCCGTTCAAAGAGACAATACTTTTTACTTAAGGTCGCTTTTCAACTACTAACGTTGTAAAGCGACCACTGCAATGAATTTTGGTTTTCTAACCTTTGGTAACGGTAACGGTAACTCGCAAACTCATATACGGACACAAGAAACATCCATGCACTGGGTGGGATTGAAATCCGCGACCCTTCAGGTACGAGACAGCTTCGGCCCTTCAGCCGTACCGACTTTGTCTAGCTAGTCCAGCAAACAATTTGTTAAATTGCCTTTATTTCACGAAAAATGCTCAAACTATTCATATTTTAAAAAATGTAGAGAAACTTACTTAAATATAAAATTCTTTTAGATCAAATAGGAAAGGAAACAAAATCGTTATTATTAATATTGTAGTTTTGCAACTTTAATGCTTTGATATTTTTGAAAATGCACAGTAATCACAAAAAATCGAACCTGTGCTATTTTTATAAATGTATTTTGGTATATTTGAGAAAAATAAAAAATCGAAGCCGTATTTGAGAAAATCATATTTTCGAAATTGCCTGTCTTTCACGCAAAAGTATGCGAAAAATAATATAATTTTCAAAAAAATTTCATTACTTTATTTAAACATTTAACTTTAAACGGAAAAAATGAAATTTTTGTAATTTTTGAAAATTTATACTTCAACGAAAATGATATCTGCGGTAGCGTTTAAACGTACTTTGCTAAAAAATTGTCAAAAAAATTGAAACTGTTTTTGAAAAAAGTTTGAATATGTTGGGGATTCTTTAATTTACCCCAAAAAACAAAATGCTCGTTTCAAATCCGCAGGGTCACGAGTTCGGCCAGATCCATCAGAGAATGTGAATTTTCTGTCACATTTTCTGAATGGATGAGGAGCTAGCATTGACTAGCGATAGACAGTCGTTTTGTTGAAAACAAAGTTTTCGAAATCAAGGACCCACAAAAAAATAGATTCTGATTTCATAACATGTTAGATGAAGAAAATAACTACATATAGGTACATGGTTTATACATTTTACCTACATCAAAGACTCGATACGGGTTCTTCTGGGGAAAAATCACCACATTCCGTAGCAGCATTACAATGCTCTCTCTTTAATACGTAAGTAGGTAGTAGGAGAGAAAGTACAAAGAAACAGCGTTAGCTCTAATTAATTTAACTGCTGCTGAAGTAATTGCTTAGCAATGTATATTGGTATTTTCATCCACACAGTGTAACTATTGGAATTTCTTATTTTTCCAAATTTTCGAGTAAATAACAAACAAAATGATTTGGTCGATGACATTAAAACATGATTTTTCGTACTCTGGTTGTCTCATAGTTTTATTCCATTATCGGAATTATATTCCACGCGGCGTTTCCACAGATAAGTTTTGTAGAGAGTTTCGTTTCCGAGGAATGTGACGTGTACTTGCAAGATCAACTTTCATGTAACTTCGATTGACACTTCCTTTGCATCGTACATGCGGTATCTTCGATAGCGTACTATGCGGCTCCAACACGACCCGACAAAGCATTCTGTAGCACCCGACGATCTCAGCGGCAGAATCCTAGGGAGCGAAGATGCACATCAGCGATAGGCGCGAGGGCGAGGGGAGAACGGCGGGCCGTACTCGAAGCGTCGCTGCCGCGGGGGCTGGCCGAGGGGCGAGGGGCGAGAGGCATGGGCGGGGCGGGGCGGGGTGAGGCTGGCGGCGGTCGGGGGGGCGTCGGGAGCGCTGAATAACGACAATCGAAAAGTGGAACAGCGTGGCTGGCGCGAATACCACACATCTTCGCGCCTGTAACAGAAGCAGCACTGGTGGCGACGGCGGCGCAGCAGCTGGGCGGCGGCGGCGGCGGCAACGGTGGCGGCGGCGAAGGTACAGCGGACCTGATCGATGCCGCGCACTGTCCCGCCGCCGCCGCCCCCGCCCTCGACGCCCCCGCCGCAGCCGCGGCCGCCGCCACATCCTCCTAGCGCACCCGCACGCCAGGTGGTCACGAGGGCCCTGAACCCCGCACACGGCTCTTCGCTGTATGCCGGGGCGCGTTCTTTACCAGACTATCGGTACCGTCCCGCTCCACCCACGCACCTCGTCCACATACCTCAACGTCGACCGCCCTCTGCGTAATATGCTCGAGCGCGCCCGCGCCCTCTCTGCCATCCACAGCGCCGCCCACTCAGTGCACGCCCCCGCAGGCCTCGAGGCCCGCTCCCGGCTAGGCTCTCTCTCTCCCCCGGACGGCTTCACCGCTTCCTAGAGCGACGGCGTTTCGCGGAGCTTCCCGCAGTCCCGTCTTGCCAGAGCCACCCCCGCGCCGCCCTTGCGCCGCGCCGCCCCGGCGCTGCCTCTGTGCCGCCCCTACGCCGCCCCTGCGCCGCCCTCGCCGCCCCGCGCCGCCCCGCGCCGCCCCGCGCCGCTGGGCTCGCTCGTTCGCCGAGCGCGCCGCCCTCAGCGCAGCCGCCCGGGCTGGGACCCGGGCTGACGCTTGCGCCCCGCCCGCGCCGCCTTCTACAGCCCCGCGCGCCCTGCCGCCCCCGCCACCACTGCATTCGCTTCTTGTGCCGCCCCGCTACCCTCCCAACCTCCTTTTGCGCTAGGATCATGGTGCTGCCACTACCTCACTTTGAATGGCCTATCGCTATCTATGCCGCAGCAAATCACTCTTTGTTCCACGAATCCGCTCTCTATATATTACCATTACAGATAACGCCCCAGCCGTCCTCAACATCGTTCTACCGTCAACCGCCATAATCATGAGTCTCGTAAGAGAAGTTCATGTTAAGTTATATGCGTAGAAGTTCTGAGTTTCCTTCCCCGTTAGAATGTGAGATCCGGCGCCGATCTAGACGTCGGTCGTGCATTTCCGCTAGCGGATACCGCCCCAACCAGAACAACTTTTAAGCTCCGGCATCTGTGAAAGTGTAGTTAAAGTAAATGTAAATGTGAGTGTTTTAGGGTAAGAATGGAAAAGTAAAAAATCGTGTTCGTTCTATGGTCTGTACAGCTCCGGCATTCGCCTGGTATTTATCACCGCTCAGAGCAGCCGCCCGCTAGTATACTCATCTCGATAACGTCTGAATTGGACCTAGCTATCTAGTGTCGAAAATCTGCCGCGATCGGTAACCCTAAGACCTCACCATCAGACATGATTCAGTAGCAAAAGCTCTAGCCTTGATCCATCTGAGCCGGTCGCTTATCTCAATAAATTCCGTCATTGCTAATAACATCAAAGCAAATGCCCACTACGCCCCCTCGCAGTCATCCACGTTCTGTCCCAGCAGCGCGAATCCTCAGTGCAATTACTGCGGCTGTATTGTTCCCTGTGTAGCCATTCTCCTTTATGCCAACGTGGCTGCTTGCATTCCTACGCCTGAACCTCGCTGGCTCTTCGTCGACCCTCCCGCCGCCCACTCGGCCTCATCTGACGGATCCACTGCTCGCGGCAGAGATGCCGGCTCACGTCTAGAGTCCATCGTTACGAACTCATCGTCGGCCACCGGCGCCGGTGACCGCATCCTCCGCCTACACACGCCACACCCACCGCCATCCACGCACGCGCAACGACTGCGTCATCACCTTCACGTCCACCCGCCCGCGCCCGCCGAGTCCGTCTTGTCGCCCCAGGCCGCCCTCTCGCTTCTCGCCTCTTGCCACGCCGGCGCTGTCGGCTCTGCAGTACCCGTTGCACCGACACCTTTACTAACGCCCCCGATACTTCGTCGCAAACATTGTTCCTTCTAATCTTCTCTCGCCTGTCCCACCGTAACCATCACTTAGTGAGATGATACGAGCAACCATCTCTTGCTCTCAAGTTTGGTGCTCCAATCCCTACCTTGCAGTCTCTGCAAGACCTTTTCGGGAATATTCCTTCACATTCGGTTTGTCAGTCCCTATGGTTATTCCTTGGGTATTTTCGGTGACCCTCTCTACTTTCTTTAATTCATTATTATGTTTCCTTTATTGATCTGTTCGAAATATCTTGTATTTGTTACGTCCACACATTCTGCAATCTCATTTTGCTTTGGTCGTTTCTGCTCCTCCATCTGACCTATGCACTGTCGTTCGCTGCGAGCTACCACAACCTACTTCACTTCATTTCCTCGATATTATGTCTATGTAGTGTTAATGCGCAAAACACGACCGCACGGTTTGTTGCCTGAATAATTATTTCGTCCCGATCTCTCTCCCCCTCCGCTCTAGGGACCGAGCCGTGCGCAGTATGAGGCAACCGGCGTGGTTGGTGTCGCTCCTTTGGCGCGGTTCTGCGCGCCACGCTACAGCGCACAACGCCACGCCACGCCACGCCCGCCACGCTGTCCTCACGCCATGTCCCGTCACGCCCCGCCGCTCCCTGTCGCCTCCCCCCCGTCGGGGTCGCTCCCCGCCACGCATCGCCTCTCCGCGCCGCGCCCCACACCCACTCCAGCGCGCGAGCAAGCATCTCATTTGCGGTCGACCGGATTGGATCACGACCCTTCCGACGCAGTCCGCAAGCCGCAATCGACCTATTTAATAATAAGGCCGCGCGGCTTGCCGACGCGATCGCGCCGCCGCGCCGCGACAGCGCGCTGAGTGCGCGCTCTACGTCGAGGGCGAGGGGGGAGGGGGAGCGCGCGGCGCTGCGTCGCCGCCCACTTCGCCGATTCCAGCGTTGCCCCCGGTCGAGCCCTCTGCCCTTTACGAACTTTTGGCTTCGTCTTCTTTTGTTGTCGCCCATGCTCTTGACCCCCCTCCCCATCGCTCACACTGCTATCCCTCGTTCAATAATAAAACTTTATTTAATAATAGAATCACTAGATTGCAACCCACATTTCACTCAATTTCATTCCACGTTTTCCGCTACCGTTACAGCCAAATTATATCGAGATAAGAGAACCTGCGAACCTTTCTTGGAACATGAAGGGTTCACTGCAATTGAATCATTAATTTTATTTGTTTTATATTAATACTTATAATAAAAATTTACTTATTTATTAGTTAAATACTGCAGGGTTTTATACCATCACTAAAGATAAAGTTCATAGATTTGGTAAAACTGTATTAGTATAATAAGTATTTTATTCAGAGCTTGCTGTTTCATTTTAAAATTCGCGGAACCTAGAAGAAATACCATTTGGTCATGCTGTATTCAACGAACGACATTTCATATTTATCATTATAATTTTGCTACGGTTTTTCCGAACAGTATGCGATTTCTCTTGAAATAAAAGTTACCTATATTTTAAAATAAAAATGTATATACTTTTAGTAACACATCAATGAAAATCTGTAATGTTGTGTACGAATTCCCTCCATTATTTCGTTTTTCCCCTGCATATTGTATTATTTCTCATTTCATTACACGGTTCTTAATGTTTCAAGTATATTTCTTACTAGTGCACTGACGCCATCCTCCTACCGGTCCCTAACCTTCTCGTATGTCGGAGGCCACGCATAGGACAAGGGTGAGGTGCGGGCAACGGGCGTTGGCGCTGCGTCGCGGCGCCGCAGTGTCGCCCACTCGCCCGCGCGAGAGCACGCGTGGGCTCCGGCCCGCGAGTATGCGCGCTCGCGGTCGCGGTCATGCACGTGCCGCCCTCGCGACGTTCGCAGGCGGCTTCACCACCCACGCGCCGCGTCGCACGGCGCCGCCCCGCCCTGCCGCCCCCCAGCGCTCTCCGCCAGCGCTCTCCGCCAGCGCTCTCCGCCAACGCTCTCCGCCAACGCCCTCCGCAAAGGCCGTTCGCAAACGCTCTCCGCCAACGCTGTCCGCCAACGCTCTCCGCCAACGCTCTCCGCCCACGCTCTCCGCCAACGCCCTCCGCCAACGCCCTCCGCCCCGCCCTCCCCCACAACGCCCTCCGACAACGCCCTCCGCCAACGCCCTCCGACAACGCCCTCCGCCAACGCTCTCCGCCAACGCCCTCCTAACACCCTCCGCCAACACCCTCCGCCAATGCCTTCCGCCAACGCCCTCCGTCAACTCCCTCCACCCACCTCTTCAACGCGCTCTTCGCCCCGCCCTGCGCCTCGGCCTCCGCCACGCCCTCCGCCAAGACCTCCGCCAAGCCTTTCCCCACCTTTGGCCCCACCATCCGGGACCGCCCACCGTCCCGCTCTCCACACCACAACCTTTTATATTTATTGTGCTAGTTTGCAATAGAACCGAACGAGTTATAATTTTCAGACCTTCACTTTTTTAGTAGAGACAGCTAGTAGTAATGTTTGCTGGAAAGTCTATGCAGGACTGACAATTCACCATAATATTTAAAGTTTTGTTACACTTATTTTTGACAAGGAATTTTTCCGCTCACCTCCCCGCGGAAATTCATTGGGCCACGTGCTGCCTATGGTCCAGGGTGAAACTTTCGTGGTATTAAAACCAACCTGGCATGATCTGTTGGACATACAAAGCCTCAGCTGCAGTTTTAAATGCTTTTCATCTATGATGCTTGAGCATTTCTAAAGTATCGGTTAAGAATAGACTCGTCGGTGTCCAGAGCACAAGAACAAAACAATAATTATGGATGTATCAGATAATATAGAACAAACGTCTCTTTGCAAAAGACAGCGAGATGCATTATCACCGAGAACAGACTGAATTCACATTTAGCTTCACCTTGTCGCGAATAATCTGTTCGTAATCAGTTGCCAACACAATGGCTACCATTGTTACCGCTTTCACCTTCACTGTCTTCCACCGTCGCCACAACTACTGCTATCGCCCCCACCTGATCTTCCACTCCAGCGGGTGGTATTTCGGGCATCCTCGCAATGCCACGCCAGTCACCACTTCCACCGCCACTGCTACCGTCTCTACTATCGCATTAGCAGCAACTCACGTCGATCACTTTGGCATGTGCGCTGCTAGCCCGAGACGCATCCACTTCATCAAAAAGGGATATGCTCTCCAGCCCACGGGCCGGGCAGCCTCTAGCTCGCTTGCTTTGCTTCAAGGGTTTCTAGTTCGAGATCTAGCGGGGAACATATACGACGGGGTTTAATTGAGAGGTAGTATTAAGCGCCGTGGAGCAAATTTTACTCCAGCTGCTGTCAGAGATTTCCGTGCTGTCGCATCCAGTAAATATTGTGCTGAAGGAACTCCGAGATAAATTGCTTCTAAAACTGTAATTCCAATCCTTGAGAGCTGCAATGTCAAAAAAAATAATATTTTAAAACAATCTTCACGGGAAAACAATATTTGACAAATTTAAACATCGAATAAATTCATAATTCGTAAAATAAGCAGTAAAATTATAAATATACAATCAAAATATTTAATCAAATACAGCACATCACTCTATTAGTAAGACGATACTAAGTAGAATTAATGGTATTTCCAAACGGACAAATTGACATGAATTTTACAAAATATTAAACATTCTTATATCATAATTTGTATAATCATTCTCGTTTACCACTTATCAAATTAAGAACTATGGTGATATATATCACATTTTCACATTTTTATTTTTTTATTTTTTGGAAGGGGAGAGAAAAGATGACAGTTCATTTCTATAGGTATTAACGTTTATTGGTTGTATATCTTTTTGTAACTTTAGAACGGAGAACAAAATGAATTTTTCAAACTACTAATGAAAACGGCGTAGATTCTAACGTTGTATTTCTTAAATTATTTTACATTGTTTATCAATTAAAGAGCAAAAATAAATGTTTGACGACGTAATGGCTCTGGCGTTCCAAGAAAATGAATAGATATTCCGTAATTCGGAATCCATATGACTATATTTTCGTGAACAACACCGGGATCAGACAGACAAAAGAACTACAACATACGTGTTACAACTGAACGAGCACATTATTCGATGAACGTAGTAGTGAAAGCGAAAGTATTGGAAAATACGTGGCAGATAGATTAATAACAAAACGACGATTTTGGTCAGTTGCGGGCGTTAATTCTCTCAATAACTGAGGGCGACGTATACAAATGAAACTAAGAAACATACACATTAGCATATACAATAGTGAGTGTAGTCCACACGTTTGCGGCAGATTGCAAATGTTCATTATTAAAGTATCGACGAGTTACTATGACACGCATGTCTCATTTATAAATCGTACAGAGAGGGAGGGCTATAGTAAAATATTTTAAATTAATGTCAATATTTAATAGTAATTATATTCTAATCATATCTTGTTGCAGGACAACAGACTCAATGTATTCTCTAGGATGTTTTGCACTGCTCAGGTGGTTACTGCATTATTTAAAAAAAATGTGCGTCGTAATTACTGTCCACACAGTAATTAAAATTGTACTTTTTGCGAAAGAAACTCATTATATTGTATCCAAAAAAAAAAGCCGAGGTTGTTTGTTGTGTATTTTCAATGGCACGCTCACTACTAGGCAATTAAAAACTCACGAAGGTGCCGGATGAGTGCGACACCGACCACGCCGGCCGTTGAACTGAAGCAGGCCGCCTCTTAGAGCGTCTCATCCTCCAAGGTGCGGCTTGCCTCGGTGATTGCTATAACAACCGTGACGTTACCGACGATAAGAGTGTGAACTCCACGCCGATGCTGTCGTGCTGGTGAAGTAAAGGCCAAAGAAATACGATTTTTCTTCCAGTATGAAATACGTTCCTATCGTATTTCTTTACGCTAAGGTGTTTCAAATATGAATCCTATGTATGATAAAGAGAGTATTTTATTAGAAACGCCATTTTCACATTAGAAAAACTAAGATAAGTTTTAAGTTGTAGGCGTCCTATTGAAATTCCTTAAATATCTGCTACAAAATTTAAACAACCAAAAAAAAGCTACAACCTTAGTTTCAAACAGTTATGGTTTCAGGAATTCCCATGGTTGTGTTCTCCAAATCCTCAGAAATGTTTTGTTAGTCATGCTTGATTTTTAACAAAAAAAAACGTTTGAAACAGAACAAATTTGCCGCTATGATGAATATAACTAGATTGCTGCGTAATCACGGCAGAGTATATAAGATGAATTCGAGTAGATTTCAGGTTACATCAATGATTTTATGCTAACAGATTTTGTAACGTCTGATTATTTATGTTTAGGTAGATGATATATATATATATATATATATATATATATATATATATATATAAATTTTATTTTATTTCACTCATGTGGTCCCAAAGATGACAAACATCGCTCAAAATCATATTGCAGGTACAAAAAAGATGATAGACCAGACTTTGTTAACTATCGAAAATGTGAACTCCGATATTCATATCAGGCTCCTTCCAACCAGTGCGTACACAATACAGGGAAGAAGATACTCTCCCACCAGTCCAATATTGTAAGCATCTGCCGCCGTCGTCGGCATCCAGACTCCCGTATTAACGACGCAGAATCGATTCTTGATTTAAAAAGCAATTACAAGGCAAGCTAAATGGGCGCATACGAAGCAGAGGACGTGAGTCTCCAGCAAAAAGTTTCCAATGAGTATTCTTAAGTGGATATTTCTAGGCAAAGTAGATTATTCGCTCATATTTAAAGGTCGAACGAAGGGTAGGCTGAAGGACTTAAAGTTACATTTATTCCGTTGTGGACTTGCTTCACTTTCATTTAATTTTGGGAAACAAAACATTCCTGTAGGATTTTATGATAGTCGTAAAGCCAAACATGAGAATAGACATTAAGAAATGGTAGAATTTTGAACCATACTGCAGCATTAGTGTACTGAAATGCATGTGTGTCCTGTAAATGTAACATACATTTTGAGTTCTTAATTTCCCATTCAGATTAACCATTTGTAAAAATCTGGAATAATAGAATTTTCTCTATATTTATTTCCACTTTTGAGTGACAATGATGTATTTTTGGTAGTAGTCTTAATTATTAATATTGTTACTTATAGCTGTCGTACAAAGACAGGAACACTTGTGAGACAAAATTTGACAAATTAGAGAATGTGCATTTGATGTAATAGGCTCATTATGGACAATATGCAATGGGGAAACTACTGAAAACGCGTAATCCGCCGACGTATTATTATGCTACATTATAAAATCTCCTTTACAAGAGATTACATTATTGTGAGACTAGTGTAATGTACGATGTAATTCGAGAAGAAAAGAGAAGCATTTAGAATTATTGTTTACCGTCATTGAATTATGACTAGATTGTCTTAAAAATCTTCTCTATATTTAATGCAAGTCAAGCTGATAAATATCTACAACTTACATGAACAGTTGAAATAATTACTGGAATTATTATTGCAAAAAATATTGATTAAATTTACGTCTTATTCACCGCCATCGGTTGCAACTTTAACCACATGGTTCTATCGACCGCTGCGGCTGTCTCACAAATGCAACCCACATAAATTTATCCCGCGTGACACTCCCCCCAAAAAGGAATTGCAAATTCCTTGTACAGTTGAACAAAAAATGACTACAGTCAATCTACCAAAACATTCATTTTTAAAATCACGTCCTGCTGGTCAGCATTGGTTCCAACTCGAAGCATTTGTTTGTATCGACAGCTGGGGGATTTTTGCAGCGCAATTGAATCCCGCGAAGCTGAAACGCATCTCGCGTCACCAAAGAACCCCAAATTTCTGTACAGTTGAACAAAAACGACTAGAATCAATTTCGTAAAACATAGTCATTTTTACAACTACGTCTTCCTGGCCGCCATCGGGTCAAATTGGAACCGCTTGGTTATATTAAGCGTTGGGGTAACATTTCGAAATTGCTTCGCACGTAACAGTATCGCACCTCGCGGTACCCACGCCCAAAACGAACCACAATTTCTTGTACAGGAAAAAATGGCTAGATTCAATCTCGCGAGTTATTTCAGTACATTTTAAAAATAATTTCCAAAGATACACAAATTTAAAATCTTGCTGGCCTCTTTCGGTTCCAACGCCAACCACTTGCTAGTATCGACCGCTGGGGCGAAATTTCGCAATTGCATCCCGTGCCGAGTTTCGCGCCGAGGCTTCTGCTGCTCATTGATCCCGACGCGGCGCGGCGTGGCGCGGCGCGGCGCGGCGCGGCGCTGCAGGCGGTGCTCTGTCTCCCTCGCAGCGGAATAGACTTGGACGGCCGCGCGCGCGCGGGGCCACCGGCCGCAAAAAGCCCGCGCGCGGCCCGCCGCCACACACACCAGCGTTGCATTGCCACGGCTGTTTTTGCGCCAGCTTCCTTCCGATCGTTCGACATCACGTTCTCGGGACGGAGGGTTGCTTCGCTTGAAACAGTCTGGTTAGGAGCTGGCTCTGCACCAATATACGTGGCAGCAGAACGACAGAATCCGAGGCATTCTGCAGACAGTCATCTCCACTCCTCACAGAACTAGCTTCATTTCAAACTATTCGATAACACGATCGCAGATTGGGTACTCATTCACTTGAAACGTAATGTGCGTATACTGATGCCCATTCTTGCCAGTCTTCTTCTTATTTTGCTTCTTTCTTTTCTTCTTCCTTTTCTTCTTCCTTTTCTTCTTCTTCTTCTTCTTCTTCCTTTTCTTCTTCTTCTTCTTTTTCTTCTTCGTTTTCTTCTTCTTTTTCTTCTTCTTTTTCTTCTTCTTTTTCTTCTTTTTCTTCTTCTTATTCCTCTAACTCAGTACTAAAGTTCTTATGAGTTGGTTATTAAGTCTACTCCAGGTTGCAAGCAGCTTCCTTAGGAGATAATCTATGGACTGTTGGTGCCTCTAATACTTTTCGCAATGTCTTGCACTTTCCAATCTTTTGAATTATCTGAGTGTTTAGTCAAATTATTACACAAATTTTGTGGAACAAATTTCAAAGCTCCGATAACTATCGGGACGACCTGTGCTTTTACGCTCCACATTCATGATCTCGATTTCCAAACGTTTGTAGTTAAGACGCTCCTCTGCCTCCTTCATTACACGTTTGATCGTTCGGTACAGCAACATCTGTGTACTAGTAGGCACGTTTTTTCTCCGAAACCAGGATAACAAAATCCGGTTTGTTTGCCGCTATCGTGCGATAAGTTTGAATTTGTTGGTCGTACAGTATTCTGCACAGTCCGCATAGACGTCACCGGTTTAGTGGTACTCGTACCACTTGGGGCATATGTTTGGAACTTCGAGGACGGTACAGATATACCAGCAGAGGTAACGACACTCTCATTTTAAATATTTGGTATTTACTACAATTGCACAAGGGGAGACGATATGATCAATGATTTCTACTTCTACCTGGCAAATGTAGTATTTATAATCGTGGGAAAGTTTGAGAACCACTTTATCAGAATATCGTATTCTCAATACCTAATCTTGAGCAGATATTGCTTCCGATTCTGAATTCATTCTTCCTCTTTTAAGCCAAGTAAATGATTTATCTTTATTGATCAGCACTGTTCATTCGTTTTAAATATTGCCCATGAAGTGGTCTCTCTCTTTCTCTGTCTCTGTCTCTGTCTCTGTCTCTGTCTCTCTCTCTCTCTGTCTCTCTCTCTCTCTCTCTCTCTCTCTCTCCCTCCACGATTCCTTTAATATTTCTTGTCTGACATTTCATGTTAAGTAGCGCCAGAAGTTCAGTGTGTGTGTTATTCTGCGTATCTTGCAGTCTTGTTCGCAATGCTTCTTGTTACACTCACAATGCGTCTGTTTCCCATTCTTCAGTGAGATTTCATGACCTGTCTCATTAGTGGGTCACCTTGATGGCTGACTACATATTCTCCCTTTCCGTCAATTGCATAGTATCAGGAGGCTTCAATTTGTCTGAGGCCTCTTCCTCCTTCCTTACGTAACACATAAAATCTATGTAGTACATCAGCTCGAGGGTGGGCGACATGACGCTTGTAAGCAGTGCAATTTATTATTATTATTATTATTATTATTATTATTATTATTATTATTATTATTATTATTATCATCATCATCATAATCATCATCATCCTCGGTTTTCTCAGCTATTTTTGCTGGTAGAAATGCTCACCTTCCCCGGAGTTGTTTTGAAGACAGGTTCGGTCACAGAAGAAGAACTTCATCTTATATCTGGACTTAAGATAAACATTTTCTTACGATATGGGCTGTTTGCAACAAAACTGGGCGCTGTTCCATGTTCAGAAAGTTTTTGGATAGTTTAAGTTCTGTTACGTTTTTAAGGAAGATTTTACTGACCAGGCCTTTCGCTGATATCACGAGTGGGTATGTTTTGGTAGCATTTAATTTCCAAACATGTTTTAGTTCGTAAGATAAGTTTTTATATTTCGAATTTTTTTCTATTTCTTTCTGTTTGATGTTGTGGGATAATGGTACTGCGATTTTTATTATTACTCCTTATTTCTTCTTTTTATCTATAAGGAGAATATCTGGCCTATTGTAATCGACAGTACGATCAGTTAAAACTGGTCTGTCCCAGTACAAAAGGGTGGAACTTGTTTCCAGCACTGGAGGAGGGGTGTACTTATAGAATGGCGGTATCGATTCATCCAATAATTGATGCTCTATTGCAATTGTCCTGTACACGATTTTCGCAACTTGATTATGCCTTCCTAATTAAGCACTGTCTGAGAGGGAAGAGCATGCAGCTGTGATGCGTTCTATATTTTCTCCTACAGCTCCACACTTCCTACATTTATCCACCACATCTTCTTTTAAACACTACTTTCGATAGTTTCTGGTCTTGAATTGATATTATAAAACCCACGGTCTCAGGATATATTTGTTTCTCCAAAAGCCACTCCACCGAGGAACGACTGTCTACATCATCTCGAAACAAGAGTTTTGGGTATCTTCCATGTATTTCTTGTTGTTTCCATTCATTAAAGTTAGACTGGGG
The DNA here is from genome assembly GCA_964035755.1 of Teleogryllus oceanicus. Lineage (NCBI taxonomy): Eukaryota > Metazoa > Arthropoda > Insecta > Orthoptera > Gryllidae > Teleogryllus > Teleogryllus oceanicus. The sequence continues at coordinate 98,178,026 of CAXIVR010000001.1, forward strand.
GTAGGGATGTTTAAATCATAGTTTCGTTTATGGAGGTTCAACGGAGTGAAGCCGCAGTCCTCATTAACAGTTAATTTCATTAATTTGTCGGTGGAGTTTAAAAGGGTCTGTCACATTTTTCCTCTTGTCTTAGGCTTTCCTCTTGTCTTATTATTATTATTATTATTATTATTATTATTATTATTATTATTGTTATTGCTCTCTTAGAAACGTGCACTCCCCATAATAACAACTCAGTTTTTAAAATTTTATATTAAATAAAAAATAAACAAATGGCCCAATTAAGGATCCATTGCAGACGTACTACGTACACACACTATTTTCACGTCTTTTGTGCCTATTTCATTTCAGTCGTTTCTGAATGAAATCTGTTGTACAAAGACAGATCTTGAAAGAAATCCATGTGTATTTTCTGAAAATGTTAGTCGTTTTTGCGTAATTTTTCGTGAAATTTAGGCAATTTTTAGACATTTATTTTCTCAAAAATGCTCCGAAATTTTCCTTTAATTTTTCCCCTCCTATGTAGGACGGCAAAACACTAACGCTGATCCCATTTTTGCCGAACTCTGCTTTTTCGAAAATTGAAGAAAGTAAGAACATAGCAAAAGTACAATATTCACAATTGATATTTTTTCCATAAAATTTATTCCAAAATATTCGGTCTTTAATAAAGGTCGTGTAAAATATTTTTTGTTATTTACGTCGATAAACATGTGCTGAGCTCCTTTGCAACCAACCATCTAAACAACGCATTAAGAGCGCGTCCATAACAATGGCCGTTAAAATGCTTGAGTGTCAATTAGTACAAAACAAATAGCTCAGCGTACTTTTAGGTTTGATTTTAACAGTGCTTTTGTACCAAAATCTTTGAATAAATATGTTGTTGCCACCCAATACATTTTTTTGAATGAATGTAAAAAAATATTTTTGCATATAAAATTAACAATTTGGGAACTTTCCTTCTTATGGGGAAAACTTTCCATGTAAAACCATTTGAAGCCGTGACATTTATTTTTGTTACTGTTAGAAGAAATATATTCTGAAAATTTTATACCTTGTTCTCTTTTCCATTTGTCCCTCTCCATTTTTCCTTCCTTTTTTCTTCTTGTGCCATTTTCCTTTCCATTTTGTGCCCTATTTATTTTGTTTCTCGTCCCTTTTTTCTCTCATTTATCCCATTTTACCACTTTCTTTCCCATTGTCCCAATTTGTTCGTTTATCATCTTTGTCCTACTTGTCTCACCTACTTTGTCCCCCTTTTTTGTTCCACTTTTGTCTTCCTTTGTCCTTTTTGTGATCCTTTGTCCCTTTCGTCCTTCCGCATACTGTGATTGCTATTTAATAATGCTATCAAGACCCTGTACCAACAATCCTTGCTACAGAACATCGAGAGTAATAACATTTCTTAACTTCATGAAAGTGTTAAATATTTATTTTGAATATATTATATACTAGAAATAACAAAGAACATTGTATGTAAAACGTCTTCTATTAGTCTTTATGGATTCGGCCGGAAGGGTATCCTCATTTTTGAAGACTCGCTGGTCTCATTCTTAAAGACTAATTTAAAGGACTTGTGAGATAAATAACTATTTGAAAATATGAGTAGTATTGCTTGAATTTAAATGCAGATTATAAAAAAATCACAAAAACAGCTGCAAATTTTTCTTTAAATTCTTTCCCCATAAGTAGCAAAGAAAGAATGGTACTGGTCACATCTTCGGCGAGCTTTCTGTTATTTCAAAAATTGCAAAATAAATAAATAAAATATATAATAAATAAATAAAATACCCATGAAGCTTTGGTGAAATAACGGAGAAGGTATGAAGTTTCTTCGATATTCTCGGGAGTGGTTTTGTTAAGACAATTTACTAGAGAACGGAAAATTGTTACAAGGTGAAAAGTTGCAATATTATAATATTACGTTACCGTAAAAACTAGTGCGAGAAAATATGTTCTGTTATAGCAGTATTAGTTTTAATTTGATGATAATTGAACTTGATCCAGTTCCTTGGAAATATTCCTTGAAAAGACAATTCTGTCCTGCGCATGGGAATGAAAAGAGAATGTAAGGGAAAGAATCGTGCACGATCGTGTATTGAGAAAAGTTTCTTGGAGATTCAGAAGATATTAAATAACATTTGCCTGAAATGAGGAAGAAGGTAGACGCAATCTCTTCTTCAGCGGGAGTTCTCGTAAACAGGAGAATGTCGATGACCAAAATTTACATATACTTTCCTTCGAAAACGTAAAACGTTTTTTATCAGTTACCTTCCTTGAAACATTGTTTGATTTCACTTAGAGTAATAGCATGAACATTTAAATTTAAAGTTTCCCGTTATTATTTTTATAAATCCGATTTCAGAAAACATGCGGTTGATCAAGGTGTTTTTTATACTTTCTCAGCTTACATCGTAAAATGTACAAGTTTTGTAATCGTGCGTCGGATGTGGCGATTATTCGACAGAAAAAAAAACGGACTATGGTAGCAAAAATTGGATTAAACCGTATTCCTACATGTCGTAAATTCCTTCCTCCAACATGTGTAGTCAGAATCTAAGTTTGGTGGGTCTTTGATACCAAAAACTCGATTGGTGGAAAAACGTCTGTCCATCCGTCTGTGTGAGGTCAACGCCAGCGCCTTAAAGGTGTAGATCATCTCAAACATTGATATTCCCCGATCGATCTGAACGAGCTCAAGACCCTGAGAATTTGAAACGGGCATTTTGATTTTGAGGGTTCATTCCTTGACACATCAATATTTTCAAAATTTTCTCAAAAATGGCTCAAAATTTGTTGATATAACTTTGTCCTCGGATAGTGTAGATGACACTTAAAAGAATGGCACCGATTTTATTTTCACTTTTCAAAAATTTCAAAAGTTCAAATTTTTTTCGACGTTTTCCCACAGATACAATATTAAGAAGTGAGACTTTCTCCTGAATGAAATTTATTCACCGAAGACTGATCTCGCAATAAGGTCATACACAATTTTCCGAAAATATTAATAGTTTTTTGTAATTTCACGTGAAACATAGGCGGCAATTAAAAAAAAATTTTTCTCAAAACCTGGTCCAACTTCTTTAAATCTTTTCTCCTCATGTATATCAATGGAATGTAAAAAATTTCTCCTCGTGTATATTAATGGACAGTAGAGAAGTGTGCTATTCTCATTTCTTGCAAATTCTCTGTAATTTCAAAAATCGCAAAATGTTAACATTCCAAAACTACAGTTTTGAAGATATAGACTTTTGTCATAAAATTTGTTCTGAAAAATCAGATCTTAAAGAAACTAGTTTTTTCGGAATTTCTTCTTGAAATCAATGCAATTTATAAAAATACATTATCTCAAAAACGGTTCAAAAATCTTATTAAGTCCTGAAAATTCCAAACTTAAAGTAATGCAGGCAAATTTGGACTGGTGCCTAAATTGGACCGCACACATATGTCTACGCGTAGAATTTATTTTTTAATTGTTTTTGGATATTAATGTTGATGTTAGTACATATTCAGGAAATAGCAGTCATTTTAATGAGCAGGATTAGCGTTACAATATTTTCGTAGTCTTTCAATTTTTGTTCAATATTTCATAAGCGATTTTATGCAGGGAGAGTAAGCAATTGTAAATTTTATGCTTTACGTTACAAATGCACTTTATTATCTTCTGTATACGCATAGTGTAACTAATGTACCCTTGAAGTAGTTGTGCAGCGCTACATTTTTCTTATGCCGACATGCTAAAATTTTACTGCACAAGGTTACATTACTTATGGTCTGTGTATGTGACCATTATTTCATAAAAGGAATAGAATATTTTAGTCTCTACAATATGTAGAAGGAGAAAAGAAGATGATTCGATAGTGTGACTGTCAAGTTGATTATAAGTTCACACTTGAAATTAAATCCAATATTAGAAACTGGAATAAGTTTCAGAGATAAACTGTTATGTTACCACCCAGCATGTTGATTCTTCACTTTTTTCTCAAAGCCTCTTAATCTTTTATCAAATGAAATGTCCAATTCTTAATTACTAATTTACGTAGTTCAACATATGGTTTTCATTAATTTGGGGTATTTCAATCATGACAGATACGATCAGATTAAAATATTAAAATGTATGCCTAGGAACTAGATTAGTTCAGCGAGATGTGAAAATCATTAAATAATGGAAGGGACCATCGATTATATTTTCCTTAAAAATATAACGTATTTAAACGAATTCAGAAATATGTTTTTACTTCTTTCTTTATCTTATGAATATACTGAATCTATGTTAATAATTTCCCAGACGTCCAGAATTTGAAAGAAAACTATGAACCAACCGGCCATGAGAGAGGGCAGTTTCTTCCAACGAAAGTGATCATTTGTTTCATAAATCCATAGGGGACATGAACGTATGGGCATCCCGAAATAGAGAAAAATCCCTGCTGCAAATTTAACAGGAAAGTAAATTGTGCATTTTGCATTTTCTCCGTAATGTTCGTCCAAGATGTCCGTAATTTGTGGAAAATAGAGGTTTGAGGACTTTGTTCAATGTCCTCCACTTAAAAAATTTTGGTACACGATATCAAAATGTTTCTTGTAGATGATGTGTTGAGTTTACTATGACCGACGATCTCTTGGTGCCATGTCCTATACACAACTTCTATCTCACTACTACCGTAATGTGATTACATTTTTATCACTTCTCCACCTTTCATTAGGCTCTCGAGAGCTCGTCCCGCAGTTTCCAACTACAAACGATCTGACATGCATGCTACTTACCCCGCTCCAGATAAATTTGTAACTCTGTGACTTCTCGAACACTTTCGCTTGAACGCAAGCTTCGACATCCCTAGAGTTCATAACTTGGGGCTCTATTTCCTCCCGTAGCGAATTTTGGATGCACAAACTCCACAGAACTCTATTATACAGAGTCTGTGAGAGGACGAGATGAAATGTGGAAAATCGCTGAATCCAAAAAGGGAAAGTGTCATTGCTCTATACTTTAGTGTTATGAAGTGAAAACGAACACCGCAAAAAGAAAAGAGTCGAGGGATACCAAAATAATTGCACATTATTTCTGATTATGTATAATAATGTTGCATGTCTCGAAACCATGAGTTTTTTTAGGGTTATTTGTGAAAGATTGGCTACGAGATGGGTAGGACGAAAACAATATTGTTTTGGTGTACGTTCATGACATATCACATCTACGGGACTTACTACTTTGTTCATAAGGTATATACATTTTACATTTCCTAAGACCTTTCTGTTCGATTTAAAATTTCACTATGGTCACAACTATCCGGTCGACTGGAATTGACGAGTGAGCCATTAGATTCCATACAAAGATCCAAAAATTAAACAAATTGTAATTTTATTTTGGCAAGGACGTGCAATGTATTAAAAATTTCTTTATTCACCGAGGTTATAAAATTAATGTAAACTAGTAGAGCTATAACAGTAAATACTGTCTCTCATTATTTATAAATTTGCAATTTTCGAAAATTCAGGGAGTTCACAGAAAATGAGACCTGTTCATTCTTTTAAGAGTTCTTTCTTTTATCCCTAAAAAATTGGAGCGGTTTTGAGAAAATGTTTTTTTTTTAAATTTGCATGAAATAAAAGAGATTGCGCGAAAACTACTCATTTTTCAAAAACAAATTGTACAAAACGTTTACGAAGAGATGATTTTTTGGAATAGATATTGTTTAAGACCAAAATGTTTATTTTCAAGTTTGTTGTATCCGAACGTCACGTTCTTACTTTTTTCAAAAATTCTGAGTTTGCCGGCAATCGGACAAGCGAGAACCTTTTTATACATACGAGGTGCAAACTGAAAGAGAAATATTGGAAGAGTGTTCGAGAAAATAATAGTTTTTAATTATTTTTTATTTATTTTACGTCAAAAACAGTTAAAAACTGTGTGATGTGCTATAAGAGAGAAGTAAATTCTTTGCCCATTTTCAACATTCTGTGATCCCTCTTGTAAGCCATATACTACTTGAATTTTGAATACAGGAAAAATGAGCGTTGTTTGCAAGGATTATTAAAATATGTAATAAAAATCTATTATTAAGGGTAAATCAATAAATTTGAGCACTTATCCCTCATCATATCCTTCGTCAAGGAATAATAATTCCTGTCGCGACAACATGCAGAACGATAATTTGAATAACTGCATTCTAGAAGATGTGCACAGATAACGAAGTTACATTTATGCCCAGAAGCAAAACAAGGAGCCATCTCAGCATTTTCTCAATGGATCAGGGAAACTGGACGAAAAACCTGATCGAGATGAGGTCATTGACCTAGAGGCTGCGATACAATACTTGTTAGAGATTGTTTGGAATTATACACTCCAAATGATAAATAATACATTAAATATCACTGTTAAAATCAATGTTACTTTCCTTGTGATGCACAGTATAGTCTCTAAAATTATAGAAACAGTTATGCATCAGAAACTATTTCACTTGGGACTTAAAATTTCTATCGAATTTAATCGTTTATTATTGTTTCAAAATTGCCTATATTTCACACTTGTGTTAAAACTACTCATAATTTCGAAAAATTGTACAAGATCTTTAAAGGAATATCTTGATATGCTTTTTAAAAACATTTCATTAAGAACAAAATATTTATGTTCAATATTGTAGATAGAGGCAGACTACGAAAAAGAATTTGAACTTTTGCAATTTTCGAAAATCGGGGATATTAATACCGAAAATTAGGGATTTTAATTTAACCTGCATGTTTCTGTAAAGCGTTCTTTACCTCTCCGAGGACAAAGTTTAATAAAAAATTTGGAACCCTTTGAGAAAATTTGAAAAATGTGGAGGCTTCGTGTTAAGTATCCCTAAAATATAAATATCAGTTTGAAACTCAGGGAGCCTGATGTTCATTTAAATCAATCGATGAATTTCAATTTTTGAGAAAATTTGCTGAAGGATTTTGGCGCAAGCGTTGATCAGACACAGAGATGCACGTGTTTTGCCGACAACCGATTGTTTGGTATCAAGGACCCACAAAACATGGATTCTAAATACACTTGTTCGAGTAAGTAATTTATTATATATTATAGAAATGGGTGGCCACTAACTTTAGTTTTGGGCACCACAACAATTCGAAGCGACCACTAACCTTAGTTTTGGGAGCCGCAAGAAACCGGAGCAAGCAACGTTGTGAAGATATTTATAAAATGGTATATAAAATGAAAACACATTTTATAACAAATGAAGGAACATTTATTTTTACACTACACAGAACATAAATACTCAGGAACACGTGAAGGAATGCCGTTTCACTTTTGGTTCTTTTTCGAGTGTTCATTTTTGTTGTTATTTTTTTTTAATCTGCCGGATAATTAGTAAATGAAGTTCGCAGAAGTTTACTTAAATGTTCATCAGTTAGTTCAGATCTATATTTATATTTAATGAATTTACGCGTTAAGTGTGACTCACTCACATAAGTAGTGCCAAAGATTGTGATAATGCTCTTAGCACAATTTTGTTGGTGGGTATTTTTCTTCTGGAACATTCTTCCAAAATTCTTTGATAGAAACGCCACTTCGTTTGAGTCCTTTGTAGTTCAAGTAGCTCCAACTGTACAGCTGATGTATCCTGTGTTATTGATGAAATAGGACAGCCATCGCCTACAACACCAGTAGCAATAGGATTTTCTAGGAATAAAAGTGATGGTTTAAGTGATCTCGAATCATTAAATCTACCATTGATTTCTTGAGCAAGACCAGACATTTTACTCAAATAATCTTTAGTTTCCTCCTGAACCTCAGGAAGGCTTTCAGTAATTTTCTTTAAACATTTGAAGTGAACAAATGTTTTAGTCTCAAGGTCTCTCCCCAGAAGCTTTAACTTGCTATTAAAGCTAAATACAGTCTAAGCCAAATCAGAAATAAATTTTTCTCTTCCTTGTAAAGATATGTTTAGTGTTTGTAAATGCTGGACCACATCTGTAAAAGAAAGCCAAATCTAACAACCACTAAATTAAGTTCATGTAAAGATTTTCAATTTTCTTTCATAAACTGTTTGATTGAGTCAAGTAATTCAAACAATATGCCAAGAACATTGCTTACTGTTAGCCATGTCACTAAGCAGTACCAAGATACATCATGAGGAAACTCATCATTGTTCATATCTTCTAGAAATATTTGAACTGTCGGTGTGTTTTGGCAATTGAGCGAATGCAGCTCGCAATTTTTAGAACTACCTACATAATAACCAGGTATTAAAAATATTTTGCTGCTAAATGTTCTTTGTGAATAATACAATGTGCAGATAGGAACTCAGGAAATGATGTGTCAGCATATAAAAGCCCAATAAGCCCTTATTTCGTGCCAGTCATAGAATGTGTACCATCGGTAGCAATGCTGACAATATTACCGTTAAGCACGGAGTTTTTCTGTAAAATACCAGCCAGGGATTCTTTAATGTCAAAACCACGAGTAGTATCCTTCAATGTAACCAAGTTTAAGAGATCTATCACCACCTCGAAGTCCTTTGACTCGTACCTAACAAATGTTGGTAGGTGTGGTTTATCTTTGAAATCGGTAGACTCGTCCAGAGCCAGACTTACTGCTGAGCACTCGCTTAGATATTTTTGTAAATTATTTTAAATATCTGTACAAACAACAGAAATTGGCCTCTCTGTTATGTGTCTAGCAGCGGGCATTTCTTTGATTAGTTTCTGCAGTTTCTTATTTTCGGATTCTGAAGCAGAAATAACTTCTGCTATGTTCATCTTAATAAACTCATCCTCTATGTAAGGCTTTTTTGCTTTTGCAATATCAAAAGCCAATTACGGTTTCTTTATATAAAAAAAATTCTTTCTCTCAGTTTGTATTAAGATCTCGATGCTCCTCTTCATATTTACACTTCATTACACTAATTATTTACACTTCTTTACAGTCACTACACATTAACATCGTAATTGTTCAGACACCAGGCCACAACAGTACGCAAGCAGCACACAATATCTGCAAACAAAAAATATCGGCACTCGATACTATTACCCGTTCACTTTACAATCGCAGACGAAGCGCTGCAATGTTCACATGAGATTACTGCCCACTATACTTGTTTTTTTTTAGTGACAGGTGTGGGTAGTATCTCCAAGATGGAAATCGGCACGACTTTTTGCGTCTTTCTTGATTCTGCCGCAAGATGTCGCATGATCGCGACGGTATCAAGCAGTGCTGCAGATCAAGCAACTCTCAAGAAATACCCAAGTATAATCATGCTTCACCTCACACATTCGCGCTCAAAGCGCTAACAGAAGTTCCAGGAACTATCTTCACTTCCCATAGCTCACCACTGAACTATAGCGCTATCTGACGGAATTTCGTAGTTCTAGATCGTTGAACTCAATAACGTAAGTTAGGCCACACATTGCTGCTACTGACTGCCTATTAATTTTACTCTCAGCTTGTCAAGAGCCGCACGGGACTGACTCCAGAGACGCATGAGGCTCACAAGCCTTGTTGTGGCCACCCCTGAACTATAGGAACACGATTTATCCTGTGTTTCGTTAACAGGGCCAGTCCATACGTTTTTCTGTGAAAAATTTGTCGTTTTATGACGCACAATTTCAATTCATTCTCTTCTTCGAAAGTAATGGCGAGATAGAAAAAAATAACAGTAATGTGTATTATCCTTTTACTCAATAGCAAATAGAAAATGGGATTGCAAATGACATTTAAGATCTTAAGTGATCCTAACAATCAAGAAGACCAGTGTATCAAGTTTTTCAGTAGTCTCTGTAGCACTCAACAATTTTATATCCTAGTATGCAGAATGTACGATAATAAAGTTTATAAGATATTCTTATTACCCTTCCAAGGAAGTCGTGCAACTCTCCGTAACAGGAAATATGCGACATGGCAATTTTATGTTTTTCATTTAAACGTGAGACTGAATAAGAAATAAAGTTTAGTTCCCTATTAGTACTCATTTCCATAGACGGATCAATTACACAAGGAAACAAAAAAAAACTTTTTTTTTCTGGTGCCTCAATTTTTAGAGCTGATTGTAGGTATTTCAGAGCTGCTGATTTCAAAAATGCTATCTGCTTGGCTATCAGCTCTAGTTTTGAAGATACAGAGAAAATAATGATTTTCGTCACTTTCGAAATCACAGTTCATTTTGAAACTTAGCGTTTCTTAATCACAAAATGTTATCCAATGTCTCCATACCCGCTGTAAATTTTCTAACTTTTCAAACCTTTTCCATCCAGTCTTTTTATCAACAAAAAGTAACGAGCTACACTAAGCACCTTGTCGTTTTTCAGTTAATTCATTAAACCTGATGTGAATACGGTTTAATCTATTGCAGGCTAATTTCCATCTAAAGTGTTTTCGCAGATACGTACGAGGTAATCTACAATTCGCTTATTTATTAGTTCTATATATGTATAGCACCTTCAAGAAACCAGTGTTTTAATTGTCCAGATGTCTTTTACTACATGTGGCGAGTACTATTTTAAGGGGATTTGAAAACCTATTTTTGAGTTCAGAAAAAGGGCTTATTCGAGTTATTTTGGTGTCAAGCTCGGATATCAAGATGTGGGCTCCTCATATTTTATGCAAGATATGTACGGAACATTTGCGACAGTGAGCAAATAGTACAGACAGTCTAAAATTAGGCGCACTGATGGCTTGGAGATATCCTAAAAAACATATTAAAGATTGTTATTTTTGTCTTATCAACACATCAATGGTATTAATCGAAACAATCGTAGAAAATGGACGTATCCTGACCTAGACTCAGCTAGAGACCGGTTTCACACTTAGATGACGTATCTGTTCTATCATTCCATCACTTACAAGAGCTCACTGAAGACAAATCTTCAATGCCTGAAGGTCATGAAAATGGAAATAGTTATTGTGATTTTTTAAGTACTTCAAGACGACCTGAATGTTACGATCAAAAATAATTGCGTGGCCTCTTCAGAGATCTTAATATCTCCAAATTCTGCCACTGAATTGTTCGCCTCTCGGTTAAAAGAAAAGAATTTGCATACCAGGGACAACTATTTCATTTTTCCGTCAGCGAGAAAAGGATTTGCTGCCTTCCTTTACGAAATAAGAAACCCTAGTGTTCTACAATGATGTAGATGCATTCGCTCGGCAGCAGTGGTCGAGGCAACATCGTGTGCCCCGCTCAGTAGTGCCCCGCGGTCTGTGACTTGTTTACGTGTTTTCATCGAACTCAAGAAGTTAAAGTGTCAGTGTAAAGTAAGCAGTCTACTTCAGTGCATATAATTGTTCTGATTTCGATCGACCTGCTTCTCATTGTGAATGGGGAACAGAAAATAAATGGCGGATGCCGAAGCCGCTACCCGAGGGCAGGCCTCTGACTACAGGAGCCAGCCCGCTGAAGGAAACCACACCGGCCGTCCAAGTTACAACAGAGTCGTTACGACCCGGTCGTTATGCCATGTACCCGGAGAAGGAACAAGGTATTATAATTGAAGGCAAAGACCACAGCACACCCCTCGAAAGGTACGTAGAAGCCTTAGCATTGATTGTTCCGCCTAGTCACATCACGTATGCTTCAATAATTTCAAATAACAGGGTGTGTGTATTTTTGAGCAGTAAGCAGTTAGTGGACGAATTAACAGAGAAGCACAATACTATTAATATTGAGGGCTCCTCCCAAAATATTCGGTCTCTTGTGAGTAGACAGAAACGTATAGTTATTTCAAATGTTTACCCTATGATTCCTAATGCAGTAATTGAAGACGAACTAGACAAATTAAAAGTGATACGCAGCTCTCAAGTGTCGTTTCTCAGAGCTGGTTTTGGTAAAGAACAGTTCACTCATATCTTAAGTTTTCGAGAAGGTGTTCGTTCCGGAAGACGTAATTTGAACCTGAACCTACTACACATACAAAGGCAGGGTATATAAGGCTTTCACTGAAGGAAGAAGGTCATATTGCCAAAAACTGTAAAAATGTAGGAGACATTAACCTCAACCAACCGGAAGACATAATTGATAACAATGTAGCCGTTGATAACGAACAAAGAGATAAGGTTCCTAGTTACCAAGAATTTCCCCCACTTGACCAAGGCAAGCCTGTTAAGAGGGCTTTATCTCAGATCACAAGTATTCCCAGCAACAATTCAAGCGAAGTTCAGGAAGAACAATACAACCGTCCCCAAGGAAAAATTAACGGTGCGGCAAAACAAACTAAAAAAAGAAAAGGAAAGTATCCAAGGAGAACACCATTAGTAGCGTCTGCAATAAGAAAAGCATAGTGGAGCAACTAGCCCCAGCGAAAGAAAGAATAGAAGGATCCAACAATGTACTGACGTATGAGGAACTAAAAGACTTTCTGGAAAATACTTATGGCGTAAGTAACCCCCTTCAAATATCTCTTTGTTACACCAAAGAGACAGGCAGGCTAATTGAAATGCTTAAAGAAATATATCCATTACTGTCTGATAGAGGAATAAAATCAAGATTTACGAGAATTATGAAGAAGCTGAAGGACCCAGTCCTCTCAGATTCCTCAAAAGAATCGTCTGACAACGACGAATTAACAAGCGAAGATCTTCAAATATGAAGATTAAAATTTTACAATGGAATGTGAACGGTTTTCTTACTAGATATGAATTTCTTCAGAAGATCCTCAAAGACGAAAATTATGATATACTGTGCATCCAAGAAACCAATTTCAAAAATAAATACCATTTTAGTATAAAAGGTTATCAATGTTTTTATAAAACCGAGTGATATGTGGAAATGCCAGTGGCGGAGTTGCCATCTATGTTCGTACGTCTATCAAGTGTAGTGAATGCGCGATTATAAGTGACCTAGAAGTATGTGTAATACGGCTGCATATTGGAGGTAGTAGTTTTAATCTGTGTAACGTATACATTCCTAATGCGTTTCAGCTAGAATCTCACCACCTAGACAACTTATATGCACAAATATCTGGCCCGGTACTGATAGTGGGCGATTTTAACAGTCACAACTTGATTTGGGGATCAAGAAGAACAGATCGAAGAGGGAAAATTGTTGGTGAATTTGCGAACAATGAAGATCTTATAGTCTTGAATGATTGCAGAAAATCTACATACTTCAATGCGGGTAGCGGAACACATCTTGCATCGACCTAAGCATCTGCACTCCAACTTTGGCGAGATATCTAAAATGGAACGTAATGGAGGACCTTCACAACAGTGATCATTATCCTATAGCATTATCATATGAGAATTCGATTATTCCTGAAGACATCTATATGCCCAGATGGATATTTAAAAAGGCCAAGGAAGTCGTACCAAGACATCATTGCGAGCAAAGTTCAGAACCTTAAGAAATTGAACATCGACGACTCAGTGCAAATAAACGATATTGTGAGCAACTTTACAGACCTTATACTGTCGACAGCGGATGTGACTATACCCAAAACAAAAATACTAAAAGTAAGAAGAAACTACCTTGGTGGACAAAGGAATGTGAAGCACGACACACGCAAGAAGAATCATAAAACAATCTAAGAGGAGCTGCTGGAAGGAATATATAAAACCGGGAAAAAAAAAAAAGGTCATCCTTAAACAGTAAACTGAACTACACAGAGGCTTGGAAGAAAATAAATGCTATCGATGGAAAATGCAGAACAAATTACCCGAAGTCTATGTATACGCCAGACGGACAATTCATTCAGGACCCGTGCGATATTGCAAGTAGCTTTGGAAAGTTTTTCGCCTCCAATTCTAGTGATGCGAACCTTGCGGATAGCTTCACGAAACATAAAGAAGAAACTGAGAGATCTCCCCTAAATCTGGAAGTAGAAGAAAATGAAATAGATGATTCCAAACAACTGAATGTACCCATTACGCTCCGAGAACTTAAGGTAAATATACGTCAACTAAAAGACACCAGCGCCGGTCCCGACGGAATACCTAACATATTTATCCGGATGCTCCCTGAAGAAGCTATCAGGGTTCTTTTAGACATTTACAATTATCTATATTTAAACAATGTCTTCCCACAAAAATGGTCAGAAGCAGTTATTGTTCCAATTCACAAGCCTGGTAAGGACAAATTTTTAGTAGACAGCTACAGGCCTATTGCCTAACGTGTTGTCTGTGTAAATTACTTGAGAAGGTAGTGAACCACAGACTTAAATGGTACCTAGAAAAACATCAGCTAATATCACCTCACCAAAGTGGTTTTCGCAAGAACTCGATCTGCCTTAGACAGCATTGCAATATTTAGAACGCTATCTACGGACAGTGGTACTAAGCCTCGACATTGAAAAGGCATATGAGATGGTTTGGCGACGGCGTGTTATGGACATAATAACGAAACATGGAATTAAAGGCAACATAGCTAAGTTCGTGCATAACTTTATTAAAGAACGTTATATTAATGTCAGAGTAAGAGGAGCCTTATCAGAGAGATATATGCTGACAAATGGAGTACCGCAGGGCTCAGTGCTTAGTGTGACCTTGTTTCTGTTGATAATAAATGAACTGCAGACCAAAATCAAACCTCCCGCGCTAGTAAGCATGTATGCGGATGACTGTAATATATGCATCACTGGAAAACATCTGTCCTCCATAGCAGTTATAGCGCAAAACATCTTAGACACCATCCTCGAATTCTCCAATGAAGTTGGTCTAAAATTCTCCAAGACGAAATCCACATTCATTATTTTCTCCAGGAAGCGATCCACTGAGAAGACTCTATCCCTGAATATCGGTGAACACAAGATAAAACAATGTAAAACCTTAAAAGTCTTAGGCCTGATACTTGACGAAAGATTATCCTGGATACCTCATATTAAAAGCCTGAAAGTGGAATGCACGAAAAGACTAAACTTGATGAAAATCATAAGTCATTCGGCGTGGGGGCGTACAGTGCTTAGAAGAACATACCAGGCATTGATCAGGGCTAAAATGGATTATGGCAGCATATTCTACGATGCTGCAAATAAGAATATTAAAAGAATACTCGACCCTATCAATAACACTGGTGCCAGGCTTATATGCGGTGCATATAGAACAAGTCCGGTGATAAGCATGTTACAGGAAGCTAATTTACCACCCCTGGATAAAAGAAGAAGAAATCTAATTGTAGGATATATAATCAAAGTTACAGCTAACTGCAGCAACCCTGTAACCAAATTTACCAGCTTACATACAGAAATAGGAAGCAATTATGTTTCAAAAAGAAACTACCAAAACCAATCAGTGTACGGGCTATACAAATACTAAGCACAATGTCAGAAAAAATTCCCCCTCTTAAACCTATTAGTATCACTGACTATGCACCATGGACCATGCAGGACATTAAAGCTGAGGAGCTGATAAACAATCCTAAGAAGTCAAAAATTAACAACCAAGAGATAAGAGCCAGAATAGGACAAGAAATAGTCAAATATGAGAACTACAACAAAATATATACAGATGGCTCGAAAAGTAGCAACTTGTGGGATGTGCCGCTGTAACGTCAACAAGAGTAATATCAACCAAACTGCCCGACAAGTACTCAGTCCTGTCCAGCGAATTATATGCCATCATCACAGCACTAGACTACATTCTCGAAGACAGTGAACGTAAATTTTTGATAGTAACAGACTCCAAATTGGCTCTGTCGACTATTGGAAATGTCTTTTATTCAGGAAACTCGCTAGCTGTAGACATTGTTGGTAAGATTAGAAACTTGAACTTTAAAGGTAAAGATATAGTTTTGGATGGATCCGGCTCATGTGGGTATCAAGGAGAATGAGCTGGCAGACAGATCCGCAAAAGAGGCGTCACAACTTGATGAAAGAAGTAACCTCCCATAATACCACAGGACTATCATGCCAATATCAAGAGAAAATTACAAGAATTGGACAGACAGGAATGGAATAACAACGCCCGATGTAAATTAAGAAGTATATGTGAATACGATGATTATAATCCAGCCACATTCTTCTGCAGAGCTGACCAGGTTGTGTTAACTAGATGCAGAATAGGTCACACCAAGCTCACACATGCCCATCTGATCACAGGAAAAACAGCTGTTATGTGTAATGTGTGTAATGTTTCTATGTATGTTAATCACCTATTTATGTGCCCCAGGTTTGAGACTGACCGTACGAGACATGGTGTTGAGAACGACATGCCAAGTGTGCTGAAGGACAGAGAAAAATGTAATCGGTTTCTCAATTTTCTGAAGACCATAAAATTGTACGGGGACATATAAGACAAGTGTATAAACTTTATTAATGTGATGTGAATGTTTCTATAAATGTCATAACTCCCATGTACAAAATATTAATGTGATTGTATAGATGTCGCTAATAACCTTTGCAGTTGATGCGACATAAAATAAAATAGATAAAAAAATGATGTAGATGATTTTTTTAAAACGTTGTGTTCACAGAATATACTTCAGATGAATGGCGACCCTTAACTGACAGCTCAAGGAGAATTTTGTGTACTCATACACAACGGCAACAAAATACGGCTTTTTTCAGTCGGTCACTCATTCTGTATGAAAAAAGAGTACGACACAATTTTTTTAGTTTAAAAAAATATTAAGTATTATCAAATACGTGAGTAATTTGTGTTGATCTGAAGATGGTTAATTTTCTTCTTGGTCAACAACGTAGCTACACAAGCTATCCCGCTTTATATTTCAGTGAGACAGCGGAGTCAAAAGTGAGCATTGGTTGAGAAACACTTGGCCTCTGAGGAAAGATACAGTTGTAGGGGAAAATAGTGTGATCAATTTACCTTCATTTGCTTGAGAGAAAATTATTCTCCCTCTTTTGCATATCGAGCTAGGCTTGATAAGTCAATTTGTACAATGGTTGGGATGGTATGGTTTGTGCTTCCAATGTATATTACATACCCTTTCCCTCACAAAAAATGGTTGGAAAAATTCTATTTTCTCAAACCCCCGCGCCGACAAACTTTGACACCCCGCGGCCAGGGGGAGGGGCAGACTTTTGTAACTCCTGTCAAACTGCTATTTTGATATGTTGATTTCAGGCACAGGCGAATTTTGCCGGTCAATTTTCGTCGGGGAGAGGGTACATTTCCGAGAATCACCAACGAGAAACTGAAAGCAGGAATTTTCGATGGTTTTCAAATAAGAAAGCTCGTAAACGATTCAAATTACTTGGAATTCATGAGCGAAAATGTAGCGAGTGCATGGTTATCAAGTTATGAAAAAAATCTTGGAAAGCATAAAGCAGAAAACATTACAATTAGCAGAAACAATGCTTTCCAATTTCCATATACTTGGCTGCAATGAGTATTAAGGTCCAATACATACATAGCCACTTGGATTGCTTTCTTTCACTTGATCTAAGTGAAGAGAAAGGTGAAAATTTTTGGGTCTTATGTGAATGGTTGATTTGTGAATTGTGAACATTTTGATAAAGTATTATGTGATTTACAGTTATCTAATTAATATATTTCATTTATAGAAACAAACTTATTTTATTTTACAACAAATTAACACCTATAAAATAACTATGTCCAAATGCTGTTGATGCTCCCAAATTCTAGCACAAACAGGGTGGAAGAGGGTTATATTTTGATAATTCTAAATTTACAAACCTAGGGCTGATAAGGAACAACTAATGCATTTTTTGGAATCAGTGGCATCGAAATACCCAGGAAAAATTTATTATCTAAGATACCAATATGTGTGTTGACCAGTGTTAATTATGACGGGTAGTTGGAGACTATCACGTTCCCCCTGTGCTAGGTACGGGCGATGTAATTATCTCTAAAATAATTAATTTAAGCTCGTTTAGCTCACATCCTCGAGCTAGAAAATTAGTAAGGAACGAATCAATAAATTAGCATTCAGAATTTGACTTACAATGTACAACGAACAATGCTGGTACATCTTCGTTCAAAACTTTTTTTCTATTCGAGAGTGAGTGAATGCGGATTTATTTATCGTGCATTCCGCCATGATTTAAGTTTGGTGAATTGCTAGAATTGTTTCGCGAAAAATGAACATATTTTTTGTTATATTTCTGGTTAAGTTCCATTTTATACTCAATGAAGTAATGTATACCGAATATGCAGTTATTTATGTACCAAGGGTTAAGGTTCTAATGATCGAGCGGCGACAAAATGTCCGAAGGCATTTATTCCGAAGGCATTGGGCCCGAGGGCATTGGGCCGACGACCCGGCTTCGGTTGGAAGTCAGGTGACAGTTATTGCCATTCTCCCAAAAATGAATTTCCAATTCTTCTACTTAAGTGAAGAAATTATTCAATAAAATGAAATACATCAGTCATATTTCAAGCTGGTAACTGAAAGAAATATATCACTTCGAAGTTAGATTCCAAATATATAATCTTGAATTGTAATCGTGTTTACTAAAGAATTTAATAATTATATTAACTTCCTAAATTTAGGTTGGGTTTCATAGACAAAGATTTATATCAGTTAAAAGCTGGTGCCCGTTGGAGAGACTCATTAATTGGTAGAGTATTGTGAATTTATTTCACATTATTGTAGCACACAACGAATAACAGAAGGATTTAAAAAAAACACACTATACAAAAACAACCAAACAATTCTCCATTAAGAAGTGCCGCTTGGCAAAATATTTATACAAGTCAGAATTTAAAAATGTAATAAATGTAAAATAAATAATAAGTTGTAACATATAAACACATAATTCCAATCTCAGATGTTTTATAGAAAACATCAGGCAAAAATTCATCTAAATCAACCATTCTTCGTGATGTTTTCAGCCCGCTTTGTACCAAATTTCTCTGCTGATGATTGCTCGTGAACATTTCTTCTGGATTTTGGGTGGAAATGAAAGGGAGTCAAGGAGACATTGCCCGAGATCGCTGGAGACTCGGGCATCTCCGGCAGGCAACTAGCTCGTGTGGACGCAGTTTCACATGCCTGGATTAGATGGGCTAAGAGGTGGCATGTGACTTTCTCATCCGAAAAACATTAAATTAGAATTTATTTTACAGTTATAACGATTTACTTTAATACATAAACATTAATTAGTAAATAATTATTTTCCAAAAATTCCATAACCTCCAGTGATTCATTTATTTTATTTTATTTATTTATTTTACGTCAAAAAAACAGTTAAAAACTGCGTAAGACGTGCTATGGGGAAAAGTGAATTGTGTGCACATTTTCAAAATTCTGTGATCCCTACACTAAGTCATATACTACTTAAAATTTGAATTTTGAAAGGGAAAAAAAACTCCCATGTAGTAAAATCTATTTTCAAGGATAAATAAGCAATAAATTTTGAATTTTGAATTTTTCGTCAAAAAACGAATTGCAGAGCCCTGATATGGGAAAAGTGGGTCAATTTTTTTCTATACGAAGTAAATTACTATCTCTAATAAGTTATGTAGTCAGAATTCACGTTTTGTGGGTCGTTAATACGAAAAATCAGTTGTCCGCAAAACGTAGATCCGTCGGTCCTTCCACCTGTCCCTCCGACCCTCCGTCCCTCCCCCCTTCCGTTCGTCACACCTTCAGCTCGTCCCTCATGAAAACTGTTCTTCGTAGATGGAACTAAAAATAACGTCACGTACAATTTTTCGCAGATAAAGGCGTTTTGACATAATTCTGCGTGAAATATAGTCAATTTTCAAAAAAGTATTTTCTTATAAACGACTAAAATTTGTTTCTTTAAGTTTTTTCGTATTGAACATTAGACGCTTGACAATCACGCAGATGCAATTTTTCTTTGCACTCTGTACTTTCGAAAATGACGGAAAATCCACATTACAAAGGTACAATATTAATAATAGAGATTTTTTCTTGATGCATTTGTCTAACAAAATGGTCTTTAATAATGTAACACGTTTTTTTAATAAACGGGTAGTGTTTGCTTAATTTCTGCGTGACGGTAATGCAATTTATAGACATTTTTCTCAAAAAACAGCTCCATAATTTTTACATTAAAATTCTTTCTAGGAGAACAAAAAGGACGTTTAAAAACAGCATTGTCAAATTTGTTGAACTTTGTTTGAAAATTAAAGATTAGAAAAATAAAACCATTTTCGCCTGAAGAAGATGAATTTACATTTTCTAAGAAAGCACTTTCTTAAATGTGATAGAAATCTAAAAATAATGCATGAATATATCAAGTTTTATAAAGTGACTGGAGCACTTTAAAAAGTTTATTAATCCATCATAAGTCAGACCAGTGTAAATAATTCTTGACAAACGAAAAATCATTTTTGAGGCGTATAGTTTTGCAAAAAAGAATCATAACCACATAGTCTGCCCCTTCTCAACAGCCACAAAGCACAACTTGAGAAATATATCTTTGGTCCTCTGAATGGCTTCTATAATTCTGCCTCTGATTATTGGAATTCGCTCCATCCTGGCCAAACTGTGCGAGTACGAAGTAACAGATATTTTCAAGAGAATGTTGTCCTGACGGAGGCAGGATTTTCGACACTAGATTTTCAGCTAGGTCGAATTCAGTCGCTGTCTGGAGGAGAATTCTAGCGGCCGGCTGCTCTTATCGGTAGTTTTCCGTGGTTTCTCCGATCAACACCAGGCGAATGCCGGAGTAGTACCCTAACAAACGGGCCACGGACCGCGCGCGATCTTTCCTTCCTCTTCCTTGTCCTATCCTCACCCCTTACACACACACACTTACACTACATCACTACACTACCACACATATTCCGGGAGATCAGTCGGGGGCTTAGAGCTTGTCCCAGCTGGGGTGGTGCCCCGCTGGTGGGAGAGTCCTGGTTAGGGGGAAACCCCACTAGCCGACGGTAGGTCGGCGCCGGATCTCGCCATCCAGCGGGAGAAGATCACCGCGAACTCCTGCGAAAAAAACATGCACTACACTAACGGGACTAATGACCAAAGCAGTTGACGTGCCCGGAAACACGAACAAATCAATCAATCATTCAAGAGAATGTTCTTAAAAGTGGATAATGCAGGAATTGCTGCCAGTGCTTTGCAGGCAACATGAATTTCCTTACCAAGAAAAACAAATTTACTAAAATCGTCTTTTTCCCTTCCGATATTACTGATCCAGATGAAGTGCTGAAGATTGCGGAAAGACCACAGTGTTTGATGATAGTGAAAAGAAAGTAGCTGCCTATCAGACTCCTGACCATCCTACAAGGAACCAATCACGTAAACAAGTTCCATCCAACAGCTTGCCTTCAACATCTTCATCCATGCTCGCCCTTCCCATCACTTTGCATTCAGCGATTTCAACACCGTCAACTAGCCAAGTGACGGATTTGTTATAACCAACATCAAGTGCTTACATAACTCTTGATACAAAGCCTTCTACCTCACCATTTCTCGCAAATGTAGCTATTCCTTTTGCAGATGTTTGTCAACTTCACACAAAGACGTCACCGGCGAATGTAATTCCAATCCCCCAAAATTCAAATTAGGAGCAAACGCTCCTAAAACGTGAGGCTCAAAATCAGTGTTTCTGACTTCAATATTTAAAAATGAGAGTCTGGACAAAGGAGCTACTGGAAAGAAATAACAGTAACAATCTCCATTTGAAAAAAAAGGATAACCAGGGATATGAGGCCTCCTCTGTTCTCTTAAGCGTCCTTTACGCTATCTAAGGACAAAGTTTAATCAAAAAGTTGGTGCCATTTTTCAGAAAATTTTGAATGTTTTTCAGGCTTGTTATAAAGCACCCTCAAAAATCAAAATATCCGTTTGAAACTCCTAAAGCCTCGAGTTTGTTCAGATGCATCGGGGTATATCAATTTTGCGGATAATTGGCTGAACGGTTTAGGCATTAAAGTTGACCACAGACGAACAGACACAGAGACGGACGGAAGTTTTGCCATCAATCCATATTTCGGTATCAAGAACCCACAATACATAGATTCTGGCTACCCCATGTGTTAGAGGAAGTAATTTACTATACGTAGCAATAGGATTTATTCACTTTTTCGTTACCAGAACCCAGTAATAACAGTTTTTCTGCCGAAAATTGTTACACGATTGTTGCACGAAATTGCTGCACGATTACATAACTTTCACTACTTACGAAGTACCTTCGTAAGAACAAACATGTAAAATAAGAAAATAGAACGAAGAGATAATTGTTTCCGGTCGTAAGTAGGAAATATAAGAAACTTAAAGTTAATAAAAACATACACCTTTATATTATTGTTTCAGTCATTTTTAACACTCCTAATGATTAAAATTTGTAACATTCGTAATGATTAAAATTTGAAACATTCGTAATAACAGACGTTAATATATTCCTTAAAAAGAAGAAACTCAAAGAGAAACTAAGCCCTTCGAGTCCTTCCGAATCCGAAGACACCAAGATATCACTTCGCAATTCCAACTCTTATTTATTTCTTATTTTTCGACGAAGATGAAGGAGAAGGAATTCAAAAGTAAAACCATTTTCTCATTAAAGAATTTGCAGTGGTGAAACTTTAAGATAGACTATATGTTCCCATCAACTACGCGTCAAAATCATCTCATTTTACGAACAAGGATGCAATGGACTCTTTTTGCGAAAGGATACCAATCTGTTTTACGGAGACTACACAAGCGTATACTTCAAGGGAAAAGATGTTCAAGTAAAATGAAGAATGTAGGATTTTCAAGATTTCAGATAGTGATATAATTTATCAATATTTGTGTAATTTGAACATCTTGTAGGCCAATATGTCCATTTTTGTTTATATATTGAGAAAATTTGTTTGATTCTTTCTTCCCTAATTTCAAGCTTGTTATCTATGTTATGAGATTTTGTTCGTTTGTAGCTTTGAAATCCAATGGAATCTGCTTTGATCTTTGGATTAAAACTGTTATTATGAAAATAATCTGTTTTTGTAGAATTTTATATTTATAGTCTAACATGTGTCTCATATGTCTTTAAAATGAAAAAAATTGTTTCTTAATATAATAATAATAATAATAATAATAATAATAATAATAATAATAATAATTGTAATAGTGTACTGTAATATTGGTATTTTATATTCGAAACAAAAGGGTTTTCATAAACATTCCCATTCCACACGTTCTGGCGAATTGTTTCTTCGGAAAGGTGTCAAAGCTGCAGTGCAACTTTTTGTATAAGGAAATGGGCTACATGGTAGTGATCTAGAAAAATCGTGATTACTACGTTATTACCAACCGAATAGTAATGATGCTGCTTAGTTATAATAAATAAGATTCTACGCTCCCAATTACATGTTTTAAACGCGAATTATGGACACGAATTTCACTGTACAGCACTTACTGCATCTTCCTCTTCACCACACATACTAACAGAGAGGATTTTTATTACTGAGATGATGCTATAAAATTAGCAAAATTGTTTACTAGATTCATGTAATGTTTATCAAAAAATATATAATGTTACTTCTGTTATATATTTATATATTCACTAATTTTCTACAGCTTAAATGAAAACCTATTTACACCGGGTAAATAAAAGACTCATTGAATCACTTAACATTGTTTTGTTTCTCATCAGTAAACAAACATTACGGCCTTTGTAAATATGAGAAGCAGATTTTAGTGTCATCATAAATGAATTTTGTTAGTAATTTTGTGACTACATTATAAATAAAAGCTCATTAGGCAACTTAATATCGATATGGTTACTACATTTTATGCCGTGTATTCTTGGGCACTGATACATTTACGTTAAAGAGGTCTTAAGCGTGCTGCGCCTTTTGGACTTTTGCGCCCATTTTTCCTCTAAACCACCCGGAAGGTAAGCAGTGCATTAAACAACGTGGCCCCTCTCGTCCTTTTGAAATGCTAGGAAGGCTGCAAGTCATTTCAAGGCCCCTCCACGAACAATACCCGCTTTCAGCCGGGCAATCTCTTTTACTCTTTGCAGACGCACTTCGCACCGCACAGTAAACTCGTCGCCACACTACTGAGGTTACAGTGCTTCATCTTCAATTAATCTTGCTTCGTGTCGCCTCCAGGAGCAGAGGTCCTGTCACGCCGTGAATGATCTGTGATTTATGTGGCAGCACGCAGTACGAAGGTCTGTTACCACGATGAAATAATGGTTTTACAACGGTCCTTTATCGATTTTCTTGTTGAATGTCTTCTCTGAGCGCATGTAGATACTATATGCAAATTAGTGAGGTTACGATTACGAGACTGGACACATGTTAGTGAAGATGCTTGACATTATTAAATAAAATGAAATAGCGCCATCATAATATATATATATATATATATATATATATATATATATATATATATATATATATATATATATACATTCACCAGAATCTTTCTCGGTCGCATTTTAACCTTCACCAGTAGTATCAATTAAGATTGGATTATAATTTACATACCGATGATATACCTGTAAAAATCATATATTTGTGTTTTATACCGTTTAAATGAATTTAAATTGAACATACAAAATAAATTTCAGACGATCCAGGTAGTAAAATAAAACAAAATAATAATCATAACAGCATTAATAGTAGATATTGAATTCTTACAACAGCACAAGTGTAAAATAAAGAAATATTACAATACACTAAGCTAAAATAATACAAACATGAAATCGACGCACCGAGCGTCAGTTTGTTCATAAGTCTTTAGCTAGTTTTGGCTAGTATGATCAACAACAAAAAGTAGGCATTAGCTCGTTATTTAAAAACTAGAAAAAGCTTCACAGATAAAGATGGTCTGTACATATGATTCTCTTCCATACTATATAATTTTCCTATCCTTTAGCAGGTTAATTCTATGACTTAACTTTTATGAAATTAATTTGGTTATGAATTACGTTCCCAACAGGGCTTAAAACACGCAATAATGATTAAACTAGCTACACAAATAACAATAATTTTAAACATTTATTTTAACAACCATAATTTTGTAAATTGTAATTTTAACAAAAAATGCAATTTTAACAATGAACGTAATTTTAACAATAACATAATTTCAACAAAAACATTATTTTGATTGAACAAACTTTTTACCTATTTTTAGGACGAGAAAGGAATTTTAACAAAAACAGCTACTTTTAACAAACAGTTGATTTTAACATAAAAACTTATTTCAACCAACAAACCCATTTTCACACAACAAAATTATTTTAAAATTAAAAATACACTTTATGCAATAAAAACTTAATTGTAATAAAACAGTATTTGCATAAAAATGGTTTAATCAAAACAACCTAATTTAAATAAAAACACAATCACTTGTTTTGTTATTTTCACATATATTTTAAACCTTGTTTGTAATGATAATGTTGTTCCATGATTATAGTGTATCTTGACTCAATTTTCAGTATCTTGGCAGATTATGATTTCTATGCAATTTAACAAAACAAGAACACAGTTTACTCATTACAGTTCAGAACAAATCGAAAATGAGCTCAATTTCCTTTTGTTGGAATATCATATAGAATACACGTTTTGAAGAGGAAAAAGTAATATATCTCTGTGTTCCTTTTTACTTTCTCGCTACGGAGTAGAGGGTAAGTTATATAATGCTGCGCAAAAAAGGCACATTTTCAGCAGAAACACTCACAGTGCCGAGCCTTGGTAACGTGGATAATATGTGGAAAATGAGGATAAGTCCAGTTACTAAATTTAGAAAAAATAATCCTCTAACACGGGATGCAGCCAGAATCAATGTTTCGTGGATCTTGATATTAAAAAATCGAATGACGGCAAAATGTCTGTCCATCTGTTTATCTGTCGGCCTGTAAATAACACTAGCGTCAAAAACCCGTAACAAACTTTCTCTAAAATTGATATTCCCCAATCGATCTGGCTGATTTCGCGTCTTCTTGAATTTAAAACCGATATTTTAATTTTTGAGGGTACTTTACATGAAGTCCCTGGAGCATTTTCCTAATTTAAAAACCAGTAGTACTAGATAATGGTCCATCCTCTTGCCAGCTGCCATCTATCGTCGCCCAAAGTACATTTTTTTGGCATTTTCTCAACGTTTCGGTTTCTGAATAGTAGAATCGAAATATTACTTCAATAATATTAAAGAAGAGCAAACCTTGTCCTAAATAGAAATTTTTATTAAAAAAATTGAAGCCTTTTTAAGAAAATGGCGTTTAAGCATTACTGTAAATGCGAAATTTAAAGCTCCTTTTTAAAGGAATCTATTGAGTTTTCGGAAAATTTAATTTGAAGTCAACTTCATTTGAAGCATGTCCACTGACAAATGCAATAATGTATACAAATCGATGGAAATGTATATACTAACGCCGTGAGAGGTATTTAAAAACATTTGTATACTTTTTGAAGAAACAAAAAAAATCGATATAAACTTTACGTCATATTAATCAGATCAATTAGCACTATTCCTTGAAAAAATTTAGAGCCATTTTTGAGAAAATGATGATTGAGTTTTTCTGAAAATGTATTTTAAATAAAACTGTTGAGTTTTCGAGAAACTTTATGGACATTATTTAAAGTACATGTACTCATAAATACAATAAAGTTAAGAAAGCGCCTCTAATGTAAATATAACCGGCGTGAGAGACAAGTCAAAAAATTACATTTTTGTAATTTTTGAAAAAACAAAAGAATAGGGACATATGGCGTTTATGTAATCGGATATATTGCATTTGGCACTACTTCTAGAAAATTGAAGAAAAAATTTTAGCTGTTTTAGAGAAAATATTGTTTTGTTATTTTTAAAAATTGCATATATTGCACGTACTATTGCACGAAAACGACTAAAATTTTCAAAAAATCTACATGACCTTAATGAAAGAACTATTTATGGACAACAAATTTCATTTCAAAAAAATCTATCTTCAAACTTGTAGGAAGGCGCCGAAAAAACAAACTTTTAAAATTTTAAAATAACCATGAAAATCGGACCTATGCCATTTTGATAAGTATAATTTACTCAATTCTTACACGAAATTTGAAGACAAATTTGGAGCCGATTTTGATAAAATTTTGAAAATGTCCGGGGGCTTCATGTAAGTACCCCGAAATTTTAAATAATGTTTCTCAAAATTTCAAAGCTTGAACTAGAGCCGGATGGACAGGGGTTTCTTCAATTTTGAAAAAATCCTACGTATGGTTTAGGCGTTAGTAGTGTTTGCAGACAGACCGACAGGCGGACAGACATACACACAGACAAACAGACAGAGAGACAGACAAACAGACAGACGGACAGACGGGCGGACTGGCGTTTTGAAAAATCACTTTTTCAGTATCAGGGGACCCCCAAAACGTGTATTTCCGTTAAAATCTCGACATCGATTTTCCGCTGCATTGCACAACTTTCTCTATACTATGTATATTTCTCCCTACAAGGTATGTATACAAAAAAGTAAAAAAATGTCTGCATCGCTTTTAATTCAAGTTTTTGTTGGATAATGTGAAGGACGCTTAAGAGAGTGCCGGTCTCAGGTTCGTTCAAAACCCCGATTTTTCGAAATTTGCAAGCGTTCAAAATATTTTCGGTGTCTTCCTTCAACTGAAATATTACATATAGAGATTTTTCCCACAATGAAATCTGTTTCTTAAAGACAGATTTTGAAATAAAGGTCATGTACAATTTTTCGAAAATATTTAGTACTTTTCGCGTAAGATATCGTGAAAATACGGGCGAGAAAGTATGTGCTGTTTTAGTACCAATAGTTATTATCTCGTATACATAATACACAGGAAGTTAAGAGATACTGCAAAAACTGAATTGGAGATGTAGACGGAAATACGTATCTATGGTCGTTGAGAGTGAAAAAGTATTGTTGTTATTATTATTATTATTATTATTAATTTTATTATTTTCAGAATCTTCTATCGGAATAAGTGTTCTTTCTGAAAATATCCATCCGCCATTGTGCCTATCCGACAAGAAGACTAGTCGTACAAACAAACACATATCATACATAGGACTTTTTAAAAATGATTATTCTTGTTCGATCTGAATGAACTATAGGCCCTACGAATTTGAAATCGATTTTTGAATTCCACGTGATACTTTACTTGACCCTCATCCTACATTTTCAAAATGTGACCATTAATAACTACTAATACTAAGCTTAAATGTTGTTACAACATAATGTTGGAGAGTTGTTTTACATATTGCGACCTTCCACTCTCTTACTTCCGACTATCAGATCAATGACATATCTCGGCTTCGGAAAAGAGTTGCATCATTTGGACGGTGGTCACTATTTGATACAGTCCAGATGTTCAGATTATTTAAGGAGTACAGCGTGCTCTTGATTGCTAGACCTCCCCCACTAACACAATATATACAAATACATAAATATTCACAGGATTAGGCCCCCAACGCCCTAAAGACTTCCTCAAGATTACGGAACACACAATTATTTAAATGATACCACAGAGTCAAAAACATGTTATAATTTGCAAAATATTCATAATTAACACTAAAGAAACATGTTACACAATAAAAATATTTATGCAAAAATATCAAATAAAATTTGAGATACACTTGGCAATCATTTTCAATAACTTATAGTCAGGCTGTGGCTATTTAATACAATAATCAAATTACCCTAAACAACTTATACACACTTATTCAGTCAAACCTCAAATATAACGGCTATTTAAATGAATCCAACACAAAATTAAGTTCATTAAGCTACGCGTTCAGAATTAATTCAAATTCAATCAATCCGCATATGCTTGTTGAGTATATATAGCAAATGTTCATTCCCGTCTTAGATGAGGCATAATATTCTGTTGAAAACATATTATAGCTCTCAACTTTTCGATTACAGAAAATAATTCTACGAATAATAAGCAAATCTCACCTACATAATTCTTGTAAACTACTCTTTCCTTTGCTACAAATTCTACCTTTGCCAAAAATTCGCATTCAATACGTGTACATTATTTTACAAAACATTGCTAAATGAAATTAAACTTTTAAAATCAGTAAAATCTTTTCTGCGGCATAACTGTTTTTATACAATTGGAAACTATACCGACCATCAAAAAGGAAAGTAATATTCATTATGATAATGATAATTAATGTATTAATTATTATTATTATTATTATTATTATTATTATTATTATTATTATTATTATTATTATTATTATTATTATTATTATTTTATTTGGACTGTATAATTCTAAACAACCTGTAACAAGTATTGTACCTCAACTTCTGGGTCAAAGATTCCTCATCCCTATGAGTTTGTTTTCTTCGTTTCCCTGATCCTTCGAGTGATTACTGAGATAGCTCCTTGTATTGCTTCAGGACATACGTGTAAATATAACTTTACTATTTGTGAGCGTTTTTTTTAGTTCAGTGCGAAATGTACTTATTCAAATAATCGTTCTCCGTGTTCTCGCGGTAGAAAATCTATTCCTTCACGAAGATCATGAAAAGAGATAATAGCTAAAATCTGTAGCTAATTTGCTTTTGAAAATAGCTTTTTATAACACGGGAGCGAATATTTTCTTGCCATTTCTTGCCGAAAACGCTCGTTGCTACCATTGTTCATAATTTTCCTTAGTATCCATATCAATTATGGTAGGAATCCCAGATCCCAAGAAACTGTGCACAGATTGCACTTATTCGTCACACACAGTTTCACCTGTTCTTTGACATTAATTAAATACAAAAATGAATGTAAATCACCTCTTGCAACGTTTCAATTTCACTATATTACCATTTCCTCTTTTCAAGAAACTAATATCTTTTTCGTTTCCTTTCTCCGATTTCCCTTATACATTTCTACTTTTCTCATCAGCGCGACGGTTTCGTCCTACGATCGGGATATTCAGTTACATTCTGTCGAGCACCTCGCTGCCAACGGCCTTGAGCGTCTGTTCGGAGCGCCTGCACGACGTATTCGTATAAAGGAAGATTTGATATCCGAAGAACAAATTAAATTTGTAACTTATACAGATTAATCTCGCACACAAAGAAAATCACACAATCATTGGACGGCTAGGAAAACATGATGACAAACCATATTGCAGATTGTAATACTCTTATTTCTAAGTAACACAAAACCGGCAGTTTTACGCCTTGCGACATCTCGTGGAAATTCGCATATAGATAGTTCGAGAAATGAAACTATTTGACGACTAGTAGGACGTACCCGTTTGGAGACAATTGGGTAGTGAGCAATGACAAGCATAATTGTTTTCGTGACAAACTCCGGATCTGTTGCACCACTACGTGTGTACGCGCACGTACGTGTGTCCTGCACATCATCCGGCAGGGTGGCATACGCATGATCTCTGACTCAGCTTAAGAAGGAAAAAATCACCGCTTCCGGCGCACAAGTACATACCATTCTCTTCTTATGAAAGCACTTCATATCTCGTAAGGCAAGAAAGTAAAAGTCCAGGGAACTCATGTCAGGATATTATGGCGGCCAGGTGAAGAGGCCGCTAATTTTTGGAATCCAGAGTCCCCGAAGTGTGCGTCGACGTAAGGTATCATGGCACGCCTCGGAGAGGTAGTGTTATGTGACCGCGGTAACAACACAGGTAACTCGGTGCGGCGCGCTACCAGTCCTGCCCCGGTAGAACCAGTTGTAAAGTTTATGGAATCGGTACAACATACTACAAGGGACACGCCAATCGTGTCTCGGCGCTGTTTGACAGCTGTCGTCGCTCATAAAATAAAGTTGGCCCCTCAACGTATGATGCATATGATGATTCTACGAGTAAAATTGCACATTATTTATAAAAACTAAAATCAATTATGGTCTGTCCAAAAATATGTTTATGAATATTATAAATTAGCTATTGCAAATAGAAATAAATACTCTTCTACTTAGAATAAACATCAACTTGGACAGGCTTAGGTGACTCGGGACCAACTGATACCTCTGCAGTGCCTCTGACCAGGAGGTGTCGGGATTCGAGTTCCGACGGTGACAGGATTTTCGACACTAGCTAGATACCTGGGGAGAATCCGTTTGCTGTCAAGACGAGAATTAAGACGACCGGCAGCTCGAATTGGCAGTTTTCCGTAGATTCTATGATCAACACCAGGTGAATGTTGGACCAGTTCCCTAACAAACTGGCCACGGCTCGCCCTCGATCTTTCCTTCTTTTTCCTTGTCCTATCCTCACTTCGATCCTTACACCTACCGATCAGAGCAGCCGGCCGCTAGAATTCTCCTCCAGACAGCGGCTGATTTCGACGTAGCTAACAAGCTATTGCCGAAAAAACGTGCCACCGTCGGGAATGGAACCAAAGATCTCCCGGTCAGAGGTAGGGCAGTGACATCAGTTGATGCCCTGAGTCTCCTCTTCCGGTTCCGATTGGAGCGGTGCCCCGCTGGTGGGAGATGCCTGGTTGGGGAAAATTTTGCAAGCCCACGAATAGGTCGGCGTCGGTTCTCACCATTCACCGAGGGAAGATCATCAACTCCCGCGATAAGACATGCGTAGACTTAAGAGAAGATTCCTAGAGGGATAAATTCTCAACAAGCTGTGTACGTCGTCACCGGATCTTACAATCTGGCGGGACAGGAACGTCCTCTCCCGGCCTCCTGGCATAATACATTCACTATACTAGCAATAGTAATGACCAAAGCAGTTGACGTGCGCGGAAATGTCAATCAGTTATTGCATATGAATGGGTGTGAGTAGATGAGTCTGTTTTTTAAACGACATTCTGTAGCAAGTAGGCTATTAATCAAAACCTTAACGAACTATTTGTTGCGGGCCACTGGCTTCAATTAAACCAATATGGTTAATTTTTTAATGATTCGAATGTTCTGCTTGACACATTTCTTCCAGCAATATTTGTAAAAAAAGTGAGAATGGTGTAATAATGATATTTAGCTTAGAAGAATCATTGAAACTGTCTCTGCACTGACTCTGGCCGAGACGTTCTAGAGTTCCAGTTCCATCAGTGGCGGATTTTCTGCACTACCTATATAGCTATAGCTATCTTATAGTAGAATTCTACTATAGTAGAATTCTGCCGCTGTCTGGAGGAGAATTCAAGTACCCAACTGCTCTGATCGGAATTTTTCTGTGGTTTCTCCAATGGTTTCTGCTTCCGTGATTTCTCCAGACTAATGAAAATGCCTGCAGACCAGGCGAATGTTGGGCCCTAAGAAATTAACCACGGACCACGCGCGATCTTTCTTTCCTCTTCCTTGTCCAATCTTCACTCATTTCACACACTTTCGCTCATACGTACTACATGACCACTCTTGTCGGGAGCTTAGACTTTTTGCCCAGTTGCGACGGCACGGGAAAATGCGTGACGGGAAAATCCCCTAAAGTCGTCGTGTATCCGCCGCAAGGAGTCGTCGGCATTCCCACATACCATCGTGAAGGTCGGCGCCGGATTTCATCATCCTGCTGGGGAGGAGCACCGCCACCTCTCGCGAAAACCATTTATTACACTAACGGGAATAATTATTGTAGCGGTGGACGTGCCAGAGACATTAATCAATCATTCCAGAAACTGGTGCAAATAAAAGGAAGTAATGCATCAGCTAAATGTGGGCAATTTTAATGACTGTGTCCGCCAGTAATAATGCTCAAGTCGTGGGCCTTACATACCCCAATCATAAGTATTCTCTAGGGTGAATTTCAAATAATTTATGATGAAGGGAGTGCCCCATGGACCATTATTTTACAATTTTCAAGCTTCTTTAACAAGGCCAGTAAGCGATGTTTGCAAGTCTCCTTATTTCTTAATATATTTTAAAATTACATTGTTTCTCTGATTTCCTGTTATCCCTTCCTTATCCCTTGATGCACACATAACGTACATATGCGAACCTGTTTAATGCAAGGTAGAAGAGGGTGATTTATGGCACCAGACCACCTTGTATCATGATTCACATTACATGCAATTACTTATATTTTTAATTTACTTTTCTTATCTTACTCTTTATAGAGTAAAAACTGGTGTTGAATAGATATTACGTGAAATAGAATACATGCAACTAAAATAAAAATGTAATTTCTTGGTTCATAATTTGAAAAGTGATTCTATTAACCCACCTAGTATTATCGTTCTAATTAGAAGTGTAGCAAAACATTTCTTATTCATGATTATTTGAGTATGAAGATTCATGATTACATTAATCAAGAGAAAATAATTAAATTAAATTAATATGGTGCTTCAAATAACGTACAGACCAACTACAGTTGCATTTCACAAGTACATAGATCAATAAGTGTGGTTTTCCAAACTGAGGAAGTGAAAGTGTGCAGAGATTACATATATCGTACGGCGTCATGCAGGATGTATTTTGAGTGATCAAGTGATAAAAAAATCACATTCATTTTACGCTTGTTTTAACATATTTACGTTCTCTAAAATAATCATATGCCTTACCACAATTATACCTGCGATCTCTCAATCACGTGCATTCTTGGTACACAAAACGTTGGCTGTACATTTGCCACTAACGACGTTGGTAAACCTTTTATACTATTGAACATGCTACATATACTATTCATAACTCTGAGGTTACATTTTTTCTTAAATTATTTTGTTTTCTTTTCTTCAGAAAATACACCTAATTTGTTTCAATTAACTAAGTTCCTCTCTGATAAGATGGGTCTCGAAAAAAAACCATTCTTATTAATTACTTCAGACTTTCCTTCAATGCACAAAGTCTGCGAAAATCCCATTTGTATACTGTCCACAACCATACCTCTTTTGCTTGGTAAACGGAAGCAAGCTTTGTTGAGGGATGAGCGGCAATCAAGCAGAAAGTAGCACAAGGGCAAAGCGTGGGGTGAGGGCCAGAAGGGCTGAGGCGGGAGCGCGGGGGCGTGGAGAGTGCCGTTCTTGGCTGCGTGACCACCGCCCAGGTTACCCTAACATGCACTTGACACGAAGATGCGAAGGAGTCTATGCGCTGAACTTACAAAGCATCGCGTGCACGCGCTAATTTTAAACGATCGATTCCAAAGTAGGCGTCCTCTATTACGTCAGCATACGACTCACCTTCTCCGAGGCCCCCTCGAGTAGTAGGGCCCGAAACGAATGACCTTTTAAACCCGGACATGGAACCGCTCTCGCCGAAACAGTTTTAAACCCCGCCACGCGAGTGCGTCTGGCCACGGGCGCCCTCTGATTCTTGTTCGGCGCCTCGGCGCCGCTGCTTCTAAAGCCAATCCGCTTCCATTATTTATGATGTTCGAGGAAATGTCGGTCATTGACTTTCCAGGTATGCCGGAAATATTTATTTATAACATCGGAATATCCTGACGTAGCACTGTCGGACCGTTACTTCACAAATATTTATTGAACTTTACGGTCTTCCATTTTTCGAAAATATTTCCGATAATGTGGTTATCGAAAAATTAAAAGAATTTATAACTATTGTATGTCGCATATGTCGAGGCCCGACAAATTTCTGTTCCTAAATCTCTTTAAACCGTAGCATACATACCAAGTGAAATATAAAAGGAATATTTGAGAGTGTCCCAATTTCTCCAAGATCATAGAATAAAGATGAATATCGATAAGAAAGAACTCCTTGTAAATAAGTATATGAAACAATTCAGCAGGTTAACAAACCAGATCCATGTCTTCTTGAAAAGTGAAATCATCAGACCGTAGTGGTACAGACCAATAGAAAAGGACTTTAGAGAATTGTGATCTCCAAATTTAGAAGATCGTAATATAATTAGAAAAAATACAACATCGCAGAGTTTCGAGGTGAAAAAGAAAGACAAACGAAACATTTGGTCTGAGCAACGAAAGCACACTCATTCGTTGCGTATTAAAAATTACTGGGCTAACAATAAGGCCAATAAGTGTTGATTCCGCGTGGTCCTAAATAACACATATGCGAAGAGGAAGAAGAAATGAAACAAGTAATAATATAATCAATTATATTGGAGTTCATGTACATTCAACGCGAATTGTTGCTAGAAGTTCCGAAAAAATGTGTGAAAATGTCATAAATATTTAAGGCAAAAAGTGACAACTCATATAATATTTTTTAGCATCACCCGAAAACTGTATTTCTTAGAAAAAAATCAACTCTACTGCATCTTATTTATACTCGTATCTCTTTTACGAATTCCGTATCGAACGAGAAGGCACAAACTTACGCTACTTTTCTTCGCTTCCTTTTCTCGGAGGCAATAATGTGACTCTCTAGGGAGCGATTTCAGTCGCCACAACTTTCCCGCCGGCAACGCTACAGGATACGCAATTATTCATAAGTGGTGCTTCAAGGATGGGTTTACAACATATACTTATCTGCAGCATCGTAAATTTCAACTACGAAATCACTCTAAGGAGGTTTTTAAGTTTCCTAACGATAATCACAGTCCGCTTGAAATGGAAATCTCGTACAAACTATATTAACGCAAATATACCGTAAAGGGCAATTTGAATCTCAAGGGAAACTGTGATATCATTGATTTACAAAGAGGGGAGGGAAAAGGAAGCAAGATCGATTATACCATTCATATTTCTCAGCAGTGTGGGTGGGAATTGATCATTTATTCTCCAGCGTTCTATAATAAGACTTTTACTATCTTCGGATTCACCACTAAACATTCGATTTCCTAAGGGTTTTACATTGCTACTCAGTTTTTATTTATCCTTTTACCTTCTAAACTATAGCAGTAAAAATCGTATATGAATTACAATGTCGTCAACATGTATAAGACTACAGCTTTATAATTAAGTAAATATTATTTCCTGTAGTTACAATCTATGCAAATTATATTTTAAAGTAATGAATGAAATATTATAGGTTTTGTAAAAAATGTAATATTTGGGTAACCGCGAATACTTTCTCACATTATTACAAACTTTTGCAATTTCAAAAAATTCAAAGAGTTCGGAAAAAATAAATAGGTCATTTTAAAGTTTCCGTTGTTCTATCCGTTAAAACAACTTAAAGAAGAAATTTGGAGCCGTTTATGAGAAAAAAGTATCAATTGCATTGGCTTCAATTAGAAATTACCCAAAAACTACTCCCTTTTTCAAAAAATTGACTATCACTTTTTCAAAGATATATTTTTTAGAACAGATTTTTATTTAAAGTTCACTTCAAAATCTGAAATTCAGATTGTGGTGTTGCAATTTTTTTTTAATACAGAGAGACTGTCGAAAAATGGGACTGGCTCTTTTTTTACCGTTCTAGGCTACATACAAGGGAAAAAATAAGCAAACTAAATTGTACGCATTCTTGATATTTTTTTTTATTTGCCTCTATTTCAGGCAAAATTACCCAATAACACTAACATCTGAAAACATTGTACCTCACTTCAAAAAAAATCTCTCTTTTTGAGCAACAGATTTCATTAAGGAAAAAATCTGTATCTTCAATCTATTGTAGTTGTAGAAAGACGGCGAAAAAATAATGAAATTCTGCAATTTTCGAAAAATCAATGATAATAACGAAACTGAGTTCTGCGCCGTTTTTACGAATTGTTTACATTATCCGGGAACAAAGTTGGATCTAAAAATGTGGAGCCATTTTTGGGAAAATTTAGAAAATGTGGTGGAGTTCATGTTAAGGAACCACAAAATCCATATATCCATTTGAAACCTGCAGAGCGTCGACTCTATTCACATTGAACGTGAAGTCTTAATTTTGGAGAATATCGATTGAATAGTTTAGGCGCTAGTTTTGACTAAAAACAGACGTTTTGCGCTGATGACAGTCACGCGGACAGACGTTTTGCCGTCAATTGATTTTGTCGTCGGTCGACCCACAAAACAAGGATTCTGACTACATAACGTGTTAAAGAAATAATTTACTTCATATTGGAATAAGATGTATCCACATTTTTGTGCCTGCAAATCCAGTGCCTGCAATTAAAAATTTATTTTCTGTCGAAAAATTGCCGTTTTCCGGTGTACAATTAAAATACGTTCTACATAGTACTGCATAAAAATTGAAAATTAAGTTTCTATATAGTTTATAGCGTATACCTATCTATCTATCTATCTATCTATCTATCTATCTATTATATATATATATATATATATATATATATATATATATATATATATATATATATATATATATATATATCAAATATATATATAGATATGAAATATAAATTAACTTCAAAAAAAAAAAAAAAAATACTGAAACAAGGAATAATACATTGATCTTTTATGTTTATTATTTAATATCTCGACCATTTACAGTGTTATAAATAAATCAATTTTTAAATATTTTTTTAAAATATACTGGACATAAAATATTTGTCTTTGTATGGCTTTAAACATTTAAAGTTCTCTATATCTCAGAAGAAAGGGGCATCCAGCGCTGGTAAATATGGAATTAAACAAATCTGGAAGTAAAGTTAGTCCTTCATGGCGAGTTCTCGTGTACTAATTCGTGTGGCACAATTGTCACGGAGTTTCGGAGAACAGGTAAAACGTCTCATGCGAACAGTTGAACGTGCATAGAACCTGATTAAGCAAATCCTGAAATAACTGGTGGCGCAGTCGGTAACAATCGTTTCCAGCACTGAATGTTTATTCATCGGAACGTGTTTCCATTGTTCCCTATGAACACGCGTACGTAAACGCAGCATTCAGGGCAAGCCCGCCTATTTTCGATTAATTCTGCGTTTCTCAATTCTGTATCCCTTCTTCCCATATTTACCTCATTTTTCTGATCAGTTTAAATACTTTTAACCCTCTGAATGTAAGTGAATATGACGTTCTTTTGACTGCTTTTAACTTCGTTCTTAAGTAGTCTGAACGTAGTTCACACTACCTCCAGGAAGGACAATGAAAAAATTGTGAGAAAAAATTGTGATAATACACTTCATTTTAGCAAAAACTGAACATAGTGCTCTTTACCTACTGTGTATAGAATGAAAATACATTTTTTAATTTACGCAATGTAAACTTATTTGAATATTTATATCTCCATTAATGAATTAAACTCTTCCTTTCTACTTTGCTTTAGTGATTTCCTAAGCTTTGGACTTGTTCAAAACTAAACCGTTACTTCACCTACTACAATAATACACGGTGTCTTGAACAATAATTGTGTCCTGAGTGTGTGCATCCACTCAGTGAGAAAAACATTACTTCAACAATATCAGTTTGTTGGCGCGTCAATGGTCCCCTTCATTATTTTTTAATGATTGACTTATTTTTTTCTGGTTGGATCAACCGTCTGGTTGGCTCATTAGTCCCGTAAGTGCCGGGTATCACGGGAGGTGGCGGTATTCCCCACTGGAACATGATGATTCATTCATTATCAGTGATTCCGGGCGCGTCAACTACTGAGGTCATTAGCCCCGTAAGTGTAGTGCGTGTTTTTTCATCTGGAGTTGGAGGTGGCGCCATCCCATACTGGATGGCGAGATCCGGCGCCGACCTACTGTCATCCAGCGCGGTTTTCCCTAAACAGTTATCTTCCACCAGCGAGGCACCGCCCCAGCCGGGACACGTTCTAAGTCTCCGACCTATTTCCCGGCATGTGCGGTACTGTAGTGCATGTTAGTGTAAGTGTGTGTGTAAGGGGTGAGGATACGACAAGGACGAGAAAGGAAAGATCGCGCGCGATCCGTGGCGCGTTGGTAAGGATACTGCTCCTGCATTAGCCTGGTCTTGATCGAAGACACCGCGTATAACTACCGATCAGAGCAGCTGACCACTAGAATTCTCTTCCAGACAGCGATTGAATTCGACCGAGCTGAAAAGCTAGTGTCGAAAATCCTGCCGCCGTCGGGACTCGAACCTAGGAGGGAAAGCAGGTCCTCCCGGTCAGAGGCTTTGCAGTGAAATCAGTGGATGCACTGAGCCACCGCTCCCTGACTGGAACATGAGATTCAATGTCCACTTACACGTGAGCTGCAGGGTTCCTCTCTACGGGTACCGGCTGACAACAAATATTGTCACCGTGTCTGCATACACTGTGACCGGGAGGTCCTAGCGTTCGAGTTGCGACGTTGAGGACTTTCAACACTAGTTTTACAGCTAAGTCGAATTCAGCCGCTGTCTGGAGGAGAATTCTAGCTGTCAGCTGCTCTGATTGGTAGTTTTCCGTGGTTTCTATGATTAATAGAAGGCGAATGCGGGAGAAGCATCCAACAAACGGTTCACGGGCTGCGCGCGATCTGCCGACATGTGGTAGTGTAGTGCACCTCTGTGTGTGTGTGTGTGTGTGTGTGTGTGTGTGTGTGTGTAAGGGGAAAGCAGCGGACAAGAATTAGTAAAATAATTGCGTGGGGTCCGTGTTCTGTTGGCTAGAGTACTACCCCTACATCCGCATTGATTTCACGGGAAAACCCACGTAAAACAAACGACCAGAGCAATCTGCCGCAAGACTTTTCCTCAAGACAGCGACTGTATTCGACCTAGCTATCTAAGTAGTACCCTATTTTTTACTCAACCTGCTTCAGACCCAGCCCCCTTTGTATTCTTGTAAGTAACAGCCTTCACTTCATTCACTAGTTTCAGCCTCGTCCTTTCCTGTCTTCTCATTTCTTACACAGTTCTTTCAATTGTGATTGTGAGTAATCCTCTTCCTCTCATTTTATGACCAGTCTGTTTTCCTTCCATTTTAGTGACAATCTCTCTAGTTTCTTTCTTTTCCTATTATCTCAGCACATCTCCCAAGCTCACTTTACCCATTTTACTTTTTTCACCCTTTGCCATCAACACATTTTTAGTTTCGTAGTTCTGTCCTCCCCCATCGTCCCCACTCATATATAATAATATGCTTCTCGCATAGTACTCGGCGAATCTCTTCCTCAGATTCACACGAAGGCTCTTACTGCAGACGCAGTCTTTCCCTATTCTAATCTTTTTTGCCAAATTACTATATTTTCGTAGCGCATATTTAGTATTTTATTGTTGTGCGAAAGTATCTTAAACTCTTCCATAACTGCTGACATTTTTGTTCTTGTTTGTGTTGTCGACTCAAATCCACATTTCATTGCAAATTTTATTATTTTCTGTACAATTTGATTCCTTGTTTTTTTAGCAACAGCGCATTTCATTGTTTCTTTAGAGTTACAATGAGTTACTTAGAGTTACTTTTAAATCGCGAACTTTGCTTCATTTTACTCGCTTAAAGCCTCTTTCTCTTACGACCGAATAAATCCATCGGACGAGAATTGTATTTCCTCATACCAAACAGGAATAAAAACAGAAAAGACTAGCTTCTATATACAGGAATTAGGTATCTTCTACATACAGGAATTAGAAATTAGGTAGAATCTGCAAAATGGAATTAGGAATGAGATAGAGCCAGCAGAATGAATGTCGAGATCATTTGAGTATTTTCTGCTTCATAGGATTCTATTTTAATGATATTATGGCGTGAGCCCGTGCGTGTGTGTGATTGAACAACTTTGCTAGAATCTTCCGAGAGTTTTAAAAATGTAACGAAGAACTGCATTAATGTGACGCAAAACACGCACATTTTATAAGCGTTTATTTTTTTGTCTGTGACGTAGGAAACTTCTATGCCTGGAAAATTGAGTAATTCGACTTTATAATTCATCTGTCTTGAGAGGCAAGATCTGGGTAAATTTCTCTAAACTGAAAGAAAGGTTGCATACACACTTTATGTTTCCTTAGCGGTGGACTCTGCAAAAGTAATAGCGACACTTTTCTCACAATAACGCAGGACAAACAAAACATTTTTAAATATTCAATTAAATAATTACGATGTATTCTAACATGTAATCTATGAATTTGTTTTCATTGTAGAAATTGATATCTGTTTAAAGAAAGAATAAAACATTTGTAATGTGTGAATCACTTGCATATGTGTAAAATTTTGTGTGGTATCAACAATTCTAATTATTAGTTTGGGCTTTAATTGGGCCTCAATCTAAGGCTAAGGATATTTTGCGCCTTCCACATCGTTGGAAGCGCATAGAGAATTCTTTGGGGAGAGTACTTCGCAGGGGAGAGCAAGGCATATTTATTGATATAGAGAATTCTTTGGGGAGAGTACTTCGCAGGGGAGAGCAAGGAATATTTATTGATTCCCCGCGCCTCACTTATATGGGTCACTAGTATCGTAAGTGTAGTGCCAGAGGTGGCAGTGTTTCTCCACGTCTGGAACGTGAGAACTTACAGGTTTTGCCCTCCTAATGTCTTTCCCTATGAGACACAAAGCGGAGATAAGCTCAGAGCTCCCGACTGGCCTCTTGACGTATGTGGTAGTGCAGGCTACCTGTGTGTATAAGGGAAGAGGAAGAGACACGGGCGAGGAAGAAAAGATCGCGCGCGGTCCGAGATCCGTATGTTAAGGTTCTCCTGGTATTGGTCAGGGAAACCACAGAAAACTACTTAACAGAGATGCCAAGCGCTAAGATTATCATCCAGACAGTGGTTGACTTTGACTCCGCTCGAAAATTCGTCAACATCAAGACTGATATCCTAAGACCTCTCTGTCAATGATGTTGCAGAAGTGGCAACTGTACTGCCATTGAGCTCTCACGTTCAGAATTATGTTAATATAGTTAAGTGTCTTAACTACGCGTATGTGTGTTTGCGTATGTGGCAAAAACACATTTCTAACGAACGATGATTATTATTTGTATATTTTCTAATCAATCAGTTTTTTCATATTATTAAAATTTCACATATTAAATGACAGTATATATCGTAACATTCTAATGGAACATTTTAACATTTCTTGCATGATTTGCATATTCGTGAAAAACTCCCATCACATCTGCGTAAACTTTCAAATTATTTGCCATTCAAACGCCATAACACAATGACACGTTTGAAATGCAAATAGATACGTTCGAGAGGTTTTATGTTTAATGCTATCCCTTGAATATTGTTGTACTTTTTTCTTTCAGATCAATTTTTTTATAATAGAAACTGGCAAAATAATTTCAGTGAAAATATCTGAAAAAACAAAAGATATAATTATTGAAATATATGCAACTAAAAGTCAGTGACAAGGCAGATGATATGGTACACAAGCAAATCAGAGAAGCCCTTTTCAAATTTAAACGAGAAATAAATCTTATTCTTCTTGGGAATTGGAACTATGTAATTGGTAGGGAACCTGAAGAAAAAACAGTCGGCAAGCATGAATTTGGAAGGAGAAAAGGGTCGAGGCAAAGGGGGAATACTGTTCATCTCAAAAAATGATTACAAACAGGTGGTTTAAGTATTATAATCGTTGAAATTACTCGTGGGACATTCCTGACGCGTAGGGAGAAACAAATAGATTTTGTACATGAAAAATACAGGTTTTTGTAATAAAGTAAATATATTCAAGACGTTTTCCAAGAGCACATATAGCTCACGAAACTTCAAAATGTAACCAACAAAAACTAAATTTTACAGGAGAGCTAAAAAACTAGATAATATCATGTATTTAGTCTTTAAATTTATTTTATGTCGTTGTTTCCTACTTTATTACTACATAGAATAAAAGTTGATATTTTTTAATTGTTTTTAATTTATGTGGCATACAACGTGTCTGTATATTACAAATTATACGGTGTACAATTTTTTTATAAAATTAAACAGGAAAATATTATTTTGGGAATAAGACGTTTTATAAAAAAGGTGTATTCATAGACAATGTATCTATTGATGTTAAAATCTCAATTTCTTAAATTATGAAGGTTACGATTTGCCGTTTCATGAGCGATATTAGTAGCGACCAAAACATACGTAGTTACAGATTAGAGCACTATAAAGGACAATCTCCGAGAGAAAAGACTGCTGGCTTCTCAATTCTTGTTCCACAGGATAATGTTAAGAATAAATTGAAGGAATATAACCAAAAATAAAGTTATGAACATCATCAGATACCAAAATGTGATCATATATTGCATAAGAAAGAGAAAACATAAGAGGATTGAACTTTTCTTATCAAAATGGAAGAAAAAGGAAAAGGGAAAAGCAAAACAGATCGTTGAATAATAACAATTTTTCGACTGGATTTAAAAATAAAGGAAATTCCACATGTTCATAAATTAAAAGATGCCCTATAGAAGAAATATGGAATGTTGCGCCAACAAATTGCAACTTTGAAAAACAGTAAGAAATAGAGGGGGGAAGAGAAAAAGGGAGAGACGAAGAGTGAGAGAACAGTCATGGTAATTAGAGTGCGCACTGACTTAATGTCTCGGTATGAATAGGTCACGGGTACGAATTCCTCCCTGAACACAGATGTTAATCGGTTTCGTTGTTTCTCGGAAGGCGCCGCGCCCCAGTGGTCACAGATGAAAAATCCGCACGTGTAGTTCCAGATGCATCCTCTTGAAGCGTGAAGAGCATCTACAGTCGTCTAGAAAAGGCGTTCAGAAAAGCTTCATTTTAGTATAAAGTTGCATGACATGAATCGGTTACTTGCGCAATTATGATTTGTTTGAAATATAATAATGCATGCTTTCTTTCTTAAATTGAAGCGAACATTTTGCTCTAAGTTGAGCAAAAACAAATGAATTTCAAAAGTCTACTCTGAAACACAATTCCTTCAAAGGCGTTCATTGTTGATTTAAAAAATCTGCAACAATTTGTTAAATAGTACCTTA
Source organism: Teleogryllus oceanicus (assembly GCA_964035755.1). Lineage (NCBI taxonomy): Eukaryota > Metazoa > Arthropoda > Insecta > Orthoptera > Gryllidae > Teleogryllus > Teleogryllus oceanicus. The sequence continues at coordinate 98,221,393 of CAXIVR010000001.1, forward strand.
TAATAAAACCAAATGTTTATCTTATTTTTATAAAGTGCATATAATGTAGAAGAGAAAATGTGAGCGCTCAACCTTGTATTCTTGATCGCAGCGAAGCGATGTGCTCCCACTGTCACCTACAAATTCGCAAAACGTAGCATAATAAATGCTCGAAACTCGTATTATTGGCATTAAGGTAGACGTTATATTGACATTTATAACTTCCTTGAGCTTGTTGATAGATTTTATATTAATAATGCATCATTTAATCGGAAGAAATGCAATACACTCATAATTTTTAACATAAATGATATACTTGTACTTGCCCCTGTCATTGAAACTCAGGGATATTGACTATTGTCTCTCTTGACACCAAGAAGTCATTGTATGTTCAATTCAGAAATAATTAAAGTTTAATATCAATATATAAATGCAGAAAAGTGAAATCATTATTTGATATAATTAAATCAAATAAATAGGTCCATGAGTTTTACATGACTCACGCAACTTAGTTTACACATTCCGCAACCACTTCCTGTGGCATTGTTTCATTTATGATCTTTTGTTTCGTAGTGAGTACATTCTTCAGAGTAAAATTGTATTTTTCTCTTAAAATTTATTTTTGACGGAGTCAATTTTCTTCTCATCGCTTGTAATATTTAAAATTAGAGAAATGTGAATCACAGAGAGATATTTTTCATTCACTTCTCCCTCTATCTTTGAGCCTATGGTTTCGCCTCGGTTCAGAAATGTTTCCTCCTCGATGGGAGATTAATGAAATGTCTTACCCCTTGACATGTCTTGTAGCCAGATTCACAGTCAGGGGCAAAGCAATGGGGTATTTTCATGTGTTATATTCTCACACAAAAACTATCAGCTCCTAATCTCAATGTGGAAAACCAATCACATTCTTTTTATTTAAAATCTGTAATAAATAACGATGATGCGAGAACTCAACTACAGGGACAACTGAAACACTGATACAAAACACTAAATAAATGTAAAAATGGCCTCGCCCTTTCTACTGGACATATCAAAACAAAAATGTGAAAGTGTGAAATGTGTTTTTCAACTAACATTTCCGGCAACGAAAGAACGCCATGCTGCCGAGGTCAGAAGGTGAATATGAAACTCAAAGAGGAATCTCATATAGATAGGTTTTTATTGAGTGATCACACTTTCTCACTAAATGCTAGTGTTTCATTTTCCACATGTTTGCCTACTATTTAGTGTGTTACCAAAGCAAGTCAGTATCTGGATAAACTACAGGGAATTGCAGATGAGACATCTTGACAGGACTATGCCGTCGATTTCGGCGGCCGTTGCCCTCCTGGCGAATCATCGAACAGCAAGAAGTTGCACCGATCGTTGCCATTAATAGCAGCCATTACCTCGTCACTGCGAACGGATCGCGATTCGCGTCCATCCCACAAATTAGCAACAGAGCCCCCACTAACTTAGCTCTAGAGATTCAAGATAGTCGAGATCACTCAGACCTGAGAATTCTCAAGGACTGATGGGACGCCTGAATGAAGTCTGCCCACTACTTACAAATGCCGAGTGTTTGACGACCATTCGCAAAGATAAAATTTTCTCACTGCTACTTTTCTATTTTTTCGAATGATTTGATAAACTAATTATTACTTCATATTTTTATTGTATGAATTTAAAAGACAAAAAACTAGTCAGGTCATATGTATGTATTTATGTATGGTCTTACTGTATGTATTTATGTATGTGTCTAGTAGTACTACTAGAGAAATTCCTTTTTAAATTAATCATTTTTACCATTTTGACATAATACGTACGTAAGTAGTAAAGAGATAGTATTGTAATGGTGCGGCAAACAGCTGCAATTTTTCAACAGAAAACTCGTATTGTGGTGTCCTAATATTTAATACGTGCATAAATCTTGTACCTATGAATAGTAAAATACTTCCTCTAACACATTGTGAAGCCAGATTTAATTTTTTGTGAGTTCTTGCTACCGGAATCTTGTTTTACCGTCTGTCTGCCTGTTTGTGGTCAACGCTACCATTTAATCAACTTTAACGATTTTCTTCAAAATTAATATTCCCCCATCGTTCTGGAAGGACTCGAATCCCTGCAAATTTGAAGCGGATATTTGGATTTTGGGGCTACTCTTCATAAAGCTTTCACATTTTTATCAACAATAGCTGCAAATATTTTCATTACATTTATTTTTCGGAGGGAGCAAAGGATGCTTAAAAAGTAGCGCAGGTCTAATATTTTTAACTTTCTGATATTGTGAAAATTGCAAAGGTTAGAAATAATGCAAGAACGTATGTGCTATGGTAGCACCATTAGTTTCAAGAATGTACATCGCCAATTAAAATGGGGTATGAAGGCAATTTATGGTTTAAACTTTATTTAAAGAATCGATAGAAGAATTTGGGTTTGCATTGGAATTTACAGAGGATATATCCACGAATTATAAATGTCATCTCGCTGTCGTTAATGACTGCGAAGAGATAATACTAAATGTACTGTCGTAATGATAGTTACACAAATACTTTAAAAATCCTGTAACTAAAAAAATAAAAATAAAATTAAACTAACTATATTTACTATAACATTCATGACACTGCAAAGGATTGATTGATTTTTTCCTGTTCCCGGGCGCGTCAACGGCTTTGGCCATTGTCCTGTAAGTGTAGTGCGTTCTTTTCCTCTGGAGATTGCGGTGGTCTTTCCCCGCTGGATGGCGAGATCCGGCGCCGACCTACCGTCAGCTAGTGGGGTTTCCCCTTAACCAGCACTCTCCCACCTGCTGGGCACCGCCCCAGTCGGGACAAGCTCTAAGCTCCCGACCGGTCTCCCAGAATATGTGGTAGTGTAGTACATGTTAGTGTGTGTGTAAGGGGAGATAATATGACAAGGAAGAGGAAGGAAAGATCGCATGAGGTCCGTGGCCCGTTGGTTAGGATACTGCTCCGGCATTCGCCTGGTGTTGAGCAGCCGGCCACTAGAATTCTCCTCCAGACAGCGACTGAATTCGACCTAGCTTAAAATCTGGTGGTCAAAATCCTGCCGCCATCAAGACTCGAACCTAGGACCTAGGACCTCCCAGTCAGAGGCGCTGCAGTGACGTCAGTTGATGCACTGAGCTACCGCTCTCGGTCACTGCAAAGGAATTTTCGGACGATTGTAGTTGACAGCGAGCTCAAAAGCATAACAGGATTGGGAAATTAAGGCCGATTATTGAAAATGTACCAAGCACATAATTTAAAAGAGAATAGTAATGAATTATATTCATGTTCATTACATTTTCAACTTAAATAACCCATTTCAAATATTTCTGGTTTCAAAGCCATTTCAACACCTTTTAAGATTTTCGAAATAATTCTAAACAGTGTTTTCATTTACCCAAATACTACTGAACATTTTCTACCAACAACATAAAGAATTAGATAATAACATTTATTTATAATAGAAACAAAATCAAAAATACTAAAAGGTAAAGCAGTAAAAGATTTTGGAAACTATTCCGACAAATATAACAAACTAATAAACGTTAGCCCCCTGAGTCGGCAGAAAAGTGATCCATACACTATCAAAATAAAATCACTGTTCACCAATTATGTATGTTTATTGCAAATTTTACTGACTATACACTATTTAACAATTAAATTTTCAATTGCTGATGCATGAAATTCACTATAAAAATTATTTGTATGTAAATTGCCCTTCAAAATGTATAGTAGTAACAGAACGCGTGTAAAGCATTAAGATTTAGTATTGTCCTGGAAGTTCATTTATTATGCAAGATATCATTTTGAGAAAGACTGAGCAATGCCATTTATAACGAAATATGTTATGACAGGATATGTCCTAAAATGGTTAAATCAAAACGGTATTACAACTTTTTAGCAGAAAACGTATAGTAATATACCACAAAAATATTTTTGTGAATAAGATGCCAATGTAATATATTACAATTTTATTGGCCTATTCAAAAGTTATTCCACAATTTTTCGCACAGTGCGTACATTTCGGAACGGGACGTTTGGAAGAATTCCTGCAGAGAGACGCTTCCCGAGCCTTCCTTCCTGAGCCACCATAAACGCCTGCGTGGCCCGCCGAGAGCCGCGCGCTTCTCTTCCGTACTTGGCGCAAAGAACGCGCCGTAATGCGATGTCATTGCTGTGAATGAATCCGGGTGGGCGGCGCGGCGCGGCGCGGGCGGGTAGCGAGGGCGCCGGGGCCGGGGACTGGGCCAGGCCCGGGCCCGCCGGCGCGGCGGCTGCGCGGCCGCTGCACGGAGCTGCGCGAGGGCTGCGCGGGAGAGCCGCTTGCTCTTCATTGACCGGGCGCGGGGGCGCCCGCCCCCTCGCCCGCCCGCGTCCGCGTCCGCGTCCCCGCCTCGGCTCGGCCCGACCCGGCCCCTCCCCGCCTCGCTTTTTTCTCTGTCCTTCTCTCTCTCTCGCAGGCGCCCGCGCCGCTCGCGCGCCCGCCGAGCATTCGCGTCGGGCCGGTACCGGGAAGGGCGGGCGCGGGCGGGCTGCCTACGCGGTCTACGTCACGGCGTAAAGGCGGTCGGCGAGAGAGCGCGCGCGCCGGCGAGAGCGAGAGAGCAGATGCGAGCGGGGGCGAGACGACCATAGCGGGAACGAGGGGGGGGGGGGGCGGGGCGGGGTGGCGCGGCGCAACGCGTCAGAGCCGAGGGGTGGACAAGTTGGTGGGCGGGAGACGCGGGTGGGCGCTCCACGCCTACCGGATTGCTTTCCGGCACCAGGCAGTATATTAGGCCCCAGGCAAAGGAGTCGCATGTGATTGCGTCGTCGATAAGAAAACGCCTCAACCTGTTTCCACTAGTGGTTCCATCTTCTGGCGGGCTCTGACGAGATACTCGTTTTCTATTAAGACCAAAGTAATCACTCAGTATCACCTTTGGATTTGAAAGGCTGCCAAACCCAAATAATTTATTTTTCAATTACAATACTGTTTAAATGAATACATTTTACGAGTAGTTTGCAGTGTATGAAATCTTTTAAACGTTACTTTATATTCCATAACACATATTCTCCAATTACTAATTATGTTGTTTCTTTTCTCTCGAGGGTAAGCTCTCCAAACCATATAGGAATAGGCATGTTTTTCGAGTGCAAAATCATATTTTAATCAATTTTAAATTGTGTGAGAATTTTCCACATTTGCTGTTAGCGTGATGCATAAACCGATAAAGAATTGGAAGCAACTACCTAGAATCTAACGAGTAGGGCTAAAAAAAGAGGGCTAGCAGCTGAGCTAGAACGGGCTGATTTTTATCCATAGCAAGGACGAATGACTTCCTGATAAGACAATTATGATAATACGTGGCTCAGACAACGAAAGTTTCTCAATTACTCTGACATCACATCCAATCAAAGAATTTTAAAAACTTCTAGCGACTGTAATTCTCCTTTGTCTTGCCATTTTTTATAGAAATATTTTTATTAATAACAATGTGTCACTGGCAATAACAAATATTATTTATGCAAGCGCAAATTAATATTTTACCCTCCGAATAGTATTCACATAATTTTTTATATCCAAGTAAATTTGTTCAGAACCCGTGAAACTTATTGCACTTCTTAATATAAAATAACAATGTTTTCCATTGTATGTAGCTACTAATGTAACCCAGACTACTACATAACTACTAATATTAAGTATTTAGTAATGATTATATTATCTTTCAATGTGTCACTGAATTTTTCTGATCAAAGTTAGATCCATCAAATCTGAGTATATGCAGTAAATGTCATCAGGCAACAAAATTAATTGCTGTTTCATTATTTTTTAAAATGCGATATTTGGAAAAAATAGGGTTTTCTCAAGCAAAAAAATTTTAATAATATATCGATCATATTTAATTTATATTAATATATTTTAATATTCTGAAACTGAATCAGTTACATATATTTAAATTCTAAAATGCATCTTTGAAAAGTACTGAGACGTATTTTAATATTGTGTCTTGCGTGTTAAATAGTGCTCATCTTTAATGTGAAAACTTTCTTACTGAGCTCAGATACCGTTACCGGGATGACCTAACAAGACCATGCTATCGATCTTGATAAAACACTCATTGTTTCCTTTGTGATCTATAGTTTAATACAAATGCTAGTCGATACGTTGAAAGAACGTTAGATAGGTTATACTTAAAAATCGATAGGGTGTTTTGGTGCCAAATCTCGTTAAAGAGCAAGTGCACTTCTTGAGTTGCATCGTAAAATGTTACACTGCCAACGATGTACCGCACGTTAGAAGATTAACTTTTAACGGAATATACGTGGTAGTTCTTAAGTCGGTCACACGTTTATATAGTACTTGCATAAAAAGATACAATATAGATCTAGCCGAAAATACGTCAATAAATCATTATACAAAATAATAATAATAATAATAATAATAATAATAATAATAATAATAATAATTTTTAAAATAAATTAAAATTTGATGTCGCTCGCATACCAATGTTAATTTCTACGAAAAGAAACATCACTTTAAAGTGTTTATTCATAAGCACTTTCTTTTATTCCTTAATTATAGACAAGCACATCAATTTTATCTTAACGGTTGAAAAATAGTACCATGTTTATCTAAATCTGCAGAAAGACTGAGATAAAAGATGTGATTGTATTTTTGCTTCATCTAAAAATATTATTCCAAAAATAATTTCGTAACGACTTTTAAAATGTTAACAGTTTTTCATCTCGTCTGCTCTGCATTGGATGAGACCATATTCAAGCAAACGCAGCGATTTCCGTTTCCAAATCAATAGCAGGAGTGGGAGAGGAGCCCCGAATCCCCTCGGAGCAGGCCTAGAGCGGCGCACCGGGCACACCGCATACGCAGCGATGGGACGAGGGGGCGGGGCGGAATGACGGGGCGACAAGCCAATCGAACGACGGGCCGCACGGAACGAGACGATGGGGACGTGCTGACGAAACGTCCGAGCGCGAGGTGACGGCCAACGAAATAACAATGTGTCGAATAAAGACTGTATAAATGAAGGAAATGATTCTCGACTGACTGCAGACTTAACAAGGGGGAATCAACAATTAGGATTAGAAGATAACGATAAAAAAAGAAGAAATAGTAGCAGGAAGGTATAAACTAGAAAAATGATTCAAATTGAACCCGAGGAGGAAACCGGTAAAAAATAGGTAAAAGTAGAAATTGCGTGAAGAATAGAGAAATAAATTAATTAAGATTACGCTTGAAGGAAAAATAATATAAATTGAGCTTGTTTTATGAAAATAAACAACGAAATAAAATGAATAGTTATGACGGGACACCTGAAAAGGGATTAAACGAATAAATAAATCAACGAGAAAAAATAAAATGCGGTTTTAAGCAGAGACACGACGATAAAAGGGACGATCATGAGCAAGATCCCTGGAAAGGAGGCGGAATAGATTCCTTTGACGCCGTGAGGGACGGCACATGGCGAAAAACAAGGAAGCTCACGTGTCTAGGAAAAGCCGAAAGAAGATCATCCAGTACTTTTACACAGGACGTTGCATAGCAGAGTACTGGATGCAAGGTAAGAGGGAGCTACTTCTTTGCAAATGTCTGCCCGGCATTTCTCATTGCCACCGCCCACGTCATCGACTTATATTCAACACATGGGACTTCGAAAACAAACATAGCGACTTACATCACGAACACCATTGTAGATTCAGCAACTTTGAAAACTTGAAAATGGTCGTTTTATTACTATTATGTCTTAGCAATACATCTGAAATCGTTCATACAAAATTTTCTGGTTCTTTCTTAGCGTGTCTGCGGGTTGATGCTCAAACCACTACTAGTCCGATGATACTACTACAGAAATCTTGGGATACATCTAAATTATAGGATCGCTTCTCCACCGAGATATCGAAATGAACATATTTCAGGGTTACTAAATTTATTTATTTATTTATTTATTTATTTTACGTCAAAAAAACAGTTAAAAACTGCGTATGACGTACTATGGGGAAAAGTGAATTGTGTGCACATTTTCAAAATTTTGTGATCCCTACACTAAGTCATATACTACTTAAATTTTGAATTTTTGAAAGGGAGAAAAAAACAAAAACTCCCATGTAGTAAAATCTATTTTCAAAAATAAATAAGCAATAAATTTTGGCTCTTATTACACCCTGCCGAGACAACATGGAAACGAAAATTTGAATAATTGTATTTCCCACTGAATTCTAGAAGACGTGCACACAAAATGAAGTTACATTTATGTCCAGAAGCAAAATAAGGGGCCATCTCAGCATTTGCTCAATGGATCAGGAAACTGGACGAAAAACCTGATCGAGATGGGGGTCATTTGACCCGGAAGCTGTAGTACAATAGTTGTTACAGGTTGTTTATACTCATTTATACAGTCCAAGTGGTAAATAATGCATTATGTATCATTGTTAAAATTAATGTTACTTTTCTTGTGATGCTCAGTATAGTCTCTAATTGTATAGAAACAGTTATGCAGCAGAAACGATTTCACTTGGGATTTAAACTTTTCTATTGAATTTAATCGTTTAATGTCATCTGGCAAAGTGTTGTAAAATAATGTACATGTATTGTATGTGAATTTTTTGTAATGAGCTGTTGATACTGTCACCTGATGAATATGATTTCTACGTCGAGTGTTATAGTAATAGACTTCGGCATTTTCTGAAAATATATTCCCGCCCTTGAGCAAGTCATTTTTTACAAAAACCACTGATTCGTAAATAAGAAGACACGGTAATGGTAGAATTCCTAGATTAATGAAGAGAGGCTTACATGAATCACGTGGGTGGGATTTGGTTATTATTCGTACAATTCTTTTTGTAATCTAAAAGTCTGGGAGCTATAAGATGTATTTCCCCAAAATATTATGCCATATCTCAGGCGGGAATGAACATTTGCGAAGTATACACAACGAGCAGTATGAAGGCTGACTGAATTTGCAAGAATTCTGAACGCGTAGCATAATGAACTTAATTTTGTGTTCAATTCATTTAAATGGACGTTCCATTTAAGGTTTGACTGAATTGAGAGACCTAAAAATTTTGTTGCCTTAACATCAGTCAATGGTACACTGTTCATTTTCAATGGGGCACAGAATTGTTTATTTGAAATGGAAAACTGCATTAAAACCGTTTTCTTTTCGTTTACTATTAATTTGTTATTTCGGAACCAATTTGAAACGTCTGATATTGTACTATTTACTGTTTCTTTATTGCAAAGGATGTTCGTATCATCCGCAAAGAGAACCGTTCTTCCGTTTCGAATCGTCGAGGGCATATCGTTTACGTAAAGTAGGAACAGAATAGGACCTAAAATCGATCTTTGAGGAACTCCTAATGCAACGGGCAAAGAGTCGGAAAGGTGCGTACGTAATGTTCCATCATTCCAGTAAGGTATTTCAACTCTCTGAGATCGTTGTTTAAGGTACGAACATAACCAATCTAGAGCAATACCACGAATTCCATATGAAAGTAATTTGGAAAGTAAAATGTCATGATCAATGACGTCAAAAGCTTTTGAGAGATCTAAAAATAATCCAATAGGTGCCTCGTTTTGATCCAATGATGAGGCGACATCTTTAAGAAAAGAAAATATAGCTGTCTCCGTTGATTTTGATTTTCTAAATCCATGTTGGCAATCTGAAAGCGCGTCGTGTTTAGTGAGAAAGGTTTCCATTCGTATGTAAAAAAGTCTCTCTAATATTTTTGAAAAGACTGATAGAAGAGAAATGGGCCGATAATTTTGAATTTCATTTTTGTTGCCTTTTTTGAAAAGCGGTTTAATTTTAGCTGTTTTGAAAATATCTGGAAACGTTCCAGTGCATAAAGATGCATTAAATATGTGGGTTAACGGGTGTATAATGGCATACGCACAAGTCTTTAACAAAGAATCCGGGAATTCATCTAAACCGGACGAATATTTATTTTTTAGTTTACCGATGATTTTGAGAATTTCATAGCAAGAAGTTTCGGAAACGAACATTGTGTCTACAATTTTGGGTGAACTGTCTGTTTTTGAATTTTGTGCCTGAAGACCCTTAGTGAGATCGGCATCAATTCTCGAAAAGTATTGGTTAAAGAGACTAGCCACTGTTGCCGGATCGTTCACATTTATATCGTTATATTTTAAAACAACATTCTCTACGGGTTTTCTAGTTGATTTGGTAGTATTTTTTATTATATTCCACATTGCTTTTGTTTTATTATTTGAATTCAAAATATCCTGATCGTTTTTCATGATTTTAGCCTGCTTTATGACTTTTCGTAACAATGTTTTGTATTTTTTAAAGTAGATAAGGAAATCTTGAGATACGTCATGACGTTTAGAAATGAAAGAAAGAATTCGCTTGTTTTTACAAGATGTCCTAATCCCTTGTGTTATCCAAAAATTGATTTTCTGTGAAATATTTAATTTTCGTTTTTGAAGAGGAAAGCAAGTGTTAAAATGAAATGAAAGAGTTGAAAAAAAAGAATTATATTTGTCGTTTGTATCAGCAGTATTATAAACCGTTTCCCATGACTCCTGCATCAAGTAATCAATGAATAATTTAATTTTACTTTTAGTAAACAATCTAGTCATACGTGTATTATTTACTGTGTCAGTGATCGCATTTCTTATAATGGTAAGAATTTGTGCATCGTGGATAATTTGATCAATTGCCTTCATCGAATGTTGTGTGATCCGTGTAGGTACATTAATTGTAATGTCTAAATTGAAGGAATTAATTAAATTGAAAAACTTTTCTTTCTCGCAAGATTCGACCAGAAAATCAATGTTAAAATCTCCGCATACAACAATGGATTCAAAAGAGCGATTGCTGACTTTGTTAAGTGTTATCTCCAGGTTTTCTAAGAACGAAATATAATCTGCAGTTCTCTTTGTTGGAGATCTGTAAATGCAAAGTATTATCACTTTTAGTGAAGTAAGATGCACAACAGAAATTTCGAAAATATTTTCAATGGAGTACACATATAATTCCGCCAAGGGGATAGAATCAATATTATTTCTAACGTAAATACAGGAACCCCCATACGTAGGACCTTTATGGGATTCTCTCTCTCTGCAATAAAAGCCTGCGAGGTAAAAGTATATCAATCAAATAATAAATCAAATTAATAATAATCAAAAAATAAATCAAATTAAAGAAAATTTACCATTAGTGAAATAAATGAATGCTTATGAATGATAGGTTTTCATTGTAAGTATTCTATAATGAATATTCGTCACTGTCAAAGAACATACAAATACTATAATATATTGACCTCAAACTTTATTTTTAAGATTCTTAGTGAACAATATTATATCTAATTAACACCGAAACAATAAAAATTACTTTTTATTTAAAAACTAAAGAAAAACTTTATGGAACTACAACAGCAAATACTTTCTCGCATTATTTCTGAATTTGTAATTTCCGAAAATTCAAGAGTTCAATGAAAATGAGACCTGCGACATTTTTTCCATGTTCTTCCATGGAGCAAATTCGACGTAACAATTTTTGCTTTTTCAAAGCGTTTTTTTTATAAATATCATAAATTTCAAGTACAAATTAGTCAAAACAACTCAATTTTTAAAAATTCCTTTCAAGAGCTGTTTTGACAAAAATCTCTAACTTCAATTTTTTAATATCTTAATTGCTAACTTTTTGCAATTTTTGAAAATAGAGTTCGCCGAAAATGGGCCTATCATCGAATTTTTTACCGTCTTTGTGCACGATTACAATACGAGGAAAAAATGTAAAGAAAATTTGAAGCCGTTTTATTGAGAATTTTTTTAAAAAAATACCTCTATTTCGCCGTGAATTACGTGAAAATTACTCATATTTTCGAAATATTATACATGTCCTTATTTCAAGTTGTCTTAAAGAAACATATTTAATTAACATTTTTGAGAAAATTTTGAAAATTTGTTTGAGGCTTCACGTAAAGTATCCTCAAAAATAAAAGTGTCCGTTTCAAACATGCAATGCCTCGAATTCGTTCAGATTGATCGTAGAATATGAATTTTGGAAAAAATCTGCGGAACAGTTTAGGCGCGAGTGTTGATCACAAAAGAACTGACGGACGTTTTGGACAAGTGCCTGCAAACAATGGATTCGGTCTACACCACGTGTTAGAGGAAGTTATTTACTATATAAAGGAACTTGGTTCATTCACTTTTTTGTTACCAGGGCCTGACAATAGGTTTTCGGTCGAAAATTCGCCGTTTTCCGGAGCACGATTACAATACTTTTACGAATGTTCTTACGAAATAAAGGCGAGAAAGTAAAAAGGAAAGTATTACATAAAAGTTCACACTTTGTGAGTAAGAAGTAGAGTAATAATTCAGCATAAAGAAATAGTACTAACGTAATGAGACCAAGGACAAACAAAATCGTAAGAAAGAATCTAAAAATTATTGGCAAATTCTGCAATGTGCTGTAAAAGTGCAAAAACGGTGATTTGAAATCAAGTGCTAGTAAATTTCGTAGCAAAATAGCTGAAGGATTTTTGATAATTAGACCATACGATAAGAAGGAACCTTCAATAATTTCTAAGTTTAGTGTCATAGGTCTGAGGAATATCAGAAGAAAAGTGTTATTATTTTCTGAGATGAGAGAGACTATAGGAGGTGATAGCCGAGTGGATAAAACAGCAAATAGGGAATATCCAGCATGCATCTTTGAGAACAAATTTGTCTTATCGCAAAACCGAGATATATGAGTGTACCTCCTCACATTGAAGCAAAATTTCAAACATTTTGAAAAAATTTTATTTTTGTTCTCTATCCAAAAGACAATGTGAATAAACTTTGTCAATGTTTTGAAGTAGAGGTAGCATAAACGTATTAGATAAGGCCAATTTCGACGAAAGTGGAAGCCTGTATAATAACGAGATTAAGAAACTCCAAGCACATATATGCCGCGTTACATTTAACCAACAGATTATTCTGAAACTGAAGTGTATCAACAATCCAAAGGCCTAGATTTTCAGTAATGGAGACACAATCGTATTTTAATAGTATTTACATTATTCAACGCACGGAGATAACGTTCATAATGAGTCTTACATGGTTGAGTTATGTATTCGTTCGGCGGTCCTATCAGTTTTGCGATAGGAAACAATCTGACAAGATGCTGACTAATGTTGCGCCGGCTGGGTACATATTTCTTCACATGCAAGCAATCGCGTTATATTTCGACATTTATCGTAGCGTCAATTCATAAATCTCTTCCGAGTATTTAGGTTTGTTCCATTTGTTTTTTAAATGTTTACTTTATGAAATATTTTTCTTATTTGATGTAACACCAAAGCAAAATAATGGATTGCTTTCATTTAAAAATAAACAGAAAAAATGCAAAACCTAACGAGGAACATTCAATATATGTTAAAATATATCTTATGAGGTAGCACAAATATTTATTCTTCATTTTCAGAGTAAAATGTATCAGATAAATCATATGTAACTCTGCGTTGGATATGTTTTCCACACATATTCCGGTGGTCACTGGTAAGCCCCATAACCACTCTCGCAAGCAATCCTTCAAAATGATTTGCGACCTAGAAAAACGACCACTAGATCAATGACAAATAATAATAATAATAATAATAATAATAATAATAATAATAATAATGATGATGATGATGATGATGATGATGAAATATACGTATTATTAATAAATGTGTAATAGCCTTGAAGAAATAAAAATATAAATGTCCGTGAAATATCACAACAAACAAAAAAAATCGTTTTGTTAGTTATCAGAAAACAAAATATTTTCATTTCGTTTGTTGCTGTAGAGATCGTTTCTGGAAGTAGGTGCGCGGAGGTGATGAAAACCGCCTCTACAAGTCGTTTGTTATTCAATGAAATCAGAATTCACATAAGAAATACGAAAAATCTAGGCAGTAATATCAAATGACTAAATGTGTCCCTAAGAAATAATTGGCTTCTCACTCATTTCACTGTCGACAGATTTTGCTCACAAAAGTGAACAGGAGATGCTCCAAATACCGGCCACGTGCATAAGGCACGGATAAAAGAGCTTGATACTGGAACCCTATTTCTAAAAGGTTTGTTTACCGGTACTTGGAGAAGAGGATCCTCCAAAAATGGAATAGAAGGTCCAAAATGATCTCACTTTGTAGATAACGACATAAGAAATATAACAATGATCCCTTCTGAGCACAAAACGTCGGTTGTAAGACCATGGACGCATAATTTATTAGGTAGCTGCTGTGATTCCGTGTGTTGTGGGTTGCATGTGCGTCTACTACTAATTTCTCGCGTTAATCTCGTGTGCAAGGAATGTGAAGCGGGTGAAGTACATGAGTGTAGTAGAGTTAAGAGTGTTACCACTTCGAAAATGTAGACCGTAGTGCTTCTTTCGTATGCGTGTGTGTAAATCCTATGTTATATGTCTGTAGGGGAGACTGGATGTGCACAGAGTAATTATTAAAAAAGTGATGTAACTGTGAATGTATTTGTGTTGCGAACCTTCCGTTGTATTTTTATTTATATTAGTATGTTTTAGTGAATGTTTGTTATAGGATCAGTCAGGGTTAATATGATACAGCAAAAAATTGGAGCTAATGTGATACACTTTAAGAATTGTTACCTATTGATATTCAAAATTGACAAAAAATAGTAAATAAAAAAATTCTATTATTAGTGAATTTATAGCAGGAACTCGAAATGTTACAGTATTTGGGAAAAAATGAAAGTCAAATTCAGTTATTTTTTCAATCAAAAACTTTTCCACCGAAATAGGAAACTTTTGATGGCACTTCGCCATTTTTATGACATGATATTTTTCAAAATAGGTAATCATTCAGAAAGAACGAATCTATTTTTCTGCGTTAAAAAATCGAAAATATTATAATTAATATTGCCATGACATAAACAATCTCAATTTTTTGGCTAAAATGATTCGACTGATGGGGCTAATGTAATACGGATGTCGGAACTATTTTGATACGTCAAAATTATTTTAATTTTATTTTAATAGGTAATTATTACATAGAAAAATTATATGACTTGGTACTAAGTGGCTAGGCCGAAGGCCTTTAAGCCATTTCAATACCTACATCCTACCGCGTTCTAACCTTTCGAATTCTGGTTTTCACCCCAAATGTTTTCTCCATCGCCAAAGGTACGTCTGAAGGAAATAATTAACACACAGTCAAGGAGAAAGTGATTTTATGTGTATTATTTAATATTTTTGTTAACAATATACGACTTATTCATTCGCACGGGAATTCGTAAAGCTACAGCGCGGAATTGTAATATTTACGCTTCTGTACTATAATAGTTTTATATGGAACAAAAATGCATAAAAATATCTTGAAACATTATTTCATTATTTGAATTCATCTCATAATACAGAAAATAATATATAAACCAGTACGCTAAAAGGAAGGTCCATGTTGTATACTGTCAACCAGATGTGACGATGTCACTTCCAGACCCTTGCAACATTCATTAATTTTTTTTACATACGTTAACTTCTTAATTAATTATTACACTTCGACATATGAAGAACATTTTTGTAAATTTACTATACTAAAACTTTTTATTGGAAATAATGTCTTATAACTTAGACATAGCAAAAAAATGAAAAACAATACTGTTGAGACAGGTGACCTTCAGGTGTCTCACTACAACCCGCTCGTTGTTTTCCAATCAAAATGTATAGAGATATCAAGCTGTATCACTTTATCCCCATCAGGTGGGGCTAATTTGATACACACTTTTGATTTTTTCAAAGGGTTGTGGTAGGTCTTTTTGTTTACTTTGTACACGTCTTTAGCGCCAAAAGGCATATATTCAGTATTTCTTCATGTGTTTGCTAAACGCTATAGGTAAAAAGTTTGCGCTTCTGCATCATAATAGCCCCAACTGATTACATGACTACTCTGAGCCCCATTGTATTATTTTAGAAATCTACCAACGCGTATTAAACCCAAAGTAGATCAAACATATCTAACTACAGAGAGAAGCAACTAAACTGCTATCCATCGTCAGGATCCAAGAAAGTTGTGGGCACATAAAAGAGGTCTGTCTTCTTTCTCTTCAAATTAAAATAAACTCGTTGTGTGTACATGTTCGGAGTACAAAAAGGAAGGTTTGAAAACTAGATATGTTCGCTCCCGAGTTATAGGATATTTATTTGCATTAGTAAAGAAACTACAGATTTGATATTTTAATACTGCTAACAAAATAGCATTCCACTAAAGTATCACTTTCAACGTCTCACTTTGTAATTAATAATGATATAAGATAGCACAGGGAAAAATGTGAACGTGAAATACAGTCACATATGTGGAACACTGAATGATCTGGCTTCGCAGGTTCTGCTCTGTGGCGTAAAGCATTCGATATGGTGCACCGTCATGCATTTCGTCAATCCAACTTTGTTGTTGCAAAAGGCAGTGATTTACAAGCTGTAGAAATTATATGTTTTGTGAGATGTATAAAACTTTTGTCGTTAAGCACAAACTATTGTGTAACATACACATTACTATCATATATATATATATATATATATATATATATATATATATATATATATATATATACACACACACACACACACACACACATTCCTTATGAATGTGGAATATATATTAGTTTAGGGCTTGGTCGTTAGGGTTAACAACCATGTATATATATTGTCTGGTTTCCACATGCGCTCTGCATGTTTTGAGGTTCCGAATTCCGAGATGGAGGTGTCGCAAATATGGAATGCACCGGCATTCCGGGAAAGACTGAACGTTCCAATCAAGATGCAGAGCACCTGTTCTGCTCTGGAAAGTTTTCAGCAAACACTAGGGGAACAATGGATTATGTGTGAAATGTTCGAGATGTGGTCACATGCAGACTGCGCCAGTTATGACAAAGGGCGTTACATTTGTGATTATTGCAAATGAAACTCCCTGTTGAACAGTATTATGCCATTTGTTCAATTGTTCTCAGATTTCATTCAAGTAGAACATGTCAGTTTGTAAATTGGACTAGTTCTTTAGATTTGTTGCAAATTATCAGTGGTATTCCATATTTGCATCCCATTTTCTTAAGAAGAAACAATGCACTTTCATAAAAAAGAACGCTTTTAAGCACTTTGGGTTGTATTATGTGGTTGGCGTCTCATGAGTGATTACAGTATTAGTAAACCGTCTCTTTGTACAACATTTCACAATCATTTCTTTCTTCGTGTAAATGCAAGCAACAGAACACCAAATGGTATTCCATATGTCTACCCCTTCATCTACATATAATAAATATATCCGACCTGAATAGCACTGGCAGCTTTTCTTTACTTAAGCTGAGGTTTCGAATCGAGTGTAAGAATATTTGTTTGCACCTTGTGACTGAAGTGTAGTAATAAATGTAAAACAATAATATGTATCAATTTTTAGAGCCTTTCATCCATTTGAAGTCTATAGAATATGAAGCCAAATGGGACACAACACACACGATATAAAAGTTGAACATTCACGCTAAAAGAGGGATTTAAACCTTTGACATTTCGTTTTGAGCCAGTTAGTCGGTGTTGCACTTTTATTACGTCTACCATGTAGACATGTACACATTTTGTATACTCTAAAATCATCACGAAAGTCTAGGAGCCGTTTTTTTTGGTCTCCAACTTCCCGCTCGAAATACTCATGAAGACGAAGAAGGAGGAAGAGGATGAGGAAAAAGAGGAGGAGGAGAATCGGAAGAAGTAAAAGAAGAATAATTTGAAAAAATAATATTGTTTACAAAAGCTAGTGACTGCAAGCAGTATTTTCCCCCAACATTTACTTTTCTAGTAATTTAAAATTGCATTGCACCGTAGTAGCATTAAGAATACAGGTAAGGATACATAGTTCCAACCACCCTATCAAAGGATTTCTGTTCCCATTAAAAAGATATCGATTAAAGATATTTTAATACTTCGAATTTTGTTGATTTTTATTGACAAGTAAAAATATTTCATTGAATTTCAACACTTATTTTTCAACATTGTGTATTTATACATACGTACTCTAGCCAAAGGTGAGCATCCGTATGTCAATCACACATACCGCAGACTTCCTGCATAGAATGACTATAGCGTTAAAAAGAGAAAGTTTTGTAATCGAATGCAATCGACGATTTTTCGACAGAAAAACTCTAATTGCCGGGCCCTAGTAACGAAAAAGTGCATAAATCTTGTTCGTATATGTAGTAAATTACTTCCTCTAACAAATTGTGTTGCAAGAATCCATGTTTTATGGGTTCTTTAAAATAGAAAGATCGATTGATAGCAAAACGTGTCTGTCAGTCCGTCCGACTGAATGTGTTTTCCGACTGAATGTGTTGTCCGACTATGTTTTCAACCCTTGCGCCTAAACCGTTGTGACAATTTTTTCCAAAACCGACCTGCCCAAATATAACTAAAAGAACTCAAGGATCTGCGAGACTGAAACTGATATTTCGATTTTTAGGTGTACTTTACATTATGCCTCAACATTTTCAAAATTTTTTCAAAAACGGTTCCATTTTTTAATGAAAATTTGCCTCGGGATAGCGTAAAGGACACTTGAAATAATGGAGAAGGACTTATTTTCTTTAAAATCTCTAATTGCTCGAAAGTTGTAAAACTTCAAAATTTCCTACGACTACGATTTTGAAGATAGATATTTTTCATCCTTAATGAAATCTGTTCTTTAAAGACAGATCTTGAAATAAGGTCATGCCCAATTTTTTAAAAAATAAGTAGTTTTTGTGTAACTTTACATGAAATATAGTTAATTTCTTAATAAATTATTTTGTCAGAAAAAATGCTGAAAAATTTTCTTTATTTTTTTGTAGAAACATTTGTTAGTAGTCATCAATTAATTCAATAGAATCATATTTTTAGTCGTCTCTAAAGCAACTTCACCCTATAGTTTGAGTTGTATGAAATTCATTTTATGAAAAGAATCACAATACAGTTATGACCGGTAGCAGTAGCCACTTATAAAAACGCTCAGTTCGTATGGAAAAGTATTATATGACTAACTTATGCGGGAAGGTGAGATTAACAATTCTAGTCTCCATAAGCAGCTTCGGTGCTTAGCTAAAGTCACGAAAATGGATCACAAAAGCTTTTATAGATAATGAAATTCTCTCTTGAAACGCATTTCCGTTGGAATCGAAGCATTCAGAGAAATCATGCAAACATTATTCGCGGTTCGATTATACGGACGTGAGCTGTTAACTGAATTTTGTACCGTGCATTATTGTGGTGTACCTTCTATTATGCTAAATTTTCGGGGTCCTGAATTATAAATACATTATTTGATTCTGGACTGCTAAATTTATCATCGCATCAGTAAAGTAGTGGGAGGAGCAAGTGTGACCTAATGGAATCCAACTAGTTCTGTTAAAACGAACATCATCAACATTTCACGGAATCAATTAGCGAAGAGTGGTGGATACCTACTAGAACTGTAAAAATACCACATGGACAACACAAAGAGTTCAGTACTGACGTATGCAATAACGTATAGGTCGGAAGAAATTTACAAAATGAAGATGAATATAGTCAACAAAATAATAGGGGGGACAAAATGTATGTTGTATTAATAACGGAACGTGATCTTACCAATGTTGGGATGCTTATTTCCGACTAGAAATTAGATTTAGTCATTAGTCCCGTTAGTGTAGTGCATGGTTAATCCCCGAATGTGGCGGTGTTCTTTCACCCTTTGATGTTGAGATCTGGCGCCGATCTACACGTCGGCAAGTGGGGTTTCTCCCTCCTGATATCCTCCCCAGTAGGGCACCGCCTCAGCCAGGATAAACTCTAAGCTCCCAACAGGTTTGCCGACATGTGTGATAGTGCAGTGCATGAAACTGTGTGTTTGTAAGGAGAGAGGATAGAATAAGGAAAAAGTCGGGAAGATCGCATACGGTCCGTGGCCCATTTTATAGGGTAATGCTCCGGCATTTGCGTTGTAGTGACCGAAGAAACCAGGGAAGACTACCGATCGGAGCAGCCGGAAGCTAAAATTAACCTTAGGCAGCGACTGAATTCTACCGACGTAAATAGTGTCAAACATCGGCCACCATCGGGACTCAAGATCAAAATGAAGCACATACTGAGATATTTTTAGATTTATCGAAAGTATTTGCCATCATTAGTCATACGATATCGCTTCCAAAAATCTTCACCTGAAATGCAGGACAATGGAATAAATAGGATATCCTCGAAAAGAAAAAATAGATCTCAAGGAGTAAAGGTATCTTACTGGCCCTTATTTGCATAAATGATGTACCGTCTTTGATTAGAAATAGAAAACTAGTTCTTTCGCTGATGCAAATGTTCTGTTCAAAATACAAAAATGTAATACGATATCAAATGTTTTACTGCTGGATTGCCGACGCAAATAGTTTCTATTAAACAGCAAAAAATTGTTATCAAATGTCGCCAAAATGCTTGTTGCTACCTTTTTACTTTCTCGTATACGTACGTGAATACGGAGTAATAAACCTATTACAGAAAAAAATATGTAAAGCTGCGGAAAATAGATTTCGTGATTTCAACGGATGTTGTCCGTCCACCGGCCCGTCCGCCTGCCCGTCCGCCTGCCCGTCCGCCTGCCCGTCCGTCTGCCCGTCCGTCTGCCCGTCCGTCTGCCCGTCCGTCTGCCCGTCCGTCTGCCCGTCCGTCTGCCCGTCCGTCTGCCCGTCCGTCTGCCCGTCCGTCTGCCCGTCCGTCTGCCCGTCCGTCTGCCCGTCCGTCTGCCCGTCCGTCTGCCCGTCCGTCTGCCCGTCCGTCTGCCCGTCCGTCTGCCCGTCCGTCTGCCCGTCCGTCTGCCCGTCCGTCTGCCCGTCCGTCTGCCCGTCCGTCTGCCCGTCCGTCTGCCCGTCCGTCTGCCCGTCCGTCTGCCCGTCCGTCTGCCCGTCCGTCTGCCCGTCCGTCTGCCCGTCCGTCTGCCCGTCCGTCTGCCCGTCCGTCTGCCCGTCCGTCTGCCCGTCCGTCTGCCCGTCCGTCTGCCCGTCCGTCTGCCCGTCCGTCTGCCCGTCCGTCTGCCCGTCCGTCTGCCCGTCCGTCTGCCCGTCCGTCTGCCCGTCCGTCTGCCCGTCCGTCTGCCCGTCCGTCTGCCCGTCCGTCTGCCCGTCCGTCCTGCTCCGTCCGTCTGCCCGTCCGTCTGCCCGTCCGTCTGCCCGTCCGTCTGCCCGTCCGTCTGCCCGTCCGTCTGCCCGTCCGTCTGCCCGTCCGTCTGCCCGTCCGTCTGCCCGTCCGTCTGCCCGTCCGTCTGCCCGTCCGTCTGCCCGTCCGTCTGCCCGTCCGTCTGCCCGTCCGTCTGCCCGTCCGTCTCTGCCCGTCCGTCTCTGCCCGACCGTCTGCCCGTCCGTCTGCCCGTCCGTCTGCCCGTCCGCTCCCTCCTCTGCCGTCCGTCTGCCCGCCGTCTGCCCGTCCGTCTGCCCGCCCGTCTGCCCGCCCGTCTCCGCCCGCCCGTCTGCCCGCCCGTCCGCCCGCCCGTCTGCCCGTCCATCTGTCGTCTGTGAACAACATTAGCGCCTAAACTATGCGATTTTTTTCTAACTGAATAAACCTGCCTATCTGGCCTCACTGGAAGCTCTGCGATTTCGATAAAACATTTATTAATTTTTTGCGGTACTTTACATGTAGTCTCTGCGACATTTTCAAAATTTTCTAAAACATTACTTCATTTTTTTTATTTCAAATTCTTGTAAGATTAGAGTGATGTGTAATTATAAATGTGATCTAGGTGATTCACTGTTAGCTCTGAATTTTCGAAAATTTCAAATGATCGGCGTCTTCCTACAACTAAAAAATTAAAGATAGAGATTTTTCCTTCAAATGGAATTCTTTTCCAGATTTAGTTTTTTCATTAAGGTTTTGTTATTTTATTTTATTATATTTGTTATTTATTACATTTTTTGAAAAACTTAGTAGTTTTCGCGCAATATTGAGAGAAATATGTGCAACATTAAAAATAAAACAAGAAAATCTCAAAAACTACTCCAAAGTTTTTCTTTAAATGTTGTTAGGGATAGAGTTAAATACACTCTATAAGATGTCATAAACGTCATTTGGCTCTATAACTTTGTTGTTGTTTTCAAAAATTACACAAATATATTTTTTTATCTCTCGCTCTCTCGCGCTCTCTTGCTCTCTCTCACTCTCCGTTGCTCTTTCTCTCTCTCTCACTCTCCTTTGCTCTCTCTCTCTCACTCTCGCTCACTCACTCGCTTTCTCTTCCTCTCAGTCTCTCTCTCTCACTCTCGCTCACTCACTCGCTTTCTCTTCCTCTCAGTCTCTCTCTCTCCCTCTCTCTCGTAGTTAATATTTACAATTTGTTCGCATTGTTGCATTTATGAGCACATGTGCATTAAATGATGTCGAATTAAGTTTCTAGAAAACTCAACAGTTTTCTGTAAAAACGAGCTCAAAATTTCACATTTTCTGAAATACTCAAATACCTTTTTTCTCTCAAAAATGGCTCCATTTTTTTCTTCAATTTTTTTTACGGATAGTGATAATTGCACTGTTTAAGATGACATGAAAACAATGTTGCTGTATTCTTTTGTTGTTGTTTTTTCAAAAATTACGCAAATGTAATTTCTTTGAAATATCTCTCACGCCTTTAATGTGCACTTTTTTTTTAAAGGTCTTCCAATGAATTTTTCAAAAATTCAACCTTTTCTGTAAAATAGAGCTCAAGTTTCGCATTTACAGTAATGCTTAAACGCCATTTTCTTAAAAACAAGTTCAAAGATTCAACTTTTTTAACAAAAATTTCCTTACAGGACAAAGTTTTACTCTTCTACAAAATTCTTAAAGCAATGTTTGTTCTAGGGTTCGTAAACAAACAAATTGAGAAAACTTTTTAAAAATTTACTTTGGGCGGCAATAAGTGGCAGCTGGCGAGAGTATATGGCAATACCGAAAAGCTAACGCAGACCAAAAGAATGAGAAAGTCTGAGCCATTCTGTAGCACCACTAGTTTCAAAACTGAACTATACAGGTGTCTCAGAATAAGTTTACATACATCTATGACATGTAGGGGAGTCCAAGATATTTTTTTGCCAATGAACATGCAGTAGTAAATTTCATATAACGAATTTACATATGTAACTTTTCCCCCTTGTTGGTAGACAACCCATCATGTGATGATGTTTGGGAGTTTTGTTCGGACGTGGGTTTCAAATACGCGCCAAACAACAATGCTTGATAGATTGCCTACCTGATAATTCTACTGATGATTGTAACTAACGTTGCAAAACTACACGTTTGAGAATAATAAAATTCTTAAATAAAATGTTCTAAAAAAATCTGATCTTTAAAAAAGCTCATGTATATTTTTTTAATGCGAGTCATTTTCGCGTAAATTCTACCTTAAGCTACTGCAACTTATAAAAAATCTCAAAACCACTCCGACTCTTTCTTCACTTTTCTATTCTACGGATGGAAAAAAGCGACGCTTAAAAGAATGGCGCAGGTCTCATTTTCGTTGAACTCTGTGAATTTTCGAAAATTGTAAATGTTAGAAGTAATGGGAGAAAGTATGTACTATTGTAACACGGCTAGTTCTTTACTGTATTGCTGTTTACATTATAAATGATGTGAAACATTACATAATCTACATATTTCATTATAATACAGTAGTTCGGCGACTTTAATGATCATATATAATATTAATTATTAACAATAAAAAATTATATATTCTTAATTTTGACCATCAATAAGTTAATTCTTCAAAAAGTCTTTATTTTACAATCACGACGTTTCACGTGTAGGTTTTACGCGTCATAAGGTGTGTACATAAAATATTAGACATGTTTCCATCTGAAAGTAAAAATGACAAACAGCAATGTGAACTATCAATATGAAGTAAAAAACGTGACAATCATATCAATCAAGATTTATCTGTGGTTAACAAATATTAAAGCACAGGCACACAAAATAAAAAAAGTTGTTAGACCCAAAGACTTGACACATGTCTCTATGTTATGTCGACACGCTGAATCCGAATCTGAAGCCAGAATTACGCCACGACCCTCCAGTGTTTTTAACCAAATCCCACCCACGTGATTCATGTAAGCCTCTCTTCATTAATCTAGGAATTCTACCGTTACCGTGTCTTTTTATTTACGAATCAGTGGTTTTTGTAAAAAGTGACTTGCTCAAGGGCGGGAATATTTTTTTCCAGATGACATTAAACGATTAAATTCAATAGAAAAGTTTAAATCCCAAGTGAAATCGTTTCTGCTGCATAACTGTTTCTGTACAATTAGAGACTATACTGAGCATCATAAGAAAAGGAACATTAATTTTAACAATGATACATAATGCATTATTTACCATTTGGACTGTATAAATGAGTATAAACCACCTGTAACAACTATTGTACTACAGCTTCCGGGTCAATGACCCCCATCTCGATCAGGTTTTTCGTCCAGTTTCCCTGATCCATTGAGCAAATGCTGAGATGTCTCCTTGTTTTGCTTCTGGACATAAATGTAACTTCATTTTCTGTGCACGTCTTCTAGAATTCAGTGGGAAATACAATTATTCAAATTATCGTTTCCATGTTGTCGCGACAGGAAGTAATAAGAGCCAAAATTTATTGCTCCTTTATCCTTGAAAATAGATTTTATTACATGGGAGTTTTTTGTTTTTTTTCTCGCTTTCAAAATTCAAAATTTATTGCTTATTTATCCTTGAAAATAGATTTTATTACATGGGAGTTTTTTTTCTCCCTTTCAAAAATTCAAAATTTAAGTAGTATATGACTTAGTGCAGGGATCACAGAATTTTGAAAATGTGCACACAATTCACTTTTCCCCATAGCACGTCATACGCAGTTTTTAACTGTTTTTTTACGTAAAATAAATAAAAATCGCGGAAAACACCGCGTCATTGTATTTTTTTTTATTTTCAGAGCTTGTTGTCAGACGCAAAGAATTGACACATATTTTTCTATGTATGTCGACGCGCTGAATCCGAATTCGAAGCCAGATTTGCGCTATCACCTTTCAATTTTTTTAATCGCGAAAAAACACCATAAAATTGTAAATTGGTGGTGTGATGGAGACGTGCAATGAGGGACACTGAGGGAGAAGTGCAATCTGTGCACGTTTTCGTAAATTTTTGGGACCCTACTCTTGTACAAGTTGAATTCTAAATACAGATAAAAATGAGCGTTATTGGCAAGAATTGATAAGAAAATATTATCTCCAGAGTTATAAAAACTATTTGGAATAGCAAATCAGGTATGAATTTAGGTTATTATCCCACAGTGTCCTTCGTGAAATTATCTGCCACGACAACATGGAGAAAGATAATTTGAATAACAGTATTTCCTCTTAACTAGAAGACGTGCAGAAATAGTGAAGTTACATTTATGTCTAGAAGCAAAAATGGGCCATCTCAGCATTCGCTCAAATGATCAGGAAAATTGGACGATAAAGCTTATGAAGATGGGGGTCACTGGCCCAGAAACTGAGGTACAATGTTTATTACATGTTGTTTTAGAATTATACAGTCCAAATAATAACTAATATATATTAAATACCATTATTAAAATTAATATTACTTTTCTTTATGATGTTAGGTATAGTCACTAATTGTACAGAAACATTCACAAGATAAAAAGTTTACTTGACACTTAAATTAGTTTATCTATTTTAATCATTTAATGTCATCTGGCAATTTGTTGTAAAATAATGTACATGTAATTTATGTGATTTTTTGTAGTGAGCTGTTGATACTTCACCTTATGAATATGATTTCTACGTCGAGTGTTATAGTTACAGATACCAATATTTGCTGAAAATCTTTTCACCCTTGAGTAAGTCATTTTTTCATTATAAAAAATTGACACCCTGTACTTGCCTTTGTAAATCAAGAGGCAATGAAAAAGGAAAATTACTAGATTAATAAAAAGAGGCTTTCATCAATCAGTTATTATTCGCACAATTCTTTTTTGTACAACGTTTATTACGTAGGTTTTTTGTTTTTGTTTTGTTTTTTGTTTGGTATTTTTTCGTGTTTTGTTCAGGAGCTATAGGACATGTCTCCCCAGTATATTATGGCATATCTCAGGCGGGAAAGAACATTCTCGAAATCCACTGTACGAGCAGTATGATGGCCGAAACAATTCTGAACGCGTAGCATAATGAACTTAAGTTCGGTTCAATTCATTTAAATGAACTTTCCATTTGAGTTTTGACTGAATTGACCCGCAAACTTTGCCATTTTCTTTATTAAAAAGGATATTCGTATCATCCGCAAAGAGAACTGGTCTTCTGTTTCGAAGTTCGAGGGCGTAACGTTTACGCAAGACGAGAATATGGCCAAAAATCGAACTCTGCGGAATCCCATATGTAAATGGAAATGAATCGGAGAGGTGTGTATGTAATGTCCCATCATTCCAATACGGTATTTCTACTCTCTCTGATCGTTGTTCAAGGTATGATCATAACCAATGTGGAGCAATACCAGGAATTCCATGGAAGGTAATTTTGAAAGTAACGTGTTATTATCAATGACGTCAAAAGCTTTTGAAAGATCTAAAAATTATTCCAGTAGGTGCTTCGTTTTGATCCAATGATGAGGCGACATCTTTAAGAGAAGAAAATATGGCTGTTTCTGTAGATTTTGATTTTCGAAATCCATGTTGGCAATCTGCAAATGCGTCGTGTTTACTGTTCGTACGTCCGTTTGTCGTGTTTCCATTCGTACGTAAAAAAGTCTCTCCAATATTTTCGAAAAAAAAATAACAAAAGAGATTTTGGCCGATAATTTTGAATGCTTTTTTGTTGCCATTTTTGAAGAGCGGCTAAATCTTAGGTATTTTGAAAATGTCTGGAAAAGTTCCGGCGCATAAGTATGCATTAAATATTTCGGTTAACAAGTGCATAATGGCAGGAGCACAAGTCTTTAACAAAAAATTCCGAAACTCATATAAACCTACCGAATATTTACTTTTTAGTTTATCATTTTTTTGAGAATTTCATAGGAAGAAGTTTCGAAAACAAACATTGTGTCTAAAATTTTTGTGGAAACGTATGATATAGATTTTAATTATTGATGTATGACATTGACGTAGTATGTAATATGATGATAATTGACGTATGATGTATGAATTATAAACGTATGATATTGAGTTTAAATATCATGTCACAGAAGCAGAGAAAATCTTTATTTTTAATGTAATTTACTACCACACTATCGATTATAAAACTGTAATAAACAGCAGTTTCTTTACACTTAAGCCTTTTAAAAACATACCACACTGAAACTAGAAGTTATAAAACGGTATCTGCCATGGACTGTAAGTTCCAGTAAATATGTTTTGGCACGTAAATGACAATTCCACAGACAAGTGACCATCAATACTTTAGCAACAGCACACTCTTGAAAGGATTATTCAATATCACCAGTATTAAAATTATTTTGAGATGCGAAAACGGATTAGCAATAAACATACCTTTTTGTAGATATTACGTGACGGATATTGCTGTAGCTTCACGCTGTGTTACGCTACTGTATTTAATTCGCTTATAAAAGAGTTAAATCGATTGTGTACGTAGTTTAAACGACGCTTTCACGAGAGTTCTGGCGTGAGTTTCTAAAATAGCTTTTAAAATACGATATCATTAGAGTATTAAAATGCACAGTCGTTAAGTGGGTAAGGTAGTTTACTTGGCGGAAGACGTATGAGCCTCTCTGTCAAGCAAGCAATGCCTAGTGTGCACTTCTCTTAAGGGCAGAACGAGACATACGCCTGTAGACGCAATCGGGACGAAGCACGACGGGCGCGTGGTGTCTGCGAGGGTGTGTGATCGGGCGTGTGGATTGGTGAGTGGGCGAGTGGGTGAGTGGCCGGGTGGGTGGACGGACGAGTAGGCAGGTGGGTGACTTTGTGGCCGGGCGGACGGGCGGGCGAGCGAGTGAGCCCGGCGCTGGTGCAACGCCAGCGCCGGCGCCGAGCCACCCCTTGGACGTTGCGGCGCGCCGCCAGCGGCGAAGGGCGAGGGCGGGCGAGCGAGGCCGCTCGCGTGCGAGCAGGCGGCAAGGCCGGGAGGGCCAGCGGGAAGGTCGGGTGGGAGGGCGGCGGCGGGAAATCGGGTGGCTCTGCGTCGTCGGGACGTCGGTTCGGTGCGCGGTGGGCGCCGAGTCGGTGGCGGCGGCGGCGGAGGCGGCGGCGGCGGCGGCGGCAGCGGCGGCGGCGAGCGTCCGGCGGCCGGTCGCCACTAGTGGAGCTGCGCGTGCGTGGGTGACAAGTGCGGAAGGGACCGGACGGGACGGAGCGGCGCGGCGCGACGCGGCGGCGGCGCGGCGGCGACGACGGCGACGGCGGCGGCCCTGCCGGCGGCGAGGGCCGGGTTCAGTGCTCTCCTGCGCCTTGCGGCCGGTCCCTGGAAGTCGTTCGTTCGCCCGTCGCCGCCGGTGCTCTGCGCCCCGGCACCCCCGACCCACGGCACGGCGCGCTACGGCTTGGCACGGCTCGTCGCGGCACGGCACGCGCTCTGGCGGCTGCGGCGCTCCACGCCGGACCCGGCCCACTCGGCGGAGATGGGCCTGTACGTCTTGCAAGTCAGATGTTCTCGCTTCTGTGTTGTGTTGCGTTCCGTTCTGTTGCGTTGGTGTGCTACTGCAAATGTTTTTACTTACCCCTGTTGCTACTGCAATTCACCGCTCTGTGTCACATTAGCTATGCCGATCACACCAATTCTAAGGCTTTTCCCAGAGACACGCTTGCGTATATGTTCATACACATTCTACACGATTGCTCCGTTACTTGATGCTATTCGAAAAATGCGTCGAGATACCTCTGCAATGCGATGGAGTGAATTTTCTATTCTTTGAAAGTCCCCATTCCGTCTGGGGAATAACAGTCTGGATCAAAAGTGAAAGAAAATCGAAACGAACGGACGTTAAGAATGGAAAATTCACTGTAGATTAACTCTCATTGATGATGTGAAAAATTATAAATTGTCCTTTCATGAATGACAGCAATGGCCACGTGGGCTTCCCATCATTCACAGCCATTAACAGAAGTGATGGTCGCAAATCGAACCTACGTTGTAGGTTAATGTTGCCTTTCTGGGTAATATCGGTCACCCACGTGCTCATCACAACTAGATCTTTGCTGCACACTTTCAGCATATTGAATTCCAATTAAGAACAGGTGACTAGTTCTGTAGCAGTTAGATACTTTTATTTCAGATATACGTCTGCGATACATTTGATACAAGCCTTCATACGATGCATATGAGACAGCAAGAATGACGACCAATGAAGAATTTTTCTAGCATAACAGCACTGATATTAGAAGAATTGGTTAATATAGGAGTACTAGTACGTGCTTTGCTTATTTATTATTGTTGGAGCGTATAAAATAATATCAAATATATATATATATATATATATATATATATATATATATATATATATATATATATATATTACATAACGAATGGAAGCACTAATATGACTCACTGGTGGGTTTTCGATTCATCCAGCATTGACAATTCAACCAGTAAGTACCTTTCTCTTTCAAGGTATATACCAGCTGAAAATATCTATGAACTTATCCCCGAAATATTTCTACCTATCTCTCCAACTGAAAGAACATGGCTTTAATTCATATTTTTTCTTGCTGCCGTCATGGAATGTCTTGAGCAAAGCCCATAAGCCAGCCAGGTGAGGGCGATGGGGATCGTAAGCTGCGTGACGGCGGGACGACGTGCTTGGTGGTATTGATTGGGAGGGAAGGCAGATGGGCGGCGCGGCAGGCGCCCTGCGCGGCGCTGTGCTTTGCTGTGCCGCACTCCCATGGTCCCCGCTTCGCCCCGCACGCCCCCGCAGCTCCCCACCGCCCCCGCACCGCTTCGCCCACGCCAAGAAGGCGGTGTGCCGCGTTCTCCAGCACATCGCCTGGCCCGCAATAACCTCACCACCCCTGAGGCCTCATATTGAAGCGGTGCAATTCATACCGCTCCGTTGTTTTACAAGGAATTTCTTGCAATTACAGTAGAATTCTGTGTCTTAACGAGATAATTTTGAACATTTATGGACATCTGCATCTTAGAATTGTTTATCAAAATACACATTGAGTAGGAGCAATTACATTAATTGCAATGTTAAGATCCACGTGTTTTGCCGTGAAATGCAGGAATACAGAAATGGGTAAAATGCAATGGTACTTAAAAGAAGAGAAAAGGAAGCTGGAATTGTGGACCTCACGTGCAAATTAAATAGCTGAAAAGTGCTAAAGCAAAATACCCACAGAGATATCCCAAACCATGTTAAAAAATTTCGCTAGATATCAATGCCTTTTGAATCGAATAGAATTTAATGTAATGTTAACCTATAAGAAATTCAATACTCAGACCACTGGAAAACAACGAATTGTTCTTATTTCTTGGAAGAAGTCGCCAGGAACCAAGAGAATGTTGTGGTTTTTAGAATAAATCACATCGAGAACCAATGGCCTTATAATCACCTCGAAGTTGATGCTATTATAATATCGATTAATGAAAGGATTTCATGGCGAGTGCGGGTCAGAAGATCGCGTATCCAATCAACTGTCCAAACTAAGAAATATTAATCATGGATATTGATTCGTGTTTGATTTATTGAACTGACTGGAAGAACCAAAAGAACGAACCTTACAAAATTGTCAAGCAACTTATATTTTATCTGTGCATCAAACGAAAGAATATAATATTGATATTTGCATTGATCAGATTTGCAAATAAATTGCTCTAACATCAATACTACCAGTACAAGGAACAACGACAGTTTTCAAGATATTTAATTCTCAACACAAAAGCTGTGAGTCTAGCAGGTGGATCTCCCACTCTACATGACAAAATATTACTGTACGTGAATTTATCTGATGAGGAAAATAATGAAAAAAATTTTAATAATTTTCATTAACATAAAATTAATTGCAAATGATGAGTTATATTTTAATTCAAACTTTATTATAGATTATATTTTTTTAATCATAAGCCAGAAAAACTCTCAGTGGCCTGGCAATTCTTTAACAGAAAATCTTATGTAGTAATAAAGGGCTGAAAGTTATTTGATTTTAAATAGGATACTGATTTTGAAAATCTATTACTTTCATTGTTCTATGACATATATCATAATCTTATGTAATTTAAAATTTTAAATTAAATTTTATAATAATGTTATTGCAATTAATTTTGCACCGGCCAATGTCAACTTACTAAGGAAAATAACACTAAGTTTTTTATTATATTAAATGGAGAATTACACAGATCAAAAATTAAGAAAAAGTATTGACAAATATCTATAGAATATTTTTTTATCTCCTTTTATAAGATATTTTTATATAAAAACAAGAAAACTATCCATTGTTTGGGACATTTTATTAAATTTTTTTAATCAACCTAAATTGATTAAATCAATAATAATTTTTTACCAAATTTGTAAGTAGGGAAAATAATAATAAAAATAACCACAACGACAACAAGAACAAGAACAACAACAACAACAACAACAACAACAACAATAATAATAATAATTATTATTATTATTATTATTATTATTATTATTATTATAATGTATAAATAAATTAGATTAATTCATTTCATTTGCTGGCATTATCTTTGGGGGCATAAACATTTAGATAATTTTTTTTTTAACATTATCTTATAATGCCATGTGTACACTTCATTTCAAAATCTCTCCATTTTTGTGACCTCTGCCATGAAAAGGAATACATTATGATTTGAATCTTTTTGTATTTAATTCCTATCTTCCACATTGGTACTTAAATGTGAAATATGTCAAAATTGAAAATAATTTAAAAAATTCCTTTCTAGAAATTAGACTACTGTTATTTTTGGATCTGCATACCAGAATGATAGAAAAATTAATACCTACTCCCAATTAGCAAACATGCACAAAGCAACAAGCTCACACATCCAATTACACTATAATTACACTATAAGGAATTGAACATAGTCCTTCCGAAAAAATGGAATTTGAGAGTTGCAATTAAAATCCAAGTATGAAAGAGTCATTTTGGAAGGTTTTTTTTATGTCTTTCTAATAAAAATAAAATATATTTTTTTATTTTTCAATCTCTTAAGATATTTTGACCTAAAATTGCTTTTTTTATTTAATAAAATAAGTCTGCATATGAAAATAAAAACATTCAAACAATAGTAATGACATTTAAAAGTAAGGTATTCAATGTTTTTCAAGACCCAAAACTTCAGCAACATGATGGGAACATAATTGGCCAACTTATAAAATTTCATTTTCCCAAATGATCGTAATTTTGAACTCATCATCAATGTGTCTTTACTGTCTTCTCCTAGTCAAGATTTGAAGACATATTTTGAAATTGAAGCCAAGTGTTGATCTTAGAAATGGAGCAAGTGCACATATATGTAAGCACTAAATTGATATAAAATAATTAAATTTTTACCTAAGTTCTAAAGAAACATTGTAAATATCTAGATTAATTGACTTGATGAATCTTCCAACTGATTAAATTTCATTTGGTTTACTATTTATTGATAAACTCTGGGTGTAGTAATTCATTTATTTTCATTGCTTTGTATAGAAAACATATTTTGACATTGTGGTGATACATTATTGTTACCAGTTTCTTTAACAATTATATTTAAATTATGATTTGTTTCATACTTCCAGGGAAAGGCAAGAATATTGCATCCTTAGAATTCTCAATGTATCACAGATTATTTACATGCTTGTTTATGAGAATGTGATTGTAGTATATGCACATAATATTATTTTGCAAAAATGCTTGCCAGTGGATGTTGTATTAGATGTTGTCTAAGTACTAATTGTACAGTTTTTGGCTTTGCAAAGTTATACATTTGATGTGAATGTAAGAATAGAGTACCAAGTATTAAAAGTTGTCTGCAGAATAATATGATATGCTAAGTAACAATTTATTTATTAATTTATTTTTGCTTTCATAAATACAAAAATTGAGTGGAGTATTGCAGTGGTCAATTCAAATGCATTAATACACAACAATTGGATTATACTGATTTTCTCAGTTTCTCTATGATTACATTTTGTTCTTGATGCAGCTAATTATCATTTAATAGATATTTGCTTACTCTGTTGTTGATCTGAAATATTTGTATTTCATATAGATATTTCAGACCTACATTAATACCTCTCCATTAAAAACAGTAAATCAAAAAATTCTGAACGACATGATCTAAGAAACCCGAGGACTAAAATAAAGGTTCATTTCTTTGTGTTCAGATTGCAACTAGAATATTTAAATCTAAAAAAAAAAAAAAATTATTACATTAAATCATCTAGCATATCTCTGCACTAATTCCACAGAACTTTTAGATTTACCTATTCAACTGATATCCATGCATTAGTTGACAATATAAATTCCATATAAATTTCCAAAGAAGATTGACAACCTAATTGAATTTGTTTCTTAAAGAAGAAGGAGAACAATTGAATAAATTTTGCCACAAGTATAATTCAACAAGAAATATGCAAATGAGAATAAAATAATGAACAAATGTGTCTAAAATTCAATATAATGAAGATACATCCTTTCTCTTTATTCTTGAAGCATGCAATTCTTCAGTAGTTA
Organism: Teleogryllus oceanicus; assembly: GCA_964035755.1. Taxonomy (NCBI): domain Eukaryota; kingdom Metazoa; phylum Arthropoda; class Insecta; order Orthoptera; family Gryllidae; genus Teleogryllus; species Teleogryllus oceanicus. The sequence goes on from CAXIVR010000001.1 coordinate 98,254,983, forward strand.
AATTCTGAATTGTGGGAAAATGGTCGACGTGGTTCAAAAAATACTCTATCAGTGACAATTAATATTCATATGAAGTAATCTTCAAGGATTTGATTTGTTGAAAGTTTAAAATGGCTCAATCAAAGAAATAAAAGAATAAAAAAGCTGATTCTGCAAGAAACCAACTGTATTTTCATTAATAGAAGAGAATTTCAGATATTTTAGTTGCTCTAATATTGAACATACTATTGTAAAAATTTATATTTGTCCACAAAATTTAGAAATGAGAAACAAATTTGCATTTTATAACAAAACACAGAAAAAAGATGTTTGAGGAATGTTTTTCAATCTCTGATAAATGAAAAAAATTGAGAGTAAAAGAAAAACTTTTAAACCTTCATTCATCATTTAAAAATGATCATTTCGCTCTTAAACAAAATATTGTAATGATAACATTTCATTCTAAATATGGAGTTATGAAATCAATATCTGGATGTATTATCAAGACTGAAAAAAATTATTGTTTAAAATTTCATTATTGATGCTCTCATTTAATAAAATCAAGCAGTTCATTCTGTGGCACATAGTAAAATGGATCCAATTTCCCTACTGGTGGTCGGCACTTTCAATTTTTGGTGCTGACCCATTACTTTGAAATGCAAAATGAATAGGACTCAAGTAGAGACAACTTAAATTCAGTTACAAAGTCAAGCGATGCTATAACAGTTCCTAATATCATGTACTGCCCTACAAAACATCACATTTAAGAAGGTCTTGACACCAAATGGTAATTCCATTGTTAATTCTTACATCATTATTTCTCACCTATATAAAATGCAGTAATTAAAATAATTTTTAAATTTATTTCTTATTTTCATTTCACTTGGACTCTGAAAGCCAAATTGAAAGAAAACTAATAAATAAATTAAGATATTTGCCTCTATTTTGTTTAATAAATTTTAATAGAAAGATAAGGGAAATATCTAATTCTGATATTCAAATTTCAAAAATTATCTTCATAAATTTGCCCCTTCCACTGACAGCTATTTGCAAAATTATTAATGTCAGCATTATTCACATATGCAATGAAATATCATTATTATTATTTTTACAACAAATAGAATAAGATATATTTCATAAGCCAACAAACATTTTAAAGACCTTTAATTTTAAGAAGAAATGTTAATTTGTTTGCCTCAAATAAAAATGTTGTTGCATAATATTTTAAAGAAAATGATTTTTTAATATTATGCTCCTTAATTTAAAAAGAAAGGATGTGTTGTACTATAGATAATGACTAATTAAAGATATTAAAATGTATTAATATTGATTGTTGAATAAATTAAAGATTAGGAAGGGTGAATGGAATTATTTCAGATACATTAGTACGAAATTTAGAGTACAATCTCCACAATCCTGCCTTTTCCTTTCAGCAAATGGAAAAAAAGGACATCTTGTGCCTGAGGAAGAGTAAAAGCAAGATTTTTTCAGCATTAAATCTCATCTCTATCGAAATATGTTCACAGAATCACAGAGAAAACACCAATTACCATTTTCATGAAGAATAAATTTTACTTAAAAATTTGAATAATGCTCCTATTATTAAGAAACAAATATATAAACCCACTTGTACTTTCCCAAATGAAATAATCAAGTTTTTCTTCAAATGTGTGAAAATAACTACTAAAGTTAGCATATCATATCAGGGTCACTAGTGGAATAATTTAGTCAGAGATATTTTAATTGAACAATACTGAAATGCTTTACTTAATATATACATTTCAATGCACATTGTTTCTTCTAATAATATTAATTCTTCTTAATTTCAGTTAAAGTATTTCTAGAATACAAAAATAGGATCATTTATGAAATCAGCTACAGGAAATGAACAAATGATATTTAAATTTGATTATATTCAGTGTGGATGTTCTTGTAAAAAATTACTTTTGATAATTTTTTAGAAAATAATTTGTTTAAAAAATAGTCGAAGATCTATTTTAGTTCTTAAAAATTTGTGAGATCTTGTTAAAAAGCATCACATTTTTATTACTTTTTATGGATTAAAAAGATTCAAATTAAAGAACACCACAGTACAGTAATTAAACTCTCAATTATTTTATTTCAACTTCTTTTCATAAATGTCTAAAAGAATATATTTTTCTCCCATGTCTACATGTCTCCCAGAGTTTTGAAAATTTCCTACAGTATTTTCGTATATTCAGGTACGTGATATGTGAGGTTGAATTTCTGGAACTTTCTCAAACAATCAATAATTTCCATCTTGCATTAATAAAAAAATATTTCTGGTAGCTATCAATGAGAAGAATATATAAATTACCTCTGCTTCCAATTAAATTAGAGGAATTGTTAGAATTCCTTTTAGTAAGTAAATATTCTATTTACTTATGGTATGTTGTTTTGAAACAGTTCAAGAACATTTAGAAAGTATGGAAAACAATATTAGGCCAAATTAAAATGGAAAAGTTTAAATAAAGATCACTAGTATGTCACTCCCTTGTTTACTTTTGAGTACAGATTCAAAAGTACTGAGGAAAACACAGAAAAAATAGGCTAATCAAATAATTGAAGACGAAGTTATTGGCATGTAATAATGTCCAGGCATTGTGGTACATAGTCAAATACAAAAGAATTACCACCATCACTACACATGTTTTTTCAGAAAAATAACATTTGAAGTGTGTATTATGCTTGCAGAAATGTAGTGTGCTATAATATTTCTAAAAGAAAGAAATCAGCAATAAAGTGAATCATCATTAAAGTTAAAATTAATCATTATAAGTATACTAGACCTTATAATAATAATAACAAATGCACAACTATAATTCAAATATTATTCAGTGAAATTCTTTTAGGAGTAAGTGATCACTTCTGAAATTCTTGATAAGAAAATAGAATTTATAAAGAGGATTAAAATGGCAGAATGTTTAGCTCTCTTGAAAAATATTTGAAAGAATTTGTATTCTCGTGGATGTTATAGGTTGTGTTCCAAATGCTTCTTTCTGCACTTTGACAAGGAAAGGAAAAATGAAGACCTCAAATTGTATTTCATACAGATCAAAATTCCTAAAATTCATAAAGATAGGTATCTGTATCTGATCAAAGAAGTGAGATGTAATAACAAAATTGTTTCCTGCATAAATTGAGATTTTTGTAGAAAAAATAATAAGATGTTTTCTTACCAACACTAAATTTCTATATTCACAATGGCAAATAAATTATCTGTCCTTCGGTATCTCCAATGTATCTTTATGATGGGATATTGAAATAATATATATACAAAATTCATTAGAAAGAGAACCTTTTCTCCCATTGTTCAAAGTGTTATTTCCTACCAATTTACCTATGGACCTAATGCCAATAATCCATTCAATAAAATCACATTGGTACCATAAATACAAGTCAGTATCATAAATATATTGAGTTTTGCAATATCCTACATATCTAACAAAGTTGTTTGAAGTGTTCTCAATAAATACATTTCCAAGTTTGGGGAAAACTGACTGTTGGGATGCAACTTCAATCAAATATGTCATATATCTTAAAGGAACCTACACACAAACTTGGAATAATTCTGGAATTTTCCAAAGAAACCTTAAAAATTTTTAAAAAAATTTTTTTATTAATTACTTCATATATTTAATCAATTTAAATAATGGTACATTTCAAACAATATACATTTGCAACTTTTCATGAAATGAACATACATTTTCTATGATGTGAACAGAGGGACCTTAAAAGGAAAATAAATTAAAATTAATAAAACAAAAAAAAATTCTGAAAAATTGAAAGTTCTCAGAATAGAAACAGATAAATTGTTTGCACCTATTCTGCAAATACAGAACCAGGGACATAAAAGAATGTCATTCTATTTATCTTACAGAAAGCCTACATATTAAATTTTTCTGCAAAATTACACAACCATTTTATATTTTAAAGTAAAGAGGCTAATTTTAAGAGGTTCTCTTTAAGCAAGTCCACCTTTCCTTGGTATAGTAATCAGTATATGAATATTATATGCAATTTTAACTGTATATATTACCAATAAATAATGTTCTTGGGTATCTCAGTTTTGTGTTTAAATTTACCTAACATTTGTGCAGGGCACAATAAATCTGACTTCATTTCATTCACAAAAGTGTATACCTACTGAAGAAGAGCTGTGTTTTTATAAGTCTGTAAAATAAACAAAATGTATTTGCGTTGAAGAGTATTTATTATCATTCAATGTGTGTGTGTGTGTAAAAATGTATTATTTTGTAGTACTGTACATTAGATACTTGCAAGTAATGGCAACAAATGGCATAATCTTCTGTACTGAGAAGACTCCAAGAAATGATTTCTCCTAGAAATAAACTTAATTTTCCCTTTTACTAAAAATACAAGAACAAGTAAAGCATTACATTACGCAAAACATTAACGTGTGCTGTAACAAATCTTTATAATTGTAGAGATTCAATGGTGGAACTGAAAAGTTGAGTTTAAAAGTTCTAATGGGCCGATCATATAAAATAAATATCACACAACCATCAGTAATTCTGAGTTGAACAGAAAAATTCGCTCTGATAAAATTACAAAGAAAAAACACTACCAAGCAAAAGAGTTAAAAAATTTCAGATAATATAAGTATACAACCAAAAATTTTCACCTTCAAAGTTATTTATGCAAAAAATATGCAATTTGTGATTGAAGATAACAAAACAGTGATTCCCTATCTGATTCTTTCATCGACCCTTTTTAAGAAAATTGTTTGCTTCATTGACCCCTTATGTGTTCTCTCTAATATACAGCATCCATGATCATAAATCAAAGAAATGCATATAAATGCCTTTAATGGAACAATTTTGTACACCAGTATTTTTGTTATAACTCCTACTAATTTTTAAATTTTTTTAAATTTTTTTCAAGTGGCTGACTTTCTGATCATCAAGGTAGCGCAATGGTTTCGAAATTCTGAATGTTTTTCAAGAACTGGGCATAGCATTTCTCCCATGCATGTCCCAGAAGGCATTAGGAGAGATGGAGTATTGTGAATGCATAGTTATTATTTCTTTAGTTTTGTAACCTCCTAATGCCTAAGGATGGAAGATGAGTACGAACGAAAAGGAGCGAATTTATAATTTATTATATGTTTTGTTGCATGTCAGAAAACAATTAACAAAGTTCATTAATACTTTTTTGCATTCAATGGAATATTCATTATATTGGTCAGTCATGATTCATTTTGCCAATGACCTCCAATCAACCCCTTGACCATCACTGACTCCCCAAAAATTTTATCAACTTCCAGGCATGCTAACCCCATTGGGAACCCCTGGGTTAGAGCTTTGTTGAAAAAATTACAAGTGAGAAAGCAATGAAGTGAAATGATATGGGGAAATAGAAGTGATAATGAAGTCTCAAATACTAATAATACATTTTTCAATACAACTGACATTATATTGCCTGATGGCAAATAAGAGAATGTTAAGGAAAACTACAGAATATAACAACCATAAAAATTAATCTGAGTTCTGGCGTTAACACTGAGCAAAAATATCTCAAATATACAGTTAAGAGGGAGTTGAGGTAGAGGAGAAAGAAGGAAAAAGGAAGAGAGAGAAGGGGAAGGGCAAAGATAAGAAAAGTAGAGAGGAAGAAGATGAAGAAGAAAAGGAGAAGAAGAAAAAGGAAATAAGGTTAGAGAAGGAAAAAGGAAAAGAATAAAAAGGCAAGAGAAGGTGAAGGAGGAGGACAAAGAAGAAGGAACATTGAAGAAAACAAAAATTAATTAATTTAAAGAACTTTATATTTACGTTTTTAAATTAATGTTATCATATGGTAAAAAAATGAATAGTAATGTCACAACATCTTACTGTTGAAGTTCAAGGATCATAAAATATCAATTAATTTTCTTACTTAACTTTTAATTGTGTCTACATCGCTCTAATACTCTGGTAAGACTAATAGAAAAATTACGTTCATTTGATATCCTAAGATTTATTGCAAATAAATATATGTTGTATGTGCCCAAATAAACAATTTGTTAATTCTTATATGTGATGATCTATAGGGATTAGTAGGCTTACGCATGTAGGATAGATACTACTAGACAAATTTTATATTTTAGCATTTTAATAAAAAAATTAAAATGCTATTCAATAGTTCAGATCAGACAAACATTTGAAATTTCAATACATTTAATACTTCATTCTGTTAATTATATCTACTAATACACTAATATTATCTTAATTGATGTAATTTTTAAACTATTATTTTTTAACAGCTGCATTTTAGAATTGCATTTTGAAACAAAACTGCTTGAGTAATGTAATTTATTTAAAGAGAACTAAGTAGTAGTACCTCATGTAAACCATCTCACATAGCACTGCAATAGAACTTGCATGAATACTGTTTTTGATAAGAATGAGAGACAAAAATGTAGAATGTAAACAAATCATTACTTTTACTAGTAAGTATTATGCACGTGTTATAATAATATGAACGTGTAATTTTATTTGAACTTTACTGAAATACTTAGAACATGCATGCACTGAATTTTTCATATCTTCAATTTATGTAATTCTTACAAGCAAAAGAAAAAAAAACAAAAAACAAAAAACAAAAAACAAAAAACAAAAAATTAACAGACAGAATACAACACTGATAAAGTTTAAAGATTGTGCTGAAAATCTCTTGAAATACTGTTCCTCTTTTAAAATTTCAAGGCGAAAATAATTGAGGTGTATTTAAGCCCCTTTTTCACACATAATTTTGTCTAAAATGTCAACATAACAAGCAGAGAAAATATTTATCTTGTATATTATTACTGGACAACAACTGAGCTTCAGAATTGTGTGCTTATCAAGTGCTTTGCAGAATGATTTTGAAACTGAAATGCGACCATATCTTGCATAAGACAATTGGAAATTATTTCATCAAGTTAGTAAAACTATCAAAATTTACTTTCAAATTTCCATTAAGAGAAACAGTAAAAAATAAATAACAATGTGTGTTGTCAATACTTAATTTGGAACTGTGAAAAATTTGTAAGTTTGTGACTTGTTTCATTAGTCAAATTGTTATTTAAACAATGTAAGCCACTTTTACAGTTAGATTACAATATATTGTATGTATTTTATGTATTCATGTGTGATTTCCATAATGGCCTTCATTACACTCAGGGGGAGTAAATAAGTGAGTGCTAAGTCCTCTAAGATAATGCAATAAACATGTGAGAATCACAAAATTTGTAGTAAACAGCTCCAGACAAGTGGAGAACAAAAACATTGAATGTTTAACACCTGACACTTATATTCTTGGATAAGTCAATATTTGCTTGAGAAGAAAGAGGAAGATAATCATAGGTGTAAAGACATGGGGCCATGGTCTCCCTGAAAATTTTGAAGGGTGGTCCATAGTCTTACACAATAAAACATTTTATTTCTGTAATTATATTCATTCCCTGATTTTCCCTTTTTTTAACTTGACAATTTGGGACATTTGTATTTGGAGAAAATGTCTCTCCAAGCCATTTGGCAACTCTATTAATGATGCAATATAAAATCAATTGTATTAAAATCAATTATATCATTAACTTTGTATCGAAATATGTGATATGTATGTAAAAAAGTGGAGTGGAAAGTAAGAAAAAGGGGGCCCAAAAATGAAGTTGCCCACCTTCTTATAAAAGGCTATTGTATCCTCATGTAGATATTCAATCAAACAAAAATACAGCACACAAAAATAAAGAAAGTGTATTTTATAACTAATATTGGAATAACAATATGTTTGTACGTTCTATATTTAGACCTAATGACTAAATAATATCTTAGGAGATAAAATTGCGTCAAGGAAGACTTTCGCTCCCACTAAAATTCAGAATCTAATTTCTGTGATTTACTACAAAAAAATTCACATTCGCAAGCACTTAAAAGGCAAGGACGGGGTTTGGAGACTCATTTCCTCTGAATGGAATAGTTCGCCATGCCAGCTAGGTCGGCCGCGACCCGCAAGTATTGATTTCTGTGTAACGCTTCATGTAGTCCGACCAAATTGATCGTGCTGGGTGCCAGCCGTGCCGAAAGTAGCTCCCGGAAGCTAAGGTCGAATGTACTTGCACAGTCAAACATCAATATCTTCGTATCCTATAATGAGCATCAATACATTTCTGAAATGTCACTAGCTCAAGGACGTAGGCTACTGTGTGGCAGTTTCTGTTAGGGGGATGGTGCACGCAATGTCGTTTTAAAGAAACTCATCAAATGCGTAGTTTTATCATTTTTAAATCACGTCCGAAACAGGACGTGACTTGTCTTGGTCATGGCTTGACGATGGAGTAAGTTTCTCGATTTATTCATTTGCTAAAAATACATGACTGCACAAAGATATTTCAATCGAAATTAATTATTGTTCAGGAAGTTCTTTGATTGAAGTGATTCTTTGAAACTATATACATTTGGGCTTACTTTCATTACACTATAAATTTACTTCATTTTTTCAGACAGCACGAAATGAATTATGCTGTTGCTTGACCAACTTCCTAATCACGTGAATATAAAAACCGTCAATGGGCTTTAAAATCGGAAATTATACGAAGACAATAGTTCCGAACATCTTGAATAGCCAGAAAAATGTTTTGGTGAACGTATATAACAGTGTGGATAGCATCGACTAGGGTATATGCAACCGAACTAGATACTCATTTTCGACGGGTTTTTTTTCTCGAAATATTATACGCCTATCTGTACATAAAGGAGTCTATAAATGATACAATGGAGAGGACAGTTAAGGCGGCTGAAAGGAAACAGTTTACGTCAATGAATGCAGAATCTAAGACAGGGCTATAAAACAGCATGTATTTGCTTGGAGTGCGGTTGTGCTCGCCAGAGCACGGGGGAGACATGCCATGCTCGCAGCGGGGGAAAGTACACGCTCCAATTTCACAGGGCTACACACTAGGTATACACCAACTTCAAGGTACTGGCGCTTCAAGGTCAGGAGCTGGAAGGAGAGAGGGACATTGGCATTCAATCGAGAAATTCATTACGACTTAAAGTTTGGTATTGGAGCCCTCAATTAGATGATAGTGACCCCTCTCCGTCCAGCTCGTGATCATGGAGCACCAATACGTTTCAGTATAACTAAACTTCGATTTAAACGTAGTGGCGCTTCAAAGTTACGAGCTGGACGGAGAGGGGGACACTTTCATCGAAGTGGGTGCTCTGATACCGAAAATTTAAGTCATAACGAAGCTCCCGATTGGATGTCAATGTCCCTCTCTCCTTCCAGCTCGTGACCTTGAATAGCCACTACGTTTAAATTAGAGTATACGTAGGGGAAAATGGTAAGAAAATGTGATATAGTAAGTTTCAGACTGAATCCCTAAAAATTGCTTCAAAAATTTCGAAAATATTCGTTTTTCGAAAATATTTTTAAGCAAATTTTGAATAAAAATTGGTCAAATTATGTCATGGAGGATTTTTGTTTCTAAAAATAAAAGAACAAATACTTTAAAAAATGACATGTCAAATATCACGATTTCTTTGAATGGTAGGTTTAGGGCTGCATAAAAAAAATTATCAGTATGATTCTTCAAGTGTATTATTTATTTATGGGTTTTACCATCATACCCGGCTATACCATTTACCACTTCTGTACGATCAACAATTTTTGAATAACTGATGTTAGTAAGATTTTAGCTTAAACGAAAATTGACGCGCAGATTGCATTTCTCCCCCACACGTTACACAGTTTTTCCCCCTCACGTCAGTGTTTGTGAGGTTAAAAATAGAAAATAGAAAGTTCCCATGCTTTAATAAAAGTCTCTTTATGGAATAACAAACCGCTCGTTGGGCCCTATCAGCAGGTTTCTCATGAAGTTTGCTAACCTCTACTTCCCTTCTCTGGGACCTTGTCACTGGCCCGATGAGCAGGAAGCGTGCGCGAAAAATTCCGAAGGTAATTTGCGTGCCCGTCCCACTGACGGCCCTGATCTAAGAAGTCTGTGTTTGGCATTGGGCTTAGTAAAAAAAGGATTTTCCATCTAGGAGGTCGGCATACTCGATTCGTACGGGTACAGCTATTTCTGAGTGAGAGGGATAAGGCAGAACTTCATGGCACATTGCAGTAAGAGTCGCCAAAGAGTTCCACATTTTTGGAAGAAAAAGAAATGTTGGAAAAAGAATCACGATGTCAACGTCACACTTGATTATTAAATTGAATTTAACACTCAGTTATTCTTTTAAGAGTAGTTTATTTATTTATTTATTTATTTATTTATTTATTTATTTATTTATTTATTTATTTATTTATTTATTTATTTATTTATTTATTTATTTATTTATTTATTTATTTATTTATTTATTTATTTATTTATTTATTTATTTATTTATTTATTTATTTATTTATTTATTTATTTATTTATTTATTTATTTATTTATTTATTTATTTATTTATTTATTTATTTATTTATTTATTTATTTATTTATTTATTTATTTATTTATTTATTTATTTATTTATTTATTTATTTATTTATGTATTTTACGTCAAAAAGACAGTTGAAACTGCGTATGACGTGCCTAGGGGAAAAGTGAATTCTGTGCACATTTTCAAAATTCTGTGATCCCTACACTAAGTCATATACTACTTAAATTTTGAATTTTTGAAAGGGAGAAAAAAAACAAAAACTCCCATGTAATGAAATCTATTTTCAAGGATAAACAAGCAATAAATTTTGAATTTTGAAAGGGAGAAAAAAAACTCCCATGTAATAAAAATACTTCCTGCCGCATAATAATACTACTGCCGCCTAATAATAATACTTCCTGCCGCAACAACGTGGAAACGATAATTTGAATAACTATATTTCCCAATGAATTCTAGATGACGTGCATAGATAATGAAGTTACATTTATATCCAGAAGCAAAACAAGGGGCCATCTCAGCATTTGCTCAATGGATCGGGGAAACTGGACGAAAAACCTGATCGAGATGAGGTCATTGACCCGGAGGCTGCAGTACAATACTTGTTACAGGTTGTTTATACACATTTATACAGTCCAAATGGTAAATAATGCATTATGTATCATTGTTAAAATTAATGTTACTTTTCTTGTAATGCTCAATATAGTCTCTAATTGTATAGAAACAGTTATGCAGCAGAAACGATTTCACTTTGGATTTAAATTGTTCTATTGAATTTAATCGTTTAATGTCATCTGGCAAAGTGTTGTAAAATAATGTACATGTATTGTATGTGATTTTTTGCAATGAGCTGTTGATACTGTCACCTAATGAATATGATTTCTATGTCGAGTGTTGTAGTAATAGACTTCGGCACTTTCTGAAAATATATTCCCGCCCTTAAGCAAGTCATTTTTGACGAAAACCACTGATTCGTAAATAAACAGACAAGGTAATGGTAAAATTCCTAGATCAATGAAGAGAGGCATACAAGAACCACGTGGGTGGGATTTGGTTATTATTCGTACAATTCGTTTTTGTAATCTAAAAGTCTGGGAGCTGTAAGATGTATTTCCATGTGATGACATATCTCAGGCGCGACGGAACATTCCCGAAATATACGTAACGAGCAGTATGAAGGCTGACTGAATTTGCAAGAATTCTGAACGCGTAGCATAATGAACTTAATTTTGTGTTCAATTCATTTATATGGACTTTCCATTTAAGGTTTGACTGAATTGAGAGACCTAAAAATTGTGTTGCCTTAACATCAGTCAATAGTATACCGTTCATTTTCAATGGAGCACAGAATTGTTTATTTGAAATGGAAAACTGCATTAAAACCGTTTTCTTTTCGTTTACTATTAATTTTTTATTTCGGAACCAATTTGAAACATTTGATATTGTACAATTTACGGTTTCTTTATTGCAAAGGATGTTCGTATCATCCGCAAAGAGATCCGTTTTTCCGTTTCGAATCGTCGGGGGCATATCGTTTACGTAAAGTAGGAACAGAATAGGGCCTAAACTCGATCCTTGAGGAACTCCACGTGCAATAGGCAAAGAGTCGGAAAGGTGCGTACGTAATGTTCCATCAATCCAGTAAGGTATTTCCACTCTCCGAGATCGTTGTTTAAGGTACGAACGTAACCAATCTAGAGCAATACCACGGATTCCATATGAAGGTAATTTTGAAAGTAAAATGTCATGATCAAAGACGTCAAAAGCTTTTGAGAGATCTAAAAATAATCCAATAGGTGCCTCGTTTTGATCCAATGATGAGGCTACAACTTTAAGAAAAGAAAATATGGCTGTTTCCGTTGATTTAGATTTTCTAAATTCATGTTGGCAATCTGACTAAAAAAATGTAACAATGAATTCACGATTCATTTTCCAGCACCACTATATCCTTTTCGTCTTAAAGTATGACGCTCTTGCTTTGTAAATGTAATGGTATGAGTTTATATTTTAAGTGGCAAACATACTATGTTATGAAAAGTTTCTCCTCTGGTGCACACACTCTCTATCTGAACTGTCGCGAACCTGTTGTGTTCTCCATGTGTTTCCAAATTGAGCGACAAATATTTGACCGAAATTTATAATTAGCATTGTGAAAGTTGACTCTAGGAACAAAAGTCCTTTTCATATCGCTCCACGTTAAACAGAGTTTGTAATCTAAAAACAGATATTCATTTATTACATCTAATAGTAAATAATTTTAAAAAATAAATCACAATACACTATTTCATTGCCTTAGTTTTTTTATGTAAATGCGATCATTCGCTTTGTGACTTTTTGTAAATGTAAAGCAACTTTTGTAAATGCAATAATGTTTGTGCTCATCATATTAGACAGTTTTGTTTGTAAATTGAATTTTGATTCTGGAATGAATCTCTTCTAAAAATATTGCTGAGGAGTTGCTTAGTTTTTGATTTTTCTTGCTTTGAAGTCTTTTGACTTTTAAGAGTTCACCGGCGAAATTTAAATTAGAAACTCCACCATTTTTAAACTGTTGGTAAGGAAGAAAAACTTTATGTACGAAGAAAAGTCTTCCTATTTATCAATTTATTATTGGGAAAGCGGTCTCAAAAAGTAATTTGAAGTGATTGGACAAGGTGTAGAGTTGCATCTTTTATCCTGTAGTATCCCACCGACGCCATTGGGAAACTGTTTTGCAACTTCGGATAGTCGACTCTTGAAGCAAGAAGCAAGTGCTCTCCGACGTGAGAGATGGGGAAGGTTGCGAGACATTGGACAACGTAACAATTTCAGTGACACTTTCCGGCGGCGAACATTCATGTTGCTATTTCATTCAATCTCATTTTCTCACCCTATAGAATGAGATACGACATTAAACGTGCCTAAAGTACCGAAAAAGTTTCTATTGGTTTTCTATTTTTCTTGTGATATAATATCACAACTAAAACGTGTTTCATTGTGACGATTAACGAGATGTTTGATGAGCATTTAGACGGTTAATGAGTAGGGTTTTGTTCGTTTTTGTTTTCGTTTCATTCCCTTCTTCTTTCCCATTGCTTTCCCCATTTACTTTGCATTTTGTTGTTTCTTTTCGTTTCAATTATCAATGTTTATTTCGTGCTTTATTCCCTACGACAAAAGTTTTGAAATTTTTATTTAATTTTGATTTCTCTATTTTTCTATTTTGCCATTATGTCCTCCCTCATCACTTTTCGTTATTTTCTTGATGTATTACAGGGCATCAAATATATTTTAACATTTCCCAGAAAACAGTGAATGTCAAATTTACATACTATCGAAATGAGGGCTATGTTTAGTTTATTACACCAAGTTTTCATGAATACGACTTAATATATCTGGATGGTAATTCCGAACATTGTGGTGAAATTCGATTCGTTTGCTCATTTATTTAATGAGAAGGGTAGTGTTTCTTGTACAAGTACTTAACAGGAGTTCGCAGAAAGATACTTCCAGTTTCACTCCACAAATTTTACTACTCTTGTCGTTATTATAAAAATATTGAACATTGTATCTCTCTCTGATTGTTGCTCACGCATTAACTGACAAAAGACTCGCAAAATGTATCATTGAGATGAAGCATTGGAAGTGTCATTGCTGCATGGTTAATTGTGTGGTTTTAGTTTCTGTTATTTATTTCAACACCAAGTAAACACTTGATGTGATCCACAACTGATGTATATTTTTTTGGTCACATTGCATTACGTACCTTCTAATTTGAATGCATTACAAACCTAATATCCTCATTTTTGAGTTGCTACTATGACACAGAAAAACACACTTTTGCTAACTGGTCAAGTATCGTTTCTGCAACTAACTTCGCAATATGGCCGGTAGTGGGCGGTTGTGTCACTTTATTAATTAGAGTAGAAACGTACTCATAACTGCGAAAGTGTAGCATAGTTGAGCAGAGAATTCCATAGCGAACGGGCCATTGTTAAGAAGTGTGAAAGTGTGTTAGTTTTAATTGTGGAGGTCTTTTGGATTGAAATCACAATATTTCTCATTGTGTCACTTTACTTGATCAACGTAAGCGTAAAACTGTTAAATAATTTGGATCACGCCAGATTTGAAGAATCAGTTCAAGAAATTTCGAGATACCTCAATTTTCATGAATAAACTGAATTGTTTCATTTCTGTGCTTTGGCCATAAAAAGTTCGTTATTTTCTAATTGAATCATTGTTAGCCTTTCCAAGTAAACACGATGTTGTTGATTGTAGTGTGTAATGGTGGAATGGAATGATAAATTGTTAGTATTTTGAGTTGCTATACTTTAGAAGAACTATTTTCTAACTTTGTCAGGTGTGTCAGTTTTGAAGAAGTAGATTAGGATATTTTGAGTTGTGTTACTTTTTAAGAATATACCATATATTTCCTTTTCTGTTTCCTTTTCGTGCAAACTAATAATATACATAAAAAATATCAATAAATGCAGAGGTAGTATGAACATTGCCTAACATTTCAATTTTAGTAAATGCACATTTATCAAACACTCTGTAGACCCATTCGTTACCGGAAGCCAATGACCGAACACCTTCGCTGGTGGATGTGTACTCTTGGAGGGCTCGCGATCTTTGGGGTTACACGAACCCTCTTGGGGCTGCGATTCGGCCGTCTTCTATTTATATTCCATTCTTAGCATTAAGCCTTGCCCCATGCGATTGCTTTAAACGTTTTTATTTTTTACAATGATGAATAATTTCGTGGAAGGACTTTATGCACTCTTGGTAATAAAAGTCAGGCACCATATTGGCTAAACCAGACGTCATAATGGTAGGAAATGATGTGGTGACATTGGCAATGACGCAAACACCACACAATTTTCTACCATTAGTAATAAAGAAATTTAACATATTTTTCCTACTTAAATTTTAAAACAAATGTTTAAATAGCATACAGTTTTCTACTATATTTCTGTAAAATCAACCTTTTCAGTATCTAAATCGTAAACGAAATACTTTTCGTCAGATACAATAATTTCAATATATTTTTGGAGTGGTTTCTTTCGTATGTAAATACTATTTTAAAATATTAATAATTAAAATATTTGTACTACATATTTAACTTTATTCTAACAACTCAAATACATTTTCTTCTCATTTCAACAATATCTCTTAAAATTCATGCTCCAGAAGATTCATTAGTCAACCTTCTTACCAAAGAGACTTATTGGTTCAAAATACACAAAGAAATGTGTATTATTACTTACGTTTTAAAAAACAATAATAAAAATCGATACATGCATGATCGAGAAGCGACAAAATGGACGCTAAACAGTACAATACCAGAAAAGGCTACTTTGCCACTGAACCCTAAGCAAACCGCCCCAAGTTGACTCAAATGACAGATATCTAGCGACAAAGACTATAATTAAAGAATATGTGGCGGCTCGATCAGATAATCTAATCGTAGAAAAAAGCAGTTTTTTAACCGACAGCCAACTATCCGCCAGCACGAGAACACGAAGGGTTTTGGATCATCTGAGCTGAGCTCAGAGCCAGCATTGCCCCTGTCTCTGCAACGACTTTGACCGAGAGGACCTACGTTTTAGTCCAGTCGGTGACGTGTTTTCGACACTGGCTATGAAGCTAGATCGCATTCAAGCGCTACCTTAAGGAGAATTTTAGCGGTCGGATGCTTTGATCGGTAGTTTTCCGTGGTTTCTCCGACCAATCCCAGTAGCCGGAGCAGTACCCTAACATATGAGTCAAGGACCCCACGCGACGTTTCCTTGCTCTTCCCTGAACTGAATTGATTATTTTACGTGGTGAGACTCAGGCCATGAGGCCTGCTCTTCCGTCTGACAACAAAATTCTCTACGCTTTCACCAACTAGGGGAGAAAGAAGGTATTACGTGAGCAAAGAAACAGGCAAATTGAATGTAGCTCAGAGGCTTCATTTAGGCTTGAGGATCTTTTACATGCAGTAAATCTAGCTACATGGGACAGCCGGCCAACTTCCTCTCCGAAGGAAGGCGTACGAAGGATTTTTTCGCCCTTAAAACCCCACGGCTTCGATCGGGTTTGAACTCGCAAACTTGATATAACAGTCCGATACGCTAACCGTTACACTATCGCCGCTGACTTTCTTATCCTATCTTATCCCCTTACACACACACGCACACACACGCACACGCACCACATGCGCACGCACACACACCACGACCACAGCGCGCAAACCAACGCGCGGCACACGCAAACCACGCCGCACACGCAAACACACACACACGCGCACACGCAAACACACACACACGCGCACGCACGTACATACACACGCACGTACGCACATACACGCACACGCACGTACACACATACACGCACACACGTACACACGTGCACGCACACACACACGCACACGCACACACATGCGCACGCACATGCACATAGATGCGCACGCACACGCACACACGCGTACTCACGCAAACTCGCGCGCGCACACGCAAACACGCGCGCGCACGCGCACACACGCGCACACACACGCACACACACGCACACACACGCACACGAACACACACGCACACATACTATTTAACCACAATCGTGAGCTTAGAGTTTATCTCTGCTGAGGCGTTGCCCCCCCCCCCGCTGCGGGAGATTCCTGGTGGGGAAAATCCGACGTATAAATCAGCACCAAATAATTCCATCCAGCGGGGGAGGAACACCTTCACCTCTCGAGGTACACATATTCACAACACTAACGGGACTAATAGTCACAACAATTGACGTGAACGGAACCATTAATTATTCAATCAATTAATCAATCAATCAATCAAATATGGGAGTCCAAATGTTCTGGCAACACTAGGATTCTATTGAGTGCCAACTAGATCAATTCCAGCAATTTCAGCCCATGTTGAGAGAATATCAATTGATCAATCTCCAAGAATCCGAACATTACAAAAGAAATTTATTCAAATACGTGAAGGCGCAAGGGCAATTGCGAAGGCTTACATCGTTAGGAGAAACCAGATATAATTTGTAAACGGTGGACGAGAAAGAAAATTCCAACCCATATAATAAATTTTCACGAGATGGTGTACGTAAAAGGAATGTTATTAACATCTGCGAAGTAGAAAGTTTTTTAGTAAAACAGAGAGCACTTAGTGTATTAAAAACAGGCAATAATAAATCAACGTGGCTGAATGGAATCCGGGGAAAATTCTCAAATTAAAAGTAAAAGCTATGACATTGTACCTCTTGGGACTTTTCGAGGCAACAAATAACAAATCAAATATTTCTCTGTATTTTGGGGATACCAAAGAGGACAGAGTTTCTAAAGTAAGATCGCGTTAATATGACGATAATTATAGGCCAGTCAAACATCCGTTCTATGTAAGCAAATGGAGTGCCTGATGACAAGTTATTTAGTCGAACATGAGACAAGAACAAAGTCATTACGATTGGCAGTGCAGTTTTATTAAAGAATATTCGTGTGAGAGATAATTCTTGTCAGTCGGGATGTTGCAGATGCACTTGACGGAGGTTCCGTAGTTCACACAATTATAGTAGATTTCATCAAATTATTCAATTTCGTTCTCATTGAAAACTGATTCAATAATAAATTAGTACATTTCACATATACAGAAATATTACATTCTGAATTTGGAAATTTCTCAGCTCGCGTACACAGAGGGTGCAAATTGGACCTCATATTTTATCGATATATGATACATGAAGGTCCGCTATGGAATGTACTAGACGCATTATTACTTATGGCATATATTAATGATACTATGATATATTTATAACATATATCCGGAAATCGAATCAATGAATCTGAAAACCCATGAAATTCAATTAATTTGGAAACGAGCTTAACCCACTATTTTTGAGATGAGTAGAACACAAACATTTTAAAATAGAGGGACGATAGAGATAGTTGTGCATATGTTGAGACCTCCATCGTTTGTGACAGAGATGGAGAGCATTTTACACTCGCACTGACCTCGGGTGCGACTCGAGTGCCACCACGCATACGGATGAATTGTGAGGGCTGAGGTTAATCGTAACAGGGGAAGGCATTAATGAGAATGTTCGAATCCAAATAAGCGGGTAAATTTAAGGAATGAGCCTCCAGAACATGATAGACTCTTATAGCCCTCTTAACCCTATAACCCTGGGGTTTACTAGTAACCCCACGAAAAAAATTAATTATTAGCAAATGATGCAGTTGGCTGCACTGAGCTCTTCTGTACTCTTACTTGGAAATGTCTATTTTTACGTGAGCAGTTCAGCTTGCTAGTTAATTGTTGCCATTTGCTAGTGTGAGTTAGGATTTATGAGGGTGTGATTCTGGGGTGGCATGTAACCACTTGTTAGTGTTAAAGGTTTTTTTTGGTGAAAGAGGTGTGAATAATTCGTGTTTACAATGAGTGAAATGTGGATAACGGTGGTGGGAAAAAACGCCTGAAAACTTCCGTAAATTCATTAGACCAGGATTTTGATAATATTTTACGGGAATGGTTAGATGATGATAAAGAGTTCGATTCAGATTGCGACGGCACTGATGACGAAGATTACGTTGCTGAAGAATCTGAATATGAAGATGAAATATCAGATGATGAAGGAGAAAGCGAAGAACACTTAGTTGATAACACAGATGATATATGGAAAGAAAGAAATGGCTACACCTGGTTGAAGAAAGTGCCACCTTCCTCTCGTACACCCCAAAGAAATATATATTTACGTGTTCCAGGCCCAAAGGGAGCAGCCAATAATGTGTGTAAGGAAAGAGAAGCTTGGAATCTTTTATTTAGTGATCATATCATAGATACAATTGTTGAATTTACTAACAAGGAAATCGAGAAGAGGGGTGCTCGTTACAAAGATTGCAGATATGTGGGACCAACAAATTGTAGAGGAATATGCGCTCTCATAGGCCTCCTATACATTGCTGCCTGTAGAAAAGATGGACATTTGACAGTATGTGAAATGTGGGGCCCTTTTGGACCAGAAATATATAGCAGCATAATGTCCAGGGCACGTTTTGAGTTTCAAATTACGTGCATAAGATTTGATGACAGGGTAACCAGAAGACAAATTCGCCCCCATAAGAGATATTTGGACACAATTGATTTCGAATATCAAGATTATGTATACTCCTCACGAGTACTGCACGGTAGATGAGCAGTCCTTGGATTTAAAGGCAACTGCCTATTTAGACTTTATATTCCTTCCAAGTCTGACCGATACGGCATAAAAATGATGACTATGTGATTCCCGTACATTTTATATGGTAGATGCTCTCCCATACATTGGCAAGGAAAAGTTAGAAAATAAAGGTTTTCTGCCATCACATTATGTCAGAACACTAAGCCGTGTTATTCATGGAACATATAGAAATATAACAATGGATAATTATTTCACGTCTGATGAAATTTTGAACGAGTACAAACTAACTATTGTTGGAATTCTTCGGAAAAATAAAAGAGAAATTCCGTCGTGTTTCCTGCCTAATAAGAACAAACCAATAATGTCAGCGCAGTTTGGTTTTTGCGGCAAAAAAACATTAGTGTCTTTCACGCCGAGAAAATCGAAATCTGTTGTGCTTTTATCAACTATGCATTCTGACCAAGAAAGATGAAAATAATGGAAAACCTGATATAATCAATTTTTAGAATATGACAAAAGGAAAGGTAGACACATTTGATCAACTTGTTCACACTTATTCTGTGAGCAGAAAAACTCGCAGGTGGCCATTGAGGTACTTTTATGGAAGGCTGGAATAAATGCAATGATTTTGTACACTGCAGGAAAAGAAAGATGTAAAAGAAGAACCTTTCTCTCTGAGCTAGGTGTCCAATTAGCGAAGGAACACATTTTGCACAGATTAACAGGAAACCTCCCTGTTCATCTTCGAAATGCCGTCGACAGACTATTAGATATGCCAAGAAAAAACTAATGAGGAAAAACAACAATTTCTAAGTAAATTAGAAAAGCAAGCTAGGTGTACCGTATCCGACAGAAAATCAAACAAAAACAAAAACTGCTTGTTTGCGGCACACCTGTTTGTTCAGAACATCGCCATGACGTTTGTTTCAATTGTTTGTGAAGTCATTTTAGTGTCATGGACAAAGTCATATTATCATCAAAGTTATAATAAAATATAATAAAATAATATAATAAAATCAAAATAATCAACATTTTATTTTTATAAATTCTGATAATAAAAATGTGTTTCCCAATAATTTAGATTTATTTTTGACGTATTCCCAGCTTAAAATACGGAAATAAAATGTGGGGTTATGAATAACCCCATGTTAGTAGTAAGTGTGAATAAAATCGTGTTAGGGTACAAGGGTTAATATCATTGTCTCATTTTATATTAATAATTTTTGCTCTCAATTACTGCTTTCAGAAACATTTCTTTTTTGTCTCTACAGTCTTTGTTGTCATGTGTCTGACAGTTACATGAATACAAATATATTGGAATTGGGCGATAATCATGAAAAAACAAGGCAAAGGAAAATTACACAAACTGCACTTTTGTAGACGAAGCATTTAAATAAATATCCATGACGCAATTTACTCGTTTGGAAGGTGAAGTTCGCAATAAGCACCGATGCAATTTAAGAACATGCACATCTATGTGCCGGTTACCTCCTTAAAATTGAGTAGAAACCTGCGCGGGCGCCTCGTGCTGGTAAAATGACGAAGAAAACCACGTTCATTTACTTTTTCTTAGTATCTTTCTCTGAGAAACGCAAGGATACAATCGACCATTCGTTAAAGACACTGTGAATGTTAATTATAACTGCAAGATATTGTGCTATAGTTTATCAAACAAATATACTCTCTTTGAAGGTTCGAGATATCAAGTTCCTTTGCCAGTCCACTTCAAATCAAACAGATGATTTCCTTCAAACACTGTTTTACACGGAAATACAATTTAGTAGGGACTGCTGACAAAGAATTTACGCAAGTACGCCACTCCGATTTTGATTGTTATGCGATGTTGAAGTAGTACCCTAAAAAAGATGACGTAATATTTTCATTTGGCAGCAAAACAATTTTGTGCATGGTGCTGCAATTTCCTAGATGTTATTAGGGGTGTGTTAGTATTTGTTTCAACCAGACGAGAAGTGGCGTGTCCGTGGGCGCAGGGGCGACGCGCGGCGTTAGCGCACGCGTGCAGCTCACAGCGGCCCCGAGCGGCCCGGCCACGCCCGCGTCACCTCTCGGAAATGAGCGCCCGCGCCGGACAACGCCTGCGCCCCGAGGTTTCATGAAGAAGATACACGCCTCTAAAACTGATTTTACTTTCTCGCGTTACAACGTGGGAAGAGAATGTATTGTAATCGTGCGCCGATAAAAGCCGTATTTCAACAGAAAACCTCTTATTGCCGGGCCCTGATAATGAAAAAGTGGATTTATATTGATTCTGTGTGTAGTAATTTACTTCTTCTAGCACGCTGTGCACTCAGAATCCGCGTTTTGTGTGTCCTTGATATCGAAAAACCGATTGACGACCAAGCGTCTGTCTGCCGTCCGCCTGGGGTCAACGCTAGCGATTAAACCAAGCAGGAACCTATTTTTAGCCAATACAAATATCTAGTACTTCTATAATTATAACACTCGACGTAGTTATCATTTTCATTAGGTGTCAGTAACAACAGCAAATTCCTTCACGTAGAATATAAGGGATAGGAGCCAAAATCTGTAGCTATTTTGGCTTTACAAAAAGTTTATATTTTACTGAAGCGAAAATTCTAATACCAATTCTTTCCAAAAGTGCTTATTGCTACTTGCGTTTATAATTCAACTTAATATGTATGTGAGTTAAGAATATCCCAGAGCTTAAGGAATCGTGCACAGACATTCACGTCTATTTATAGTGCGTCACTCAGCTTTTAACTGGATTAAACGTTAAATAAATAATAGAGTATATGAAGTCTCAGAACAAGTGTTACAAACTTAAATAATGGGGTATGTATACAGATGCTCGCCAGGTGCATGCAATTCCCTTGACTGCATCAGAACGTGGTCTCCTGAACATCTGTGTGTAGGGTCTTGCCTAAAACACAGGGGCAAATACCACGTGTATAAATTCGTGTAACTCTTTTATTTGAAATTTACATTCATTGGCAAAAAGCGTTCATTTGCGACTCCTCTACCTGCCCTATAGCTTTGTAATATACAGCGAGGCACTATGAGAATTCAAACGGTACGTGCCATTTGAGAATAAGTCCGGGTCATACCCAATTGCAGTTCAAATAAATGTATGTATGTATGTATGTATGTATGTATGTATGTATGTGTGTATATGCAATATTTTCTTAAAATCTATTCTCATACCTAACAAAAATCATCCTGCTCACTCTCCTCCGTTCAAACCATACCACTACACCATTGTATATTACAAGCGATTGATACTCAGGAAGTAAATCTATTATATATATATATATATATATATATATATATATATATATATATATATATATACACACACACACACACACATACATACATACATAGTATTGAATGCATTGTTAAAATAACTTATAATAAACCGCTCACCAAATCTAGAGCTGTGGAAAGAAGAACATACAAATAAAGATGTTTTAAAATTTATAAATATGCATCTGTTCAGTCAAAACAATTGCATATCTGAAAAATAACTAGTGACTTTTTTACGTCCTCTTGTCGAGTGATCGCTTTATTTGCGAGTGAAAATCAAAGAGTTAGTGAGTCAATATTGATTCCAGGCGCGTCAACTAATAATATTGTCAGTCCCATGGGTATAGTGAACGTTACACCGCGGAAGGTGGTGCTGTTCCACGTCGGAACTTGAGATTTGGCGCCGACATACAAGTCTGCTTGCGATTTACTCCTCTAGGTATCTCTGAAAATGGAACACCGACCTTGCGAGGATAAGATGTAAACTCAAGAAGAGTTTCCTGACACGTGTGGCAGAGTAGAGCATGTAAGCGTAAATGTTTGTGTGAAGGGAGAGAAGACAAAGCTGACCAAGCAAAGATATCGCGTGCTCCGTGGCCCGTTTGTTAGTGTACTGCCCCAGAATACATCTTGTATTTTTATGGAAACCATTGAACACTCTCTGCGAAAGAAGCGTGCCGCTAGAATTTACATAATATAGAACTTGAATTTGACCCACCTATCTCGTAGTGTAAAAATTCGCCGGGACTCGAACGCTAGATACTTCGGGCCAACGATACTGCGGCTTAGCTACCAGTAGAAAAAAAACTGCTAGATAATAGCAGCATGATTTTGCTGAAATAAATAACCTAGAAATTTGAAAACAAAATTATATGAATTGGGTATGTTTAAGTCACAAATTTAAATGTCTCGCCTGAAACAAGAACTTCATTTTTTAAGAATCTCTTAAACAAAACGAATTAAAAAGCAAAAATTCCATATTTTGCATTATTTGTAACTTTTGCAATTTTCGAAAATTCACAATTCAACGAAAATGAGACCTACACATTTTAAAAAGTCCTTCGTTGTATCTTAAAAAAAATTAATCCAAAAATTTGGAGCCATCTTCTGAAATTTTTGACAATTTTTCTGATGCTTCTTGTAAGGAATTACCACAAATCAAAATGTCCGTTTCAAGTTCGTAGGGCCTCCAGTTCGGTCAGATCGATTGTAATAAATCAATTTTGGAGAAAATCAACGTACGTACGTACTACATACAAACACAGTACATACCTTCTACTGTGTCAAGGTGCGGAATATAGGACTCATAAACGTGAAATCTCGCTACAGAACGTTTTAGATGAAGTAATTTACTACATATAGGAACGAGATTTATCCACTTTTTCGATACAAAACTCAATACAATATGTCATTCTCCCCCCCAAAATGTTACATCTTGCAATATTAATTTCTTAATAATTAAATTAACATTTTGCATAATAATTTCTCTTTATCACGTAAGTGCGTAATTTTTTAGAAAAAAGCAAATAAACATGGAACATTCCTTTTAGTGACGATGTGGTTCCGAAAACTCTATGTTTGCCCAGCAAACACTTTTTTCAAACATCCTCTGTAGTCGCTCATAATTTAGTCAAAAGACCGCGAGTCACTTTGGTTCGCATGAAACTGGCGAGTCCTGAGCAGTTTGCGTCGCCCCGCCCGCCCCACTCCCTTTCCCTCGCGCTTCGGCCCATCCCTTCCCGTCCTCTGTTTCGCTTCGTGCAGGAATAAAAGAGCGCCGGTTTGCTCAATTGCTATTAGTGTTAATGGCAGTCGTGGTGGTGAATTCTGGAATGGCGAGATCTCAGTCACTGTCATTGGTTACTCGTGCGGACATTTTACTACTTGTGAGCGCCACATATCTTCGTTGCGGTTGCTTTCTCAGCGGACCCATGTATGGACACGCGATTTAGCAGTGAATACACAAGGGATGCCGACACTTTAATGCTCACGTACAAATCACGGAGAACACACACATTTTTAATGAGGACTAAATTAATTTGTGTATACATGAATTAGTGTTGAATGAGTTATCTTGAAAGTTTTCAAATTGTGTGGAACAGTTTAAATTTTTTTTTCGCATTTCTTCAAAATAAATCACTTTAAGTCTCAATTCTGAAGTATACGTCGAATTCACTTAATTAATTTAGCTTTTAACGTCTCATGTGAACATTAAATTTAAAGATGTTATGACAGTTGACTAAACAACATCCAATATCATAGTACGACACAAAAGTTATTATCTGAATACCTGTTAATATTAATATAGAGCATATTACTTAATTTCGAAGCATTCCGTCGACGAAATAACTGCTCGTTTTCTTGGTGTTGTTCACACGATTGAGAGGCAATAAAGTCGTCGCGACGCACAGAGCATCCACGGCGTTACCTAGGTCGTGGAATGTACTTCCGTGCCTCGCCAGGAAGCGGAGAAGTCGCCTCGGTTTCTCACGCCAATGTTCGTTCTCCCGACGACGTGAGTTTATTGTCCACAGCGCTGTGCCTTCTGGACAGCGCGACGGCGAAAGAGAAAAACCAATCGACAAATAAGCTTGTTTGGCTTCGTCTTACCGGGCGTCGCCGCGCGAGAAGAGTTCGTGGAAGTTGGGGACAGAAGGGGCTCAGTAAAGCTCTCGGGTGTGAAGAAAGTAGTTCACCCTTTACAAAGAAGACGAAATACGATCGAGACTTACGACACGTAATAGATTTTCAACAATGTGAGAGAGCTATCTGTTTCGTTCGCAACACTCTGCGTGCTCATCGTTACCGATGAAACGAGCGTGAGCAAAGGTAATACGCTTAAATTATGCGCATTTTACGGCGTTTTTGATCGTCCACTCGTTCTTCTTTACCTTGTGATCCCTCGGTGGTAGGAGGTGGAGTGGGGGGGTAGGCGAGGGTTGAGGGAGTGGGTTGGAGGCGTGGGAGGAGGCACTGGAGTGATGTGTCTCGCAGGTGAACCGTGAAATTCAGATATCTGACACGAAAGGCTGAGTGGAAACCACGTGGGCAGTAGGAGGGTGCTTGGAATATTGCAGGGAAGAGGAAAGGCTGAAAGAGTGGAATATTTAGAGCACATTGACTCTTAAAGTATTAGAAATCCCGAGGAGCGTGTAAAATCCCCAGACAGTTTCTAATAACTCAAATCAAATACGCTGCTCCGATTTTTTTTTCAAATTCTCAGTTGCAAATGATATTCCCTTCATAAAAAATCTACAGTATCTGACACACGGTTTAAAATAATATGTATTGTTTTTGACGGGGACTCTAAAATCTCGAAACTTCCACAGAATTATTTGATCACTGATGTGTGAAGTTTTAGAAAACCACAAACTTAAGAAGATCAGTGAAAACGTATGTTCATAAAATGTCGTATTGCTTTTTTTGTATCTAGAACATAAACTTAACATTTACGTCTTACCATAAATAAGTCACAATATTTTTTATGTTTAGATTTTACATTTGAAACAGTTAAAACTCAAGATTTATTTCACATGTTAGTGGCAATATCATAAAGAATAAGTGGCTTAACAGATGATAAAAACGACAATAATTATTAGCAATGTTACAACTCATTGGAAAGTGACGGCAATGCATACGTTGCAATACAGCACACGGCGGACGAAGGGTTAACATAGAAATGGAATAAGCCTTTCCTACCGAAAGAGGGGGCGGGACAACTTATAAATAGTTAATTTTCTGCAAATTGTGCAACTTAAGGTTTTGATAATTTTAGCATATTCTCAGATGAATAAATTATTCAAAAATTCCAAAATAAATATCATTCAGTAGCATTATTTCTAACTGATAAATGTACAAAATTATCAATTTGTATGAAATGTTTATTCTATTTAAATTCAACGCACTTGTTGAAACACAAATTTTTAAGTGAAAAAAAAAACGAGAATTATTCTTTCAAACATCTCGTTTGTGACAATTTCCCATCAATATAGATTTCGTTCGGATGCCAATTCTACTCCTTATTTTATGGCTGGTTAATTCAATAAAAAGTACTTACGATACCTGCAAAGCTTTAACATATATACACAGGTTTTTAGCAGGATCTCTTATCTCAAAAAGAAAAGTAACCGTTGAAAACGTGCGCAGATTGCACTTCTCCCCTATACGTCACACACGGTTTTTACTGTTCATTGACAAAATAAACGAAATCAAAAGTATGTGTTAGAAAGGCAGAAGTTCGCACGCACCTTACGTTGTCAACTGTAACGGGACGTTTCACACGCACTATTGTGTGGCTGATACACAAGAGTGAATAAAAATAGGTATCTCGTGACTAGAACTAAAAAGCACGCACAATTTTCAAGGGAGGTGTGCTTATTAAATTTTAAAAACAAAACGCATCTTTGTCATAATTGTTCAAGACGATTTTTAATTTTTCATATCGAGCTTGAAATTTGTAAATTCCTACTAAATAAACGTCAGTCCCGCGCGCAACATTTAGTGTGTGCCTTCATTACTTCATTTGACCTATTTTGCACAGTGGTTATTTTAATAACTGTAATAATAATGAGTCACAGAGTGACAAATTGAAGCTGCATGGTGGAAGATAAACAAATCCCAGTTGAATATGTCAAAGAGTTTATTGGAAACACGGGATTAATGTGCAAATTGCATTTTCATGGAGAAAGACAACTCCTCGTGTCACTATTCTTAGTCAAACGATTTTTTTTGCAACTTATAATTTCTTTAGATTTCCTTTTTTATGAGCTCAGTTTACTAACACATTCAATTTTGTAATCTATATTTGAAATCTACTTCTCCGTCGTCTACAATGATGTCTGTGTTGACTATTGAAAACTATTTTACGCAATTTATACTATCTTGAAATACCGTTTTCCACACATCACAATATTGTAAGATTTGGATCACACAACGAATCGTGTGAAACACTCGTGTAAAAATAAGCCTGTTTACGAAAATACAATAGCATGATACGGAAAGTAACAGCATTGTCAAAAATAACGTAAAATGATCAGGGTATTTTGAACGCGAATAATACCACCAAAGCAATGAGGAATGTCGTAAAATCTTCGACCACATTATGTCGTACCAGAGAGAATGTTTTAATGAATAATGACAGAATGATCAGCAATCAGGCAAACGTCGCCAGTCTCTTCAAAACAGCAAAAATGCCTCATTTTTAAAAAACAAAATTCAAAAATTAATCAGCCAATTTATATTTTGTCAGTTTTTTCAAAATATTTTAGTTTTTTTACATACGAGTAGAAACTTCTCGGGAAAAAGGAAGGATTTTGAGATTCTACACATGGATTTTAAAAATACAAATCTACGCAAAGAGCTATATTCGTTTTTCTCAAGTTCGTTTTATGTATGAATAAAAATGAAGCACGTACTAGAATATGTTTAAATCTTTCGAATGTATTTGACAATACTGGCCAAAAATTTTACTTTCTAAGTTACCTTCCTATGGAATTCGTGGCATTGCCCCAGATTCCATTACTTTGTACTTAAAACATTGATCGCAAAGAGTAGAAATGCCGTACTGGCAAGAAAGAACATTTCATTTACTCATCTCTTCTATTCTTTGCTACGATGACATTAATGTTCTTTACAAAAATAAACAATAAATAGTACAATATTAGATATTTGGAATTGGTTTGCTAATAACAAATAAATAGAAAATGAAGAGAAAAAATTCAATGCAGTTTTGCGTTTCAAACAGGTAAACAGGCTCTATTGAAAATGAACAATATGTAATTGGCTAATATTAAGGTAACAGCATTTACGGGCTTCTCAACTCAGTCAAACCTCAAATGGAAAATCCATATAAATGAATTGGACACAAAGTTAAATCCATTTATGTTACGCATTCAGAAACCTTTCAAATTCACATCCCCCGTGAATTCCCCCGGTATGTGACATAATTTTGTGGGTAAACATGTAATACAGTATCCAGACATTTGGGCAGAAAAAAAAGTACGAATAAAAAGAAAATATTATGCTTGAGATTCCTGCAAACCTCTGTTCATTGAGACTAGAATCTTACCATTTTCTTCCTATTTATTTTCGAACCTGTAATTTTTATGAAAAAGGACTTACACAAAGGTGTGAACTCATTTTCATTCAATCCAGATATTTATAATTACAGCACATTTTCTTAGAAATCATATACATCATGTATCAATATCAACAACCCACTAAAAAATCCATATGTAATACTGTCGTTTCTTTACAACATTCTGGCAGATGACATTAAACAATTAAAATAGATATATAAGATTAAATGACAAGTAAAATCTATTTTGCTGCATAAATCATTCTAAACAATTAGATCCCATACTGGCCATCAAAAAGAAAACGAATATTAATTTTAACAATTATATTTAATGCATTAGTTAACATTTGTACAGTACAATTTAAAGTAGTGGAGATAAACCAGCACATACTTTCTGAGAATTATTTGTTATGGATCCACAATAGTACGACTATGACTTGCAAAAGTGTTTTCAATCAGCAAACATTATTTCCGCGTTTAGACTATCTCAGATCTATGGACATTTCATTTATTCATTTATTTCATTTATTTAGCCAAAAACAGTCAAAAACTGTATGTGACGTATGGGGGAGAAAATCATCTGCGCACGCTTTCTTGAGTTTCAGAATCCCTTCCCAACAATTTAACTATTAATAGTTGAGAGATGAAAAATCATAGTAATAATAATAATAAATTTAAAAAAGCGAGGGATTAGCATTTCAAAAACGATATTTTCGTTGCAAAATTACAGAAAACTTATTTTTAACCGTAAAGGAACAAACAGATTTGATTTTTCTTTATTGTTAACAAAATAGAAACTCACTCTAAGCTCTACTACCACTACAAGCAAAAGGAAAGATCAATAAAACGTGCGCATAATGAAGCTACATTTACGTCGCAAAGCAAGGGGCCATCTCAGCATTTGCTCAATGGATCAGGGAAACTGGACAAAAACCTGATCGAGATGGGGGTCATTGACCCGGAAGTACATTATTTGTTACAGGCATATTGAGTCTTTTTTTAAATTATATAATGCAAATGTAGACTAATTCATTATACTATGTCTTGTTTTTGTTAAAGTAAACATTATTTTTCTTTTTGACGATCAGTATAGTCTCATATATATATATATATATATATATATATATATATATATATATATATATATATATATATATATATATTGTAACTAGACCACCTACTACCTTCCAGCCGGTGGCGATAAAGCGTGAAACAATGAATGCTCGTGAAGCGAGCTTTGAATTCTCAGGAAGAAGGATCTTTCGGGTATGAGAAAGGTCTGAACCCTTGACACAATGAATTAGGTAAAATTCTGGTAAAATGAGCATATATTCAGTAAAAAAAAAACAAATTACTCTGTGGCACAAATATACAATAAAGTATGCACTTTGCGTAGATGGTCACTGCAAAGAAAACAGAAAACAACAAAAAAAGAACAAGTTGTACAAGGTATGGTATTCAAACGAATTTACTAGTGCGTACAGCGAATGAAATCTAAACTGCCGCTCATACGTTCGAAATATTTCTCCCAGTAATTATTTGGAACTTTCACCTATTTTAGAACGCTTCGCCTGGTATTTTAAAGCTACACGGTTTCCCAACAAATTGCCGCATAGAAGTTGCCAGTTCTTTACCTCGACATCTCCTTCCCGCTCGCCATCAGTTAACCTTGGGGTTTTCGGTCGCTTGCAGTCCTCGCCGCGTCACTTGACTGGTTCGATGTTCCACGGTTACACCACTTTCTCTCGATCTCAGAATTCCGCCACTCGTCCAAATTCCAGACCTTTCTCTCGATCTCGGGCTCGTATCATCCACGTATTTGGTCCAAGTCCTTCTCGCCTACGCTTGAGTCTTCACTGGAGTCGTCCTTCTGCCCGTGCCGCGTACCCGTTGTTCGCCTTCCAGCTTTAAATAACTAACATACTTGAATTGAATACTTCTAGCACTCGGCCGACATACCACACTTTGAGCGTGCATGGTCGTGGCGTACAAAATTAAATGCTGGATTTCGTGTAGAGTCCTTCTGCGCGAATTTATTTCAATTATGGAACTACTTCGGATTTAAGTAATCAGATCGCTTGCTTTCTCGCGTAATGTTAGTGCTAACACTGTACATGCACTTCACTTCTGAATTCTATCACTCTTATTACCGCGTTTCTCAAATCAGCTTTAACTAAGCAAGTAAAAATATACTCCTGCACAAACCGATGACTATCGCCGAAGAATTAGGTTGAGTCGCCGTCGCTGTCGAAGTCGAAAGAGAGTTCTCCCGAAGCGCGTCGCGGTATTTATGTGACTCCGCCAGGGGAAATTTCTGGAGGGGTGAATTTTCTCCTCCTTCGCGTCCTCTCAAGAAAAATATTATCCGTAACTTCGGACATCGGAGTGCAAAAACCTGCGGGTAGATGTCGCTTTCTCGGACCATCGCTCCGCCGCGTACCCTCTTTCTCTGTGTTCTGGACTTTTCTCGTGGCTTATGGTGGCGTTACGGGTTCGTATAATCCAGTGACGTCACAATATATATAGACATAACTTGTCCTTTGCTTTACCACTACACAATGGAGGTACTCTTACATACTCACGGACCGAGGCTTAGAGAGCTAATTGTCTTTTCCAATATTTCACACAGGCAATTTTTGTAAATTTAGAGTTCAACGAAAATGAGACCGCGCCGTTCTTTTAAGCGTTCCTTATTTTATCCGTGGAAAAATGTTAAAGAATAATTTTGGAGCATTTTAATGAATTTATTTTTATAAATTGCATTAAATTTGAATAGAAATTACGCGAAAACTATTCGTTATTGCAAAAAAACTGAACACAACATTTCTTTAAAAAGCTGATTTTTTAGAACAAATTTTGTTTAGGGCGAACAACTATCTTCAATTTTGTAGTTTTGAAATATTACCTTCTTAAGATTTTCGAAAATATAGAGATCCCGGAACTGTGAACCAGGTTTTTTACCAACCTTTGATACATACGAGAAGCAAATTTACAAAATGGACCCGTTTTTTAGAAAATAATTCTTTTAAAATTGCGTATATTTCATGCAAAATTACGCGAAAACTACTCATATTTTCAAAAAAGTGTACACGTACTTATTTGATGATTATAGATCACATGATCAAATGATTTCATTAAGAAAAAACTCTACCTTCAACATTGCAGTTGTAGGAAGTCTCCGAAAAGAAGTTTAAACATATACAATTTTCGAAGAATCAGTAATTTTAACGAAAATGATACCGGCCCTATTATTTTAAACGTCACTTACACTATTTAAGAATAGCATTCAATCCAAAAATTGAGCCATTTTTGAGAAAAAAAATTAAAATAATATTGACGCTTCATGTAGAGTACCCCGAATCTAGTGGTGCTAAAACTGCACGTATTTTCTCGTCCGTATTTTCACGCAAAATTACGTGAAGAATACTAAAATTTTCGAAAACTTTTACCTGATCTTATATCAAAATCTATTCTTAAGGAACATATTTCATTAAAGGAAAATATCTCTTTTAATAATTGTATTTGTAGGAAGACGCCGAAAAAATTTTGAATTTTTGCAATTTTCGGAAAAATAGTTTTCAGCGAAAATGAAACCTGCATCATTCTCACTCCCAACTCTTTTACAATATGTAGTTGAATGGTGAATAAAACTACCAACAAAGCGAGGTTAGCAATATTTGACATTCTCCCTTCGTACTATCCAACAACAAAATTTAATCAAAACCGATGGGACCGTTTTTTTAATTTTAAAAATGACACAAGGGCTTCATGTAATGTACCTCCAAAATTAAAATATAGAATTCAAATTCAAGAGGCCGCGACATCAGCCAGATCGATTGGGGAGTATCAATTTTCGAGAAAATCGGCTGAATGGTTAAGTCGGTAGCGTTGTTCACAGACAGACGTTTTGCCGTCATTATATTTTTCGGTATCAAGGACCCTTAAATATAGATTCGGTCTACACTACATGTTAAAGGACTTTTTCGAAAATTTAGCAACTGGATTTATCCACTTTTTCGTTCGTTTCGTTTCGGTCGACAATTCGCCGTTTTTTCGCACAGCTTTACATAACTTCTCTCTATTGAATAAGTGGTAGCGAGAAAATAACAATCAATATACCCCTTTCAAACTCACAGGACTTTGAGTTTGTTCAGATCGACGTGGGAAATCTAATTTTAAAAGAAATAGCTGAATGGTTAACGCGGCAGCGTTAATCACAGGCAAGTTTTGCCAATAGTCGATTTTTCGGTATTGAGGACCCACAAAACATGAATTCTTACTAAACAACGTGTTTCATGAAGTAATTTAATATATACGTATTTATGTATGTATGTGTGTGTGTGTGATGTCTGAGTGTGTGTGAGTGTGTGTGTGTGAGTGTGTGAGTGAGTGAGTGTGTGTGTGTGTGTGTGTGTGTGTGAGAGAGAGAGAGAGAGAGAGAGAGAGAGAGAGAGAGAGAGAGAGAGAGAGAGAGAGAGAGAGAGAGAGAGAGAGAGTTTTCCACTTTTTCGTTACCAGGGCCCGGCATTAAGAGTTTTCTGTCAAAAATTCTTCATTTTTCGGCGCATGATTACAATACTTTCTCTTTTTAGGAAGTAAGTTCGAGGAAGAAAAGTACTAAATATACATGTAAGAAATAATGAACTACAATACTTTGGTCAATTAATCCCATGTCAATCAGGTTTTTTGTCCCTGATCCTTTGAGCTAATGCTGAGATGTTGCCTTGTTTTGCTTCTGGACTTGATTGTAGCTTCACTATGCATATGTTTTGTTGAGCTTTCTTTTTCCTAGTTTGGTGTCAGTTAATCCACGAGTATGGGTTACTATTTTTATCAATACTATAACTTAAAATCTGTAGTTCGTTTACCGATGCAAATAAGTTTTGTAAGTTGGGAGCAAGCATGACTTGTTTTCAAATATTGTTAACTTCGCTTTGTTGGTACTTTTATTGATAATTCAACTATGTATTGTAAAACTGTTGGTAAGAGAGTCAGAAGCTCAAGAAAACGTACCTAGATAGTACAATTCCTCTGTACATCACGTAGAGTGTTTTTTGCTGTTTTTTGAAATACAGATATAAATAAAATGAAGACAAACCTCAAATATCACATTTATATCAACTGATAAACTCACATACGACCTCTGTTGTAATTAAAATCATTGTTAATATTGAAGTTTAGATATTAGAATTGTGTTTTCG
Organism: Teleogryllus oceanicus; assembly: GCA_964035755.1. Taxonomy (NCBI): domain Eukaryota; kingdom Metazoa; phylum Arthropoda; class Insecta; order Orthoptera; family Gryllidae; genus Teleogryllus; species Teleogryllus oceanicus. The sequence goes on from CAXIVR010000001.1 coordinate 98,289,094, forward strand.
ATTTAGTGAAACTAATGAAACTAATAGTCAACAAATGAAAAATCTCTTATTCATGAAATGTTAAGACTCATTCCACTAAACTCTTTCATTTATCTTCGTAATGATGATGCCGATGGAAAGAGAAAACGTGATACGTAAAGGCGAGACCATTGGATGTTGTCGGTTAATGGGTACACTTGAAAGTGTCAAAAGGATAATACGGTAGGGAAGGAAACAAGTGTTCAAAGCATATATAGTTGTGTGCCACTAGTTGTAGGCCACATAGTTGTGTGCCTCTATGTGGGTTGAAAAGTGGTGCTTGCAATGTAGAAACAACAACGTAAAAATAGGCTGATAGTAAATAAATGTACGCGGTTGAGAAAATATATACATGTGGAATGATATTTATGCAGTCATATGATAGTGAAATGAAATTGAATAATCGATAAAGTAGTCCTGTTATTGAGTGCGCAAGCTTAAACGGAGAAGTGGGAGACCGTAATTGTAGAGTTGGACCTAATCAATATTGAAAGCGAACGTCAGAGAACAGGATAAGTGCGTGTTGGAGCTTTACTAGGAATTGCCGGTCTTCTGTCGTCAATGCATGTACTCTTGAGCTATTTATAGCGCGATCGAACGTATGCTAATTTTGAATTAGTGTGGGAAAATGGATATACAATGATACTTGTCAATGCGTAAACGTTCTTTTGGTGGTGTAAGTAAAGTTGTTAACGTTGACGTGACTTTCGCCAGTGTCCATAGGTGTGAGAGACAGTGAAGATACGGGCGTGGAAGTGAAGCTGAGAAGAGAAATAATCGCTGAGTCAAACAAGAGAAAATTACTCAACCTGGCAGTGAGTGCAAGCGTGAGCGTGTGTAAGGGCGTGGTCCCCAACCTGACGTGATTGCAGATATGAACGCGTGCAGAACGAGAAGCGCGTGGGCAACAAAAGAGTGAATGAGGGCGTTGCCTGAAAAGAGGGAGCACCAAGGAGAGAAAGGGCGTGAGCGAGATGGAGATACTCGCGCGGAAGCGTCGTCCGGGCGAGGCGGTGACGTGCGGTCGCGGGGGCGAAGGCGTGGGACGGTGGCGGATGGAGCGGTCATCGCGAGCGTTGTGACGTCGAAAGAGCAAGGAAGACTAAGCGAGGACACGGTTGAAGGATGGAATCCGGTGGCTCATTCCAGCTGAAGCAAATCCGGAGTGAATACCCGTAGCAGGTAGGACGAGGTAAAACTAGAAACATAACGACTGGAGGTAGGGTAAAGAAAAAGAAATGGCTAAGAAAACGAGTGGTGAAAATTAGAAGGGGTTGTACGGACAGACGTGGAGACGCAGAGAATGGGGAAACAAGACGATGAGACTCAGTACGAGACCGGAGGAGGCGATAGGGAAATGGCACCGTTTGGCAAGGTGAGGCGGAACAGGGCAGGGCCAGAGCGGGGTGTAGTGGGGTGGGACTGGGCGGGACGGAGGGGGCGTGGCGAGGCGAGACAGGGCGGAGCGGAGTGAGGAAGGACGGGAAGAGTGTGAACTCGAAGCGGCCAAAGGCAATCGGACTCAGTCCCCCCACCCCACCCCCTTCCCCGCACCAACCACTACTCTCCCCCTTCGCACCCCGCGCGCGACTAACGCCTACCGCACCGGTGTTCTGCAGACGCCCGTCTCGCGCTTCGCCGAGATGACAGCTGTCCCGGTCTCCAGCACCGCGTTTCAAGGTAGCGCTGTCACGGGCCCCTTTGTTCGCGCAGGAGCTGCCGCCGCCATCGCAGCCGCATCGTCTCCGGCACAGCGCTCCGCCGTTGATGTGCACCGCCGCCTAAGTGCGGACCCCACCGCGCCAGCCGAAGGATTAGGTGTCGCGCGCAGCTTTGCTAGCAACTCCACTCAAACGGGTTCTGCTCGTATCGCGGACGTCTGACTTCCTTCCTGGCGTCGTCACAATAGACTCACACGTTCATGTGTTATCGGCGAAGCGTAGGAAGAAGTATTGTAGGAATTAAACGCGAGAGTAGACCTTTGGTTTCGATGTTTTGCAGAACTTCACTCAGACACTCGCATTCAAAATGACAAACTTTTCATGATCGTATGTATTTTTTAAACATAAATACGATATAAATTCCCATAATTTTGCAATTCACTATTTGCTTTAATAAAGAGAAATGGAATTAAGACTATCACTGACGCTGACATCTGACATTGAGCAGATTATTACCAAGCAGTTCTAATTTTTTTTCTCCTGGCTATAGGAAAGGAAATTGAGGAAAACTTTAGTGATATGTCTCACATCACACACATCACACATATTCATGCATTTACAACTCCCAACCTCTAGTGACACTCGTTTGTGTGATATCCGAAACACCTTCCTTATTTTTTACATTGCTAAGAGTGTGATGATATTTGTCCCCTCGATCCTACTATCTCAGAAAGCCCCTATACCTATCATAATGTTTTATTCTTTACTGTATTGAGATATCCCTTACGCCCGTGACTGCTTTTATAAGACGGATAAGGGATTAGGATGAATAAATGGATGGAAGGATGATCTTACCCCTGTTGTGGGCGCCTCTTGTAGGTCGCCTACCAAGTACTTAAGTAATAAAGAAAATATATTGTAATGCTGCAGTGGAAATTAAATTTTTCGTCAGAAAAACTCGGTTTGGGGGCCCTGATACCAAAAAAGTGAATAAATCTCGTTTCCGTATGTAGTAAATTGCTTTCCCTAACACGTTGTGCAGTCAGAATCCATGTTTTGAGTGGGTCCTTGATATCGAAAAATTAGTTCATGGCAAGACGTCTATCTGTCTATCTGTCCATCTGTCCGAAATAATTATTCTTCAGCATACTGATATAACTTTTATACGATATTCTGTTGTATAAAAAAATCTGGGTATTTTGATGCCAAACGCACCGGTATGAATAAACAGTTTTCCACAAATATTGATTAGCTTAGGAAAGCAAGGAACTGCGGCTTACCGTAGGATCTTCTACTCATCACTATACTGAAAATTTAATTTCCTTGAACAGCGCAAAGAGGAAAATGCCAGGTTTTAAATTATATGTAGGGGAATAAGGAAATTGACAGCCTCAAAATGCAATGTACAGAGCTCTTGTCTGTCGTTTACAGAGACGCGACATGCAGCAGTGTTTGGCGGGAAGCCTATCCTACTCTGCGAAGCGCTTGTTCCGCAAATAAAATCTCAGAAATAGTAATTTAGAAGTAACTAAGTATTTGCGAAAAAAAATTCTTTTTTATATAAACTTGTCTTGTTGCTCTTGTTTGTCTTTCACTCTGTGGATTTCGTTTAATAATTTTCCATTATCTGATGTTTAATTAAATTGCTAGTAATGTATTTGTCTTATAATGTATTCTTTCTTATTGACATAAATCTCAGTCTCTAAGATATCTACCGCTGATGTGTATTTCTTGCATTGAATTATGAGACACAGCTCCATTTCGTTGGCCCTATTGTTTCTTAATTTCGGTTTGGGGCTCATATTAATGTTGTTGCACTGTAGTAAAAACGATGTGCAATTATGGATTATTAAACACCTTGTATTGCCTTTTATAAATGATCCAATTATATCTAAAATATTAATAGTTTTCCAATATTCTTGAGTATGTACTTTATGTAATGTTTAAAATTTAATTTTCTTTCTGTAATTGCTCCAAATATAACCCGCTGTACTTACTTTCAGTCAGTTCTGATAATTTGCTTTCTCTTGCTTCCGTATTTCTTCCACTACGTAAAATCATAAATTTAATTACTTCAACATTCATTACACAGGTACACGCACAAAAAAAAGTCGTCAGACCCAAAGACTTAACACATGTTTCTCTATGTATTTCGACGTGCTGAACCATAATCTGAAAAAAAATTGCGCCATCGCCATCCAATTTTTTTATCGCAAAAACCATAGTGTTATTGTATTTGATTTGAGGCTTGTTGTCAGACAAAAGACTTGACACATATTTCTTTATGTATTTCGACGCGCTGCGGTCCGTTCTCCATTTGTTAGGGTACTGCACCGGCATTCGCCTGGTGTTGATCGGAGAAACCACGGAAAACTGCCGATCAGAGCAGCGAGCCGATATAATTTCCTCCAGAAAGCAACTGAATTCGACCTAGCTTTCCAGCGAGTGTCGAAAATCCTGCCACCGTCTGACTCAAACTCTAGAATCTGTCGTTCAGAGGCACTGCAGTAACATCAATTAAAGCCCTGAGCCACCTCAGCTGGCTGTTATTTGATATTGTCTCACCCACTCCGAGATATTTCACGTCACACGTTCTCATTCCGCTCTCATTGATTTTCATTCGTTTACGATACTTAACCCGTTTTATACTAGGAACACACAATAATTTTTAAATTTATTTTATCTTACTTAAAATGGATGTTATTACAATTTTTGCAAACCCTTAAATGTATTCATAGGTACAACACCATGTTGAACCTTGGTATTGCCGAGATAAAAATGTACCCTTAATTAACGGAGAAAGAAAGAAAATATTTATTTTTGAACTTTATTAATAACTAAATATATTCGTATTATTAACTTTACTGGCAGAGAAGTTATATTTTAGTACTTAAAGAAAATATTAGCTGATTTTCTTTTCTAAAGAATTTATAAATTATACACATTACATAAAAAAGTGAGGTTATTTCATCAGCTGCACACTGTAAACAGTCTTAGTCCATAGGCATTTTGTAGGTAGTGAATATAACAAGAAATTTAAGAATATTAATATGACGGCCTGATTTTTCTGCAATGATGGCATTTTGAAAATTATTTCTTCCTCGTCGACTTCATATATCTCTTATCGCAAGAAGAGTATTACTTCCTGTTTCAACAAGGTATTTCACTACATAAACAATTTCTTGTCTTTTCACCACCCTTCCAAACTACTAATATTTTTTCCTTTTTCCCACGAATTGAACTGAAACATAATCTCATTCTGTGAATGAACCGTACTCTTACTGAAAATAATGGCGTTAAGCTTTTTCTAAAGATCATATCCAGGGGAATTGAATTTTTAACTGTGTTGACTTGGAAAGTGTATTGATTATATGTATGAATTAGTAATGCACTGCAGAGAAAGAGGTTTCTTTCTACTTTCCTTTCTTGTATAGAATCGATATTCACAATTACACGAAGAAGCAATACTTGTTTCATTCCCAGAGCATTACGATCGCTATTTGTCTATTGTCTATTCGACAATGCTTTTTAAGGTCTTTTATTATAATGTTTTCTAAGGAGGTATTTTATTATAATGTGTTATATCATAATTAGTTTAGCTTTTAGCATAATGTCATACGTTTATGTTATTTGTAATGCTATAACTAATGGCACTTTTTTACCCTAATTTCCTTTCCTCGCCTCATAAGATGACATTTCTCAGTTAAAATTAAATAAATGTATGAGAAATGACAATGGTTTTGAAAAAACAATTGAAAAACCACATATTCATCCTATTTTAGTTGATTTTTTTATTTTTAAGTAGGATATTCTCTCTCTCTCTCCTTCTCTCTCTCTCCCTCACTCTCTCCTTCTCTCTCTCTCCCTCACTCTCTTCTTCTCGCTCTTTCCCTCCCTTTCACGGAATTCGATTTCACATTCAATTGGGATAATATGCTTCTTCATTCAAAGTCCCCTCATCCACGAGAATCTTCGAATGCTAATTTTGGGTTTGGTTTCTTCGTCTTACTCCAATATCAAGTTTCTAACATTCTACTGCGTCTCTGATGGGGAGGTCTTTGATTTCGATACCGAACGGGGGCGGATATTCTACACTAACTACATACTATTAGCTACATAGATTGAATTAAAATGCTGTCTAGAGAAGAATTCTAGTGACCGGCTGCTCTGATCGTAAATTTTTCGTGATTTCTCCGATTAATACCAACTACGGACAGTGAGCAATCTTTCCTTACTCATCCTTATCTCTTCCTGTATACCCAATAAAAGGGCAACGGAGCGGCTTGCCCACTCCTCACCCACCATACACAGAGTTAGACTTACATACGGTGGGAGACCAGTCGGCAGCTAAGAGCTAGTTGCCGTTGGGGTGAGGTGCCATTGGGCGAGATACCTGAAGAGGGAAGAACATCGCAAGCCAACATGTAGGTCGCTGCTGTGTCTCACGTTCGAATGTGGGAGGTACTCCGCCATCTTCTGCTATATAACATGCACTACACTTACAGGATTACAGAGCTTTAAATTTTGCACCTAGAGTAACGCTTAAACGCCATTTTCTTAAAAACGGCTCTAAAGTTTTCAATGAAAAATGGTTTTTAGAACAAGGTTTCACTCTTCTTTAATATTCTTAAAGTAATATTTCAGTTCTATCATTAGGAAACAGAAAAATTGAAAAACTATTAGGAAACCCATTTTCTGGAAAATGTAGTTTGTGCGGCGATAGATGACAGCTGGCAAAAGGATGGGGAAAGACCCTAATGCCAGCCCACACCAAAGAATTTAGAAAACTTTACTGCGAGAAAGTCTATGCCATTCTGTAGCACTACTAGTTTTTTCTTAAACAAGAAAATTCAAGACGTTTTCGAAAACTTTACGTGTGCAAAAGACCTGCGAAATTTCAGCCACTCTTACTACGAGTTAGTCGTGAAGGTGACTGCGGCACGGTGCTTTCGAATAATTTACGTCAGTCTCTCTGATCTGGGTTTTGTGAACTGTGAATTGGCACGGGATAAACGCTCCCTCTTGCGCAGTTCGTGCGGAAAACAGGCTTTGTGAAAACGTGCAAGTGATGCGAGATGATCGAAGCCACGATTGAACATCGGGTTAGCGCCGATATACCACAGCGTTTTAAAACCTGTCTGTTCGAGAGCTGGAAACTTTTCGAATCATTCCTCGGACATTAGCTATCTACAGCAGTCAAATTAATTCAAATTACATGTCAATGCATAAGATCAAATTGTGTTTATATAATATATTATTTGTAGAAGTGACAAAAACCGTAATTTAACATGCTTTCTTCTAAGGTAAATTGTCCGTGTCCACATTTTATACAGACACTATTTAACTGTCTTCTCAAAAGCAAAAATTAAAAATTCCTTACTACAACGTTTTTACAAAAACGTTACTTTCTACATAATTCTACTTTGAAAAATACATTAACATTTTTTTCTTCAAAGGAAATAAAAATGAAGGTCCTGTTTCAACATTTGATTTTTCTTTATCTTTGTAGATTTATATTTTACCTATTTATGTTCTTTCTTCTTGGCTTTGCTTGCTGTACCTTCACGGTTAAATAAAAGAATCCAACTAATTTTACTTCTATTCTTAGCAGTATGCGAACTCTTGAATTTTTAACGTCTACTTTCTCACTCTGTCCATTCTACGACTGCTTGCAGAGAGAAATGGACACAGCAATGGAGTAATCAGAGGAGGCCTTGCTAAATGATCACATCCGGCATTCAGCGCAGGCAGGCGCCCGCACGCGTGAACGGAGAAATAGGAGACGATCCATCTTCATCGTTTGGAACAATAGCCCCATTTCAGTGTCACACTTTCTATCGGATCGATGCTGCTTCCGTCATGTCGGCGACGACCATCGATTTGACGTTCGGGCGTAATGGATACACGATTTTTGCACCTGCCCCATTTTCCTCCCAGCAGGCGACGCGACGTGGCCGCAAGCGAACGCAGGCAGCCTAGGGGCGTCTCCTTGACGTCTTCATTCTCTGTTTAGAGTCCCTTCCGCCTCTTTTTCGGTCTCTCTATCCGCATCCACATCTAAGTACTTCTTTCTTCTTAATGAACCATTATTGCCCTTCACTGTACCCTGGGTGTATAAGTGCCTCTCTAGTTTTCTCGGCCTTTCAATATCTTCTTCTTAACACATTTTTTACAAATTCTACAAATTTACTTACTTTAAATTATTATTATTATTATTATTATTATTATTATTATTATTATGAGCATTATCTTTTTTTTCACTTTGATTGTAGCATATTTTACATCATATAATAAGTAATTTTCTATTAATGCATATTGAATAGGCCTGCATTGTAAGCATTCGAAAAACCATTGTTCATATTTTTATTCAAAGATAAGGTTTTTTATTGTTGAGATAAAAAACAGTTGTTTAAGAAAAATAGCAAGTTGTACTCTCCGTATGTTTGCTTTTGTTTCGAAATAATTCACTCTTATTCTTATGGTAGCATCCTACCTCGATTGTATCTCACGTTGTGACTGGATCATTTGAGTGGATTTTTAATTTAATTGTTTTTTGTTAAAATGTTACCTTCTTTATCTTTTTAATATCTACTTTTTCTTTAAAAATTTCTTTAGGCAATACATGATAAAGTACTAAATAGCGTTTTTATTATGAACTTCAATAAAATATTGAAACGTTGTAAACATACAAAGTATGTATCAGCGTTTATCACTGTAAATATACAAATTATCAGCGTTAAACGCTATAAATATACAAAAATGTATTAGCGTTAAAGATAGAGACAACGTGAAAATATCTGTGAAAGTACTTTAAATCGTATTGTATCATAAGATTTCTCAGTGAAGGTCTTATGATATGTAATATTTCAAAAGTTGCATAAAGATACTAGACCTTCCTTAAATTACAACGTGAAAAATTTTTCCTTTTGCAATTTATAACGGCTTGAAAATTACTGTAGTCGAGTGAATTTCATTATTTTAGCCGATATATGCACTGACGTTTTTAACATTGTTTCCTAACATCCCTTGTATTGTCTTTTGAAAGGTCGTACTATATGAGTACTGTTAGGCATTTCTGTGGAAAATAACATAGTCAATCAATCAATTAAGCAAGCAAGAAAATCGCTACTCCTCCAAATGCACGTAACTGCGATTGAAAAGTGACGTCATTTAAGGACAATATTGAGAGAGAGTCATTTCACATGCTTAAATTCTTCAGCAACGGGTTTGAAACTGGAAGGTAAAATCTCCCTTCACTATTTTTCTCCTTAATGCCCAGTAATTGCGGAACATGTACTACGACCAGGCCTGGCTAATCTTCTCGGAAGCACCGGACGACGCAGTTACAGGATCTTCGTTTGGCTTACATCAATCCATAAAAGCGAAGTCAATTTCAATACTAAGTGGTTCTCTTTTGAGGCAAGCATCATTGTGAGTCGGAGAATAACGTGGACTTTAGACGTTATTGATAAAGAGAAGAAGATGAGAAGAAATATTTGAGATAATGAATAAGTGTGCGTTTGTAGCTGGAAGAGAGCAGAAAAGTCACGTTCTAAGCAGGGTGAATAAGGTAGGGTAAAGAAGAAGAGAAGGACGAGTTATTGACAGACACTGCATGTGATTTGTGTTCGTGACTCCTCACTGCCGAGTGAACGTCTTCCAAATTCCAAGTGAAATGTTTGGCTCCGAGTAATTTTGACGTAATTTTTGCTTAAAGTAAAGGCATACAATATTTCTAAAAAAACGGCTAAAAAGTGTTTTCTAAAAAACGGCTACAATTTGTTTCTCTATTCTTTCTGGACAGAAACAACGGACGGCGCATAGAAATGGCGCAGATCCTATTTCCGTTGAACTCTCTGAATTGCCCAAAATTGAAAAAGTTACAAACAATGCGAGAAATGATGTGCTGCTGTATAATTACCCATATTACTTTTATGTATTCATCATCTTGTTGCATCGGAAGGAATTCTCTGAAATTCGCCATTGTTTGGATATCTGTCTAACAAATTGTATACGCTCGTCAAGTATATCCTACGTCTTTCATTAGAAATGTTATTTCCTGTGCCATTATTCTCTGCATTCAATTGTCTCTTTTTATATTTCTCCTTCTCTTGTAATTCCCCTTCCTTCTGACTAATTATGTTGGAGATTTATTGATTATAATTCTTATCCCTAGTAGCATTCCGCTTCCTAACAAATTTCTATAAATCTTTCCAATTTATTCTTGCCATTCTTTCTTGATTATATGTGAGCGAACTTCCTACGTTTCCACTTAAAAGGAGGGATAACGGAGGTGTCTTTGTGGATCCATCTTCTTAAAGGGCAGTTACGGATTCCGGACATCGGCCTTTGCGACGTGAGCCAAGAGAGGGTAGGAAGTCGGAAGGTGGAAAGAGGGGGGAAGGTTTAGCGGCGGCGAAGGGTGGAGGGGGAAGATGACGGCGGCGGAGGAGGCGGGGGGAAAGGGTTGTCGGATGGCGAAGGGCGACACAGTGGGATGGGGAAGAGCTTGCACCAGGTCGAAAGTCTTGTACTCAAGCTCCTTCGCGAATGAGGGGCCCCAGCGGCATTTCGTGCTCGTCTTTCTCGCACCCATTACTCGACACCTTTCCAACCTCATGTGCATTGTCTGACCACGCCCCTGCTGTTTTTGGTTCCTTTCACCTCTGGCATTGAACCCTCTACCATCTAGACCACGTTTCCATCTTTCCATTATTTCTTGTTATTTTCTCTCGTGATTTGAATGTCTGTCATATCATATCTCCTCATCCGATTTTCTTAGTAACGAGCTTATTTCTCATTTCTTCCGACGTCTTAGCCCTTTTATTTTTTCTTTTCTCCCACTATATTTCATTTACCCGTTTGGCATTCATTATCCATGCATCCTTACCTACTTCTTGTCTTATCAACCATCTTGTCGATTTCCATGCTCTCTCTTTCTCCTTTTCTTCCCTTACTTTTGATCTTTCGCTCCCTTTTCCATCTCCCAGCTTACTGCCGGTTTTGATGCCCCGCCCCCAACGCTCATCCGTCTTTCTCCGGAGCCCCGTGCTCGCCTGTCGGCGCGTCCCACCCTCTCGCGTAGCCGCGTGGCGTTGCATCACGCTGTGCTGTCCAGCGCCGCGCCGCGCCCCTCAAAACAATGCACGCGCCGCCAAAAGACTTATTTTACGGAGGGCGAAAAGTCCTCCCGCGGCCGGAAGAAATCCTCTTGCAGAGCGTACAGATGTACTCGTGGGGGCATGCGGCGTGCGGGGCGAGGTGGGGGGGGCGTGGGCGTGGGCGGGGAGATAAGCGGATTGCCGCCCCGCGAGACCGCCCCCGCGCCCCCTTTGGACTCGCCCGGTCCGAAAGCGTGTCGCCCGCGTTCCGGCGGCGTCCTTTCAAGTCCACGCACGCCCGTGCGCCAGTCACGCACAGATGCTATTAGATACACTTACGCCAGACAAAGCGCAACATAGATTACCGCTACCAATCGCCCTCGTCCTGGGAGCGAAATTATAGTGAATTAAATTCGAGCTGGGCGCATAGCGCAGTTAAATTGAAAACGTACTGCGCTATGTGGAAGGATCTTCCTCTCGTTTATTAGGACGATTACCTTTTTTTTGAGAAATTAATTTCTAAATGTATCAGATAAGTGTTTCGTTGTGGGCGATTTCTATCTTTATGGAGAAGCTGTTGTCTAGATATGTTATCTGTTACAGACATTAGACTGAGGTTTGAATAAAGCAGTTTTGAACCTGATACTAGTAAAGCTTTCAAAACTACAGCTAAAAATAACACACTTTAATAAGCATTAAATGTCACATATGCTATGTACACAAATATAAAACAGACGAGATATCAATATTTTTCTGACAATTGTATGAAGAGTTTTATTCGTTATTGTCCATCCTCCTAAGATACGGTATGCAACGAACCAATGGGATTATTGAAACATCTTGATCTTAAAGGTGTTGCGACGAAGTTGATCATTCCTTTTTTGGAGACATTCCAACATGTTGGAATTATTTCTAATATTTTAATTTTTTACGAATTTTGAATAATCATCAATTTTATCTTTGGAACGTCAGTTTTATTGTTTTCCATTGCTATATCTAAATTTCATTTCATTTTTATTTCTTAAATTTCGCTGCCATAAAAATAATTAAAGTCAGCAATATGTTTTTGCATGTTTTGTTCCTTTGTGCACATCCCTACCAAATGAATTTAACACTATCTCAAAAGAATCGCGTTGTTGTGGACATGAGTGCATTATGTTACAATGATAAGGGTGCAGAGACTTGTCAGACATTTACTTACTTTTTCTGCAGTAATCAGTTTCAGAACGGACAAGGTTAAGAAACGAAATTCCCACTTATGATATTCGAAAAGTAATTTAAACAAATAATAATAATAATAATAATAATAATAATAATAATAATAATAATAATAATAATAATAATAATAATAATAATAATAATAATAATAATAGACTACAAGAATAAGTTAACGACAACTCAACAAAAGTAATGGTAGAAATTGTTTTTTTATTACACTGAACTCTGCAATTTTCATTCGCAAAAGTAAACTCTTGTTGAAAACCGTTCTGTTCATTCCTGATTACTGTATTTGCTCTCCATGTAAAAAACCACATGATTAAAATACGATCTAGCATGACCAACGTTAAACACTGACAATTTACCTTACATATATGTGAATATAAATGTTTCTAGTACGTATAGGGAAGAAGTGAATACTGGGCTGGATATATGAAAGGAATGCGCTTTTATTCAAATCGAAAAACAACCAATTGTCAATGAATGGAAATCCGATTAAAACGTTATCCATCCACTCTTCGTAATCTTTTTCAAGGAACTACTGGCACTAAAGCGTGAAACATAACCGTTGGTCGCATGTCAACAAAGAACAAAAGTCTCTAACACAATCTCGCGACCCGTTCCCCACGCAGCTCCAAATTAGGCTTCGACGAGCGACGTAGCACGTGTGTCAATGCGAGGCGTGGGCGCGGACGAAAGCACACCCCGTGCTGTACCCGGCCCCCATAAACGGCGGCCTGGCTTCTGGGCTTGTCCCTTGTGAGGTAATATCCTCTGAAGCCCGTGGACTTGAAATCGATTGCCTGGAGCCCAGGCGCCGCTGCTGCCTCCTCGCGGCGAAGAATAGTATCAGAGGCGGTGGTGGCGGCGGCGGCCGCCGCGGGGCAGGACGCGCTCGCCTGCCTGCTCCGCCTCCTCACCCCACCCCTCCATTTTCCCTCCTTCCACAGGAGCCTCTCCCACCATAGGCCTCTCCATCCCCGTGCCCGGTGCGGTTTTATAGCTGCCTGTACATATTACAAGTGGCTACTGAAAAGCATCCACCTTGGAATTTTTTGTAAGCATTTGCTATAAAAGCCACAATTGCCGTTGCTGTCACCTGTGCTAAAATGCGGAAATGTCGATTCATCCCTTTATTATCTTTCATCCAATAAGGTACAGCATTTTCTCTGACTGGTTTGAGAGAAAATAATTCATCTAAAGTTTCATTCTATCTCCTGCCTTTTCTGCAGGACTCGCACTGCATTCTAAAGTAGACCCAATATCTATGATTAACAGGGCTATTAAGTGTCGTAGAATGAAAGAACTTCACATTTTCTACTTAAATATGAAGAAGTTTACTAGTAATCTGAATGCTGAGTACTAGTTATCATAGCTGCGAAGTAATTCTCTCTATACAAACAGCTACAAACGTGAAGAATGAATTGTCTGTTAATTTCACTTCAAATATTTTCAAATGAACTAGGTCATATCTTGAAACGTGCAATGAAAATTTACATGATAACTAAAAAGGGCATTTAAAGCAGTAATGACCGCTTCAAAAAGCTAATTTGTTTGAAAATGATGAAATAAATCATTGCAAAATTATAGAGTAGAGTGTTAAACATAACTAAAAAGAGCATAATGTCTAATTATCCATGACACATTTGTGAAAATACGTGCAGACGACTAGCATCGTTGTGCAGCCTCTACCAGATAGACTGAACACACCAAAATCTCGCGACAGTGCCAAAACAGACAGAAAAATAAAAATTTAAGATAATCTATCACCAATTGAATTGATACGCGATGGAGATAATGAAACGAACAATTCACTGAAATGGACGTGGAAAGAATTGCAAGCGATAACAGATTGGATGGCGAGCGAACAATTTGTAGGGCGAGTCGAAGCTGAAAAAACTACTTGTAATATAAATGAAAGAACAATCCCTTGATTTATTTCAAAAGATTAAAATGAAGGACGAAAAGAAGAAATGAAGAAAATGCAAATAAATTGCTTCTAAAAAAGTGTTGGTGCATAGCTCATTGTATCGACTTCAGTTTCAGTGCAACGACGACACTTTTTGTTCGAAAGTCTTTTACTGCAAGAAACTAGCTCCCTGCAAGCCCTGACAATCAATTGCCGTGCACTCATCGTCCCAGGCGCAAGGCATCCACCAGTGGAGCGAGAGCGACGCAGTGTTTGAGTCCGATTATATCGACGTGAGGACACTTTCTAATACGTTATTAAAACTTTTTTATTAAGTCCACAAGCCAAAGATGGATTCCAAGAAAATCTATATTACCTATTAAAATAAAAGTTTAAGTAATATGGTTCCTCGTTTACTCTTCACTTCACTGTTTCTCGTTTACACTTCACATTATGGAGATTTTTCGCGAAGATCTGAGAGCGACATGCAATATACTGCAGCTAGCAAACGCTGATAGTTTTTGTGACGGAAATTTCCGTAGGGCTTATGAACGTGTAATTTCTGCTGGCGGATGGTGTTATAAACTACACGAAACTAACGTCATGGGTGAAAAGAACAATCTCAATACTTCAAATAAATAATTTATTATTATTATTATTATTTTATTATTATTATTAGACAATTAAAAAAATTTTTTTTAAAAAAAAATTTTTTAATTATTCTAAGCCTTGCATTAATTGCCAATTACGAATAGATTAGAAAATTCAAGATATATTTGTTTATAATACTTTATGTTGAATTATATATTTTGTTAATACAAAAGAAGCTGTAAAGTTTACATATTTCTTTTATTGATGGATACTGCCGAGTTTCTACATATTTAAAGTTTATGTATGTATTTGCCATTTTGGGTCAACTCCCCGACTTTGCTAACGGTCTAGTTTAGTCCCCATGTTTGGAGTAAGAGGGACATGTGGCAGATATTTTCCCTTCATCGTAAACTAGCAAACTCCGCTTGCCAGAGCTTTTCTTCGTCACACACATACAAAAACTGAGACGATTTTATAGGAAAGCTACAACTCCATCTTTGCCCCGACTGGGAATTGAACCCGGAATCACACCACAAGACGCTAGACCGCTGTTCATGAGCTATCTTAGAGGCTTTAACGTTTATAATGGAAGTATATTACGTACAATTTTCTGCACTTGCCTCCCGTCATCTTAATTTCCATATTTTATTTTCGTTTAAATGAGTGACAAAATATAAGTCATTTACGGTTCTGAGAAGAAAATTTTACTATTCTTTAGGATTGAACATTTATTTCATTATCCAGATATAAAGGAATTACTATTTTAAATAATGTATTTTGTAGTACAACGTGAAAAAATAATTAAAATTCGTTGATAGATAAAAGCAGGAATGCTGCAGGTGATAAGTGCTACTGTTATCACAGTTATTACAGTTTCAGATATTTTCTCAGTATCTCTTTTATAACAAGCGATTTGTTATTTTTGTTCTCCATAAGAATATAATAACTGATAAAGAAAATGTTTGTCAGAGTATTTTATATTGTTTTCAACATATTTTTAAAATCCCTATTCATTACACACTGTACAAACATATTGTAATTTCAACATATTTTAGTTAACTAATTTACTGAAAGTGACCGAAACTCTTCTTTCCTGAGGGAATGTTCCGAGAACTCTAAGAAGCAGAGTTTATTTTCGTTGACACAACAAATAAAATGGGAAGAGCTACGAATTTCAATTTACATTTCACAAGAATTAACTAAAGTTTTAACTCGAGTGCTTAACTCGGGCGTTCGATCGAATTTCGAAAGACCTGAACTCCGTGGAAGTGTGCTCCACATCGCGCCTGTACTTCGCGTTCATGCAGCCCGCCTTCCCATATCGTGTAGCAGGTTGCCGCCCGGAGTTTTAGCAGGGGCAGGAGCAGCGCCGAACCCTGAATTCTGCATGCCCGTGTGAAGACCCGAGACTTCGCAACTAGTTACGGGAGCCGTACATATTGTAAGGGGCACTGTCTATAATATACAGGTGTTTGTCCCCTGTTTATTTACGAGAAAAGGAGGGAAAGAAAGAAAAGGAAAGGTTAGTTCCTGCTCGAAATAACATCAGTAAACTAAATTTCAGAGAAGACCTGTTGTATTTATCGAGAATTTAAAATTGCGGCTACGCTAGGAAAGATAAATGTAAAAGTTAGCGTTCGTGTGTTCTATCACCGGTAAGATATTGACTTTTGAGGATGTTATCTGAGTATTTCCTATAATACAGTCATAGAGGGGCAGGCTATCTTAAAATTCTTAGTCAGCATTCATTTTAACAGCTTATACTGAAAACTATTATAGAATTAAAATGCAAAGATATTAAACACGATTCTTTAGGGATGGTATAAAGCAAAAACGCTGCAAAAGTCTCCCATATTTGATTACGAAAGAGACGATACTATAAATATTTCTTGTATCCATGATTGTCAGTTGCGTATAAGGTGATTGGAAGCGTTGTAGCTAACGAAAATATGAGAACGTTTCAAAAAATGTTCGTTTACTTCTCTGATCTCATTTTTCTGGCCTAGGAGAGGCATTATTAGCACTACCTTAGTTCCGATATGGAACTAGGACATTCCCGACGATTTCATCGACCGTTCTTCGCACGCGTTTAAAATGTAACAAGAGAAACTCTCGCTAAGTTGGTGCACGATGTCTATTTGCCAAACAATTAACGGCAGCTGCAGTTCGTTTGAAAAGAGCGTTCAAAGCAAACGTAGCTTGTTAAGTTCTGGGATTATTTTCTTCCACAACAATGCTTGACAGCACGAGCTCGAAACCTCTTGCAACAGTTCAAGTGAGAGATTTGCAATAATCCATCTGTTAGCTTTTACTTGGCGCTAAGTGACCTACCAAACATAAAGAAATAATATGGATCGCTTAAAATGAATCGGTATCTGAAGAAAAGCGATAGAGGGGGGGGCTGTAATAACAGGTGAAAGATTTTCACTCAGAGTGATTTTCGAAAACTACGTGGTATGACAAGCGTATAAATGTAAATTAAATTAAAAATAATTTAATGGTTATTTTTTCACATAAATATAAATTATAGTACTAAAAAAACGTTATCATTTGAATTTTTCACGAGGAGTTTGCTTTCTTTTAAAAACTTATTTTCCGAGTTTCCCTTCATACAGACGGTCATACTGCTAGGATTTTCGAATACAGGTGCTTGAAAAATATTTAATTTTGAACCTGCATTAAATAGCGCCCAGTCATGTTTTTTTATTTATTTGTGTGAACTCTAAAACCGATCGGTATCTATTTAAGTACCTGTGTTGCCCCTAATATCTCAAACACATTCCTCCTTTCTTTTGACGTTATTGTCCGTAACATTTGTTTCCCAAATGGAATACATCCGTAACATTTGTTTCCCAAATGAAATGGAATCTTCATATGGAATTCGTGGTATTGTACTAGAGTCGATATCCTCGTACCTTAGACATCGCAAAGAGTAGAAATACAGTACTGGCTCTAAAGAACATTGTTTAATCAGATTTCCAATTCTTTGCTAATTGAGCATGGGGTCTGGCAGGGCCCTATTCTCCTGTGTCCTCGTCCATTATAAACGGAAGAACAAAACTGTTTTCTGAAGACAGGAATAAATAGAGAAACAAAAATAAATAATTTTTCAGATATTTCAAATAGATTTCGTAATAGATTTCGCAAATCATTAGCAAAAGAAGGAAAAAGGTTTCCATGCAGTTTTGCATTTCAAACAGGCCATCACAATAGCATTGAAAGTGGACAATCTGCAATTGTATGTTAAGTCTGGGTCGCTTAATTCAGTTACAACTTAAAGGAATATCCATACAAATATATTAAACAATAAATTACGATCATTACGTTACGAATTAGCTGTTTTCAAACTTACTGGGAGTCAGTTAACTATCAGCAGGTTTGATGGAAATTTCTCGAAATAAGAGTTAACTGGCGTACCTATGCGAGAACTCTTGCATGATAAACCGCACCATTATTATTCCTAAGCATATCGTGAAACTGAAACATATGAACACGTGGTCCGTTTCCATCATAGTCCCCCACAATTAGGTACACAGCACTTGTAGACCACGGCAAAACGTTAAATGAATGGTTGTACTATATGCATTAGAAACAATCTTCATCGGTATCAAGCGACTATTAATACAACTTCTAGTTGTTGCTACGAGAGCGAATCTTGAATAAATAATTATTAAAATGAACGTCGTTAATCTGCACAAATCTTGGTGTACACAGAAAGCGTCTATATAAGATGGAGGAGTCTAAGCCTTCTGAAGTATCCAAAAAAAAAGAGACCAGGATCCTTAAAATGATTTTATTCAAGACCAGGTACAATAGCTGGAGTGCCGAATCACAAGAAGATTCTACCGAAAGCGAAGCCGTGTTGTTATAATCCAGAGGAAGTCCCAAAATCTGCCCAGTCACCGAATAACCGTAGGAGAGTTCCAAGCCGTAGCACAGTAGTCGTTGTAATCGCTCTCCACACTTCAAACACCAAAACACTCGCCAAGATTCGCTCACTAATACTGCCACTCGCTGTCTGCTTTGGCGTTGAGTCGGCGCCCTCTTATAGCCCGACAGGGCTATGGACCCGCCGACTAGCTGTGGAGTAGGGGCGGGGCCGAGTCTCTTACCGCCCGCTCGGGCGTGACGGCCGCGCGCAGCCGGGCTCGGCTGGCTCGCACCGGTTGTCTCCTTCTGTCGCCAGGGGCGGTAACGCTCCGCTGACGTCACTCGGCGGCAGCTCCTTCAACTGTGTGCTGCCGGTCACGACACCTTCTAAGGGTGGAGTCGCAAAGATGGTCACCAATGGCTCATGGGGGAATATATTATGTATTCCTCTATGTATATGTGGTATTGGTATTATCTAGAAGCGCCGAACTGGCAAATATTTTAATAGAATGTCCAAGAATATCTCATCTTTTACATTACTTTAGATTACGTCCGTAGATAACGGTGCGAAAAACCATTCTTTGAGATATTTGGTCTAATTTTTAAGGTCCTAGAGCGCTTTGTTTAGGAGTTATTTAACAATATATCTGAACGAGTGTTGCGGGTTGCATTTAACATGAATTATTTTAGTAGCGTTTTTGCAATTCTTCCCCTCTCCATGAATTTTTTAGAGACCTCATTTATAAAAATTGGTTGCGTGTGAGAGCCACAAAGGCACTACTGAAATAATATAAAAGACGATTTGATGTAGGGTCGGACTACGGCAATTGAGTTTCAAAAGGATACCTCTTTTGGCTTTCTATAAAAGGTGTAAAATTATGCCACTCGCATCCTTATTTTCTCGTGCCATGGAAGAAAAAAGGCATTTCTCATCGCCATGGAAGAAAAAAGCAAGCATGCTTGTTAAATCTAAAACGTACATCTTGTTTCATCAATATCCAGATTTTTAAATGGCTTGCTGAACACTGACTGACATTGCAACAGTTTTGTCTTATTAGTTTGTATCATCGCATATCTATGTGAAAATTCGGACGTTTCTTGAACCTCTGGTCATATGAAGCCCTTGAAGGGAGTATAATTGCGAAAGAAGTTTTGACAAGTCGCAATTCTTTTGTTAAGTTCCCAACGGTTACGGTTTTCGGCACTGCTAATGTCTTTTTGACACACGATCACGTACGACACGTACGCGTTGTTCTCTGGACACTGAGGAGTGTAAATAGACATATGCAATTCTGTTTCATATATTTAATACATAGAAACGATTTTCTCCTCAAGTTCCTTTGGTGCTCTTTGAAAAAGAATAGTGGGACAATATCAAGCGGTCTCCAAACATGGTTCTTCTTTCTTCTGTTTCATTTATTCGCTGCTCGAGAATGTTTGACCTTCTCCTCACTTTGAAGTTCTTTCCTGACCTACAAAACTTCAACCGCCATTTTGAGTGTCATGCGAAGGATTTCAATTCTCAGATGATTTTGAGAAATGAAAAATTCAACAACAACTTAGATTAGAAAAGACCATGAAACATGAACGTAAACTTGAGCTTTATATTCATTTCATGCAAACATTGCAAAACAATTATATTTCACATCTTCACACCAAAAAGAAAATGTATATACGTGCCATAAGAAATGAAGATAAAACCCCAAAAATAGTACTCGTACAAAACCATAGTTTTTATATTTTTTAACAAATGTATGATGACATAAGAATGCATTTTTTACTTCAAGGAAAGTAATTATATCGGACATATTTATTATTTTTAAACACACTGAAACTGTAATGTTTCCATTCTTCCGTCTACGTATTTCAGGCATACGTATTTAATCCAAGTATGTTGTAATGA
This sequence comes from Teleogryllus oceanicus, assembly GCA_964035755.1. Classification (NCBI taxonomy): domain Eukaryota; kingdom Metazoa; phylum Arthropoda; class Insecta; order Orthoptera; family Gryllidae; genus Teleogryllus; species Teleogryllus oceanicus. Next base: position 98,309,365 of record CAXIVR010000001.1, read on the forward strand.
GTGTCTGTGACATTTCAAATTACTGTAATAATGATTGTGTTACGCATATAATCCACCGAAAACACTACCGAAAAATCCATGCACTAATATTAATTCACCATTTGCTGGATAATCATTGCGCAAAGGTTTTTGCCTAGATACCTATTTCTCATTCAAAAACAATAGTGTATTTGGGATCCAGAATTTAAGACACAAAACCGTCATAGTTGCAGGAGTCGTGTGGACCGTCGAGGAGACAGCTCCTCCGCCGCAGAGCCGGGAGCGCGGCGGGGCCAGGGCGTCCGCGGGGCCTGTGGTGGGGGGGGGAGGGGAGGGGGCAGGAGGAGGGGCCGGCGACGGGCCCGGGGTCGTGGTCGCGGCCGAGTGGAGGCGGCTCCGAGAAGGCGCGGCGCTGGAGGCTTTTAAGGACAAATCCTTTAGTGCGCGGGCGGCGCCAAGGCCGCCGCCGTCGCCGGCGCCTCCGCCGCCTCCACCGCCGCGCCCCGCCGCCTCCGCCGCCACCCGAGAGCGCCCGCGCCGTGCCGCACCGCACCGCGCCGCGAAGCCAGAAATCGAGGGCGGCGCGCCGGCCGCGGCGGGCGCGCGCGCAGGGGCGGCTGAAGTAGAGATCGAGGGCGGAGAGGACGGGCGGCGCGCGGGCGGGCGGCGAGGACGGGCGATGGGCGACGGGCGACGAACGACGAACGGGGCGGCAAAACTTCGCAAGCTTCCAAGCCCGCCTAGGCGCAACGCGACGGCACGCGGCTAGGAGGAGCGGGGCCGCAACTGATGCTGAAAAAAGTGAGCGCTGCGAAGTAGAGAATAGGATGAGGTGCAGCAGGGTGTGACGAAGCGGAACGGATCGAAACTATGTTGTCTAGAACAGGCTGAGGGGAGTGAATCGTTAAGATGTTAGGCTTCAATAGGGGCGGATGGGGCTGAATGGGAGCAGGGGTGGTGGGGGT